>CM040240.1:258809108-259511792 GCA_022545495.1 Chrysanthemum lavandulifolium
TTAGAAGATCGTAAAATATAAATAAACGCTTTTTACTACTTATTTGTATTAACAAAGGGTAATAAATTCTCAAACTTACCCACCTTATATGTGTGAATTTAAATTGAAGTGGTGTTGGTAAATAGGTTACAAAATTTTATCTAAAATGTCTACAAAAGACTTCAGCCAACAATTTCCGGAACAAAAAGACTTCGCCATGCATTGAACAAAAGACTTTGGCCAACAAATTGATGAAGAACAACTTTTACTAGAAATGGAGAAGGCTGCTATTAAGGAGGAAGAAGAATGGGAGATAGCACAAAGAGAATCGCCTTGAGGAAGTCGAAAGTGGAGCGACTTATGCTCTGGTGATGAAGAAGTGTCATAGAGATGGAGTAAGTCGTCAGATGGATAAAGTCGAAAGCGAACAATGTGCACATCTCGACAGAGAATTCAATGCATTGTATGCAGAGGGATGAGAGCAGATTTGAAGGTTGCTTCGAGTATCTTTACGACGATGGTTACGACTCTAACAACTCTCAAACTGGGATCACCCGATTATATTTAGTTGTGTCGCAGCTTTATTTTTCAAAGTATTTTGTTTCGTTAACCCAACCAGTTTGCACCATCATTAGAGTGCTTTATTCACTTACTAACACTTATCTTACAAGGGTTTAGTGACTTAGTCTACAACAACATCCATCATTTTGTTTCTCAAACTTAATAAGTAGCAACAAATCACTAAAACCACAAGAACAATTAATCACCCAACACGTTACTCAGCTACCTTACACATGCTCTTCACACCCAAAGATTTGTTTACAAAAATTAACAAAACAATTAATCACCCAATACGTTAAACCTAAAATATCGAAACCAAAATCAAACAAGAACAATTACGTAAAGTTAACCCTAAATTAGCGAAACCCTAAAATAGCGAATCCCTAAATTAACAAAACCATAAATCAATAGATGAAATACGAAATTAAACGCCCAAATAATAAACCCTTAATCAAAACAAAATTACTTACCCTAGCCCAAATCGTTTTTCGATAGACATTAGATCTGACAAAGTCGTGGCAATGTAAGTAGTGTGTTAGCTCTTTGCCGAGAACTTAAGTGTGTTGAGAAAGATTGTGTTGATAAGTGTGGTGGTTTCAAATAAGGGTGTTGAGGAAGTTTTCAGTATAAATGTATAAAACTCAGATAAATGTATAAAGGTTAAAAATAACTTATACCATTTTTAAAATTTTTTGTACATTCAATGCATTCATTACTTTTATACATAATAAGTTGCCTAAAGACAACCTCATGGGACCCAGTTGCCCAATATTTATGTCCTTTTAATAATAAAATAAGACCATACTTTTGCTAAAAGACAAAATGTCACTGCCCAAATTCTAATAAAGTTGTCTAACTAAATAACAAGACACTTGTACTAGATAAGATAAGGTTTCCACAACACGACACATGTCATTTATTTGTAATAGCCCAAATATTGAGTTGGGAGAGTTGTCTACGGGCATTATGAGAGAAGTAAAAAGTAAGCCATTTGAGGTAATATCACGTTGAACTCACATATTTTAGTAATTTTCCTTACACAAATCACATTGATGAATTTTAGTGTCTACTCTCAATCTAATGATTGTTTTATTGTACCATACAAGTTTGGAATATCTTTCCTTAAACCGTTGCTATATGTGCGATCTTGGATATTATTCATTTGAATATCATAGTAGCTCGCACTTTCATTTTTATATTTATAAACATAAATATACATTTGGCTAATCTGATAATGATACTAACATTTATGAATAACAATAACGATATGGTAAAAGTTCATTATAACTCATATTTGTTATATAATTAATCAACCAACAATACCACTCATTTCTTTTATTAAATATATTCACCATTTTTAAAATTAAATATCTCACAAACCGTTAATAGTTACACCAAAATCATATTATTCGACGAGATTAAATTATCTTTTCTATAGACACGATTGTATATATACTGATTAACCTTTTAAAAAATTTCTCCAGAAAATCACATGCGATTTGTAAAAATCACATGTCATTTGTAAAATCACATGTGGTTAAAATCACATGTAATTTGATTTTACGAATCACATGTAATTTGATTTTTACGAATCACACGCGATTTTTCCTGTGAAATTTTAAAAATCACGAAAGATATAACAACGCATATCTATAAAAGATAATTTAATTCTCGCCACGATGGTGTATTTTTAATAATATTTACCGCTTGTAAGATGTGCTATTTTAAAAAGGTGAAAACGATTTTTATTAATTTAGAGAAATAAATACATGACGGCTCATCGGTTTATAACAAATATGTAGTTTTATATGATCTCAACTCATAATGATATTGCTTTCTAAAAAAAAATATACGGTATACTACTAAATGGTAAATGCAAAAGTTTTAGAAATTATTAATTTGAGTCCATGAAATTAAATCGATTAGATTCTTTTATAATGTTTTACTTTAAATTCAACCCATAATTTATAAGGTTATCTTTCACATAATATCCAAGAATGGCCTAGTCAAGTAAAAAGACATTCGAACCAACCCTAATTAAAAAATGGCCAATAAGCATCTCTTCGTCTTTGCTATACTAACATCTCAGTTATTAGTTAAGTTCCACAATTGCAATTGCTTAAAACACTGTATTTGATTTTCTCATTAAATCATTCCTTCATCAACGTATAATGGATTCCATTATGAAGGAGTTTGAACATCTTGTCATCAAATTGGAAGATATTAAATCCGCCACAAACAACTTTGATGAAAAGAAAGTCATAGGGGGCGGTGGTTTCGGTAAGGTATATAAGGGAGAAGTGTCTCACTATAAGGGACGAAGCATGGTTGCCTTTAAGCGTCTAGATCGTAAGTTTGGGCAAGGTGGCCCTGAATTCTGGAAGGAGATCATGATGCTTTCACGTTACACCCATGAAAATCTAATCTCTCCTCGGATATTGCAACGAGGGTGGTGAGATGATTTTGGTGTATGAACATGCATCTAATGGTAGCCTTGATCGCCATTTGAGTTCCACTACTCTCACCTGGACTCAGCGTATCAAGATATGCCTTGATGCTGCAAGGGAATAAGCTATCTGCATGAGGACAAGGGTAATCACCAAAGAGTTATCCATCGAGATATAAAAGTTCCAATATTCTACTCGATGAGAACTGGAACAGTAAAGTCTCTGACATGGGACTGGCAAAAATAGGACCCGCTAATCAACAATACACGGCTCTTTTTACCAATATTGTAGGTACACTTGGGTACCTAGATCCATTGTATCTGCAGATCGAATTCTAACAAAAGAGTCTGATGTATATTCTTTCGGTGTTGTATTGTTTGAAGTTTTGTGTGGAAGACTCTGCTATGAAAAATGCAATGGTGGATTTATGAATTTAGTCGATGCGTGGAAAAGAGGTGTAAACTCAATAAGATAGATGAGCTCATCTTGAAAGACAGTACTTTGAAAAATATGGACCCAACTTCTTTGGTAACATTCACAGACATTGCATTGCGATGTTTGAAAAAATCTCGTGATAAGCGTCCAAAGATGTCTGATGTTGTGGAAAAACTAGAGATAGCACTCAAATCTCAGGAGTATGTAGATCTCATACCAAAGGAGCATGAAGAGATAGTTAAGGCTGTGGTACCTCCTCTGATCTACAAATCCATAGAGGAACTCAAAGTGCTTCTCTCCAAAGGAGTCCTCCTTAATGGGGGCAAAACGGTAATTAACTACTCTGCTTGAAGTTTCTTTTAATTATTTCTTTATATTTTTGGCAAATTTAGATTTCTAAAATGTTAGCTTAATTATTTATCTGAACTTTATATGATTAATACGATTAAAATAAATATTGTGTAGGTAGTATCACCCTACAATAGCTTTTATTGAGTTTAGTATGTGGTAAAAAGTGGTAGCAGTTTTTATGAGTTTCAAGTTAATAAAAATAAGTCATTGGACCCATTATCTGTTATTATCTCTAGATTCATATATAGCTACAAACCAAAATACATGCACCATTTATAGTATTTGCTCATCTTTAACACAAAAAATAAAATAAAATGGAACATTGTTATCAACGGCAATTACCAGCTAGACTTGAGCCCAATTCCAAAGACCCAAATCTAAAAGCCCTGACCCAATTTATTCTCATATTGTAAACCCAATAATAACTAATTCTAAACTTTATTTTTACTTGGACATGTAGTGGCTGTACATAAATGAGAAGGGGGAACACATTGAAAGGATTTACATCGAAGCCTGTCTCAATCCCGATGAAATTAAAGATGACAGATTACAACATCCGTCTGATGAAATTGTTAATTCAAGGTGACTTATCCTATTCCAATCCTTTTTGTTTGGAACAACAGGGAGCGAGTTATGCATTTACTGAAAGTTCAAGGGTGTAATAAGTAACTTATTTAGTTTCTCATTCTTTAATTGCTGCCTTTAATCTTCTTTATGCAGATTTCCAGGTGGCCTCTGTTACGAATATTCGTATGATGGATTCAAAGCACGTGTGAGAGGTCAATACTTGACACCTCATATCTCATACACGCTCAACCTTATCTTTCGATATACATATGAATCAGAAGTCAATTCATATAACCCCTGAGATACAAAATAGATGGAGAGGCAAAAGTTTTCATAATTTACCCTTGTACACATATGAGAGAAGATGGATGGTTCATTGTTCCATTGTATCACTTTACAAGCCAACACAAAACTGCAGACCTTCAATTTGAGTTTGAATACCGTTATAGTTACCTATCTACTAGTCGCTGGCATCGAGTTCCAACCATCTGAAGAAAAAGTAAGCAGTTTATTATTGTATTTTATAAAAGATGTAAAGAAAAATAACACTTAACCCAAATGTATGGCTCACTTGCTTGGATATGTCATTATATAGATGCAACTTCCAGTGTTTGAAGAGTACCAAGACATTGTCGAGGTTGCCTCACAACCTCTGTTCTACACATCCCTTGATGAACTTAAACAGATTCCCTACCAAGGAGTCCACCTTAACAGATATAAAACGGTATTTAATTGACTATGTCTACTTAATAAAAATAATACGAGCACAACTAATTCCCAGCTTACTAATTATACAGTGGTTTTCAATTAATGAGAAAGGAGAACACTGTCACATGATATCCATGAAAGACTGTTTGATTCCAAATGAAGATTCCACTCCTCAATATAAGTCTTATCCATGGTCAAGGTGACTTGTCATACTCAGACTTATCCTTATTGTTTCATAAGTCTATATGAATTGATGCATTCTTTGCTTCTTCTTTTTCATGCAGATTTCCACCAGGTTTTTATCTAACAAACAATAAGGGATTCCAAACACATGTGAAGACTCAGTTTTTGTCCCCGTCAATCACATACACCGTGAACCTTGTATACTACAGTGTTTCAATTGGTAAACAAGTGTATGTAGACCTCAAGTACAGATTAAGAGGGAGACAACAACTTCAGTTGTGTACCTTGCAAATGAGAAGAGATGATGATCTGTTTTATATGGCTGAATTGTATCAATTCACTAGCGATGGGAGTATTGTTGATCTTGAAATTACTTTTGAAAACCATGGAACCAATATACACGGAGTAGAAGGCATAATGTTTCAGCCCCTGGAAATAGTAAGATGACAAATACTGGTTTAATCATCTTAGTCAATTTTAATCATCATTTTATTATTCTTACGAAACAGGTAAACAACTACTATAATCATTTGAATTAACAGTGGCAAAAGATTGGGTCTGATAATAGGTCGAAATTGGTTTGGTCAAAGCGGGCCATTTTTTTCTGAGTCGGACGTACGGGTTGAAAAATGAACCGTGAATGGAATCTTAGATTTCCTTAAAACTGATAAATAGTTAAAGGATATTGATACAAAATTTAGAAAAGTTATGAATCAATTTTTTATACTAAATGAAACTGAAACTGGCAAACCAATTACTTTGTAAAAATAGGTGGAAGGTCATCCAGAATCTGATCCAGAATCTGATCCAGCACAAAACCTTCTGTATGATGATTATGAAGAAATACTCAATTTGTCAAAAGATAGTCTGATCTGATGTGGACATCAAAGAAGGAACTCTACTCAATTCTCAGAAGCGGGTTCCTGATCGACAATGGTCAACAGGTATACTTAATAGGAACTATAAGACTACTTTCATTATTTCAAACCTATTTTAAATGTAATATTCCTACACTTACATATCTATATGGATTGTTAGTGGTTCACTGTTGATAAACATGGGAAGAAATGTCCAATGCTATCTGCAAGAGCGACTTGGGTAATAGATGATAAAAACTCAGCTTGCAAGTCTTCCCACGAATCAAGGTTCTTTCTCTATTATTTCTAACCAGTTTTCCTGTAATAGTTTATATTTTAATCATATGTGTGCACCATTTTGCAACTACCTACAAATACAGACACTTTTTCTGAAGAAATTAAATATTTTTATAAATCTTTGTTTTACACTCAACTGAGGTATTATAAACTCTGGCAGAAATATGTAAATTCTTGTTTGGTAGTGCTTATTACCTTAAGTGAGCGACAAGGATAACTCCCATGTTAAACCATATATGATTAGACTAATAATGAAATCTACATATTTAGATCCATTCTACACATCCATCCTCACGATTCAAACCATCACTACACTGTAATGATAAAAATTCTCACTGGCTTCAAATAAGACTGCACTATTGATCCTTGTTTCCTCTATCAGACTTCTGAATATTCATTCCCACATTCCACACCTTTGCTACATGGAGGGCCACCTCAGTTGGCTTCACATAAAAACTCAGTAGCCTTTTTTCATCTCTGAAATTTTATAATCTCTTTCCTGCCATATGAGAACAGCAAGTACGAGTCTTCAAAGGTTGCTCCATATGCTATTTTCACATGATCAAGGAGCAAAATCCCGAATAATTTCTTGCCAATCATTAGCCAACCCATTACACACATATCCCCATTCATAGCACTTTTGGAGTCCGAGTTCTAATAGCTTACCGTACATGTTTATCAACAAACAAGACTTCTTTACCTTTTGAGTTTTTCCATACCACTACATCTTTTCACAAAGGATTAGTATAGGCTCTTAGATTCTTGAAACTTGAGGATATATTGTATATTTTATGCCACTCCAGAGGCCACTTTCATCCTCCATCTTTGATTATAGCCGCATACAAGCCACATTGAATTGGATTGCCCGTTCCTAATTTATGGACAATATGAGACTTCACTCACCTCAAACAAGTTCTTTCATTCCCAATTGTCTAAATTCTTCGTGTTTAACTTCCCAAACACCATTGTGTGTATATTCCATAAATGGGTCAAAACGGGTAATAGTTAAGAAAGACACTTTATTACACTGCAATATTCTTTGCCTTTTAACTCCAAATGCGGCATTATATTGCACAAATGGGTTAAAACGGGTAATACTTAAGAAAGACACTTTATTACACTGCAAGATTCCATGAATGCTTGATCATTATAGCTTTATTCGATATAAATCTTTTTATAACTGTTCTAGGAAGCAAGAATACATAAGCAATCAATTCTGAAAATCCTTAAAAGTGATAACATTTAAAGAGAGCCTTAAACGTTGGATTTTTACCCTGACAATATGCCAAAGCATTGCCTGACTTTTTCTTTGGTGTGGGATGGCATGGAAAATTTTCATTGACCAATTCCGCTCACTTTAAATGTTATCACTGTTTGATGCTGGCATGTCGCTCAGTTTACCCATAGTGAATAAGAAAGCCCTTAAAGAGCCTTTCATTTCATAGAAAATATAGCAAGTCCACCCGTTAAATAATAAACAATAAACAACTTAACACATTATTTGGCTTCGACTACTTGGATGCCTTAAAACTTTCTGAATCAATTACATATTAGATGAGTTTTTGTTTCTGCAGATTTGGAGAAGTGCTTGTAATAACAACGGTGACAAATTTAAACTTGTGAATGAAATAAAACCGAAGTGCTATCAGCTGATACAACATATGCAAGTTACTTTGTCTACAAGTTACCACAAGACCAGTCTACATTTGAGGATCCTCTGGAAGTGAATAATAAAAATGGTGACAGTTGGCATGTGTGGTTTGTCTATTTAGTAAGCCCTCCAGGTACCCCAGTTATTGGACCAAAGTTTGATGAAAACAGATACAACCCACTAAACAGACACAAACTAAGTGCTCTTCCAAGACAGAGGAGTGATGGTTGGATGGAAGTAAAAGTATGGGAGTTTCAAACCAAGAAGACTCCTGAAACAGTTTCAATGCATCTTAAGTTAGAGCATCCAGATAAGAAGGATCTTAGTGGGCTTATCATACATGGGATTGAGCTTAGACCCATATAGATTCTCTTCTTTTAGTGATGATGGGGTATCTGCAAGATCAAGTACATGTAAACCCATCAGTTAGTTTGTTTTCATTGAATGTTGGCAATCAAGATTCCTTTTCTTTAAGTTTGAAGTTATTATTTGGCAAGTTTGCAAGACGGGTCAAGTCCTGGGTCAGGGTGTAGAAAATCATTGCTTTGCCACTAATGGAGTCCCAAAAGAGCTTTTCACTTTGTTTATAAGTTGTAGTTTCGTTTAAAAATGTTGCATGTTACCCTCTTTCAATATATTAAGTAAGTAAATAATAATAGTAGTAGTAATCAAAAAGTGTTACCCTATGACGAGTCTTATTTATTTATATTTTAATGTTGTAACATGGCAAAAGGGGTTAATGTCATAAAATAGCAACGTACTTTTTCTATTTCAGTAACTAAACTTTTTTTTGTTCATGATGGTTATTATACTTTTATCATAATGGTTATTATTATTTTCGGAAATTTTCAAGCGGAAGTCGTGTTAACCTTTCAAAATGCATGCATAACATGTCATATGTTATACTCAAATATTAGAAAGTTATGATGTTTTAACCTGTTAAGAAAAAGGGGCGAAAAAAAGGGCAAAAATAAGAAATTACAATAATCGAATCTTTTTCTATTTGTCCTAACATGTCACCAAAAATTGGTGAGCATTTAAATATAACTTATATAATGTGAGATGTGTGCACCAGCTATGCCAATTTTTCATTGAAAAATTGATAAAATAATAGCCATTATGACTTACGCATTAAAGCATAATAACCAAATTGAATAAAAAAGACTTTGATTACTAAAACGAACAATTACATAAAACACATTGCTATTTTATGACATTAGGAAAAGATCTAGTGAAAAGTAATATTAGAATGAGAAGAATGAGAAATGTTTTTAACCACATAATTTAAATAGGAGAGAGAATTTTAAAAGGAGATGCATCTACTTTTATAGGTGCATCTTATATGTGTGGTTGTGGTTTCTTCTCACTATTCTCATTTATATTTTTCTTCTCATTTGATCCTTACTCTTATGACATTAACCCTAGCAAAAACTCAAAGTACACATATCACAATTATAAAGAAACCCGCTTAAAAGACAAAAGCAAACCCCTTTTTCACTAGTCATCTAAATTACTAATAAAGTAATGAGCACACAACAAGTTTAAAAAAAACACTACACATGTCTTTAAACAAAATGTTAACCTTATAATTTATGTTTGTCTCAAAAGATTTGTTTCGATTTTATTTATGGATACTAATATTGACTATTTTATTAGTGTATTTACTATGATAAACCTCTAAAAGGCTTATACAATTAATACATCATAAAGTCATAAACATTTTCATATTATAAACATATTTCTACTATGGATAAATCTACTTATAAAGTTTTCATATCATAAAATACAACCAACATTTTCAAAGAGAAAATAAAAAAGAAACTAGAAAATAGTTTAGACATCTACAATATCTTAAACTAATTCCACCTAAGATTGAAATGGTTTCTCAATATGGTTCATAAAATTATGAACATCTTCAAAAGGTTCTTAGACCTATTCATAAACTATCATAGTGGATGCTCTTATTTCATCTTTCTAATTAAACTTACATTTATTGTTCATTTCTAATTTCTATTACAAATGTGAGGGTATCTATAATACTTAAAGCTTATCCCCCTTAATTTAATGTGCAAGGGGGGTTGTGCACAACCAAAAGTACGGTACATACATGTCTATGCATACCCAAATAACTACAGCTCAAGCCACATAAAACCTATATCAATTATCAATTACAATCGAAATCATCCAAAAGGCTGCGGTTACTGGAATACAAACGAGCAACCATTCATCTAACATCTATTTTAATGTGGAGTCTTAAAGAGGAAGACGAATATGTCCATTTGCAAGAGTTTCAGGCATACAAACAATCTCCTTATTTATTGATAAGTCAATGAAATAAATGTATCATGTGACAAACACACTAACTAAGAGATTATAAATATCACTCTCATACAAAGCAATGTCGCCTATTATCGTGCAACAAGTTTTATGGGATTATACTGTAACCAAAGTGCTGACTTGGGAGTATCAACATGAAAGAACATTCGTTTGATTAGTCAAATAAATGGTCCTTGATTCAATTAAGTATCTGCATGCCGTTTACTTTCTCATGAAATATATTACTCTAACTACTATCTAGTATGTATAATAGTAGTTCAGTGATGAATTGTGTTTTTATCATGATTTCATATTTATTTTTGGTGGGTTAAAATGTAGAGTTTACCATTGTAATACTACAATTTACTTTTCGCTTATTGTGTTGCCATAAGTGAATTGTAACCTTCTCATCAAAACATTTAAGTTGTTCTTCATGCATATTATAACGTACATAAGATGATCGACCAGTTGTCAAGGAAAACGAAGTATGCTCCATTTGAGTGATTAGGTAGAGGAATGAAACTTTTGAACCATTTGGATATTTAATCTTTTGTGTTGTAATGTGATTTGTGAAACAGGGGTTATTTTCTATATATCATTGTGCATGGCTCATTAACTTCGATTCATGAATAACCAAGAAATTACCAATAACCTTTAATTTTTAAGTGAACTTATGGGATGGTTTTGTTACAGGTATGTATTGTTTTGGTGTAGGCATCAGCTTCAAAAGTATTACAATAGACTTGGAACTACGTTAGTAGCTTGCACAAAGAGGTCGATGACCTCAGTGATCGTCTCTCCCTGCTATTGTTCACCATTAATGATGATAGTCCTCAGGCTTCAATTATTTCATTTGGATTCCCGATGCTTAGCAGATTATTTGATCATATCTTTGTACTCAATTAATTCTCATTTGTTGGCAAGAAGAGCCTGAATAGAATGGTAAAAAAAAAAGCTAAATGTAACCTATGAAGATTATGATGCAAGGTTGTTAATGACACATAAATATATAGCAGTTTCATCTTCTCAAATGTATCATGCATGACTTAAGTTATTGATATGGGTTATCTAAGTATAGTTTAATTAACTAGCTTTCTCATTATAGTTTAGAGATAAGCATATCTTATCTTTTGTGTACTGAATAAATTACCAAGATTGAATCAAGTAATCAACTTTACATACGTACCGAAGGGAGCGAGAATTGGCTTTTATTATTTTTTCACACGTAAAATGTATATATAGCTTGATTAGCGGAAATTGTTAAATGTTTGTGATGATCGTACATATGTTGAAATTTCAAATGTACGTATTTATACTACCTTATAATGTATTTAGGACAATTCCCTAAATAGCAAGGCTTAAAATTCAGACATCATAAATTGCTTATTATAGAAATATTTGTCTTTTGCTATAAATTTGTAATATTATTAGGTATCTAAATATAGATTCCACTAAAATAATATAAACTAAAGTAATAATAACATTATTAGCCATCTAAATAATAAATACAATGCAACTTCTCTAATAGGTATTTAAATACCATCATATACAACATTACGGATAAAAACATCACCCCTCAACCACTAGACCGTGCATCGCACGGGTTGAGGGTAGCCTCGTAAATAATTATTTATCAAGAAAAATGTGCATTAATTACACATATCATAATTTATCTATTTATTGGTTATGGACATACTTTTTGGGACAGAGCGAGTACCGCCAATGCACATGCCAATTAACCTCGTGTGTGAGTTTGCATCTCTAGAATGAGAGCTTGCAAGATAAAGGGAGTTTTAGAAATATGAAACATTAAGCTTCAATTGAATAAATGCATGATATGTTATCGTCCCTTGGAACATCGACCAATGTTCGCCGGCCTTTCAAGAAAAAAAATCGACATAGCGACACATAGTGGTGGTCAGAACTTTCTTTATGGCGGAACTAATCTTTCCTTGTAAGGTCCAAATATAAAATTTAGAAGGACGGAATTACAAAACACAAGAAATATACAGTTTGGGATTTTTGAAAATAACAAGTCGGTCCCTGTTTGGAGATACAGCGATTTACATTGCGATTGGCGGAAAAAAAATCTGGGGTACAAGCTGCTTCGCGCTATTGGTGTGTGTCTCAATATGATTTTGAAAATCACATAACTAATCGATTCAGTCTCCTTTACCCAAATAATTAGATAACCACTTTCAAAATGAAATTATGATCCGTAACATGTTAAGAAATTAACGAACTCGACTCATGCAAGATAATTTTTCTATTTACAAACAGCTGAACAAATATTTGAAAAACTAATACTCGTAGCCTAGTCGATCTTAACGAGCCGATCAAGCCTTGTTTCAAAGAAAATTCAAAACACCCGTAGAAAGACTTGTTAATACAAATATCGTCACTAAACGTTATTTATATTTTTGATCTTTACCTAAGTTTTGTTAACGACAAAAGTAAATTTAATTTTTATAAAGCTTAAAGCTTGTCAAGTTTAATAGATATTAAAACAAGCTTTTCCAAATAATATCTTCATCACTCAAGCATTTACATTGTGATTAATCATATCTTGATATAACTCTAAACCATAATGTATGATAGTAGTTTTTAGAATGTTTTGGTTTCTTAAAAACTAAACATTACATATGCATTTACATATTTCTAAAAATGGAAAAACAAACACATGACATCATGTGATGCATCATTGAAATCATTGAAAGATTTCATTAGATTCTTTGTGTAGATTTAGGCTCTACATATCTTACACAATTTTGCATAGATATGGCTGACTTTGGCAAGATTTTGAGATCTTGATGTCAAACCTCGGCGGCACCGATTCGTCTAGGTTATACGTAACATGTTAAACGACCAAGTCTAGGTGCTATGGTATACAAATCATGTTAAACGACCGATTCGAGGTGCTATGGTTATACGTAACATGTTAAACGACCAAGTCTAGGTGCTATGGTATACATATCATGTTAAACGACCGAGTCGAGGTGCTATGATATATGTAACATGTTAAACGACCAAGTCGAGGTGCTATGGTATACATATCATGTTAAACGACCGAGTCGAGGTGCTATGGTTATACGTAACATGTTAAACGACTAAGTCTAGGTGCCATGGTATACATATCATGTTAAACGACCGAGTCGAGGTGCTATGGTTATACGTAACATGTTAAACGACCAAGTCTAGGTGCTATGGATACCATATCATGTTAAACGACTGAGTCGAGGTGCTATGGTATACGTAACATGTTAAACGACCGAGTATAGGTTCTATGGTATACGTAACATGTTAAACGACCGAGTCGAGGTGCTATGGTATACGTAACATGTTAAACGACCAAGTCGAGGTGCTATGGGTATACGTAACATGTTAAACGACTGAGTCGAGGTGCTATGGTATACGTAACATGTTAAACGACCCGGTCGAGGTGCTATGGGTATACGTAACATGTTAAACGACCAAGTCTAGGTGCTATGGTATACATATCATGTTAAAGGACCGATTCGAGGTGCTATGGTTATACGTAACATGTTAAACGACCAAGTGTAGGTGTTATGGTATACATATCATGTTAAACGACCAAGTGTAGGAAGACATGCCTGTCTGGTTTGCACCTGCTAGAGATGGGTCGGATCAAGTTTGTTCAAAGATGTTTGTGGTGGGAAAGTTTCTTCACTAGTTCAAATCAAATCAACACCTTGGACTAAAGTTTGATTTTTGTAAATATTACTTTTGCCGGGGACATGTCCCCGGGGAAAGTTTTAGCGGGAATAAAGGCGGGAACAATTAGCTTGCTTTTAACTTTGGTCAAATTTTGGTAAAAATGGATTACACTTTTGCAGGGGACATGTCCCCGGGGAAAGTCCCCTTTGAATTTTTGCTAATCAGTCAAACTTTTGGTAAAAATGCAACAGACTTTCGCGGGGACATGTCCCCGCCGAAAGTTTTCGTTGAATTTTTACTATCCGGTCAGCGTATTCGTTTGCCACGTCAGATTTTTTTTTTGTCGTTTATTGACTTTTGCCGGGGACACAACGTCCCCGGAGAAAGTCTCCTCGCCCGCCATCCGATTGTTGTAGTGGATTTGATTTGAGGGGAGGATGAATATTAGTAAATGTGGTGTATTGAATGAAAGTGTGTGGGTGTTGGGAGATATGGCTGCAGGTTTCCGTTGAGGAGACAAATATTTTGAATTTGTTTTTTGGTGCGGTTTCTATAAAAACCGTATCAAAAAATGTTTATTTGGTGCGGTTTTTAAAAAACCGTATAAAAAAAAATTATTTGGTGCGGTTTTAAAAATAACCGTACCAAATAACAAAGGAAATTTAACACCGCACCAAATAGCTATTTCTTGGTACGGTTTTTCTAAAAACCGCACCAAATGGATTTTTTGATACGGTTTTCATATAACCGTACCTAAAGAGCGTACCAAAAAATACTTTGTGTAGTAGTGTCATTAACTCGTGAGATGGTAGAAGAAAGAAACAACGAGCAAATACCTAGTATGAGACATATTAATGTTGTGTCAAACATGACTCAGAATGAGGACTTCAACGTGATTTCTAAAATCGTTGTTGTAAACAATGAAATGAATAATATATTTGACACAGAAGATGAAACGTACGAGCCTCACGATGATGAATTTGGAGATGAAGATCAAACTGAAGCACAATATGAAAATGAAGAAAATTCTAATCGTGACATTCAAGTGCCTCCAAATTTTACTAACTTGGAGGGAATAGATTTGGCTACTATTGATAATTGGAAGGTGTCACATCCTGAAAGCAAGAATGATTTAACTGAAGAGTTAGGAAAAGGTTCTTTCAAGGATAAGGATGAATTTATTAGAGCTATAAAGCTCGACACCATCCGTAAGCATAGGCAATATGAGGTGGTAGAAACATGTCCAACTATTTGGAAAATAAGATGCAAGTTATGGTCGCAATGTGGTTGCAAATGGCAAGTACGTGCGTGTAAACGTAAGCGTAGTGGACATTTTGAAATCACAAAGTATATAGGTCCGCATACTTGTTTACACTACAAGATTACTCAAGATCATCCAAACCTAGATTCAGGTTTGATCGCTCATGAAACCAAACACCTTATAAAGGAACAACCATCTATTAGTATTTCAACTTTGAGAGCTGAAATTATTGATAAGTTTGGTTATACTCCTTCATACAGGAAAGTATGGTTAGGAAAGCAAAAAGCAATTGAAATAATCTTTGGGAATTGGGAAGAATCTTATATTCTTTTACCCAAGTTTCTAGCTGCACTTAAATTGTTCAATCCACATACTATAGTTGAATGGCACACCGAGAGAATTCCAGATACGGGTGACGTAGAGTTTAGACGTGTTTTTTGGGCATTTGGTCCATCTATCAAGGGATTTGAGCATTGTCGGCCTATAGTTAGCATTGATGCCACACATTTATATGGAAAGTATAAGGGTAAGATGATGATTGCTATGGGAGTTGACGGTAACAATCAAATATTGCCACTTGCATTTGCTATTGCTGAAAATGAATCTTATAATAGTTGGTTTTGGTTTCTATATTATGTCAAGAAACACGTGGTGAAAGAACGTGAAGGAATTCACGGATCTCCTTGGTTGGAGCCACATGGTTTTCATAGGTAATGTTTATAAAATCCCGCGTAACAACTTTTTACTGTTAACTTTAACAACTAACATAATTTTTTTTCATATAGGTACTGTTTACGACATTTTGTTAACAACTTTCATGATAAGTTCCGCAACTCAAATTTGAAAGCTTTAGCCTACCGTGCTGGGAGTCAAAATCAAATTCGTAAGTTCAACTCCATTATGGACGAAATTGGGAAACTAAATCCACAAGCTCGTGAGTGGCTTGAAAGACATCCACTTTGCAGATGGACACTTGCACATGACGGTGGGAAGCGTTTTGGGATGTTGACTACAAATATGTCTGAGATTTTTAACAGTGTACTTAAGGGTGCTCGTTTCTTACCTATCACGGCATGTGTTCAACTTACATTCTATAGGGTTGTGCACTACTTTGATGTGAGACGTTCTCTTGGACATAACGCTCGAGCTAATGGAGATCTGTTTACTCCACATGTTATCGCAAAACAAGCTGGCTTAATGTCAAAAGCTAGTGGACATAGCTTGAAATCATTTAACCGAGAAAAATGAGTATTTGAGATAACGACTCGACGAGGAAAAAATGTGCAGGTTGTTAATCTTAAGGAAGAAACTTGCACATGTGGTAAGTGGGAAATAAACAAGTATACATGTTCTCATGTATTGAGTGCGTGTGCTTATCTTCATTTGAACAGCTCACAGTTCGTTCATAGATATTATTCGATTGTAGAGTATTCTTTAACTTGGGCATCTGAATTTTCCCCACTTCCACATGAAGCATATTGGCCGTCGTCTTCTACCACATTGCTTCCAAACTCAGATTCAATACGCAATGAAAGAGGTCGTCCTCGATCAACTAGGCTACGGAATGGAATGGACATTAAAGAAGGAAAAAAGACAAACCGTTGTGGAATCTGTAGAGAAGGTGGCCATAATCAGAAAACTTGTCCTTCTAGGCCTCGAAAAAGGCCCCATGATTCCTAAGTTTTGCTTGTTATCAAGGTAATTAACGTTTTTATGTGCAGCACCATTTGTTATTCATGGTCAATTGTTTTTTAAAGCTCTTAGTTATATATGCAGGTTATTCAATATTTGGCTCGTGTGGAAGTATATGGTCCGGTCATCGAATTATCCGAATGATTTAGCCACTGAATTGAGATATCAGTTGAACATATATGCGTGTTCAATCTAGACATGTAATAATTTGAATTTATTATGTTGAATGAATTTATTTTTTGATTTTCACCCATTGGCATGTTTATGTAATAGTTGGATTGATAACTGTGTGATCACATTTGTTTGATTCTAGATATTATGAATTTTAAATGTTTATGTGATTTTGATGTTGTGATGTGTTATGAATTTGCTGAAGCAAACCACATGATTTTATATATCAAATGTAATGCTAAGGTACTGGTATGCTTTTAAAGTGAATAAGAAGGCTTGAAATGGTGGGTAACAAAACCATGGTTGGTGATGATCGCAGTGGACATAAGATGGGACGGGATTTTTGTTTTCGGTGGCAGGGATGGACTTGCGAGATGGGTACTAAAATATATATGTATCATGCTTTGAGTGGATATAATTTATTACTGTATTACTGATGAAAAAAAAAGAAATTACTATTATGATGTAAATAACTTTTCAAGTACAATGTTTGTGTATATATGTTTTTAAACTACTATGATATGACAAAAATGATATTGTTTTCTGAAAAAACAAATATACGGAATACTACTAAATGGTAAATGCAAAAGTTTTTAGAAATTATTAATTTGAGTCCATGAAATTAAATCGATTAGATTCTTTTATAATGTTTTTACTTTAAATTCAACCCATAATGTTTTAAATTGCGCCTCGTTTTTTTTTTTTTTTTTTTTTTTTTTTCACAGACTCGAGAACTGATTTTTGTATATATTCTGGCAAACGAACTTTAACTGGTTTGATCAAATTGTAGGTAATTTTGACATTTTATTTGCTAAGTAAAACTCTTTTGTCCATTTTGGGTTTTCTCTTAATATATGAAAGATAATGTCTTAAAAAAAATGCGAAAGTCTGATCAGTTCCCAACATAAGTTCTCCTTATTGTTTAGGAGAACCACAAGTTTAATTTTTTATATGGTTGTCTTTCGCATATAATCCAAGAATAGTCAAGTAAAATGACATGCTAACCGACCGAAAAACCAATTGGCTTGTACTAGAAGGGTACCCGCGCAATGCAGCGGTGGGTACCCGGTTTTTGTTTGGGAAGATGTTGATCTCGTGAGATGGGGAGTGAAATACTGAGTGTTTTGCTTGTGCTTGTGTTGTTGATTGTAGGTTGTTTGTGGGTATTTATATCTCATAAGTTATAGTATATATTAAAAGCATGAATTAAAAATGTACTAATGATTAGGCATTTTTTTATAAATTATATTGCAGTTTTCTTTTTTCATTAAACATGTTTAATGGAAGATATCTGTTATGAATTGGGTTCTTTAAGACATTCAAATGAAATTCAGACAATTCAAATCTCATTGACTAATGACTCTTTAATTTCCTATTAAGGAAATGTTTTTGGTCTTAATTTTTTTAAGACTTCTTATATTAGAAAGTCCCAAATGTTTTATATAGTAGTATAGATTATTGTTCAAAGAAATTTCACCTATGCAAATAAGACTTGACTTTTTGCATCTCATCCCAGCTTTATCTTTGCTATATTAACATCTCACTTAAGAATCGATCACCGCACTTGCAATTGCTCAAAACACTATAAGAATCGATTTATCTCCTTAAATAATTAATCTTTCATCAACGTATAATGGATTCCTCCATGAAGGAGTTTGAACATCTTGTAGTCAAACTGGAGGAGGTCAAATCAGCCACTGACAACTTTACTGACACCAAAATTATCGGAAAGGGTGGTTTCGGAAATGTATATGAAGGAGAACTATCTCAACCAAAAAGGGGTAAAACTAAGGCTGCTTTTAAGCGTTTGGATCGTAAACATGGGCATGGTGATCCTCAGTTCTGGAGGGAGGTCATGATGCTTTCCCGTTACATCCATGAAAATCTCATCTCTCTCCTTGGATTTTGTGACGAGGGTGGTGAGAAGATATTGGTGTACGAGCATGCATCTAATGGCAGCCTTGATCGCCATTTGAGTTCCACTACTCTCACGTGGACTCAACGTATTAGGATATGTCATGATGTTGCAAAGGGATTATGTTACCTTCATGAGGATAAAGGTAATCATAGAGTTCTTCACAGAGATATAAAAAGTTCCAACATTCTATTGGACGAAAACTGGAAAGCTAAAGTCTCTGACATGGGACTGGCAAAAGTAGGACCTGCTAATCAGTTTTCGTTTTTCATCACCGATATTGTGGGTACATTTGGTTACATTGATCCAATGTATCTGCGCATGCTTTCTAACGAAAGAGTCTGACGTATACTCTTTCGGTGTTGTCCTTTTTGAAGTTTTATGCGGAAGACTTTGTTTTGATTATAGCCATGCTTATAGTGGGAATATAGTGCATATCTGGAAACAAAGATACGAAGAGAACAAGTTAGATGAGATTGTGTTTAAAGATCTTGTGCAAGCATTGGATCAGAGTTCTTTGGAAGTGGAGATCGCCTTTCAATGTTTGCAGGAATCACGTGAAAAGCGACCAAAGATGTCTGATGTTGTGGAAAAACTAGAGATAGCACTCAAATATCAGGAACCTGTAGATCTCATACAAAAGGAGCATGGAGAGATAGTTAAGGCTGTGGTACCTCCTCTGATCTTCAAATCCGTAGAGGAACTCAAAGTGCTTCTCTCCAAAGGAGTCCTCCTTAATGGGGGCATAATGGTAATTAACTACTCTGCTTGAAGGGTTTTTTTTTTTTTTTTTTTTTGAGAAAGACAAATTTAGATTTATTAGAAGTTAGCTTAATGAATGGTACCATGAGTTTCAAGTTAATAAAAATAGGGTCAATTTCATATCTCCACTCATAAAACATGAAATTTCATATATGTACAAAGCACGCTTTAAACGCATTGTACATAATGCATTCAATATTTGTATTATGAGTATATATGAAATAATGATGAAAAGAGGGGATATATGAAATTCTCTCATAAAAATAAGTTATTCGACCCATTATCTGTTATTATATCTGGATTCATATATAATAGTATTTGTTCTACATCCATCTTTAACACAAAAAAGGAAATGGAACATTGTTATCAACGGTAAAGACTTACCCACTAGACTTGGGCCCAATTCCCTTTACCCAAATCTAAAAGGCCTGACCCAATAATAACTAATTCGGAACTTTAATTGGACGTGTAGTTGCTGTCCATAAATGAGAAGGGGGAACACATTGAAAGGATTTACATTCAAGCCTGTCTCCATCCCGCTGAGATCAATTTGAGCAGTTTAGAACCACGTGACATTGATGATTCAAGGTGACTTATCCCTTTTGTTTGGAATAGGGAGTGAGTTATGCATTTATTTAGTTTGTCATTATTTAATGGGTTTAAGCTATTAAATAGCCACGTACTTTCTTCAATGTCCCGATATAATTTTTTTTTTTTCAACTGGTTAGGTAGTGTACTTTTTACGTATCGATATGGTACTGTGCTTTCTCTTGCCTCGTGGCTTGCCCGATCACTTGGGTTTGTGTGGCGTGGCTTGCCAAGTCAATTGGCTTGCCTACGTGGAAAAAATAAAAAAATTAAAATTTTAATTTTGAAAAAAAAATTAATTTTAAAAAAATTACGTTTAAAAAAATCGAAAAAAACCTTTACGTTTTTCAAATAATAGCCAGATTAGTCCTCGATTAATAATAGTTTTCACCGTTTTTCTACTTTTTATCCGTTTCGTTCGTTTTAATCCGTTTCCCCACTTTTTTCGTTTTCGTCCGCTTTCATTCTTTTCTTATAGTTTTTATCACGTTTTCTTACGTTTACCGTTTTCTTTATGTTTTGTCCGTTTTTTTTCTTACGTTTATCCGTTTTCTTAGATTTTTGTCCGTTATTCTTACGTTTTGTCCGGAAAAAATTTAAATCCGAAAAAAAACGTAAGAATAACGGACAAAAATCTAAGAAAAATGTAAGAAAAAAGGATAAAACGTAAGAAAAACGGACAAAACATAAAGAAAAACGGATAACACGTAAGAAAAACGGACAAAAACTATAAAAAAAATAATGAAAGCGGACGAAAACGTAAAAAAGGGGAAACGGATTAAAACGAACGAAAACGGATAAAAGCAGACAAAAACGGTGAAAACTATTATTAATCGAGGGACTAAGCGGCGAAACTATTATTTGAAAAACGTAAAGGTTTTTTTTTCGATTTTTTAAAACGTAAATTTTTTTTTTTTTAAATTAATTTTTTTTCAAAATTAAAATTTTAATTTTTTTTTTATTTTTTCCACGTAGGCAAGCCAATTGACTTGGCAAGCCACGCCACACAAACCAAGTGATCGGGCAAGCCACGTGAGGCAAGAGAAAGTACAGTACCATATCGATACGTAAAAAGTACACTACCTAACCAGGTTGAAAAAAAAGTACAGGTACCATATCGGGACATTGGAGAAAGTACGTGGCTATTTAATAGCTTAAACCCTTATTTAATTGCTGCCTTAATTCTTCTTTATCCAGATTTCCAGGGGGGCGATATTACATATATAAATATAGATTCAAAGCACGTGTGAGAGGTCAATACTTGACTCCTCATATCTCATACACGCTCAACCTTGTCTTTCGATATGATGAATATGAATATAAAGACAATTCATATAACCCCCTGAGATACAAAATGGATGGGGAGGATGAGACAAGAGTTTTCATAACTCACCCTTCTACCCATATGAGAAACGAAGATGGATGGTTCATTGCTACATTATATCAGTTTACAAGCCACCACAAAACTGCAGACCTTCTATTTGAGTTTGAATACCGTCATGGCGATTACTAGTAGCAGGATTCGAGTTCCAACCATCTGAAGAAAAAGTAAGCAGTATATTGTCAATGGTTATGTTATTTATAAAAGATGTGTGGCTCACTTGCTTGGATATGTCATTATATAGGTGGAACTTCAAGTGTTTGAAGAGTACCAATACATAGTCATGGCTGCCTCACAGTCTCTGTTCTACACATCCCTTGATGAACTTAAACAGATTCTCTCTAACGGAGTCCACCTTAACGGATACAAAACGGTTCCAACACTTTGAATTTTTTATTTCTTATATTTTAATAAAATTATTACAAGCACAACTAATTCCCAACTTACTAATTATACAGTGGTTTTCACTTAACGAGAAAGGAGAACACTGTCACATGATATCCATGAAAGACTGCTTGATTCCAGATGAAGATTCCACTCCTCGATATGTGTCTCATTTCCTGTCAAGGTGACTTGCCATACTCAGACTTATCCCTATTGTTTCATAAGTATATATAAACTGATGCATCATTCTTTGCTTCTTCTTCTTCTTCATGCAGATTCCCACCAGGCCTCTATCAAACAAACAATAAGGGATTCAAAACACATGTGAAGACTCAATTATTGTCCCCAAAAATCACATACACCGTTAACCTTGTATACAACATTTACTCAACTAGTGAACAAGTGTACGTAGACCTCAAGTACAAATTAAGAGAGGAGGAAACAACTTATGTTGTGTACCTTGCAAATAGGAGAGATGATGATTTGTTGTATATGGCTGAATTGTATCAATTCAATAGCGATGGGAGTATTGTTGATCTTGAAATTACTTTTGACAACCATGGATCCAATCTAAAAGTAGAAGGCATCTTGTTTCAACCCCTGAAAATAGTAAGATGACAGATATTGGTTTAATCATCATAGTCATTTTTAATTATTATTTTACTAAAGTGGTCTGGTAATAGGTCGAGATTGGTTTGGGTCAAAATGGGCCATTCTTTGTTCTGATTCGGACATACAGGTTGAAAAATGAATTGGGAATGGAATTTTAGATTTCCTTAAAAGTGGATAAATAGTCAAAGGAGATCGATACAAAATTTATAAAAGTTATGAATCGAATTTTTTATAGCAAAAACTAAAAATTGCATACCAATTAAATAGGTGGAAGATCAAAGTATCAAAGGAAAAAATGGAGAACATCCAAACTGTATCAGATTCAAATTCAGACATTTATTCGGAACAAAATTTGTCGAATGATTACGAAGAAATAATCAATTTGTCAATAGATAATCTGCTGTGGACAACGAAGAAGGAACTCTACTCAATTCTTAGAAGCGGGTTCCTGATCGACAATGGTCAACAGGTATACTCAATAGGAATTATAAGACTACTGTCATTATTTCAAACCTATTTTAAATGTAATATTCCTACACTTACATATCTATATGGATTGTTAGTGGTTCACTATTGATAAACATGGGAAGAAATGTCCAATGCTATCTGCAAGAGCGACTTGGGTAATTGATGATAAAAACCCAGCTTGCGAGTCTTCCCACGAATCAAGGTTCTTTCTCTATCATTTTTAGCCGATTTTTCTGTAATAGTTTATATGTTATTCATATGTGTGCACCATTTTGCAACTACCTACGAATACAGACATTTTTATGAAAAGTTATCTGTATTTTATGAATCTTTCTTTTGCAATCATCTGAGATATTATAAATTCTGGCAGAAATATTTAAATTCTAGTTTGGTAGTGCTTATTACCTTCAGTGAACAACAAGGATAACTCCCATCGTAACCCATGTACGATTAGACTAATAATGAAATGAATCTATACACTTAGAAATCTATTCTACACATCCATCTTCACAATTAAACCATCACTACACTGTAATGATAAAAAATCTAACTGGCTTCAAATAAGACTGCTCCATTGATCCTTGTTTCCTCTATCAAACTTCTGAATATTCATCCCCACATTTCACACCTTTGCTACATGGAGAGCCACCTCAGTTGGCTTCACTTAAGAACTCACTAGCTTTTTTTCATCTCTGAAATTTTGTAATCTCTTTCCTGCCATATAAAGCTAGTATACAGCAGCAGCAAGTTCGAGTCTTCTAAGGTTGCTCCGTATGCTGTTTTCACATGATCGAGGAGCAAAATCCTGAATAATACCAACGAAACCCACTGCACTTTTGGAGTCTGAGTTCTAATAGCTTCCTATACATGTTTATCAATACACAAGACTTATTTACCTCAGGGGCGGATCTACAGCCATAGGAGGGTATGCAAGTGCATACCCTCTTCAACCTCTTAGCAGTGTAAAAAAAATTGGAATTTGAGTTTTATATAATCATTATACCTTAGGTGCATACCATGAAAATACCACTAAAAATAAGTGTGCACACCCTTGAAAATTTTCAAATTAACCAACCAATCAAATGCAAAATATTAATTTAAAAAACCTAATTGGAAGAAGACGATGCAGAAGTTTGCTGTATATTACTCCGTATGAAAGGAAGAAGAAAGTAGACAACTTAGAGATGAGTGAATGGTTGAACAGATTCCAAAGTAAATATGCACCATACAAATTAAATGCATTATTAAAATAATTCTATTTTACGTTTATCATTTTTATATTTCTTAGCTACTAGTATTGTCTATTGGTGTACATGTACCTTAAGATGTTTCATTAAAATAATGTGCTTGTTTGTGTTATTTATATGACTAGTTTACACTTTACACACACCTTAAGATATTTTGCGTTTATTTTGGGTTTGTTGTTGTTGTACACACCTTAAGATATTTCATCTGCTATTCGGGGAAAATTTCTAGTCTTAAACGAGCAGCACATTTTTTTATTTGTTGTTTAAACCAAGAAACCTTTGAGCTTCTATATTATAAAGAAATGACGATAAAAGTGATGAAGACGAGACACAGTATGTGTACTGTGGTGTAGCGAGTGCTAATAAAAGATAAAACCGTTATTAAATGATGAGAAACTATAGTTCATTTACATTTTTCCTTATACTAATCATCGAACCGCTAAACATGAAAAAAAAAGCCGACCCGAAAACCCGAACCGAAAAACCTAAATTGGTAAGCTTAACATAATTACCAAACATCCTATCAAATAGTGCATACCCTTCTAAGAATTCCTAGATCCGCCACTGATTTACCTTTTGAGTTTTTCCATACCACTACATCTTTTCACAAAGGAATAGTATAGGCTCTTAGATTCTTGTAACTTGAGGATATATTGTATGCCATTCCGGAGGCCACTTTCATCTTCCATCTTTGATTATAGCAGCATACAAGCCAAATTGAATTGGATTAATCTATCCTAATTTATGGACAAGATGAGACTTCACTCACCTCCAACAAGTTCTTTCATTCCCAACTGTCTAAATTCTCGTGTTTAACTTCCCAAACACTTCTGTCTTTTAACTCCATTGTGTGACTCCATTATATTCAATAAATGGGTCAAAATAGGTAATAGTTAAGAAAGACACTTTATTACACTGCAATATTCCATGAATGGTTTTTTATAATAGCTTTATTCCATATAAATCTCTTTTATAACTATTCTAGGAAGCATGAATACATAAGCAATCAATTCTGAAAAGCCTTGAAAAAGAGAGCCCTAAACGTTGGATTTTTACTCCGACAATATGCCAAAGCATTTCCTGGCATTTCTTTGGTGTGGGATGGCATGGAAATTTTCCATTGACCAATTCCGCTCACAGCAAATGTCACTGTTTGATGCTGCAATGTCGTCCAGTTTACACATAGTGAATGTGAAAGCCCTTAAAGAGCCTTTCATTTCATAGAAAATATTAGTAAGTCCACCCGTTAAATAATAAACAATAAACAACGTAACACATTATTTGGCTTCGACTACTTGGATGCCTTAAAAACTTTCTGAATCAGTTACATATTAGATGAGTTTCGTGTATCTGCAGATTTGGAGAAGTCCTTGTAATAACAACCGGTGTCAAATTAAACTTGTGAATGAAATAAAACCCGAAGTGCTATCAGCTAATACAACATATGCAAGTTACTTTGTCTACAAGTTACCACAAGACCAGTCTACATTTGAGGATCCTCTGGAAGTGAATAATAAAAATGGTGACAGTTGGCATGTGTGGTTTGTCTATTTAGTAAGCCCTCCAGGTACCCCAGTTATCAAACCAGAGTCTGATGAAAACAGATGCAACCCACTAAACAGACACAAACTGAGTGCTCTTCCAAGACAGAGGAGTGATGGTTGGATGGAAGTAAAAGTATGGGAGTTTCAAACCTGGAGGTTTCCCACAACAGTTTCAATGCATCTTAGGTTAGCGCATCCAGTTAAGAAGGATCTTATTGGGCTTATCATACATGGGATTGAGCTTAGACCCATATAGATTCTCTTCTTTTAGTGATGATGGGGGTATCTGCAAGATCAAGTACATGTAAACCCATCAGTTAGTTTGAGAAGTTTTTATTTGGCAATCAAGATTCCTTTTCTGCCACTAATGCAGGGAATTTATTATTTAATACGGAGTAATATAGTTTGCAAAATGGTAAACGGGTCAAGTCCTGGGTCAGGGTGTAGAAAATCATTGCTTTGACCCTTTAAAAAAAAATCAGGGTGTAGCAAAGTAAGAGACATGACACAAATAGTCCCAAAAAGATTTCACAAGGAAACTCAAGCTTCTTTCACCCTCTTTAATTTATGTCACATGTAAATCTTTTCTTAAAAAGCTTTACAACTAATCAAAATAAGCTTTTCACTTTGTTTATAAGTTGTAGTTTCGTTTAAAAATGTTGCATGTTACCCTCTTTCAATATATTAAGTAAGTAAATAATAATAGTAGTAGTAATCAAAAAGTGTTACCCTATGACGAGTCTTATTTATTTATATTTTAATGTTGTAACATGGCAAAAGGGGTTAATGTCATAAAATAGCAACGTACTTTTTCTATTTCAGTAACTAAACTTTTTTTTATTCATGATGGTTATTATACTTTTATCATAATGGTTATTATTATTTTCGGAAATTTTCAAGCGGAAGTCGTGTTAACCTTTCAAAATGCATGCATAACATGTCATATGTTATACTCAAATATTAGAAAGTTATGATGTTTTAACCTGTTAAGAAAAAGGGGGCGAAAAAAAGGGCAAAAATAAGAAATTACAATAATCGAATCTTTTTCTATTTGTCCTAACATGTCACCAAAAATTGGTGAGCATTTAAATATAACTTATATAATGTGAGATGTGTGCACCAGCTATGCCAATTTTCATTGAAAATTGATAAAATAATAGCCATTATGACTTACGCATTAAAGCATAATAACCAAATTGAATAAAAAGACTTTGATTACTAAAACGAACAATTACATAAAACACATTGCTATTTTATGACATTAGGAAAAGATCTAGTGAAAAGTAATATTAGAATGAGAAGAATGAGAAATGTTTTAACCACATAATTTAAATAGAGAGAGAATTTTAAAAGGAGATGCATCTACTTTTATAGGTGCATCTTATATGTGGTTGTGGTTTCTTCTCACTATTCTCATTTATATTTTTCTTCTCATTTGATCCTTACTCTTATGACATTAACCCTAGCAAAAACTCAAAGTACACATATCACAATTATAAAGAAACCCGCTTAAAAGACAAAAGCAAACCCCTTTTTCACTAGTCATCTAAATTACTAATAAAGTAATGAGCACACAACAAGTTTAAAAAAAACACTACACATGTCTTTAAACAAAATGTTAACCTTATAATTTATGTTTGTCTCAAAAAGATTTGTTCTGATTTTATTTATGGATACTAATATTGACTATTTTATTAGTGTATTTACTATGATAAACCTCTAAAAAGGCTTATACAATTAATACATCATAAAGTCATAAACATTTTCATATTATAAACATATTTCTACTATGGATAAATCTACTTATAAAGTTTTTCATATCATAAAATACAACCAACATTTTCAAAGAGAAAAATAAAAAAAGAAACTAGAAAATAGTTTAGACATCTACAATATCTTAAACTAATTCCACCTAAGATTGAAATGGTTTCTCAATATGGTTCATAAAATTATGAACATCTTCAAAAGGTTCTTAGACCTATTCATAAACTATCATAGTGGATGCTCTTATTTCATCTTTCTAATTAAACTTACATTTATTGTTCATTTCTAATTTCTATTACAAATGTGAGGGTATCTATAATACTTAAAGCTTATCCCCTTAATTTAATGTGCGAGGGGTTGTGCACAACCAAAAGTACGGTACATACATGTCTATGCATACCCAAATAACTACACTCAAGCCACATAAAACCTATATCAATTATCAATTACAATCGAAATCATCCAAAAGGTCATGATTCTTGGAATACAAACGAGCAACCATTCATCTAACATCTATTTTAATGTGGAGTCTTAAAGAGGAAGACGAATATGTCCATTTGCAAGAGTTTTCAGCATACAAACAATCTCCTTATTTATTGATAAGTCAATGAAATAAATGTATCATGTGACAAACACACTAACTAAGAGATTATAAATATCACTCTCATACAAAGCAATGTCGCCTATTATCGTGCAACAAGTTTTCTGGGATTATACTGTAACCAAAGTGCTGACTTGGGAGTATCAACATGAAAGAACATTCGTTTGATTAGTCAAATAAATGGTCCTTGATTCAATTAAGTATTTGCATGCCGTTTACTTTCTCATGAAATATATTACTCTAACTACTATTGATGAGTGCGTATTCACTCATCATTTTAGGTCAAATCTGAACTGCAAAACATCTAAAAACACTCCGAAATGCATCGAAATACTGAAAATATCTCAAAATTGTGTTTTATATGTTTCAGATGCAAAACAAATGAAAACGAACAAAGTTTGCACAATTGGCGCTTACCCCCCGTCTTTCAAAAATTGATGAAATAGTCCCGAGCACGTAATTTAAAAGAAAAGTCACCAAAGGTCCTTTTGAAATCATAAGTTGTCATAATTAGTCCTTTGGTGAAATATTTCAAAAGTTTGAGAAATTACAGTTTTGATCCCTGGATTTTGGAAAATTACAATTTGAGTCCTTGGAATTTCACAATTGGCAAAATTAATCCTCAACTTATTTGAAATTCACAAGATTGGTCCTTGGATAGCATTTTCAGAAGTTACATGAGTAGTCCTTGGAGTTTCGAATTGTACACTTTTGGTCCTTAAATACTATATGGATTTCAATATCTATCCTAAGTCCATATTAACAACCAAGGCCCATGTACAACCAGCCCAATCCATTAATACCGACCGGTCATACCCTTACCTCGACCGAAACAAATATAACCAACCCACCCCCAACCCGTCTTTCCCACTCACTTTCCCGCCAAGTACCTGCTCCCGGAACCCTAGAACACATTTCCCAAACCTCTCCTTTCTTCAACCTAAACACTCAACCCTCTCTCACTCTTTTACCCAACTGCATCAAAACCCAAACTCACCTTATCCCTTTTTATCCGGATTCACCCAATTCCCCAACCCACTCACATATTCTTCCCCCTCCCCCAAGATGACCAGCTCATCAATCCTTGTCAAAAAGCTCAGTGGATGGCTTAGATTGCTTCAAAAATGTACCTACCAATTCAATGGTCAGGATTGGTCCAAAAGAAGCACATGTGGTCTTTGGCTTGACTTATCTCACTGAAGAAACACACAAGAAGCAAAGGAAGACCATGAAGCCAGTAGTTTAAGTAGTATAAATAGGACAGTTGTAAGCCTCAATGAAGGCACCCCTAGTTTTCAGTTTTAAAAATTTAGTTTTTACTTATGATTTGTAATGTATGTTTTTTTTAATGAATGAAAAGTTCCTTGAATCTTGTCTCCTTCAATTTCTAGTTAAAGTTTGTTCTACTTAAGTTGTTTGTGTTTGTTCTTACTTTTAAAAGAAAACAAAATGGGGTCAAACAGTTTAGTGCAGGTGTTTGGGTCGGGCCATTTCTTGGTCAAAACTCATTTTGTACCCGTTTGACTCACCAGCACAACCTCACTTAAGTAATTTGTGTTGATTACAAGGATTTGGAAATGATTAAATAAGATTGGTACAAATTTAGAGTATAAAAAAATCGTTTTCTTTGTTCCTCTAAAACAGCACAGGACAGTAGCAAGAGCTACTGTTCTTGTGCCTTTTTCTCAGTGAAATTGGTATTCAATAATTCTCAAAGTTTGTTTTTATCAAAGTATAGTTGCCTAACTTAATCTAGTCCAAGTTTCAAGCCTTGAAACAATTTCTAGTATAGTCAAAAGTTATTTCAAAAATCTTGCTTTTCACTTTCTCTTTTGGTTCTGCACCAGCAGTCAAAACAGCAAAAGCATTCTGATCTTAGCTTAATTTGAAGCTGTAAACAAGTTGTTCTGGGATTCTAATTGGTCTTTTTGAAATCTATGCTTGCTTGAGTTTGTTGTTATAGCTTCCATTTGGCTGGAATCTCACTGTAGAGCTTATCAATAAGCTCCAAATCAGACTCCACCCAAGGCTTTTTCAGGCCTGCACATCTGCAAGCTCAGTACAACAGGTCACTTTCATCTTATTCCTTGCTTATCAGTATTTGTGATGTGTTTTTTTAGGACTTGATTAGTTAAGTTAATCTAGGATTAGTGTTCTTTTTGCTTATTAGGAGCTTATTCAAGTTTTTGCTTTGCTTACTTTAGCAAGTAGCTTTTTAGGATTCCTCCTAGTATAAGTCTTATACCAACTGCTCTTTCCCCTTCATTAAGTTAGCTTTTTGATTGATTTAGCTTATTTAAGTTAGTGAACTCAATATTTCTGCCATGGTGTGTTATTTGAATCCAATGATTGCTTAATTTGTGCTCATAAGCTAGAAAGAGTGTTTGGTTAACTGCTTTTAAAGGGTGTGTGGTTAAATCTTTGCTAACTGTTGGATATAGCTGATTCTATCAGCTTATTGTTAAGTTTGTAAAAGTAAAGTCTTTCACAAAAGATTCATGGTCTAACCTTACTGTCAAAATTCACAAAAGATTGTTTGGTTGTTCACTGTTAAAAAAAGGGAGTGTTTGTTTGTTTACTTTTAAAGGGGTGATTGATTTGCTTTTTCTGTGGAAATAAGCAGTCTTGATACTGCTTATTTCAAAAGTTTGGAGAAAAGTTTGTTACATAAATTTCATAGTTCAATCTCATTGTCAACATTTACAAGGAGTGTTTGGATTTTAAGCTAAGAAGAGTGTTTGATTGTGTTCTGCCCATAGCTGTGACCAAAGAAGCAGCTTAAACTGCTTATTGAATAAGTTTGTTTGAAAAAGTTTTCATAAAAAGTTGTTAATTTGATCTAGTAAAGAGGCTGAGAAAGAAAAAAGTTGAAAAAAAAATAGTTTTCAAAAAAAAAGAGAGCCAAGGATTCGAACACGGTCTCTCACTCAATACACTAACACAACACCACAAACCATACGCCTTGGGACTTGTCTGTTCATCCTTTGCACTATTAATTCTTTAAGGGTTGTTAGGCGGTTTAGCTTTAAGCTCTTTGGAGCTTATTCCTAGCTTATTTTCAAAAGCACCACCCAAGTTTTAAATTTTCTCATAATCGGTGGGACTTTAAGAAGTTTTACGTAAATTTTGATTTTTCTTAATTAGATTAGTATTTTTAATAATTTAATTAGTGTTTAATCGTTTTTAATTAGTAGAAATTAATTTAAAAGTCGAAAAATATTCCGCTTTTTCCTAAAATCATTTTTAGTCAAATAGATCGTAGGAAAATTGGTTTCACGCCTGTAGCCCTTAAATTTCAAAACTTTTATGTTTATGGCTCGGGTTGTTTTACCGCTTTTTACGTTTTTTTTTTTTGCGTTTTGCACCCTCGGACTTAGTGTAGCTTCGTTTATCATTCCTTAGGGTTAGTGATAGTTTAATTTTAGTTTATTAGGGTTCCTTGCCTTAATTACCTTCCGTTCATTAATTTGTAGAATACGTAATCAAATCCAAATCATTAAAATCCAATTCAAGTTCAAATCACGAAACTCAACGAATCCTTCCATTCACACCTCGTTGGGACACAACCGGGAAATCACTTCCGGTATCACTTTTATCACACCCGTGAGGTTTGGCTAATTGACCTTTTTCCTAAAGGGTTGATTTGTCGTATTTTACTGTTATTTTGATATACGTTGATATTTGTGTTTTCACACACTCACTTCACACCGAATCAAATTTTGGCGCGCTGCGGGAGGTGTGTTGCGACAATATCGTGAAGTTTTGCGATTAGTGACTTGAAGAACCTTCCTCGTGAAGTTATTGTTTTATAAAATACAAAAATACAAAAATATTTTTCTTTTCTTTGTATATATATGTAAAAGATTAAAAATACAAAAGATTTTCCTTGTTGTTTTAAATAAATAGAAGACACAATCAATATAACATTCTTAAGCGAGGTGTTATCATTATAAGTTCCCGAACCAAAGATTTAAAACTTGCCTTTGTGTCGCTCGTGTTTTGGTTACTTTTATCGGTTTAACAAAGCGTGTGAGGGGTATAAGGACGGCCCGACATTAAATTGCGCAATTTGAAAAGAGACGGGTTTTAATAAGCTTCACACGACCTACTAAGTCTCTCCGCTCCTTTGTGCGTTTACTAATAGAAGTGATCATTTCACGTGGGATTATTGGTTTAAGTTCCTTTGTTGTTTTGCCTCGGTCTTGTTTTAATTGAAAGTGTTGTTTTGGAAGTGCATGACTCGCTCTCAAGCTCGTGAGACGTATCAGTAACCAAGCTAACGTACCGAGATACGTGCCGTCGAACAAATCACAATGACACATAACCTAGGGAGCGGACCTCAAGTCCAACAACACGGGCCACAAAATCCGACTCCGATCTCCGTGCGATGGAGGAGCTTTGTCAACCACGATGGATGGGCAGGCGGTCCAATTGCCCGGTCAACATCGAGGCCAGCGATTTTGGACTTAAACATCACATGATTCAACAAGTCCGAGTTTTGTCAATTTCACGGATCACGGGTGACGATGCCAACAAGCATCTCGACAAATTTCTCACCGTCACCCAAAGTATGAAGCAAAATGGGGTCACCGATGACGCCCTTCGCTTATACCTCTTTCCATATTCCTTGACGCTTCATGCCACCGCATGGTTTGATCGTCTTCCCAAGAATTCAATCCATAGTTTCGATGAAATGGTCTCCAAATTCTTGGCGAAATATTTTCCACCGTCGATGGTGACGAAACTACGGAATGAAATCAGTAATTTTCGGCAGCATCCCGATGAGTCCTTATTTGAGGCATGGGAACGTTATAAGCTTTCGATTGATCGATGTCCAAACCACAATATGTTGCTTGTCACCCAAATAGATACATTCTATAACGGGTTAACATTGAGACACCGTGACACAATCAATCTGCTGCCGGTGGTACCTTTATGAAAAGCGACCGAAGAGTGCTATGATCTCATTGAAAACATGACCGCCCATCACAATTATTGGGATTCCTCGGCCGAGAGGAGTGAGTCAAGGAGATCTACCACCTTCCATCTTGAATTCACGACTCTAACCAAAAGATTGAAGAAATATCCACTGCTGGTGCTTAAATTGAGTCACAATAATAACAATCAACAAGTGAATGTCGTTAACAAGAGTTGTGAAACTTGTGGTGGTCCACACCCTTATTTCGAGTGTCCACCTCCGGTGGCTTCACTCAAGAGAGCGTTTATGCCGCCACGGTTCCTACAATACGGGAGGTAATTCCTACCAACCGCAGGGGACCGAAACCTTCTCACTATCGTTAACAATTTCCTTGGACCACCGGGTTTAATCAAAATCGAACAATCAAAATGTGCAAAATAGAAATAATCGGTTCAATCAAAATCGAGTCGAATCGAATTTTCAAAATCAAAATCAAGGTTTTCATAATCAAGGAAATTTCAATCAAACCGATTCCAAGCTCCTCAAGAAAATGTGCATGCCCAACCTCCTCAAGCTTCCATTGACATTGCTAATTACATCAAAAGCAATGAAGCTAAGATGGTGTCCATGCAAAATCAAATTACCACTTTGAAGAATGATTTCACTTCCGAGCTCAGAACTACTAGTAACAAGATTGATCAATCTCATAGCAAGATTGAAAGCATGATTGCCAGTCTCATGAGTCAAAAGAATGAAGCTTCAACTTCGGGTGCTCTTCCGAGTAATACCATTCCCAACCCAAAAGGTGAATTGAATGCTATTGCCACCCGAAGTGGTAAATCTTATGATGGACCTTCGACTCCTATGCCTCCTCCACCAGGAGCAATGAGTCAAGTTCCCGAGATCTCAAAGGACAAGGTGCAAAACTCAAGCCCACGAAGTACCGCACAAGTCCAATCTCCGGAGGTCTTGCCTCCAATTCCGGAACCTGTTGTTCCGATGACCACTCCTAAGCCTTCACTTCCTTATCCTTCGAGGCTTAATGACCAAAGGCTCCGTGATAAAACTAGTCAACAAATGGAGAAGCTTGTCCAAATCTTTCAAGATTTGCACGAGATTAGTTTCATGGATGCTCTTCTTCTAATGCCAAAGTTCGGTCCAACAATCAAAATTTGTTGAATAACAAAGAAAAGATTTCGAAATGGCTAAAACTTCTTTGAACGAAAATTGTTCGGCGGTTATCCTTAAAAGCTTCCGAAAAGTTAGGAGACCCGGAAAATTTCTCATCCCATGTGATTTTCAAGGCATAGTTCAATGCTCCGCCTGGCGATCTTGGCGCTAGCATTAACTTGATGCCACACTCCATGTGGAAAAAGCTTTCATTACCTCCGCTTACACCTACATGTATGATCCTCGAGCTTGCGGACCATAAGTTCTCGTCCGCTAGGTATAGCCGAGGATGTATTTGTGAAAGTAGGCAAGTTTCATTTCCCGCCGACTTTGTTGTTGTCGAATTTGATGCCGATCCCGAGTACCCCTCATCCTTGGGAGGTGCTTCTTAAAAGCGGGTCGTGCATTGATCGATGTTGATGAAGGGAAATTACTTTGAGGGTGAACAAGGAAGCCGTTACCTTCAATCTCAATCAAGTTCTGAAATACTCCCCAATTATGAAGACAATTCCGTCAACAAAATTGATGTCCTTGACATTGTGTCGGAGGAGTATTCTCAAGAAATTCTTGGATTCTCGGTGGCAATCCCACGGTTGATCCCATTGTTGCTCGCTCTTCCCTCCCTCACTCCGTTTGAGGAAGTGACTTCATTTTGGAAGAGATCGAAGCATACTTAGCTAGTGATTCTGTTCCATGGGAAATAGATCACGCTCCCATCGACATTGAGGGAGATATTCTTCTCATCGAGAGGTTGCTCAATGAAGATCCTTCATCTCTCCCTCCTCAAGAACTTCATAAAGAGGAAGTTAAAACGATTGAAAAATCTAATGATCCTCCCGAGGTCGAACTTAAGGACTTACCACCTCATCTCGAGTATGCATTTTTGGAGGGTGACAATAAATCACCCGTCATCATTGCTAAAGACTTGAGTGAGGATGAAAAAGCCGCTCTCATAAAGGTTTTGAAGTCACACAAGCGAGCCATCGCTTGGAACCTTTCCGACATCAAGGGTATTGACCCGAGATTTTGCACTCACAAAATTCTCATGGAAGATGACTTCAAACCGGCGGTTCAACACCAAAGAAGGGTGAATCCTAAAATTCATGAGGTTATCAAAGCGGAAGTCATAAAACTTCTCGATGCCGGATTGATTTACCCCATCTCGGATAGTCCTTGGGTTAGCCCCGTTCATTGTGTGCCCAAAAAAGGTGGCATTACCGTTGTTGAAAATGATGAAAATGAGTTGATTCCTACTCGATTGGTTACGGGGTGGCGTGTTTGCATTGACTATCGAAAGTTAAATGAAGCCACCCGTAAAGACCATTTTCCATTGCCCTTCATGGATCAAATGCTTGAGAGATTAGCGGGAAACGAATACTATTGTTTTCTCGATGGTTTCTCGGGTTACTTCAAATTCCCATTGACCCACAAGATCAAGAAAGACCACATTCACATGTCCTTATGGAACATTTGCTTACCGACGCATGCCCTTTGGCTTGTGTAATGCTCCCGAGACGTTCCAAAGGTGTATGATGGCCATTTTCCATGATATGATCGAAAAGACTATGGAAGTCTTTATGGATGATTTTCGGTCTTTGGGATTCTTTCCAAACATGTCTATCCCATTTGGACAAGATGCTTGAACGTTGTGAAAACACGAATCTTAGTCTAAATTGGGAGAAATGTCACTTTATGGTTAAGGAAGGAATTGTCCTTGGCCATAAGATTTCTAAGAGCGGGATTGAGGTTGACAAAGCTAAAGTCGATGTCATTTCGAAATTACCTCCTCCCGCAACCGTCAAAGGAGTTAGAAGTTTCCTTGGTCATGCCGGATTTTATCGTCGGTTCATTCAAGACTTTTCGAAAATATCCCGGCCTATGACCCGACTTCTTGAGAAAGACACTCCTTTCATCTTCTCTAATGAGTGCGTTGAAGCTTTTCAAATTCTTAAGAAGAAGCTCACGGAAGCACCAATTCTAGTTGCCCCCGATTGGGAATTACCATTTGAGCTTATGTGCGACGCAAGCGATTTCGCCATAGGTGCCGTTTTGGGGCAACGAAAGTCAAAACATTTCCAGCCTATACATTATGCTAGCAAAACTTTGACCGAAGCTCAAGCACATTACACTACGACGGAGAAAGAATTACTAGCCGTGGTGTATGCTTTCGAGAAGTTTCGCCATACTTGATCTTGTCCAAAAGCATAGTGTATACGGATCACTCGACCCTCAAATATCTTTTGCTAAGCAAGATGCAAAGCCGAGATTGCTCAGATGGGTTCTCCTCCTACAAGAATTTGATATCATTATCCGTGATAAAAAGGAGCGGAGAACCTAGCGGTGATCATCTCTCGTCTTGAAAATCCACATCAAGGTGTGCTCGAGAAAAGGAAATAAATGAAACGCGTTTCTCTCGAGACTCTTAATGTGGTATCTCATCATGAAAATTGAGTACCCCTTGGTTTGCCGACTTTGCAAACTATCATGCGGGTAACTTTGTTGTGAAAGGATGTCATCCCAACAAAAGAACAAATTTTTCAAAGATGTTAAACATTATTTCGGGACGACCCTTCTTGTTTAAGGTTTGTGCGGATCAAGTCATCCGACGGTGTGTTCACGCCGAAGCCAATGAAATTCTCAAGGCTTGTCATCATGGACCCACGGGGGGACATCATGGCCCGAACTACACCGCTAAAAAGGTGTTTGATTCCGGTTTCTATTGGCCCACGATTTACAAAGATGCCCATGACCTCGTCAAATCTTGCGACTCTTGCCAACGTCATAGCAACATCTCTAAAAGAGATGAAATGCCTCAAAATGCTATTCAAGTGTGCGAGATCTTTGACGTATGGGGCATCGACTTTATGGGTCCGTTCCCGTCTTCTCGAGGGAACAAGTATATACTCGTGGCGGTCGATTACTTGTCTAAATGGGTGGAAGCGAAAGCGCTCCCCACCAACGACGCCCGAGTAGTTGTGAAGTTTTTAAAGTCTCTCTTTACCCGTTTCGGAACTCCCCGTGCCATCATTAGTGATCGCGGTACGCACTTTTGCAACGACCAATTCGCAAAAGTCATGCTTAAGTACGGTGTCACTCACCGTCTTTCTACCGCGTATCACCCCAAACTAGTGGGCAAGTGGAAGTTTCAAATCGTGGTTTGAAAAGAATCTTGGAGAGGACCGTAGGTGAAAACCGTGCCTCTTGGTCGGACAAACTTGAAGATGCACTTTGGGCCTTCCGCATCGCTTTCAAAACACCCATCGGTGTACTCCTTACAAGCTTGTGTATGGAAAGGCGTGTCATCTCCCGATCGAGCTCGAGCACAAAGCCTATTGGGCCTTGAAGCACGCTAATTTTGACCTTAAGTCGCGGGTGATCACCGGAAAGTTCAACTCAATGAATTAAATGAACTCCGTGATCAAGCCTACGAGAACTCGTTGATTTACAAGGAAAAGACAAAGAAGATCCATGACTCAAAGATTAAGAACCGCGTTTTCAACGTTGGTGACCGAGTCCTTCTTTTCAATTCTAGATTGAAAATCTTCTCGGGGAAACTTAAGACCCGTTGGACCGGTCCATTCACCATTGCCAAAGTTTTTCCATATGGCACCGTCGAGTTATCTCAAACTGACGGGCCAAACTTCAAGGTGAATGGACATAGATTGAAACATTACTTTGGAGGGGACATACCATCCTTGGTTGTCCCGGATCTTCAAACTTTCCCCATGAACCAATGAATGCGGGGATCGAGTCAAGCTAGCGACTCGGTAATCAAAAACAGTAGCACGCTATATGGGTTCTCACCCGTATTTCTGACTTCTTTCTCTTTTCTACCACCCTAGTGTGGGGGAGTTGCCCCCCGCTATTGTATAAAGGTTTTCAAAAAAAAAAAAAAAAAAAAATCTTGAATAATGGCCGTAGTATTTCCTTTACGTTCTTAGTTTCGGCATAACCGCGGTACTTTGAATATTGAGGGCAATATTCATTTCTAGTGTGGGGGAATTCTCACGAATTTTATCATATAATTAAATCAATTCCCGTTTTTGGCCAAAATTTTTTTTTGTGGAGTAAGTGTTTTACACTTTCTCATTTGGTTATCGATCCGCCATGTCCGTAAGACAAAAGGATTGGCTAATCCAGAGCAAACGGCTCTTGGTAAAGATTTATCAAATCCGTTGACGACTTGCAATTTGCCCAAAATTGTATGGTGTTCATTCACCATATCTTTAATTAGTGAAGAGTTGGCTAGCCCGCAAGGTTATGGCTTGTGGTAAAGGCGATTGGAAAACCATAATTGGTAATCGACTCACCAAAGATAATATTGATAATTTATCTAAGAGTTGGCTAGTCCGAGCAAACGGCTTACGGTAAAGACAAATCAAAACCGTTGAAAGTGGTGGTTTGCTCAAAATCACATGGTTATCGGTGTACCATGGTTCTTACTTGAACCGAAACATTTGGCTACTCCAGTGATGGCTTTTGGTAAAGAGACTCAAATCCATTATGTTTTCTCAAAAGATTGCTAGGGACTAGCAATGTTTTAGTGTGGGGATTTGATGAGTGCGTATTCACTCATCATTTTAGTCAAATCTGACGCAAAACATCTAAAAACACTCGAAATGCATCGAAATCTTGAAAATATCTCAAAATTGTGTTTTATATGTTTGGATGCAAAAAAATGAAAACGAACAAAGTTTGCACAATTGGCGATTTCGGTCCCCGTCTTTCAAAAATTGATGAAATAGTCCACGAGCACGTAATTTAAAAGAAAAGTCACCAAAGGTCCTTTTGAAATCATAAGTTGTCATAATTAGTCCTTTGGTGAAATATTTCAAAAGTTTGAGAAATTACAGTTTGATCCTGGATTTTGAAAATTACAATTTGAGTCCTTGGAATTTCACAATTGGCAAAATTAATCCTCAACTTATTTGAAATTCACAAGATTGGTCCTTGGATAGCATTTTCAGAAGTTACATGAGTAGTCCTTGGAGTTTCGAATTGTACACTTTTGGTCCTTAAATACTATATGGATTTCAATATCTATCCTAAGTCCATATTAACAACCAAGGCCCATGTACAACCAGCCCAATCCATTAATACCCTGACCCGGTCATACCCTTACCCTGACCCGAAACAAATATAACCAACCCACCCCCCAACCCGTCTTCCCCACTCACTTTCCCGCCCAAGTACCCTGCTCCCAGAACCCTAGAACACATTTCCCAAACCTCTCCTTTCTCTTCAACCTAAACACTCAACCCCTCTCTCACTCTTTTACCCAACTGCATCAAAACCCAAACTCACCTTATCCCTTTTTATCCGGATTCACCCAATTCCCCAACCCACTCACATATTCTTCCCCCTCCCCCAAGATGACCAGCTCATCAATCCTTGTCAAAAAGCTCAGTGGATGGCTTAGATTGCTTCAAAAATGTACCTACCAATTCAATGGTCAGGATTGGTCCAAAAGAAGCACATGTGGTCTTTGGCTTGACTTATCTCATGAAGAAACACACAAGAAGCAAAGGAAGACCATGAAGCGATGGTTTAAGTAGTATAAATAGGACAGTTGTAAGCCTCAATGAAGGCACCCCTAGTTTTCAGTTTTAAAAATTTAGTTTTTACTTATGATTTGTAATGTATGTTTTTTTTAATGAATGAAAAGTTCCTTGAATCTTGTCTCCTTCAATTTCTAGTTAAAGTTTGTTCTACTTAAGTTGTTTGTGTTTGTTCTTACTTTCAGAAAAGAAAACAAAATGGGGTCAAAACAGTTTGGTACAGGGTGTTTGGGTCAGGCCATTTACTGGTCAAAAACTCATTTTGTACCCGTTTGACTCACCCAGACAACCTCACTTAAGTAATTTGTGTTCAGTACAAGGATTTGGAAATGATTAAATAAGATTGGTACAAATTTAGAGTATAAAAAAATCGTTTTCTTTGTTCTCTAAAAAAGATGAGACATGAGCAAGAGCTCTTGTTCTTGTGCCTTTTCTCGATGAAATTGGTATTCAATAATTCTCAAAGTTTGTTTTTATCAAAGTATAGTTGCTAACTTAATCTAGTCCAAGTTTCAAGCCTTGAAACAATTTCTAGTATAGTCAAAGTTATTTCAAAATCTTGCTTTTCACTTTCTCTTTTGGTTCGCACTGACCATCAAAACAAAGAAAAGCATTCGATCTTAGCTTAATTTGAAGTCGTAAACAAGTTGTTCGGGATTCTAATTGGTCTTTTGAAATCTATGCTTGCTTGAGTTTGTTGTTATAGCTTCCATTTGGTGGAATCTCACTTTGTAGAGCTTATCAATAAGCTCCAAATCGACTCCACCCAAGGCTTTTTCAGTTCGCACATCCGCAAGCTCGATTACAACAGTCACTTTCATCTTATTCCTTGCTTATCAAGATTTGTGATGTGTTTTTAGGACTTGATTAGTTAAGTTAATCTAGGATTAGTGTTCTTTTGCTTATTAGGAGCTTATTCAAGTTTTTGCTTTGCTTACTTTAGCAAGTAGCTTTTAGGATTCCTCCTAGTATAAGTCTTATACCAACCGCTCTTTCCCCTTCATTAAGTTAGCTTTTTGATTGATTTAGCTTATTTAAGTTAGTGAACTCAATATTTCTGCCATGGTGTGTTATTTGAATCCAATGATTGCTTAATTTGTGCTCATAAGCTAGAAAGAGTGTTTGGTTAACTGCTTTTAAAGGGTGTGTGGTTAAATCTTTGCTAACTGTTGGATATAGCTGATTCTATCAGCTTATTGTTAAGTTTGTAAAAGTAAAGTCTTTCACAAAAGATTCATGGTCTAACCTTACTGTCAAAATTCACAAAAGATTGTTTGGTTGTTCACTGTTAAAAAAAGGGAGTGTTTGTTTGTTTACTTTTAAAGGGGTGATTGATTTGCTTTTACAGGAAATAAGCGGTCTTGATATCGCTTATTTCAAAAGTTTGGAGAAAAGTTTGTTACATAAATTTCATAGTTCAATCTCATTGTCAACATTTACAAGGAGTGTTTGGATTTTAAGCTAAGAAGAGTGTTTGATTGTGTTCTGCCCATAGCTGTGACCAAAGAAGCAGCTTAAACTGCTTATTGAATAAGTTTGTTTGAAAAAGTTTTCATAAAAAGTTGTTAATTTGATCTAGTAAAGAGGCTGAGAAAGAAAAAAGTTGAAAAAAAAATAGTTTTCAAAAAAAAAAGAGAGCCAAGGGATTCGAACCCTGGTCTCTCAGCTCAATACACTAACACAACACCACAAACCATCTGCCCTTGGGACTTGTCTCGTTCATCCTTTGCACTATTAATTCTTTAAGGGTTGTTAGGCAGTTTAGCTTTAAGCTCTTTGGAGCTTATTCCTAGCTTATTTTCAAAAGCACCACCCAAGTTTTTAAATTTTCTCATAATCAGTAGGACTTTAAGAAGTTTTCTGTAATTTTTCAGATTTTTCTTAATTAGATTAGTATTTTTAATAATTTAATTAGTGTTTAATCGTTTTTAATTCGTAGAAATTAATTTAAAAGTCGAAAAAATATTCCGCTTTTTCCTAAAATCATTTTTAGTCAAATAGATCGTAGGAAAATTGGTTTCACGCCCGTAGCCCTTAAATTTCAAAACTTTTATGTTTATGGCTCGGGTTGTTTTACCGTTTTTACGTTTTTGCGTTTTTGCGTTTTTGCACCCTAGGACTTAGTGTAGCTTCGTTTTATCATTCCTTAGGGTTAGTGATAGTTTAATTTTAGTTTATTAGGGTTCCCTTGCCTTAATTACCTTCCCGTTCATTAATTTGTAGAATACGTAATCAAATCCAAATCATTAAAAATCCAATTCAAGTTCAAATCACGAAACTCAACGAATCCTTCCATTCACACCTCGTTGGGACACAACCCGGGGAAATCACTTTCCGGTATCACTTTTATCACACCCGTGAGGTTTGGCTAATTGACCTTTTTCCTAAAGGGTTGATTTGTCGTATTTTACGGTTATTTTGATATACGTTGATATTTGTGTTTTCACACACTCACTTCACACGAATCAACTATCTAGTATGTATAATAGTAGTTCAGTGATGAATTGTGTTTTTATCATGATTTCATATTTATTTTTGGTGGGTTAAAATGTAGAGTTTACCATTGTAATACTACAACTTACTTTTCGCTTATTGTGTTGCCATAAGTGAATTGTAACCTTCTCATCAAAACATTTAAGTTGTTCTTCATGCATATTATAACGTACATAATATGATCGACCAGTTGTCAAGGAAAACGAAGTATGCTCCATTTGAGTGATTAGGTAGAGGAATGAAACTTTTGAACCATTTGGATATTTAATCTTTTGTGTTGTAATGTGATTTGTGAAACAGGGGTTATTTTCTATATATCATTGTGCATGGCTCATTAACTTCGATTCATGAATAACCAAGAAATTACCAATAACCTTTAATTTTTAAGTGAACTTATGGGATGGTTTTGTTACAGGTATGTATTGTTTTGGTGTAGGCATCGACTTCAAAAGTATTACAATAGACTTGGAACTACGTTAGTAGCTTGCACAAAGAGGTCGATGACCTCGGTGATCGTCTCTCCCGCTATTGTCCACTATTGTTCACCATTAATGATGATAGTCCTCGGGCTTCAATTATTTCATTTGGATTCCGATGCTTAGCGATTATTTGATCATATCTTTGTACTCAATTAATTCTCATTTGTTGGCAAGAAGGGCCTGAATAGAATGGTCAAAAAAAAAAGCTAAATGTAACCTACGAAGATTATGATGCAAGGTTGTTAATGACACATAAATATATAGTAGTTTCATCTTCTCAAATGTATCATGCATGACTTAAGTTATTGATATGGGTTATCTAAGTATAGTTTAATTAACTAGCTTTCTCATTATAGTTTAGAGATAAGCATATCTTATCTTTTGTGTACTGAATAAATTACCAAGATTGAATCAAGTAATCAACTTTACATACGTACCGAAGGGAGCAGTAATTGGCTTTTATTATTTTTTCACACGTAAAATGTATATATAGCTTGATTAGCGGAAATTGTTAAATGTTTGTGATGATCGTACATATGTTGAAATTTCAAATGTACGTGTTAGATATTTATACTACCTTATAATGTATTTAGGACAATTCCCTAAATAGCAAGGCTTAAAATTCAGACATCATAAATTGCTTATTATAGAAATATTTGTCTTTTGCTATAAATTTGTAATATTATTAGGTATCTAAATATAGATTCCACTAAAATAATATAAACTAAAGTAATAATAACATTATTAACCATCTAAATAATAAATACAATGCAACTTCTCTAATAGGTATTTAAATACCATCATATACAACATTACGGATAAAAACATCACCCCTCAACCACTAGACCGTGCATCGCACGGGTTGAGGGTAGCCTCGTAAATAATTATTTATCAAGAAAAATGTGCATTAATTACACATATCATAATTTATCTATTTATTGGTTATGGACATACTTTTTGGGACGAGCGAGTACCGCCAATGCACATGCCAATTAACCTCGTGTGTGAGTTTGCATCTCTAGAATGAGAGCTTGCAAGATAAAGGAGTTTTAGAAATATGAAACATTAAGCTTCAATTGAATAAATGCATGATATGTTATCGTCCCTTGGAACATCGACCAATGTTCGCCGCCTTTCAAGAAAAAAATCGACATAGCGACACATAGTGGTGGTCGAACTTTCTTTATGGCGGAACTAATCTTTCCTTGTAAGGTCCAAATATAAAATTTAGAAGGACGGAATTACAAAACACAAGAAATATACTGATTTGGGATTTTGAAAATAACAAGTCGGTCCTGTTTGGAGATACAATGATTTACATTGCGATTGGCGGAAAAAAATGGGGTACAAGTCGCTTGCGCTATTGGTGTGTGTCTCAATATGATTTTGAAAATCACATAACTAATCAGATTCGGTCTCCCTTTACCCAAATAATTAGATAACCACTTTCAAAATGAAATTATGATCCGTAACATGTTAAGAAATTAACGAACTCGACTCATGCAAGATAATTTTTCTATTTACAAACAGCTGAACAAATATTTGAAAAACTAATACTCGTAGCCTAGTCGATCTTAACGAGCCGATCAAGCCTTGTTTCAAAGAAAATTTAAAACACCCGTAGAAAGACTTGTTAATACAAATATCGTCACTAAACGTTATTTATATTTTTGATCTTTACCTAAGTTTTGTTAACGACAAAAGTAAATTTAATTTTTATAAAGCTTAAAGCTTGTCAAGTTTAATAGATATTAAAACAAGCTTTTCCAAATAATATCTTCATCGCTCAAGCATTTACATTGTGATTAATCATATCTTGATATAACTCTAAACCATAATGTATGATAGTAGTTTTTAGAATGTTTTGGTTTCTTAAAAACTAAACATTACATATGCATTTACATATTTCTAAAAATGGAAAAACAAACACATGACATCATGTGATGCATCATTGAAATCATTGAAAGATTTCATTAGATTCTTTGTGTAGATTTAGGCTCTACATATCTTACACAATTTTGCATATATATGGCTGACTTTGGCAAGATTTTGAGATCTTGATGTCAAACCTCGGCGGCACCATAATTTAACACGGGCGGAACCCTTTTAAGGGTTCCGTGGTCCGTGGTGCTTGCTGAGTGTTTTGGCTATAAATAGCAAAGCCAAACCAAGTAGTTTTTCATCCCTTTCTATCATACTCTCATACATTCCTTCTCTCTAACCTTTCTAACTCAGTTTCATTTCATATTAGTGATATCTTTTGTAGCAAAGAAGATCAAGTCACATTCAAGCTTCAACGAGAAGTTGGAAGTCTTGTTTGTTTGTTGTTGTATGATCTTGTGTTGATTCATACTTCATTGTTGTACCAAACCATCATAATCTTGTGAGTGTGAGTGGTTAGTATTTTAGGCCTTAAAATACATTGTGTGTGGGAGTGGTTGTACCCTTGAAAAGAACTCGACATTTAGCTTAGTGTCGGAAATAGTGTGTAAGCGAAGTGTAAAGGTTTCTTCGCCGGTGAAAGGAGTTTGTTGACTAGTGAAGTTAAACTCTCGAGTGTGAGACTCGGGGAGTGGAGTAGGGCAAGGAAAAAGAGTCCTTGTAGACCAAACCACTATAAACAACTTGTTGTGGTTTGATTGTTTCTTTCCTTATCTTCTCTTTATATATTGTTTACATATTTTCACTAACATATCTAAGATCAATATCAATTGATCTTTCAATAAGTTTCAAAACAAAGTTTTTAATCGGTAAACTATTCAACCCCCTTCTAGCTTTCCACAATTGGTACCAGAGCCTCGTTGCTCAAGAGTTTCTAAAATATATTGTATTTTATAAACTTAAAACGATCCATGGATTCTGTAAACTTTAAAGCAGGGCAATCTATGCAAAGACCACCACTCTTTGAAACCAATGAATTTATCTATTGGAAAAACCGTTTTGAAACATATGTAAAATCAAAAGATATAGATCTTTGGTTTGTTATTGTTAAAGAGGATTTTAGTTCTACAACAAAAGATATTTCTGTTGATGAACAAAAGAAATTAATTGCTAAAAATAATGAAGCTAAAATGATGCTTTATAATGCTTTGCCTAGAAAAGAATATGAAAGAATTTTTATTTGTGAAACCGCCAAAGATATTTGGGAATCTTTGATTGTTACACATCAAGGAAATTCACAAGTCAAGGATAACAAAATTGATCTTCTTGTTCAACAATATGAACAATTTGTTATCCCTGAAGATGAAATCATTGATTGTGGATTTTCTCGCTTTAATACTATTATTACATCACTTAAAGCACTTGATGAATCTTTTCGTAGTAAGAACTTTGTCGAAATTTCTTAAAGCACTCCATCGAAGTGGAGAGCTAAAGTGTGACCATTGAAGAATCAAAAGATCTCTCAAAATGTCACTAGACGAGCTAATCGAAATCTCAAAGTACACGAAATGGTGATGAAGAAAGATTCGAAATCATCAAAGGAAAAGAGAGAAAGTCAAATCCGTTGCTCTAAAAGCAAGAACGGAATCAAGTGATGATGACGAATCTTGCTCAGTAGTGAAGATGAAGAGTATGCCATGGCGTTAGAGATTTCAAAAAGTTCTTTAGAAGAAGAGGAAAGTTTGTAAGACAACCTCGAGAAGAAAAGAAGCCATTTCGAAAAGATCGGAATGACAAAAAGGGTAAAGGTGAAAGAAAGTGCTTTAGATGCGGTGATACAAGCCATCTAATAGGAGATTGTCCCAAGCCACCTAAAAGCAAAACTCAACGAGCTTTTGTAAGTGGTGCTTGGAGTTGTAGTGAAGATGATAAAGAATCAAGCAAGGAGGAGATCGGTCTAATGGCTCATGAGTCAAACGAGGTACATTCCGACTCATCTTATTCCTCTATTGATGATGACACCTTGCAAAAACAATATAATCAATTGTGTGAGCTTAGTCTAAAAATCATAACTAAAATAGATTTTTAAAGCCTAAAAAGGAATTTTTAGAAAATGAAGTTTATGAGTTAAAAGAAAAGGCAAAACGATTAGAAAAGGGAAAAGCAAATGACGAAGGTTGCAAATCATGTCAAGAGCTTAATCTTGAAATAGAAAAGCTAAAGCTCACACAAGATGTTCTAATCGAACATAATTCTAAATTTAAAAGGTTTAACAAAAACATCGCTTGTGCCGATGAAATAGTTAGAATTCAAAAAACACCAGGAAACATGAATGGGCTAGGATTTAATGAGGTATTAATTCCAAATAGTCAAAACAAAACGGCCGAAAAAGACAAACAATCGTCAAAAGCTGCTGCGGTGCAAAGACGGACGAACGGACCCAAAAGAAGGGATCCGACCGTTGTAAGAAATGGTGCCGTGGGGACTTCAGCAGGACAGAATGTTTGTGATACGGACCGAAACGGATTTGTCAAAGTAACAAAGAAAACCAAGGATAGTATTAAACAAAAACCTGTTGTTACATCAGTAGGACTTGCTAAAAATGAATTTAGATCAAAAACTACTCAACAACGATATAAAACACCTTTTGCCAAACGCCCCTTTCCTAAGAGTAACCACAACATACAACCCAACTATCAACATAACGGTTGAAATCAAAACTTCCCTAGACCATATCAAACTCCAGATTTTATGTCATGGAACTCTTACCCATCATTTTCATACATAAATCAAGTAAATGGTATGTTTAACCCAAACGGACCCATGAGATATTGGGGACCAAACGCTTGAGTTATTTGCATCTTAGGTATGCTTGAAATTTGGATTGGAACTTGGTGAGTGGATAAAAGATAGTAGATGCTCACGACATATGACGGGTAACAAAAGCCTCTTCTCAACATACAAAGAGTATGATGGAGGTAATGTCACCTTTGGTAGCAATCTTAAAAGCAAAATCATTGGCAAAGGTACGATTGCTCATAACTCCCTAACTATTGAAAATGTTGCTTATGTTGATAGGTTAGGTTTTAATCTACTTAGTAATAGCCAATTATGTGATAAAAAGTAGAAAGTACTATTTGAAGAAAATGGTAGTAAAATACTAAAAGATGGTATCACCATAGCTAAAGGGGTTAGGAAAAATAACATATATGTCATGAAATTAGATAAAACATCTAATGACAAACTTTGTCTAACAACATTAGATGATAGCTCAACTCTTTGGCATAGACGCTTAGGTCACGCAAATATGAGACTTATACAAAACCTATCTTCAAAAGAGCTAGTTAGGAATTTACCAAAACTTAAATATAACTGATAAGGATTTAAAATGTACCATTTTGAGGGGTCATTTAAGCCCTTAATTGATCACTTTTGCATCCGTTACTACCTAATTTCGTTCCTTTACACTTTTTGGGTCTTTTGAAGGCAAATTTCTGGAATGACACTTATTCGGACGAAACGAATATACGAAGAATATGGCCAAATTCAAGAATCGAGACACTCAGTCTTTGGAATCAGAAGGGGCGTCGGGGTTATACCTGACGCCGTCAGAGAGTTCTTGTGACGACTCAAGAGCCAAATTGCTTATTTACAAGTGACGGCATCGGTTTTAAAAGAGTAGGGTCACAACTCGCACGACCTAGATTTGATCCCGACGGCGTCAGAAGATGAAGCCGACGGCGTCACAACCATAAGGTGACGCCGTCACAAGTTGCAACATGCGCGCAAAGTACCTGATATTGTTTTGGCCATAACTTTTGCATACGAACTCGGATTTAGGTGATTCAAAAGCCCACGCGACCGGAACGAGAAAATCTACAGTTTGATGAAAAATTATTCGTGACGCCGTCACTCTTTAGGTGTGACACCGTCACTCTTTGCCGACATAAAATCTGCCTATAAATAGAACATTATAACTTCACTTTTTGGAGGCAAAAAAACCCTAACTCCGATTCCAGGGTTTAGAGAGGTGTTTTTCCAGCAACTTTGAAGGTTTTAATCACTCCAAAAACATCTTGTAATGGTTTGTTGATTATATCTTAATCCATATATTCAATTTATCATTATGTCTATCCTATGTTTGATTGATTGTGTGTATGCTTGCATGTTTACCATGTCCGGCTAAATTACTTGTGTGTTTGCTTAGATATATAAAACCTAGTTGTTAATTATTGTTAGGTTGTCTCTTATCTTAATTGTAATTGGCTTAGGAGTGCGACTAGGCTATCGTTGTGTTTAATACTTGATAAATCTTTGATAGTTTATGAATGACTTAGTGGATTTCGTTTACTACACTTAAAGGTGACTTCAAAGAGTTAGGGAATGCACACCTTACGACCTTAGAAAACACAACGCGTTAAGAATAAGGACGTGACAATTCAACCATCAATAGGAGATAACTAGGGAGTAGTAGCATCTAGGTAAACACATCTTTAACTATCATATGAGCACACAACAATAGACATAGACTATCCTCACCTTAGCTTAGTTAATTAGATTAGATAAGTAGAAGTAATCGGTAGAAATACCAACCCCCAAATCCAAACCCCGAGATTCGTACCTTTCCATTTCCTAAAAACATAAAAAGATAAAAAATAATCTTCCTCAACCCCAACCTTAGCATAGTAACTTCTCACTAGCATTCCTATTCCCTAGAGAACGATATCAATTCCGTGGCTTACCCTAATACTACACTACAACGATTAGGTTCATCGCCTGGGTGTTGAAAAACTTGCTCGACGAAAGGAAGTTCCTTTGACCCCGAACGACGTGTAGCGTTATCAAGTTTTGGCGCGCTGCGGGAATAGAATAGCTAGTTAGAGTCCACTCGTTAGGTTTCCTTGCTTGACTCTATCAAGTAAGATTTTTCCCATTTTAGCTTCCTCGTAGTCTATCCCCTTTGATAACGCTCAAATTGTGCATGTTTTTAGTAGCGTTATCCGTGCTTTTATGTGTGTTATTTGGTTATAATCATATGCTTTTAATGATTAATCGTATCAAAGTGCGTTTGCTAGTTCATTTGTAGCCAAGTACAGGAAATTGGAGAAAAAGGCGGAAAAAGAAGTAAAATACGAAGATTTCTCCAAATACGAAGAATTCCCGACAAAAGCAAGACTTGTGGAGTGTATTCGAGAAGATAAAGTCATCAAGTTAGTGGTCCAAAGACTCAAGAATAAAGTTCAAGAAAGGAAACGAAAGAAATGAAGAAAAGAAGCTAAAACAAAGACATATTGGAAGACTCGTTGTTCCGACACACCTTCACCATTTTGGCCATAACTTTTGCATACGGACTCCGTTTGACCCCGGTTCATGCCACGGAAAGCTAAGAGAAATATCTACAACTTTGCTATTTATGAATTTTTGTGATTTTGCTCCAACCGATCGGTCGAGCCCCGCAACGGATCCGGTGGAGAGTGGTCAAGACCAACCGATTGGTTGGAGCCCAACCGGATTCGGTTGGAGGCTGTTCACCATTTATTCATTGTTAAGGTTCCAAACTTATTCCAAATGATTCTAGGTCATTCCTACATGTCTTCTAGTCCTTCCAAGCTCCTTGGTGACCAAGAAATGCATTTATAACCCTAGCCTTGGAAGTAGTATAAATAGAGGCCTTTGCAACCTCATTTCACACACCACAACTTGAGAGATCTTCTCACACCTATCTTACCACCACTACTACTCTCTCAAAGCCTAAATTGGTTCATAAAGTTCCAGGAAACTTTGGAGGTCCAAGAAGTCATCATTTGGAGGTCAAACCATCAAGAAATCATCACCAATACTTGAGGCATCATTACTACATCATTTGTAATCTCATTTCCATCATTGTAAGACCTTTAATCATGTTTTCTAATGTTCAAAGTTCTGAGTTTATGTTTATGATTGCTATGAGTGGCTAGTTTCTTTATGCACTTGCTTAAATGATGTTAATTATCATATGATTAGTTAGTGGTTGTGTTAACATGTTTTAATTCAATTTCAAGTTGATTCTAAGATCCAATTGTGCTAAAGTTTCATAGTGACATTTGTTAATCAAGTTTGGCTAATTGACAATAATCGTTGGGGTCGAAAGAACTTCGTGTTATTCAACTAGTCATAATCATTTTGTCTATGGATGATTGTTTTACCCATTATTCTTGATTATACAAAGGAACTAAGGTGTGGTTGTAATAGAAGCGCTTTTGATTATCAAATTGGATTGGTTGGAAACATCTAAATGGTCGTAAGATTAGTTGTTGAGAATCAATTGTAGCCTTTGTCTATGATCGGTTACCTTTTGTATTGACCATTTCTTAAGCAATTTGATAAACAAATGGATGTTTTGTGTTTAAGTTTATGAAAGTAAACTTATGAAACTTGAATTGATCTTGAATTGATTGGTTAGACTTAATGCTTGTTTTTATAAACTAAACTTTTGATCAAGGTTTAACTTGTAAGAACAATAGATTAGTACACCAACTAATTATCATAACCAACATGTTAAGTAGAGGTTAACACAATCATACTAATCGTGGATAAGAAACTAAGTTTAAGAAAGTGTAGTTTTTAATCTTATTGAATTCCCTTAATCATTATTTTCGTGTTACATTGTTGCTTATATGGTATTTTGGGACGTGACAACCATTTACCACTTTCGTGTTACTTGTTATTACATAGATTCTTCACAATTGAAAACACCCAAATCCTAGTGAACGACCTCGGCTTACCAACCAAAACTAACTACATACGAAAGGGTCATACTTGCCCGTGTGTTCTTAGCTTAATTCGGTAATCCTTGTTATAAATTTAAAACTAGTAGTCGCGAGACACATCACCCTTCTTCGTGACCTTTGTTAGTAACCCCATCACTTTTCATCATGGAAGGTGATAACCAACCACCATTCATCAACCTACCACCAAATGACCCGCCAAGAGCCCGTACTCTTGGTGAATACTCGAGACCAAGCCACCTAGGCTATAGAAACACCATTGAGCTTCCCGACCAAGACCAAACTACGGCCCTTCGATCCGACACCATCCGGTTGGTGTAAAACGGATGTGCATTCCATGGACTTCGTTCCGAAGATCCTAATCAGCATTTTAAGGATTTCCTTAAAATCGTCGATTCCATCGACCTCGATGCTATCACTCGGGAGACCACACGCTTGCGTCTCTTCCAATTCTCTCTACGGGACCAAGCTATTAATTGGCTTGACCGACTTCCCGCCAGGTTTATCTCAAGGTGGGATGATCTCACCACTCGTTTCCTCGCCCAATTTTTCCCACCAGAGAGAACTACCAAACTTAGGAATGACATCTTGATGTTCCAACAACGTCAAGGCGAAACTCTGTACGAGGCGTGGACTCGATTTAAGGACTTGCTCCACAAAGTCCCTCATCACGACATCGATCTTTGTCTTCAAGTCCAAATATTTTACGATCGTGTCAACTTCTCAACTAAGAAATCCATCGACCAAGCGGCCGGTGGTAAACTTAGTAAACTCTACGTGGAAGAATCGTGGGGTACAATAGAGGACCTTGCCCTATGAAAACGAATGTTGGAATGACCCCCGTGAGTTGTTCAAAACTGATAAGGCAGTCTCTTTGCCTCCCATTGACTCACAACCTTCCAATCGTAGGATGCTCGAACTTGAAGATCAAGTCAAATTCCTAATGAGCTCCTACGAGACTCCTAAGCTCGAGCCAAATAACTTAGGAAAATCCTACAACAACCCTCCAAACACTGGAACTTCCACTAGTCTTGAGGGAATGGTGTCCAAATTCATGTCATCTCAAGAAGCTTGATTGACGCAACTTGAAGCCGATTTCAAGCAACGACAAAGCGAGATGACAACCAAGCTCGACACCCTCTTAAAAGCCTTCAATGGACAAAGGGATGAAATATAGGAAAAAATGGCAGAGATGATGGACTTAGTGAAAGAGTACACTAAGAAGAAGATTCCCGAGAAGGTGCTATTGGGGAACGATGAGCATGCCACCCCCACTTTGTCTCGTTAACACCATTTCCATTGCTTGGATGAGGATGGAGCAGTTGAGAAGAAGGAGCACGAGAGCGGCAAGGATAGTAAGGATAAGAATGAGGCTCGATCGATGATGAACCCAAATTCATCAAGCATTACCTTAAGCATGAGATCAATAAGAAAACAATCGTTAACCAAGTGAAAACTTTAGGTGCAATGATGTTCTTAGGAAAGCCCTCTTAGGTGAAATAGGAGAGGAAGAGTATGACACCATGCCTATTGGACCTATGTACGAGTCGATTCGAGAAAGCCGGTAAGAAAGAAGCAAGAGATCTCGGGAACTTTGTAATTCCATGTAGCATAGGTGACTTAGGGAACCTAAATGCCTTGGCCGACCGAGGATCCGATGTAAACATAATGCCATTGTCTACCTATAATAAGTTGACTAAGGAGGAACCGACCAAGACCAATCTTAGACTTTCCTTAGCAAGTCATTCATATGTTTATCCCATAGGAATAGCAGAGGATGTCTTAATTGAGGTTGCCAATATTGTCTATCCGTGGACTTCGCAATTGTAGACATTGAGGAAGATAAAACCCGCCATTAATCACGGAAACCTTTCACGACCACCGCCAAGGCAACCATCAAATGCGGTGAAGGGATTATGATACTCAAAAGTGGAAAAGGACAAGTTAGGATACCTATTGTTCCGAGATATCCTTTGAAGATTATGGAGAAGGTAAAAGATAAGAATTGAAGGTCTCCAATAATGCCGTTAAGAAGAAAATGGTGAATGGGAAAAGGGCTTAGAGAATTCATGGTTCAAGGTTAAATGCGACATTGTGGAAACTTGATAAAAAGTTAGGAAATAACTATACCACAATACCACAAACTCAAAAGAACCCTAAGGAATTTTTGAATGGAGAAAAGGTGCTTTCATATAAATAAAAAATAAAAGCATTATGGGGAAGGAATAAGCCAAGATGGTTTGGACCTTATACGGTGAAAGAAACTAATCTAAAAAATAAAACCGTTATCATAATAGACGATGTCGGAAGAAAATTCAAGGTGAGCATACAACGTCTACAACCTTATGATGAAGGCTTAGTGGAAGAAAAGAAGGACGACAATGAAGTCACGTAGGGGCACGACTTCGAGTCTAGCTACAAGACTCATAAATAAAGAAAAGCGCTTCGTGGGAGGCAACCCATGCTTAATTGTTTGCTTGTTTGAGTGTCGTATATCTTTAAGTGATTGTTTATTCTCATGTTTAAATTTGTAGAAATGCTTTATTTTGTCTTCAACCTCGTCTTAATTACATGTAAAGGTATTTTACATAAGGGATAAGTGTAGGGAGGATTACACACGTTTTCAAAAGAAACGTGAACATGAGAATTTCAATTAATTAAAAGATATACATGTGTGTTTGTTCGAGTCAAATGCTTGTATCGAGTCATAATGGATGTTTTTGCACGACTTTTTCCAGATTCTAAAGATATAAATTTTCCGAATTTTTTCCGAAAATCGCAGACCGGTTCTGTCGGGATAACCGACGCGCTGGTCGCAACTGACGGCGTCGGGAGGAGCGAAACAACTTATCTTACTTTCTCTCATTTTCGTGCTACTTATAAATTTTGGAATTTTCGGTCTTAATTTTCCGAAAATCGCAAACATCCATTCCACAAGCATTATATCTTATTTAAGTCTGGAATTACATCTTGCTGTGATTTTTCTTTGTTCGGTTTGATGCTTTGGGTTGTCTGTTTTCTTCAAGTGTGTAGGTTTTATTTATCAAGAAGATGATACAAAAGATTGGAAGGAGCTTTTTCACGCATAACCTTCTTCTTGAAGAAAGATTTAACCACTACTTCACACGGATCCTACCGAGCTAATCAGGGGAGTATTAGTTTCTTTCGTTTTTAATAACCTTCTATTATCATAACTTTGATACTTTCGGGGAACATTGGGGACAATGTTCGGTTTAAATGTAGGGAGGAAAATAAAGCGGAACTTTGAAACTATGCTTATCCTTGACTATTTGCTTTGTCCAATTGCATTTGCGTAATAAACCATGAGAAAATGTCGGTTAGGGTAATTTTGGCACCAAATTTTCAACTTTTCATGACATGTAGGAGTGGGCCATTAGTCTTAATAAAGCGTCTCATGGATAGGAAGTTATATGACTAGCACAAAAACCCTTTACCACTTAAATTCCACCCAAAATGTGAGGATCGCCCTTAGATTAGTAGGAATTAAATCATTCATCTTTAATGCTTAGTGTGTGAACCGGTAGTATAATAGATTCTAGAACTTGTTTTGTGATGCATTCTGAGATCGCTAGTAAGACTACACTTGTGTAGTTAGGAATAACTAAATGATAAGAGGCATTAGGATAACCCTTGTTTGATACACGTAATATTATTACTTCTTCCACATCGGTTGAGTAATTCCCCCACACCTTTGCGTTGTACTCATCTTTAGTACACGATACCCCTAGTTAACCCCTCTGAGCCTATCCTTTTTGCGGTTCTCGTGATTTTTCGGTTTTCCGGAATACCAATGAAGAGCATTGTTTACACCCCACCCCCAAATGTACATCCAAATCGCCTTAGCCTACCTTGTATGCACTCACTTTTAGTGCATTATTGTTATCATACTTCACCCTTTGTTCAATTATCTAGTTGCTTGCATAAGTTGCTAAGTCAAGTCATATCCTTTGTACACAGTTTTGGGACGATTGGGACTCATGGGAAAAGTTAAAGTTTATGAAATGACGGGAAGGGAACGTTAAATTCAAATTCCATTTATTTGCGTAATAATATACTCCAAGTGTTTTGATCTTTTAAAATTCCGGTCAAATTAGTGTTAGAGTAATAAAAACTCAAGTGTAGGGATGTGCCTATAAATTCCCATCATTTTGATGTTATCGTAGAGAATGGTAGAGTAAAAGTGTATGAAAAAAATAAAAAAATAAATAAATAAAAATCGAAAAAAAATAGAAAAAGAGAAAAAAATAGTGTTGAAAAAAAAATAACATACGGGCTACCATCCTACATTTATCTTTAATTTATGTTTGTTTGTTTCAGTTATCTAGAGTCTAGAGGGTCGAGTCTTGCCTTAGCAACTCCATTCTTCGCATGCTTGTAACATAAAGATTTTTGACTTGCCACCACTAAATAGCCTATCCCACCAAACCCTTTGTTTCCCTACCGTAAGCCTAACATTACAACCCTTTAAAAGACCTCTTTGATAGTCTTTCCTAGGTGCTTATGCCAAAGTGATGGAGGTTTGATCTAGTCTCAAGCCTATGGTAATCTATGTACTAGGACCGGTTAATGAGTGTTTATCTACCATTTCCAACTTGTTATATTTCATATACACCCGAGAGATGTGAGTATCCAAACACCCCATGTGAGGTGCTAGTATGTAATTTCCGTGCTTGTTATGACTTTTGCAGGGCTTATATGTGTTGTGGATTGTTCTAAACCAATGCTTCATGACCCATAACATATAAATTAATTGGCTAAAAGCACATTTTGTTGAGGACAAGCAAATACCAAGTGTAGGGATATTTGATAAGGATTTAAAAGATACCATTTGAGGGTCATTTAAGCCCTTAATTGATCACTTTGTATCCATTACTACCTAATTTCGTTCCTTTTCACTTTTAGGCCTCTTGAAGGCAAATTGTTGGAATGACACTTATTCGGACGAAAAGGCGAATATCTGAAGAAAATGGCCAAAGTCAAGAATCGAGACACTCAGTCTTTGAATCAAGGGGACGGCGCAAGTTATACTGCGACGCCGTCAGAGAGTTCTTGTGATGACTCAAGAGCCTAATTGCTTATTTACAAGTGACGGCATCGGGTTTTAAAAGAGTAGGCGTCACAACTCGACGACCTAGATTTGATCCCGACGCGCCGAAGATGAAGCCGACGCGCCACAACCATAAGGTGACGCCACAAGTTGCAAATCATGCCAAGTAGGCGATATTGTTTTGGCCATAACTTTTGCATACGAACTCGATTTAGGTGATTCAAAAGCCCACGCGACCGGAACGAGAAAATCTACAGTTTGATGAAAAATTATTCGTGACGCCGTCACTCTTTAGGTGTGACACCGTCACTCTTTGCCGACAGAAAATCTGCCTATAAGTAGAACATTATAACTTCACTTTTTGGAGGCAAAAAAACCCTAACTCCGATTCCAGGGTTTAGAGAGGTGTTTTTCTAGCAACTTTGAAGGTTTTAATCACTCCAAAAACATCTTGTAATGGTTTGTTGATTATATCTAAATCCCTATATTCAATTTATCATTATGTCTATCCTGTGTTTGATTGATTGTGTGTATGCTTGCATGTTTACCATGTCCGGCTAAATTACTTGTGTGTTTGCTTAGATATATGAAACCTAGTTGTTAATTATTGTTAGGTTGTCTCTTATCTTAATTGTAATTGGCTTAGGAGTGTGACTAGGCTATCGTTGTGTTTAATACTTGATAAATTTTTGATAGTTTATGAATGACTTAGTGGATTTCGTTTACTACACTTAAAGGTGACTTCAAAGAGTTAGGGAATGCACACCTTACGACCTTAGAAAACACAACGCGTTAAGAATAAGGACGTGACAATTCAACCATCAATAGGAGATAACTAGGGAGTAGTAGCATCTAGGTAAACACATCTTTAACTATCATATGAGCACAACAATAGACATAGACTATCCTCACCTTAGCTTAGTTAATTAGATTAGATAAGTAGAAGTAATCGGTAGAAATACCAACCCCAAATCCAAACCCCGAGATTCGTACCTTTCCATTTCCTAAAAAAACATAAAAAGATAAAAAATAATCTTCCTCAACCCCAACCTTAGCGTAGTAACTTCTCACTAGCATTCCTATTCCCCTAGAGAACGATATCAATTCCCGTGGTTTACCCTAATACTACACTACAACGATTAGGTTCACTGCCTAGGGTGTTGAAAAACTTGCTCGACGAAAAGGAAGTTCCTTTGACCCCGAACGACGCGTGTAGCTTTATCAATAACCAACATTTTTGCGACGCTTGCAAAATTGGTAAACAAACCCATAGTAGTCATAAGTCTAAAAATATGGTGTCCACATCTAAGTGTCTAGAATTCTTGCATATGGACTTGTTTGGTCCATCCACTATAAGAAGCTATGGAGGCAACTTATACACTTTGGTCATAGTAGATGATTACTCAAGGTTTACTTGGACGTTGTTTTTGAAAACCAAAAATGAAGCTTTTGATAAATTTGAAATTCTTAGCAAGAAAATTCAAAATCAACTAGGTGTTAAAATTGTGTCGATCCGAACGGATCATGGTCGTGAATTTGACAATGAAACACAATTTGGAAACTTTTGTGATAAAAATGGTATAACACACAACTTTTCGGCTCCTCGAACACCTCAATCAAATAGAGTTGTAGAACGTAAAAATAGAACAATTCAAGAAATGAGTAGAACAATGCTTAATGAAAAAAAAATTCCTTAAAAGTTTTGGTGTAACGCCGTTGACACTTCTACATATATTTTAAATAGAGTCTTAATACGTCATTTCTTAAACAAAACACCATATGAGCTTTACAAAGGTAAAAAGCCAACTTTAGGATATTTTAGAGTTTTTGGATGTAAATGTTTCATTCTTAATACTAAAGATTATCTCACCAAGTTTGACCCAAAGTCTTATGAAGGTGTATTTCTTGGTTATTCTCAAACTAGTAAAGCTTACATTGTCTTAAACAAAGAAACAATGAGAGTCGAGGAATCGTTGAACATAACATTCGACGAAAGTCCACCTCCTCTAAGACATCACCTTTGGTAGATGATGACTTAGTTGAAAGTCAACTTGTAGAAAGTCAAGAAATAATTGAAAATGACAAGGAAGATGAACCATTAAATAATGAGATTATAAACATCAAAGAATCCAAAAGTCATCCTTTAGAAAAGTCATAGGACAACTAAATCAAAGAACCTTAAGATCACAAGCCCAAAATCAAAGTAATCATTTTTGTTTTGTGTCTACCATCGAACCGAAAAACATAAATGAAGCAATAAAAGATGAATCTTGGGTAATTGCTATGCAAGAAGAGTTAAACCAATTCGTTAGAAATGATGTTTGGAAATTAGTTCCAAAACCTAAAGATCAAACTATAATTGGAACGAAATGGGTTTTTCGAAATAAAATGGATGAAAATGGTGTAGTGTCTAGAAAGAAAGCTAGGCTTGTTGCACAAGGTTATAATCAGCAAGAGGGGATTGATTATGATGAAACTTATGAACCGGTAGCTACACTCGAGTCTATTAGAATATTACTTGCTTATGCATGTGCTTATGACTTTAAATTATTTCAAATGGATGTTAAGAGTGAGTTTCTTAATGGGTTTATTAACGAAGAAGTGTATGTTGCTCAACCTCCCAGTTTTACCGACTTTGAGAAACCACATCATGTCTTCAAACTCAAGAAAGCATTATACGGTCTTAAGCAAGCACCAAAATCTTGGTATGATAGACTTAAGACTTTTCTTGTCAAAAACAAATACACCATGGGATTAGTAGATAATACTCGTTTTACCAAGAAAAAGGAGTCACACATTATCATTGTTCAAGTATACGTTGATGACATCATATTCGGATCAACTTGTCAAGAGCTATGTGATGATTTCTCTAAAATCATGCACGATGAGTTTGAGATGAGTATGATGGGTGAATTAAACTTCTTTCTAGGACTTCAAATTAAACAACTAGAAGATGGCATTTTTAACCAATCTAAATATATAAAAGAAATGCTTAAGAAATTTGGTCTTGAAGACTCAAACTAAACTCACCAAGGATGAGGAAGGTGAATCCGTAGATAACACTAAATATAGAGGAATGATTGGTAATCTAATCTATCTCACAGCTAGTAGACCCGACATTATGTTTAGTGTTTGTCTATGTGCTCGCTTTCAAGAAAATCCAAAGGCATCACACTTAGAAGCCTTGAAAAGGATATTTAGATACATTAAGGGAACGACATGATTAGGATTATGGTATCCCAAAGGAACGGGTGTAGAAACTATAGTGTATGCCGACTCGGATCATGCCTGTGACTATGTCGATAGAAAAAGTACAAGTGGTATTTGCACTTTTGTTGGACATTGTCTCACCTCATGGTTTGCAAAGAAGCAAACGGCTTTAGCCATCTCAACTCATCAAGCCGAGTACGTCTCGGTAGGAAAAGCATGTCAACAAGCTCTTTGGATGAAGCAAGCTCTCGTGGATTACGGAATTCATCTCAATGATATCGTTATATTTTGCGACAACAAAGGAGCCATTGATCTCAGCAAAAATCCCGTCCAACATGCTCGTATGAAGCATATTGAAATCAGTCATCACTTTCTTCGCGACAATTTTCAAAAAGGAAACATCTCAATTGAGAAAGTATCCTCCGAAGACAACATTGCCGATATTCTAACCAAGCCTCTTAAACTAGAACCATTTAATCTTCTTAGACTTGGTTTAGGGTTAATGGAACCAAACATGTAGGTAAAACTTAGCCTAAACCTTAGAACAAACAAAACAAAACAAATTTGTTTTGAACCTGCTACTGTACCCACGACACCAAATGACAACAAAGACGGAACCAAAAATTTGGTGTCGTCTGGTCCGTTGTGCCAACAGTGGCAAAAATGCTACCTACAAAACATCTTCTTCCTCACAACCCACTTTACCAAAATGTGTAAACATTAGACCTAACTCATTGTTGACATCTTCTCACCCACTAATCACTGGAGATAACATCATTGTAAGTATCATAACTACATTTTATCTCTTAAATCTGAGTCTAGGATTCTAATTTGTGCACACAATCATTACATGGGGTTTATGTCTACTTTTGTACAAAACATGGATTCAATTGGCAAATTGCATAACTAGTAATTGAAATTAGGTACTACATTGTCATATTGCATAAACAAAACATGTTTACCACTAATCAAAAGATAATGACTATAAGGCTTTATTCAAATAACCAAACACCCCATGTCAAATTTTTTTGAAAAGCTTCTCATTTGTAGGAAAACAATTTTTCATTATTAATTCAAATAGAAATGTTAGATTTTCATCACTTGCATGCTCTTGAATACTAAAGGTATTGCATAACTAATATGCATTCCTGGGTATATTCAAATGAAGCCACATTGAATTAGGAGCATTTGGGTTATCTCTGCCGTTTGCCAAACACCCCCACTAAAAACCATTTTATGCATAAAATGAGTTGAGATAACCGCAACTCCAAATCGTTTTCATATAGGCACACACTAGAACCAAAATGTTAAGTTTATTCTCATTTTTAACATGTAAATTCTTGCTCATAGGAATAACCATGGTAGCCGCAAAATTCTATGATCACAAGGATACCCTTAACTACATTCCCAAACATCACGAAACCAATGGCCTCACTAAAGAACAAGTCGAAATCTTTAAGAGTCTAGAAACAAGGTACTTCTATGAGGGTAGAACCATTCACTCCTCCTTTTGTCGACAATACCAATCTACGTCAAGAACTAGCCGCTATTCAATTCGATTGTCTCCTTGACATCGATGAACCTATTTGCCCTAGGTTTGTGTTAGAGTTCTATGCTAGTGTCACCGGTTTCATTGATGAGGATGACGAGTTTAGCCTTAGGTTTAGGATCAATCAACACGAATACACCATCTCCTTAACCAACTTTGCTCAAGTGCTAGGAATTCCAAACCGAGGGACATGTGTCTACTCGGATAAGTGGTCACTCACCATCCTTGACGCAATCAATGACCACTCTCTTCCCTACCAAACTCCTTTAGCGGATAAGGATGTCATCCGTGAGCGCCTATTTACCCCAAGGGGAGATACAATCCGTGTCACCCGAAAAGGAAAGGAGGTAAACCGAGATCCATATGGAATGGAGCTCAATGAACTAAAACCGGAATTCAAGAAATGGGAGGAACTACTTAGAGCCAACGTCATTAGCACGATAGGGAATAGGGATCATATCAACGCTTGCCTTTGTCACATGCTCTACAACTTGTCCACCCGTCAACCATTCAATTTAGCCTACTACATTGCTAGAAGAATGATTGACATTCCAACTCAAGGATCGGTTGCTCTTCCTTACGGGATGCTTCTCACTCGTCTCTATAGAGCCTTTGCACCAATTCCACCAAGCCCAAAAGGGTTGAAGCTTGACTATGAGCTCATCCTCACATCTTTGTGCCCTTGAGTGACGAGCGAGTGGCTAAGACTAAAGACAAAAGAGCAAAACCTCCAACTCCATCATCATCATCATCAAATAGCTCCGAGGATGGTCTTCCAAATTCTCGCCTACCACCTCATGAGTATTATGCATCTCTTCCTGAGATTGAGAATGAATCAGCTGAGTTCAAGCAAACCAAAGGGATTTTCAAGTGGTAGGATGATGCACAAGATTTACAAAAAGTTGGACAAGTAAGGTCTATTTGAAGGAGTGTTTGGAACAAGACAATAACTTTGGTGTATGATACAATTTGGTTATGTTTATTTTGTAGGATGATAATATAACTTAAAACAATGATGTATGCTAACAATCTCATGCAGGGGGATAGTACAAGTGTGTTATCAAATTTTACCCAATTTTACTTTTAAGTGAAAATCATTTACCCGTGGTCAAAATCTATGCTCCACTATCTTTGTGCATGTGTTATTTACTTTTCCTAACTAGAAATAATTAATGTCACATGTTTTGAGCAAAATTTCAAGTTTCGGAAAAGTTCTCGACACCTATAAAACTGCTCTGTGGTGATTTTTGGTATCCACGTATCAGACGGCACCGAAAATTAGGTACCGTCTGTTATAGTTTTTGGTATCGCCGTACCTGTACAGGGGGACCAGGCGGCACCCTTTTAAGGGTTCCGCCTGTGTAAAATTTCGGTGCTGTGGATCCTCCAAGTAATTTTCTGAATTTCGCTTATTTCGACATTCCAAATTACCATTCATTGCTTTTAAGTTAATCTTGACTAGTTTTTACCCATATTAGAACTAGTATAACATACTTAGGCATATAGAAAATCCACTTCCCACCAAAATTCAAAAATTTGAAAAATCCACCCAAGGAGCCCTTTTGCTTAAAGGAAGGAACCAAAAATTTCTTGCAATCCGTGGGTAATCTGAATGTTAGGATCTCTCAATCATTAGAACTTATTTATTGCAAATCTTTGTCAATTCACTCCATCCTTGATGAATGGATTGACTTGGGTGATATGAATAGCATTAACCCACTTCCAAATCATTAGGAACCTCATCCATTATATGGTTTAACATCAAATCAAACACATTTCTCCATGAGTTTTTACTTCTATAAATTAAGAGGTTTTACCATGATCATCGTCACACCTTCTCAATTCTTACCATCAACTAGCAAAAGCTTAAGTCAAAATGAAAAAAACTTCACCATCAACCAAGCCTTGCAAGAAAACCGTTAGGATTAGCGTAAGACCTTGTTGCTTCGTCAACTTGAGCTCTTCCTCCGAGTCATATCCACTCACTATCTCGTCTCCCATAAGGGATGACACTAACCTCACTTTGGCTACTCCTACACCATCTCCACAACCACCTATTACCATCACTACTTCACCACCAAAAATACTCCAAGCTCACCACCACCGGCTCCTATCCAAACATCCAAAACACCATCACCTCCAAAATCTCCAACACTCATCCCATTGGAGTTATTTTATACACCACCCACTTCTCCAAATCCTTTCTTGGAGGACTTGGAAGATTTTCCTCCTAGGACCAATCACCCACCACCATTGCCATCATTTGGTACTATCGAGCGGATTGCTCATGAGTCTCATAGACCATCATTTGACCCAAATGTCCCGTTAGGGCCAAGACCTCTTCTCTTCCACCCCATCCACAAAGACATCCATGGTCCTTTGTATGGGGATCAACCACTCCCTACATCAATGTCTCCTCACATAAAGGACATTGAGGAGTCCATGTGGGAAGATCATCCCACAAGAGAGGAGATTCAAGCCGAACTCCAACATCTCTACCAATTTTCAAATATGGTGGATTATCATCTAAGTGAGACTATGCAAATGCAAAGTGCTTTGCTAGCCTCCATCATCACCACACCAAACAACAACACCAACACCAACACCATTCCACCACCACAAAATCATCAACCATACTACCCTCCTAGGCATGGTTGCTCCAATTGTGAGCAAACCGCCCAAATAACCGAACGGACCCGGTTGATGGTCCATGAGTTCCAAGAGGAAATGAGATTCATCCTCAATCACATCCTCGAGCGTCTAAATGCTCTTTCTCATCCACCACCTCAATAGGATGGTCCTAGATTAGTTCTTCTAACCATTTTTTATTTTCTAGGACTTTTCTTTGTACTTTTTTATTTTCTAGGATAATTTTTTTTTTGTACTAAATACTTCATTGTGTTCCTTTTCATGATTTTTAAATCATGAAATTTTTTAACAAATGAATGATGTTTCTTATATATTGTTGTTGCTTGTTACATGGTGTTTGGAAATGCTTGTGATGATGCTTACAACTATCAAAAATTTTTTGTAGATTTTTCACAATCCATGTATCTTTCTCTTGGCACCCAATTTAGGGGGAGCATTGGTCAAGGGGGAGATAATGGCTCGAGCTCATTACACATTCTGCCTTGCATCTTCTTTTTGTAGAGACAAAGGGAGAAATATATAGAACTTGGTTATATTTGACTTTTCGAAAAGTCAACCTGCATACATTGACTTCGAAAAGTCAACGTGATACTTCATTGGTAATATTTGACTTTCGAAAAGTCAATCGCACACTTTGACTTTACGAAAAGTCAACATCATGCTTCAATTAGTGAAGACTTTGACTTTCTCGAAAAGTCAACATCATATCTTGCATTATCATTTTTCTTTCAAGTTAAAACTAATATTTTATAACTCTTGTACAATCTTTACATCTTTTATAAAATAAAATTTATGTTTTGTCCTCAACAAAAGGGAGATTGTTAATACAAATATCGTCATTAAACATTATCTATATTTTTATCTTTACCTAAGTTTTGTTAACGACAAAAAGTAAATTTAATTCTGGAAAAATACAATAAATAGACCACTTTTATTTTGCATATCACTTTATAAACCACTTTTATTTTTAATTTGAGAATGGATGAGAGCAACCGCATCGTTTAAGAACTCATCGACATTGTGACAAGTGTCCGTATGTGTAAGTATTGTTTTTAAGAACTAAAAAGCGTTGAACAATGTATTTTTAAAAAAGGTTTTTGTCATTTTACATAATACTTGTCAATTACATATATTTTACATAAATAAATTATTCTATATAATGTGTTCACTTTTTCAAACACCGCTTCATTTCACGAACATTGCTTGTTCATAAGAGTGGACGGTGTGGGCTCGCATGGGCTCGCGCCGCACGTTTTCGCCACAAGCGTGGTTCGTTGTGGCTCGCCGTCGGCTACCAAATCGTGGGGACGACAGTGGATCTCGACAAAAAGCAAGTTTCGTTATAAATGAGATCACGAATGAAGAGGTTGAGGTTTGTTATGAGTGAGGAGGGTTTGTTGTGGTTAGTTGTGGGAAAATGAGATCTTGAACATGACGATGAATAATCTTGTTATTCATCTCTCTAATACTGCTTATTCTATTCTTCATTTACCAGGGCTCCAAACCTCGACCCACAATAGTTTTTCCGGCCCGACTTTCTCACAGGCCAGGTTTTAATCCTACCCGTTCCTATATGTCGCTTTCCTCACTCACGTTCTTCCCTCCGGCTTAGATCTGATTGCTTGGATCCTTATTTTTCTGTTCCGATTCATCCGATCCATCTACTTTCTCAATGTTAACCGGATCCATCCTTATGAATAGTGCACTCCACCTCCTGCTTACCTCAGAGAAGTGTAAGGAAGCTTCACTCGCCGGAGGTGATATCCAGTTCGCCGGAAAAATTATGAGAAAAACTATATCCGGAAGGACGCCGGCGCGTGGCCGGGCTTAAAATGTCAGGTCGAGAGAAAAGTAGAAGCCGGTGGTGGTGTTTAAATTCGCAGGAAAAATGTCAGGTCGCCGGCGGCGGTGACAGTTGCGTGGAGGCGCGTGACAGCTAATGGTGGGGTATATCCGCAGGTTTCACTATGTTATTGTCGTTTCCCTTCCGGTATATTCCTTTCTGTTTATGATACTCTAGATTCTCATTATTGGCTGCAATTTTTGGGTCACCCGTGTTGGTTTTTCGCACCGTTGTTATTTCTAAATTACCCATACGGTTTTTTGGGGATTAGGGATCTTTACGCTTGAATTCTTTATATCATATACGATTTTGGTTCAGGTTATTGTTTAAGAATTAACCATACGTTGGGATCGTTGTTTTAGAATTAGCTGTAGATCTGGACAATTGATTATAGGTTGCTTCAAAGTTAAGGATTCTCGGCGTTTAACTACTTGCCTGTCTAGCATTCTTTTCATGATATACAATCTTCACCAAACTAGTTGTCTAAGGATTAACCATTAGTTGTTTAGGAACTGATCATGTTATGTTTGCCTATGAGCGTTTAAGAGTCTTTAGAGCGTTTTGATTTCCTTTTAAATTTAAACACAATTTTTAAAATTCTACTTGAAAAAACATTCAAAAAAGTATTAGGAATTTAAAAATAACAGCTACATAACCAACTAGGTTATTAAACAGACATCGCTTGTTGCACGGTTAGTACTATTTTCGCCAAATAATAATATAGCCTCAAAGTGTACATGTGTTACTGATCGTTGCTTGTTTGAATTGGGTTTTGTCTATTTCTACAATGTCTCCTTACATTATGTATTGATACAACGTATCAGCTTATGTTGTCAAATATAAGTTCTTGCAAACAATCCTTACACGGATTTATTTACTTGAGTGTTTGCATCGACTATTCAAACTTCCTATATAGTTAATAATTTTGAATGTGTGAACATGCTTGATAAGGAATGCCAAACACCCATAATTTCTTACATATTAGCAAATGAAGTGATAAAAGTTGTTAAAGTTGTAAACGACTCGAACTATCACTGACTTGCTCGTGAACCACTTCAAGAAGTTCATTTAGTGTTTGATATTAAGTATTAAACTACTTTTCTCGTTATTCAACACTCGATGCCTAACACACAGTTTTCATACAGGAAAAGAGTTGAGCTAACGGAAAATTATTTTTGCATTATTGTGGTTTTGGGTTAAGAATTAATTAGGGGTGGTGGCTACACGGGTGTGAAATTCATGTTTACTACCCAATTAATGACAAAAGTACAGACAAAACCATTTATAACTAGATATGACAAACACAGCTTCATTTCACGAACTTTCATTTCACAAACATGTCTACCAAATCGGGACGATAATGGATCTCGACAAAAAGCAAGTTTACGTTATAAACGAGATGTGGTTAGTTGTATAAATAAAGGTTATGTGTTATTGTTCATAATACTGCTTAATACTGCTTATTCTATTCTTCATTTACCAGGGCTCCAAACCTCGACCCACAATAGTTTTTCCGGCCCGACTTTCTCACAGGCCAGGTTTTAATCCTACCTGTTCCTATATGTCGCTTTCCTCACTCACGTTCTTCCCTCCGGCTTAGATCTGATTGCTTGGATCCTTATTTTTCTGTTCCGATTCATCCGATCCATCTACTTTCTCAATGTTAACCGGATCCATCCTTATGAATAGTGCACTCCACCTCCTGCTTACCTCAGAGAAGTGTAAGGAAGCTTCACTCGCCGGAGGTGATATCCAGTTCGCCGGAAAAATTATGAGAAAAACTATATCCGGAAGGACGCCGGCGCGTGGCCGGGCTTAAAATGTCAGGTCGAGAGAAAAGTAGAAGCCGGTGGTGGTGTTTAAATTCGCAGGAAAAATGTCAGGTCGCCGGCGGCGGTGACAGTTGCGTGGAGGCGCGTGACAGCTAATGGTGGGGTATATCCGCAGGTTTCACTATGTTATTGTCGTTTCCTTCCGGTATATTCCTTTCTGTTTATGATACTCTAGATTCTCATTATTGGCTGCAATTTTGGGTCACCCGTGTTGGTTTTTCGCACCGTTGTTATTTCTAAATTACCCATACGGTTTTTGGGGATTAGGGATCTTTACGCTTGAATTCTTTATATCATATACGATTTTGGTTCAGGTTATTGTTTAAGAATTAACCATACGTTGGGATCGTTGTTTTAGAATTAGCTGTAGATCTGGACAATTGATTATAGGTTGCTTCAAAGTTAAGGATTCTCGGCGCTTAACTACTTGCCTGTCTAGCATTCTTTTCATGATATACAATCTTCACCAAACTAGTTGTCTAAGGATTAACCATTAGTTGTTTAGGAACTGATCATGTTATGTTTGCCTATGAGCGTTTAAGAGTCTTTAGAGCGTTTTGATTTCCTTTTAAATTTAAACACAATTTTTAAAATTCTACTTGAAAAAACATTCAAAAAAGTATTAGGAATTTAAAAATAACAGCTACATAACCAACTAGGTTATTAAACAGACATCGCTTGTTGCACGGTTAGTACTATTTTCGCCAAATAATAATATAGCCTCAAAGTGTACATGTGTTACTGATACGTTGCTTGTTTGAATTGGGTTTTGTCTATTTCTACAATGTCTCCTTACATTATGTATTGATACAACGTATCAGCTTATGTTGTCAAATATAAGTTCTTGCAAACAATCCTTACACGGATTTATTTACTTGAGTGTTTGCATCGACTATTCAAACTTCCTATATAGTTAATAATTTTGAATGTGTGAACATGCTTGATAAGGAATGCCAAACACCCATAATTTCTTACATATTAGCAAATGAAGTGATAAAAGTTGTTAAAGTTGTAAACGACTCGAACTATCACTGACTTGCTCGTGAACCACTTCGCAAGAAGTTCATTTAGTGTTTGATATTAAGTATTAAACTACTTTTCTCGTTATTCAACACTCGATGCCTAACACACAGTTTTCATACAGGAAAAGAGTTGAGCTAACGGAAAATTATTTTTGCATTATTGTGGTTTTGGGTTAAGAATTAATTAGGGGGTGGTGGCTACACGGGTGTGAAATTCATGTTTACTACCCAATTAATGACAAAAGTACAGACAAAACCATTTATAACTAGATATGGCTATCAACATTTACGCAAAGTAATATATATAACATTTTGATTTTTTTGTGAATTAGTTTTAACCATAATCCTATACAGAAAAGAACTTTTTCGATTCTGCAAGTCTTTAATGCTTATATAGTTTATTGCATGAACTGCATCAACGGCCTTGCTGTCAAAGGCAGTCGCCACCAAGATCGTGGCCACTAGATGCTGACCTGCCCAACAATTTGTTTCAAATAAAACCTTCTAAAGCATATTCATAACCTAAATGAGGTCAGCTGCAAATGTATGTCTTCAAAGAATGCCCTAAACAGAAGTATAATCGGATTCCAAATTTGATCCAACAAACATCAGTTGGACCACACATGTTAGCACGGGTTCAAATGCAATCCCCTCTTATGAGATGAGAAAACCCTTTTGCAAGAGCTGCAAAAGTTAGCACGGGTTACTTGGTTCCTAATTATACTAGTCGAGCTTCCAAAAAGTAAACTCATTTCGTTGCTTATTGTCAAAAATCTTAAGCATGTGTTCGCATACCACACATTAATCACGCCTTCATTCTTGCCATAGGCGCTGAGCGCCACCGCAGCATGGTATTCATTATAATTCAATTTTTTTTAATAGGTACTATCCACCTAGTCAAATTGGGCCTTAATTGGAAAATGGTGGTGGAGGTTTAAAGTAGAAGATGGCAGATTATGGGTTCGACTTTTCGAGTGATAAAAAGTATTTTCTATGATAGTGATGGGGTTTAAAAGATCAGAAGTGGGCATCAATAGGAGGTTTATCTTGAGGAACAATGAAATGCTAACATGGCCTGAGAAAGTAAAATTTGCAATTGGGCTCTTGCCTACAATGTTAGGTGGGCAGCCGTATGTTGAGGCTCAAGATGGGCCAAGTGTTCAAGACTGGATGAGACAACGTGTATGTAAATATTTTGTTTCTAGCCATTTTTTTTGTTGTAATTATAATAAACATTGGTCTAAGGGTTTAAAAATAAAGAGTTCTGGGTTCCTTTTTTTAGGAAACATTTTTCGATAACTAATTCATATTTCTCATTTCTATAGGGCATACCGGATCGAGTCACCACCGAGGTGTTTATTGCCATGTCAAAGGCATTAAACTTCATAAATCCTGATGAACTGTCAATGCAACGTATTCTCATAGCTCTTAACCGGTTTCTTCAGGTAATGTCATTTCTGTCATGAAAATCATGGATTAAATAGTTTGGACTTTGGAAGTAAGGCATTTGGTTTCATTTTTTGTGTTTAGAATATAATAAGTCAAATGCTAATTCAAGTCACTAGAGAAAAATTTATATGCAATAACATATGTGGACACCATAATGATCTTATTATTCTGTTACTGGTCAACTACCTAGAGCGTGCCAGCTTGAATCCGGTTTCATAGGATTCATAGTATAATTTTTGTATGTTATATCCTGCTCTCATAGAGTACTTTTGGAAAAAACATATAGTCAGTTGTAGGACAAAGATTTTGGACACCATAGAAACTACAACTTTCACGAGTATTATTTTCTGCTTTTGACCTTGACTAAATTGGTAGAAAATAAATAAACAGGAGAAGCATGGTTCTAAGATGGCGTTTTTAGATGGCAGCCCACCTGAGAGACTTTGCAAGCCAATTGTTGAGCATATTGAGTCGTTAGGTGGCCAAGTCAGACTTAATTCACGAATTCAAAAGATTGAGTTAAACAAAGATGGAACTGTCAGAAACTTTCTACTGAATGATGGTAATATTATCAAAGGTGATGCCTATGTATTCGCTGCTCCAGGTACGATCACTCTTTGACGTTGTAGCTACTACAAACATCTCTTTCAGGGTTTAACAAGGATTTTTGATTGTTATGTATCATTCAGTTGACATTCTGAAGCTTCTTTTGCCGGAAGATTGGAAACCGATTCCATACTTTAAGAAGCTGGATAAATTAGTTGGTGTTCCAGTTATAAACGTTCATATATGGTTAGTTGGATCTTTTATTATAGTGCTAAACACGATACTACAGTATTTCAGCTTAGATGAGACAGACTCTGGCTTTGGGTCCCTACTAAAACCAGCTTTACCCGCATGGTACAATTGTAAAAATCCTCATTTACATCTGCTGTTTGAATTTGATTCGAGGGTATTCCTCTGAACCCTGCTTTCGGCCTTTCATTTTGCATTAAGTGGTGGTTTTATTCTCAATTAGCCCACATGGGGTTGCACTTGTGAAACCAATGGCTTCAGAAATGATATCCCCATGTGGATATGTATGTCGGGCATGTGGCCTAAGTAGCGACCTTAACGTGTTAAAGGCTCTCATATACCATTAGCTTAATCATTCACTACAATCAAAATGCATGGTGGTTCTTGACTTCTGTCAAGACCTTTACATTGAATCTGCACAACCCTATCTCATGATTGATTGTTAAAACTCTTTTCAGGTTTGACAGGAAACTCTGAAACACATACGATAGCCTACTCTTCAGCAGGTCACCTCTTATTTCTTGCAAATCTTTTATTATTTCTATGCAAAACTATACATTACTGACTATGTAGTTTTGCATTCAGGAGTCCTCTTGTCAGTGTATATGCTGACATGTCTGTAACATGCAAGGTAATAATACTTGTAGCATCTATCCCACAAGTCACCAGTGACATGGAGATTGTAGTATTTAAGAAGATACAAGTAGCTATCTTGGCATGCCTCTCCTTGTTGTATTGTTTATAAAAATTGCCTCATTTTGTGCAGGAATATTATGATCCAAACCGGTCCATGTTGGAGTTGGTTTTTACACCAGCAGAAGAATGGATTTCACGCAGTGACTCTGATATTATTGATGCAACAATGAGTAAACTTTCAAGACTCTTTCCTGATGAAATTGCAGCAGATCAGAGCAAAGCAAAAATATTAAAATACCATGTAGTTAAAACACCAAGGTTAGAAATATCTAATGAGCATAGTCAATCCTACTTGAGTAGTAGTTAGCATGTGAATATCAATATGTTAATCCACCCATAAATAGACGTGTAAACTGAATTGTCTAGAAATAGAGCATTTTCAGTATTTTCACATTTTTAACTAGAGGTGGCAAAATGGGCAGGGTGGGTGGTGGGTCAAAACTTGTCGTGGTTTGAGGGTTGGCTCAAAACTTGTCGTGTTTGGTAATAACGAACCACTTGATTTCATTCATTCTCGTGTGTGTTTCAGGTCTGTTTACAAAACAGTACCAGACTGTGAACCTTGCCGTCCATTGCAAAGATCTCCAATAGAAGGATTCTATTTAGCTGGAGACAACACGAAACAAAAGTATTTGGCTTCAATGGAAGGTGCCGTTCTATCGGGAAAATTTTGCGCCCAAGCTATTGTACAGGTAGGTAATCCTGAAGCACCTAAAGTAACTTGCAATGCGTTGCTGGCATATGAGAATCATTTACCGAACGCAATGCTCTTTGTATTTGTTGTTTGATGTCGCCGTGATTTCTTTATGTCAAAGACCTCTTATCAGTTAAAGAAGCTGTTTGATGATACTGTCCACTATCCAGGTATTTTCCTCTCTGAACTGCAAGTTTTTGGATGATTCTAGTTGAGATTAAGCTGGAAATAATGATAGATCTTCATATAACAAATTCTCAGAATCACAAGGGTGGAGAAAATCTCGTCACTCGACACTCTTCTACGAAGCATATCAGCATAGTCAGGATACTTTGAAAGACTCGTATCGCAAAGTATGTATACACATTGATCGTTCTTTTTTGCACGATAAATTCTCTTATTATAATTTATGTCTCTGTATTCAGCTAAGGTATGTGCTAGGAGTGAGTTTTAATAGTGAAAGTGAAATCGACAAGATAGAGAAGGTGGTATATAGTCTCGAGGGTGTTGAATCTGTTGAGATTCATGAAGAAGTAGGAAGATTGATTGTGATCGGGCATGTTGATCCTGTGAAAGTTGAGACCCGGGTGAGGGAATTTGAGAAGATGGTTCAGGTCTTATATATAGAGCATGCATGACGCTGTGATTACCAAGCATGATATTCATCCTCATAACAAAGATGTATCGGTGACACATAATCAGCAAACAATACGGTCTAAATATTTTTTGCTCATATTGAATGCAATTGCATACGCAAGCACACGGTAGACGTGACAAATGGTAATCATGATTTTTTTCTTGAGTTATACACTAAGTTTTGTGATTTATGTCACCCCTTCTAAATTACTTATCTTTTTATGATGGTGTCAGAGTGCTGGCATATGGCCATATTCCATGGGCATGTGAAGCATTTTCAAGATTACATGGACCAGACCTTGTCCAGGCCCCATCAGTGCTTTGGTACCCCCTTTTTTCCCATCACTTTTGTTGCATTGATACTCTCTGGCCGTATGATTCCAATATCTTATATTGGTTGTACATAAGTAAACCACTGCCTCCATCCCATCTCAAGTTGGAGCTCTCATCAGTACCGAAAGTTATTCCTCCACGAGCACAGGTGTCGTGTAGAGTTTTTAGTTAAATCTCACCAAATTTTAGTTTTTTTTCTGATTTTTTTCTTTCTATTTGTTTTCTTAGGTCCAATGCCCGCTAGAAGTGGTAAATCTTCGTCCAAGTAGGGATGTTGCAGTTCTTGACTTCTCCTACAAGTCTGGAACCACGTTGGTACATCCTGATGCTTTATTTTAGGATCCTATACTTCTGCAACGTATTCACATTAGCAGTATTAACTTTGACTTTTGGTCTCACACATGTTGATAATAAGCTTCGCCTACCTGCAGTCTTAAATAAGTTTTTTCAGCCGATACCAATAACTGCAGAGGAGTTTTCCCCCCAACGGAGATAACTGGCTACACCTCCTTTGAAACTTCAGGAAGTGGTTCGTATATTTCCCTTTATATGCTTCCTTAGGAAGCTAATCTTTTAACTTCAGCAAGTGGTTTGAAATATTTAATGCAACTTCTCTTTTTGTATAAAAATGAACAGGTTAAAGGTGTAAGACCAATGTCCTTGGGAGAAATGGCGTCTTTGTTAAACAGTTGGAGACTCATTACATCATCAGAAGCAAACACATCCTACCATTCTTGAATTTTCAGGATCCAAATCCAAGTAATTTAGTTACAACAACAACCTTCTATTCTGAAACAACACAAGCTATGTTATGCCTGGTAAGCATATCATTTCAGTTTGTAATCTTGTATAGATATCTGAATCCTGTATTTTGATTTATTATGAATTTCAGTTTGTAGTCTGCCAAACCTTGCAAAATTACTTGCATTATTTTCCATGCAGGGCATGTGTCATCTTTTCCCAAATATACATATATACTGTAAAAAAATGTCTGATTTGGATGATGCTAGTAATGATCCAGATGTATGGTTGGATTATGAAAACATGGATTTGGAAAACTTTGTACTCCAAAACTTTACTAAAGAACTTAAATCAAGAAAAAGGTCTACTGAAAGGGTGGATTTGCATAATCATTCATGATAATCACTCTTCAGTTTAGTTGAAGGTACGCAATTTTTATACTATTAGACTAAAGGCATTAATGCTAGAAACATTTCGTAAATGCAGATATCACGGTTTCCCCTGGTCAAAAAGTCAAACGGAACCACAGAAGTCAAACACAATTATCAAGTTCTGAACCCTCTGATGTGATTCTTCAACGCACAAACTTGCAGATACAAGGATACTTGTTAGAGCCAACAAACATTATTGAAAAAATAAAGCTATTTCGTATATCTTGTTTACCTAAATTAAAGAGTTCGACCCGTTTACTATTAAACGGGTTATATTAGGCTGTGATTTTGGTATTTCAAACATGACTGGAATTACGGGAGCATTAGATCCACATGTTAGGCACATCCTTGTCAGTTCAACAACAGCTATTTGTGCTTCTTCAAAGATCTATGAAAAGAGCAGATTCTCTAAAGTTAAAACGCCTAGTGGCTTTCAATCATTTAGCAATGGCTAAATTTGATTTAACGCTAGGTAATAGATATAAGTATGTAAGCTGACGGGTCAGGTGGTTGTGTAATAGGCCAATATGGGTTTGCATTACATCAATGTTATTTATGGACAAGTCGAAATAGGTCGTGTTTGTTTGACTTGACACACTTCTTTTAACTTTTTTAAGTCACTTGTGATTAAAAAAGTTTTATCACTTCAATAATAATTCAAATATTTTCTAAAATGATTAAGGAGGTTTCATGCGCAAATGTACACTTTGTGTGGCTTTCGACCTGTTGACCCATTTGACCCCTTTTCTTGTAAGCTATCTTTTATAAATTTACCCATTTCACCGTAATTGTAATATGAAAATGTACCCAATTGTAATATGAAAAAGGGTTGCTCAATTGTTCAAATAAAAGGTTGCCTAATAGTTCAGATAAAAGTTGCCAATAGTTCGGATAAAGGTTGCCCAATTGTTCGGATAAAGGTTTCCCAAAGATTCCAGTTTCGCTTTGATTCCATTTCATAAAACTTTGGCCTATTTATTGATAATCAAATTCAAATACAACAATCACGTGAAATTTGAAACAAAACTAAACTTAAAAGCCTTAGGAAAGCAATGGGTATGTCACCTCTAATGGTTTGAGGTGGTTTCCATACCGCCACGATTCTCTTTTTTCTTGGTAATTTATAAACGATGCATAAAATAACCTAGATGAGGCTTTGGCGTCCCCGAACTATGTCAACTTTCTGCTTAGGCAATTTTTTCTCTGACAACTTCTTCTTTTTAAGAACTTCATTTGGGCAACTTTTTGGGCAACTTCTTATTAGGGCAACTTTTTTGGACAACTTCGTTTTGGGCAACTTCTTTCTTTTATGACAGAAATTTTAACTATGTCGAGCAGCACAAACGAATATGAAGCAGTTGTAACAATTAACTAGCAGCACTAAGTTATCGTGGTCAGCACTAACGTACAACTACCACCATAAACTTGAACGACCAGTTGTAATCGTATAGGCTATCAGTGTAAACTTAGCGTAGCAGCGCTAATGATATAAAGAGCAGCACTAGCGACAAACTGGCAGTAGTAACATTATAAGGTAGCAGCAGAAACAATAACAAACAGCATAAACGTGTACCGTGCAGCACTAACTTACAAAGGCATCATTAATCTATGTCGTATCAGCATTAATCTATGTCTCCAACTTATGACACAAGTACTTATGACACAACTGATGTTTACATTAATATATTTGTTTCATTATACAAATAATAAAATACAAAAGAAAAAATATTTATATTGCACTTTTATAAAAGTTCCTAAATGTAAAATAATTAACACACATCATTACACTGTACTCTTAAAAAAAGGAAAAAAATAAAAAGAGAATCAATGTAAACTAACTACATTGTCTAGTAAAAAAAATATTTTATCTAATCAAAGTCCTAGAAAGCTTGACATCTTTGCAAATCTCCACTCACAACTTGAAGTGCGCCATAATTTAGCCTGATACATATGAAGATGAAAATGAATACAATTAGCTTTTCTAACTAGAAAATCTCCATACACACACACACACTACAAGCTAGAGTACTAAAAGAAATAAGTGGGGTCACTCCTCAAAACCAATTTCATTCTTAACAGGTCATGCTTGGGCATGGGTTCAGTACAAGCTCATTTATACTCTAAATGGTGTGTACACAAATTTGGAATAAGCTATTTTGTGTTTTTGTCAAGTACAAGAGCTCAATGACTATATGTCATAACATAGCTTAGTTAATCTAATCCTTATGGTCACATGAATTTAGTTGTTAGTTTGACTGTATGTTAGTGTCTTGTTGTGTTAGTTGGAGTGACCATCTTTTCCAGCTTATGTGTAGTTACTTGTTCAGTTATGGGGATGGGCCATTAGGAAGCAGTTGTTTTATCACCATATGTTACCTCTGATGTTTGAAGTTCTTATTTTAGCAAATTTAATAAGTGACTAATTTAACAGGTAGTTCAAACAAAAAAAATGTTAAAACTACTCTGATGATATTTATTGTCATACTAAAAAGTTACGCTATGCTACTGCAACAATAAAATTAAATGAGTGACGAATTCATACCTTTTACTAAACATAGGCGATAGCTCTGTTAAACACCGTCTGGCAACTCCAGACTGTAATTCTTCTATAAGCTTCCGCATAAGATCTTGCTATCTTATCACGCCGGTCGTCAATTTCTGTGACAGTGACTCTATTTTATAATTCTTTTGGCGAGAAAATAGTAGTGCTCGTTTCGCCACCAATGACCCAAAACTGCTCGTTTCTCCACCATTCGTCTATTCCAACATCACTCCATCTCATTTCAAGGATACCGGTGGCAAAAATTGACAAAAAGAGAGATATAAACCATAAACTCGCAAGGTTACTAATCTGCAAACATTAATATAAAATGTTAAAACTTGAAACAGTTAATATCTGATAAAGAAGTGAACATTTAGGTGATGAAATGAAACGAACCTGAGGAATGATAAACTTCCCAGTCAGTAGACAGACAGCTGGAAGAGTACAATAGACAACAAGAGAAATTGCAGTGATGGGATAGATGCTTGTATTTATATATGCAAACCGCTCGAGCCATTTTAGTTGTCCACTATAACCGTACCATATACGACAATGTCTACTGAAAAGAATTTCGACAGAACCTAAAGCCCATCGAAGCACTTGGTTAAGACGATCTGATAGATTTATAGGGGCAGACCCTTTAAAGGCTGGCCTAGGTGGCATACAGTATATTGATCACCAACCACGTGCATGCATCTGGAATCCTGTAAGAATATCATATGTGATAGAACCATAAATCCACCCTATCTGCACATAATATGGCAATTTTATCTTAGTATATGAACTACGTAACATTATATGAAATGAAGGTGATTAGGAATATAAGTGAATAAAATAAACTAACCTCGCTCCCCCAGTCTGTCTTGTCTTCATACCCACAACTGATAACATGAATAGCATCTTTCAGCAAAGTTTCGGGTGCTGCAAACTGTGGCACACCGCCGTTCTCCATAAGTTTGGAAGCAACGAAAACAGTTGACTGCCCAAATCTTTTACCATCCTGGTCTAGCTTCACAATTGCTTTGTAAAGCTCCATCTTTTTCGCCTATCAAGGAGAACACAATTGCAAGGTAGTCAGTTTCTAAAACAATACGAGTGTAAATGATAACTTATGTAAATGTGTAACAACAGTAGCTAGCTAGTAAACCTGAATATCACGAAAAGTGGCCTCCTCAAGAGTCAATTTTGAAGCTACATCTCCAGACTGCTTGTACTTGTCTTCGTATTTCTTAGACAGTATTTCAACCTGGAAAACATATTGCTCAGTCTCAAGCAAACAAATATATAGAAATATATTCTTCATCATTATATTCGAGAATATACCTCTCTTTTATCAGATGAAACCCTTTCTGTGATCTCATTTGTAGTTGTATTAACTCAATAAAACAAGAAAAAGGGATGCATTGCATACCTCTTGGCAACCTCCAGCTTAAGAACAGAGTGCGGGCCTCTTCACCAGTAATTTTCCCATCTCTGTCTTTATCTACTTCCACGAACAACTTAGTGTACTGTTGAACATTGGACTGTGTCATCTTTGGCCAAGGTTGAGTAGAAGGAACATTGACAGCTCTAACAGGAATGGTGGAGGAATTCTGGACAGGAATATATGGAGGTCTAACATTTGGCTGCATTTTCGGGATATCCTTAAAATGTAATGGCTGACCTTTTTACTATTACCTTTGGGGCATTAAGGTAGCACCAGCTGTCGTCAAAACTTGCTGCTGCACTTAGACATTCTGCTGCTAGTCATTCTCGTTCCGCTGCTACGATTCGGGTTACCACCGCTTTCTTTACTCGACCACTGCTATCATGACTTGATACCACTGCTAGCATGTTCTTTCCATTGCTAGTTATCTCTTTTCCACTGCTAGCGTTTTCTTACCACTGCTAGGTTGACGTTTCCACTGCTAGTATATTTTGGTAACCACTGCTACGTTTCTCGAAACCACTGCTAGTTCGCTAGTTACCACTGCTAGTGTTAACTTTTACCACTGCTAGTTAACTACTCGACCACTGCTACTTTACCACTGCTAGCTTTATTTGTTTCCACTGCTAGTCATCGTGTGGTACCTTCACATGCAATGGGTCAAAACGGTTCAGGTCTATACAGCTCATTTGAGGTCGGGTTTGGTCGACCCACAGTACCTTTTTGCCAAAAAAGTGATTCCTTTTATAAGCAATAAGTATATTAAATATAACTTCAGAACTCATATTATTTTAACTATATTCAACTTTGTTCACTCGTACTCTCAACCTCATCACAAGTGTCTCAATATCCTATTATGATAATATATCAAAAAATAAAAAAAATTTAACGGGGTATTAGTCGTAGCAAAAGAACGTGAGCAGATATGAGAACCTTGTTCAGTGGAAATATAACAAACGCTATAGAGGATGTTTTGAATTGCTTATGTCAAGTGTTTATCTCCTTGTTTTTGGATAGAATTGTTGATTTGCCTATTTTCCACTGGAATAAACACTTTAAAGTGACCAGATTCATACCTGCTCATTACTAAGCAAATACGCACTTAAAATTAAGCAATCCCAAACAGCCCCCTAAGCAAGGAGCCCAAATAAAATATATAGTACTAGTATAATATATATAAATAAATACGCAGTACAAATTACAGTGACTAATAACATCATCATATCATTTGTAATCCATACGATACTAGCAAACAAGACCATCAACTGCAAGCATTGTCAATTATAAAATAGAAATTAAAGTAAAACCTAACTTGAAGAATGAGGAGAAGCTCTGCAGTTGGAAATTGCAAATATAATAGCTTATACCCGGCTTCCCACCAGCTGCTTCTCATGCTTAATCAGTTTTGACACAATTTCAGGAATTCAGTTTAGTATGAGAATCGGGCTAATCACTTGATTTGAGACCTATCAGTTTCAACTAACAGCTTCAATTTGTATGTCATATAAATCTGCCTTAAATATGTTCTAAGATACATTGTTCCAACAAAACCTAACTAAAATTTCCCTTTTGTAGACTGCGTGACCACTACACAATGAGCATGAAACGCTGATAGATCGCGTGATTCAAATCTTAAATTTCAGCCTACAACTTCAATTTGTATGTAATATTTGCCTCGAAACTATTCTATAATAAACGATTCTAATCTGTGATAGACCCGGACAGGTCACCGGGTCGACAGATCAACCGGTACGACAGCCAGGTCAACCCGGTTTTATGCAGAAAAACCTTAAGTCGTATCAGAAAACGCACCCTTGAAGACTTGTTTATAGAGCTTGATCTAACCGAAGACCTGCTTCTTGCAGTGACTGGTGTTAGTTGAGCCTCTCTTCCATCTAAAGAAGGAACCAGAGGAGTTCCAGGGGGAGTGAGAAGCCTGTAACAGAAATGGTAATACTTCATTATTCACATTTCAAATTTGATAATGTCGGAAGTTAAAGAAGATAGGCATCAAACTGTCAACGTGATTAGACTAGTGATGATAGTAGCACATAATAGTAACTGTTTTCCAAATAGATCAACTAGAATCAGTTGTTGAAGTTCATTTTAAGTAAACGGTTGTCAATGTGATTGAACGACCAGCATAGTACAATTGAGTTGATCATTTGCCCAATGACCAAAAGGCGACTAGATAATCCAGTTACACTCAAGAGACACGCCAATATGTAACTATGTGATTCATTTCCATATATGAAATACTTATGCCGTGCTACACTAAATCTCTCGCTTAAGACTTGATAAATACCAATATAACTAGAGATGAAAGATGCAAATGGCTAATGCCAGTTCTATGGGACATTCCTTAGATCTTAACAATAATTATTAATAGTAAGGATAACCAAGACAGGAACATGAAAAGATGCAACCCAAGGGCCATGTGTAATCAGGTATTAGCTGTCCCTTTGCAAAATCCAAAGTAAATGTTTGATATATAGACTTCCCTAAGCTCCCACAAAGCTCAGAAGCCTTTCAGCTAAAGATCACCCTTTCATTACATAATTAATTGAGATGAACAACCGAAGCAAACTAGCTTAACAATAAAGGAAGCGACTTTTGGACAAAGGAAAGACACAACCAATTCAGCCTTTTCCAACACTGAAGTTCAAATTGTTCGAGATAATTCAGCTAACTAGCAACAATGCTTGGAACAACTATCATATAAGCATATAATTAAGACCTCAGAGTCTAAAGTTTTACTACCCTATTGATATATGAAGCCATTTTGATAGTACACAGATGGAATCCGATAGGTTCTAACAGATCTATCACTAAATACAAGTGATTCCGCTAAAAAAGAAGCTAGATCTAAACTAAAGGCTACTTAAGTGCATTCATTATTAACTAGAAAACTTACCAATCATAGTCGTTCTTCCCCCTTCATTAGACACCAGCAAGTCATCTAATATACTCTTCGCTGGTTTCGCTGATCCAACAGAAAGCCTCGCTAATCTAGCTTGCACCGAATAAATTGCTGTTGTTGTTGATGCATAAATAACGATTGGTCCGAGTGTTGTTGCTCCATTTTTACAGGTGGTAAGTTCCTCATGGTCTGAACTTGTTGCAGTTCCATTTTGACATGACCAAGATTTCGCAAGGCTTGCATCTGTTGAGAATTTTGTCCGTGCTGATCATTCGACATCTATGGTTCCATTTTCACTTGCCCAATACCACCTAAACCACCTTCATTTGTTTGATATTGCTGCTGCTGCTGATGGTTACTGTTTGTTCTCTTTCAACTTAGTCTTTGCGCAACGCTCCTTCATATGATATACATGATCTCTGAATTTTCGGTCTCTTTCAACTGGGTCCTCCATCATCCTCAGAATCAAATTCTCAGCAAACTCCATAATGAAAGACATATCTACACTCCCTATACATAGAAAAATGAAATGAAACATAGATTTAGAATATAAACTTTACTTATGAATGCAATCGGTAATTAAGGCTTTAGCAAATAATTAAGAGACTATGGGTTCAAGTCTTTTCCACTATTGGCATAAACTTCAAAGGCGTGTTGTAAATTATTTGCAGTATAAAGGAAAAACCCAGTGTGGCTGTATACCGTTCACGCTCACGTAGAATCATAGGTAATGAGATAACGTAATACTATGACCACAAACAAGAATCAGATATTCAACAAACCAGTCCAACATAGTGTAATGAGATAACGTAAACACATAACAATAAAATTATGACCACAAACAAGAATCAGATAGAAAACTAAAAACTTTTGTATGCAAGCTGATACTTTACAATCCAATCTAGAAGCAAACAGTTTAACGCGAAATAAGAGCTAGAACCACAAAACACAGTTGAAACCACTGCATAATAGTCACGTCAAAACAAGTCTCAATTTGCATGCCTTACATATAGGGAGTGTTTGTCTAAGCTTAATTGATGGGCTCATAAGCTTATTGAGAATTTGCTAAGCTCATAAGCTTAATCTTTATGGCTTATGAACTTTATAAGCTCAAGGGTATGTTTGGTAAGGAGCATTTAGGAGCGTCTAGCAGTTACCAAATAGCATTTTGAATAAAAATCTCGAACATTTATCTTATGGGCAAATTCAGTGGCCATTGATGAACCGATAGACACATTTGTAGATGGTGCCACATATGCAGTATCTGATTTCACCACTCCTCTACCGGATCCCCTTATGCGCAAATTGATATAATCAGGTTTGTAATGTTTGTTTTTATTGCATATACCGTCCTAGATAGTTTCTACAATCTTTTCCACAGAAAGTGTTTCAGGTAAATCCAACTGAGCCCACACATAATTTACCCCTTGACCAGTCACCTGACCCACCCTTTTTTGCCACATCATATACCCAACAGAAATAAAATGGGATTAGCTATTTACAGTTTTTGTGCAGTAGCGTAACACGCCCACTGCTAGCCTTCTGATAATTTGTCAGACAACTTGCTAATAGACAATGCTTCTGACAATTGTTCGATGGCAAAAGTTCCACTTTTAATAAGCACATCCTTCTTACTCTCCCAAGCTTCTTTCACTTTCCTGCAAGATCAATAGATGGTATCCAAGGTTTAATAAAAGTTTCACAATTTAGCATCAGGAAATTTCGTGTTCAAATGTAGTACTTTTTAGCCAAATAAGTAAAACATGCCTAGCTTTTTGTGAGGAAATCAAGTAGATAATAGCACAAACCTGAGCACGGTTTTAAACCCTGGCCTCCAGTACTTATCATCAGGTGGAAAGTATGTTCCTCCCATCAAAGGCTTCAAATCAGGTGAAAGAAAGACACTCAATGGCCATCCTCCACCACCATATAAAGCTTGGACATATGTCATGTACACCTGAAAAAATTATGTTTCAAATAATGTGTCAATATTTCCACTTTATAATCAGGTTTGTATGCAATAACATAGATGATATAAACTTTGTAGATGGTGCCACATATGCAGGTTTGTACGCAAATTGATATAATTAGGTTAGAATTAAGCTTTTGAATGAAACAAACCCTAATATTAGGTTAAAATCGATGGAATGATTTCATCGAAGACGGTTAGGGTGAAGACGGTGCGAGAATCAGGGTTTCGGTGGTGGTGGATTTGGATCGAGTGTTTGTGTTGTGTGTTTGTGTTTGTTTTGTGTGTTCTATTAAAAGGATTTGAGATAGTTAGTGCTGCTAATATATAATATATAAGCTTGCCAAAGTACAAATGTAAAATGACTAAAATGTCCTCGTGTATAAATACAGTTGCCCAAAATATATAAATTTGTCCAAAAAACAATATAAGTTCTTTAAAAACAATACCTTACAATACATGACATATACTTTAAATACGACTTGTGTCATAAGTTGTTTGGACACATAAATTTCTAGTTGGGTCCAAGAAAATCGGTGAAGAACCTGGCCTATTTTCAAATTTTAAAAGGCGTGGTCATAAAGTGATAAAGTTCCGGCGTGGTCTATTTCACTAATTTTCCCTTAATTTTTATAAAGTTTAAAGCTTGTCAAGTTTAATAGATATTAAAACAAGCTTTTCCAAATAATATCTTCATCACTCAAGCATTTACATTTTGATTAATCATATCTAGATATGATTCTAAACCATAATGTATGATAGTAGTTTTTAGAATGTTTTGATTTCTTAAAAACTAAACATTACATATGCATTTACATATTTCTAAAAATGGAAAAACAAACACATGACATCATGTAATGCATCATTGAAATCATTGGAAGATTTCATTATATTCTTTGTGTAGATTTAGGCTCTACATATCTTACACAATCTTGCATAGATATGGTTGACTTTGGCAAGATTTTGAGATCTTGCTGTCAGACCTCGGCGGCACCATAATTTAACACGGGCGGAACCCTTTTAAGGGTTCCGTGGTGCTTGCTGAGTGTTTTGGTTATAAATAGCAAAGCCAACCCAAGTAGTTTTTCATCCATTTCTATCATACTCTCATACATTCCTTCTCTCTAACCTTTCTAACTCAGTTTCATATCATATTAGTGATCTCTTTTGTAGCAAAGAAGATCAAGTCACATTCAAGCTTCAACGAGAAGTTGGAAGTCTTGTTTGTTTGTTGTTGTATGATCTTGTGTTGATTCATACTTCATTGTTGTACCAAACCATCATAATCTTGTGAGTGTGAGTGGTTAGTATTTTAGTCCTTAAAATACATGTGTGTGGGAGTGGTTGTCTGAAAAGAACTCGACATTTAGCTTAGTGTCGGAAATAGTGTGTGGCGAAGTGTAAAGGTTTCTCCGCCGGTGAAAGAAGTTTGTTGACTAGTGAAGTTAAACTCTCAAGTGTGAGACTCGGGAGTGGAGTAAGAGGAAAAAGAGTCCTACATGCATCGAACCACTATAAACAACTTGTTGTGGTTTGATTTTTTCTTTCCTTATCTTCTCTTTATATATTGTTTACACATTTTCACTAACATATCTAAGATCAATATCAATTGATCTTTAAATAAGTTTCAAAACAAAGTTTTTAATCGGTAAACTATTCAACCCCCTTCTAGTTTTCCACAAAACTCTTACTAGTTATAGTGTAACTTTCTTTCAAGCATTTTATCAGACACCTTACTACGCTTGTCAACCAAGTTTTGCTCGGATTTCACTGTTGCATATCCTGGATGCTTCACAGGTGAAGCGAGTACACATGTGTTGCTGATTACACCCTTAACTCCTTAATTAAGGTTGATTTTTCAACGTGTTAAGTATTAACTTTTTAATGTCAAATAAAAGGACATCCTAATTAACCACCCTCGATTTGTTTACTTAAACTGAAAGTATATTATTAGGAGTATTTTTTTTGATAAAATTAGGTTATCCGGAATTTTGGACACATCACTATTTGTTGCATTATAACAACTAATCACTATTTCTTTAGTACACCTCGACACACCTGTTTATATGCAATCATGTGATACATGTAGCCGGAAAAGTTTTCTTATTCAATCATGTCAATGTCATGAAGGCATCTACACTGACCCCACGAAAAGGGCTGACTTTGAGCATCAGGTCCCAATCTTATCTGCTATTATTGTTGACATACGCACATGGTATGTGGCCCAGTGTCAATGATCGGACTTAATATTGTAGCAACATTAAGAATAATAATACTACTAAAAAGGGTTGACTTACACATAGAGGGTTACACTAGATGTTATATAGTAGAGTATCGTAGTAACATTATGTTGGTTTGTAGGAGTTAAAACACACGTAAACGACTAGAAGTGTGTGAGCCTATGGGGGCACACACGTTAAACACGAGAGTACGTGATGATCATTTAAACTTGAATACACTAGACCCGTTTCTTACATGCATGCATACCCGATCCTTTAAACGACCCATGGACTTGTTCATATTCAACTTGGGTCGGTTCTAGGAAAGCCTTGGGCCAAGTTTTCTATCTGATTGGTTTGTAGGGGTGTTTGGGTTTTGTTGCTTGTCGCTCAAGTCTAGAGCCCAAGCTATGGGTCGGTTTAGACCATATATAAACAAACACAATGTATTATACTATCTCTAAACCTTAAACCAATTCACCTTAAACCTGTTCATACCCGATAAAAATTCCCATGAATCCGATTAGGGTTTTTAACTTGGTTGTCAAAGTTCTAGCTTGCACATTTCTTTTGATCCAAGAAGTTTAGATTTTCGTTTGGTGTTATTGTTTCCTGTTCCATGTCGAACCTGACTGGCAGCAAAGTGTTTGGTTTTGTGTCGTGGTATATCTCGGACATCAAAGGGTTAAATATCGGACATTTCGGGCAGGATAGAGAGAATTGTTCTTTGGGTTTTCTTGTTCTTGGTATTCAAGTATTCAAGTTGTTGATAGGGTTAAACGTTCTCGACTAGTGTTTATCGAACGTACTTAGTTTAAGTGTTTGTGTGTGATACTCATAGAGGTATCTATTTTAGATACTTAGTTTCTTGTTCGTTATATAGCGTGCAGTTGACATCGAGGGTTAGTGTTCTATTTACCTTTTATATATTATTGTTTATTATTTACGTGTTTACCTAATTGCATAAACTAGATCCAATTCCGCTGTGTACTCGTTGCGTTACTTGGATAACTAGATATAAAATCCCAACAGTGGCATCACGAGCCATCTCGTTTTTGCGATTATGGGTTACACACTTTATTAAACATGTTTAAAAGGATGCATGAAATCTAATTAGTTATTCGTTTTATTTTTGTTTTGACAACTATATGCAATACTTGTCAATTATTAATAAAAAATAACAAGACACACACGAATTAAATTAAATTGTTAATTAGAATTAATTTGTTAATTGGAATTAAAATTGTTAATTAGAATTAAAGGTTAATTAGAATTAATTGTTAATTAGAATCAATTGTTAATTAGAATTATATTCATAATTGGAATTACATATTGTTATTAAATACATAAAATAGCGTAATTAATTGTTAATTAAGTTTGACATGCTTTTTATGTGTTTTTTCGGCCACAAGACCCACTCAATTGCTTTTTGTGATGTATGGGGCGATCTAGGTATTGCACCTAGTGACGGTCTTATAGTTCTCCTTTTGGGGAAGACTCGCGAGAGAACTCGGAACAATATGTGTTTATATTGATGTTTATGTTTATATGTTTGTGATTCCTTATGTGCATTATTGTTACTTGTTTTTTACACCTAATTGTATGCAATATGGAATAATACATATCGTAACTATAACATTAATATTGGTCTTTATTTACACGCCTAAATATCATGCTCATTGTGACCTGCTATTTGTTTCATGGAAAAATTGTTTTTGTTAAATAAAGAGACCTAAACTATTGAAACAAGTTTTTCATGAATTTAAAAACTAAACGATATGGACAGTTGGGATGTACGGCTCACCCACTAGAACAAACTATAAAGGGGGTTTAAGGAGGTGCGCGCAGTCACTCCTAAAAGATTTTCGGTTATTGCCTAGCGCTGACATGGTCCTCCGCCTCCCTGCGAGTTCGATTGGAGCTACCGTGAACCATGATGATCACTACAGTGTCACTATCAAAAGTTTTTAAAATAAGTGTTACAAGGTTGTTTTGCATGCTTCTTTGTACATGAACTTTTACCACATTTATGTGCATACCTATTTGTTAATTTTAAGTCTATGCCATCCAACTATGAACACGTGCATTTGGATTGACTTCTCTTGTCAGACCTCAGGGCCTTTCCAACCCATGGTGATTATTTCTCTTAGGTCAGACCTTTGGTTATTTTTGCAAGTTCATACTTGGTCGACTTATTTCGAGTTGGCTTGGTCAGACCTTGAACCCGAGGCATAAGATAAGAACTAAACATGCTTTTGACATTATTACTAGATACTAATGCCTTGAACAGTCTCATAAATCTAAGAGTTGTATTATGCAATTAACGCTCGTCGCTTACCTCTTGTCCTACTTAGCTACTCACTGGTCAGACCTCTGGTAAATAAGTGGGAGTGCAAGATGGATCTTAGTCTTAATTAGTAATTAATTGGGTAGTTAATTCTTTTAAAAATGTAATTATCGAAAATAATATAATGGAACTTTCTGCGTTCTGAATAAATTGTGTTATTGCAACATAATTCGTAAACAAAGTTTTTTTTTCTTTAAAGACAAACTTAGTCTCTTTTTCTGGTAAGAAGAGTGAGACTTCTTCCTATCTTTTCTCCTTAGTTGACAAACTAAGATAGGATTACAAAAGTTAAACTCATTTATGATCTTTCATTACCCTTTTAAGGTCTTGAAATAATTGAAAGGTAAAATATTTTGTGTAACTAGAAAACATTTTGTTTATAGCTGCCAGCACTTGTCACAATGTATGACTTTAAACCGCAAAGAGTAAAGAAATTACTAGAATATTCGCTAGGTAATTTTATTGGACTCATATTATTCCTAAAGTACTAAAAACCCTTGAGGCTATGTAGACGATAAAGGAGGAATTTCATGCTAAAGATTCAAGTTAATTGAAAGTATGATTGGCTAGTCCATTATCTACATAAGTAGGACTTCATATACTCTGTTCAAAACCTAAGTACATTGCTACTCGTAGGAATTCGAATAGAATGGGAAAGTGTATAAAATTGCTATATGTTATCTACTGGATATGTTACACTTACAATGTTGACAAATCCAGTGGGAGCAATTGCATTTTATTACGGAAATAAAATTCGTGTAATGTTGACAATTTCAGTGGGAGCTACGGGGTTTATTTCCTTGTTAGTCACCCATATCATTTCAAACTTGCTTTGGAATAATTCATTACTTTCCGAATATGAATGACAATTGTTTAAAGGAAATTTTCATTTTATTTTATAAGATAACTCGTTGCATTTCTGCTGTTGCTTTATGAAGCGTTATCTATAAAATAATAATTCACAATTCCTTATTAAAGGTCATGGTTCTAAAACTACTTATAATATCTATGATATTATCATATTGTTTACACAAAACAATCACGTGCTGTTTGTTTTCATAATATGATGTTGTACCTTACACAAGTGGGAGAAATCTCAAAGTGTGTGCAAGGAACAACAATATTATTGGTATCTCTTGACCGCAAGGTAAGAAAACTAATAATTCTACTAGGACTTAAACACGTGAGATGTTTATTGCCCTACTACATGTTAATAAGAATTCTACTAGGACTTAAACATGCAAGATGTTTGTTGCCCTACTACATTCTAATAATGATTCTACTAGGACTTGAACACGCAAGATGTCTCTTGCCCTAATACATTCAAATGTCATGATATAGTGTAAAGATACTTCAATATTTTGGCTACATGTCTTAGTCAACATAATTATGGTTAAATGATAATAATCATAATTCTGAAATATGAAATTAACTTGAAATTACTATAGAACTCAAGAGTTTGCATTCATGATTACTTTTGTTAGTATAATTATACTTACATGTTAAGACATAATTATATAGTCCTTGAATTAATCAGTGACTTATAACATAAAGTATATATAGTAAAATTTTTATGTCTTCTAGTTAACACATAAAGATGAGGCCTTTAAACTATTCAAAGACTTATAATGTATTATTGACATGTTCTGTTTTCTTGTAAAACACATGAACATATAATTCTTGAACAGTTTTGTCTTCTTGTGAACACGTGAACATAAGGTTCTTGTATTATTCAAGAAATATATATTATAGCATGCACTTGGTTCATAAATACTTAATATGCAATTTGGCTCGACCCAATTGACAAGTATTTGTTCCAAAGAGAATTAAGTTATCTATGGAATTCTGATATAGTTTCACAATTCTAATACTCATAGAATACCACTTTATTATGGTATGTCTAATGTGATGAAACAAACCTTATTCATATTGTTTGGTTCATGATAGCTTTAATTACTCTACCTCCAAAACATATCAAGGTTAGAAAATTGTGTGTGTCACGGATACACTCAATATAGTTCAAACCAAGAAGGTATTCAAGACAACCCATAACTGAAAACCTTAATCCCTTAGGGATTTTAGGTTTTTCCACTCAAACCAATTGAATCCTAAATCCTTTTGGATTGATTTATCTACACTTCCTAGCTTGAAGATTGTAGTTTTGGTGTTCTTCCTTGCTTGACGAAACACACAACTGTTGCTAGAATTTTTGGTTAAAGAGTGATACAAAATTAGAGTTTTTCTATAAACCCTAATTAGAGTTATTGGAAGGAATTCCATTACGTCTTGATTTAAGTTCTGAGTTTGTTAAAATCTTATGAAGCATTTTATTAACAAATCTAGAGATGAGAACTTAAAATGTATTTTGTGGTTCCTAATAAAGAAGAATTTATTGTTACTTAAATACTTAGTATTTAGAGAATTGTCTCTACTTACAAAAGTAAGTGGGAGCATATACAAATCTCGAAGTTATTTGAGAACAAAATACTTAACCTTCTAAAATCCACTTATTAATGTCATACTAAGGTTAAACATGTAAATTTCGACCGAAGTATAATGATTACTCTCATTCACAAATCTGAAAGGATGCCTCATCACTTGATTGATATTTTAGTATCAATGCTGAGGAATATAATTTAGAAGATCATTATAAATCAGCTAACTACGAAAATACATGATCACATCTTGAATCTGATAAATGTTTTAGAACTATGAATGACAATATGCCGTCCTTAAAAGGCAAATCAAGTTTTGAGCTTGATTGTTATTTCGCCTAACAGTTAACCTATGAGGTTGGAATGAGTTTCTTTTGAAGAATGGCTCACAAGGACAAAACTGTATACATATTAATGCATGACATTTAATAACAAGTTTTTAATCATACTTAAGAAATTGACTGTGATTAGATTTTCTTATATACACGCATTAATTATATAAAGATAATTAATTGTCATACATGATTCCTTGTATGTGGAATATGACAATTAAAATTTTATAACTCTTTCTTTTATGATTACCTTTTGCGAGGACAGTGTGTAATCAAAAGGGTTATGAATTTATATAATCTTTATGTAATATACAAAATTAAGCAATCCATTTTTGGATTGGATCATGCATCTAGGAGCTGAGATCTTGAATTTAATTACAATATGATTCTAATTGAATTAAGATAACTCTTGCGTACATCTGACATTAAGTGGGAGCATTGTGTTTATCCTTAAAATTTATATGTTGAAGATATCATTCGATTTAAGCTAGATATTGATCCTTAAGCTTAGAATGAAACTTCACTTGGGATTTAGGGAATAAAACAAATAACCTTGAAATAAATGTTTATCTGTAATAAACAAATGCGGAAAATTAAGTCTAACACAAATGCAATATATCATTCAAGCGAGTCTCAAATGGTATATTTCACTTGGAATAATTTATTACATGGATGAAAACATTATGTTTTTAACTAAGGATTTATCATGTATATATTATATTGGGTATAAGACTAGTTGTTACTTTTGTACAAGAACAAGATGAGCTGACAACAACAATATCTAATTGAGAGTTTTTTAGATTATTGTTAATACAGATGTTTACAAATTATAAAGCATAGTGTTGTATAAGTACAATGATGCTAGAGGATTATTAATACTAGTTGAAGTAGCATTTTATCATTTATGATAAATCTGCTAACTAGATATGCTCAACATAGAGCATTGTTGCATTACACATTAAGGAATAAGAATACTTTACATTTTAAGAAACTGTAAAGATGACTGTCAGTATGTCGTTGACTTCTAATACCTCATGCAAGGTATGGTGACATCTCCATACTTTAACTCTTGCAATAGTATGAGCATATGAGATAAGACACTCATCTTATATTTCAAATCCCTTACTATATGTGAAATTTGAAACAAGTATTCTGAAAGTTTACTCAGATGACTATTTAGTTTTTCTTGTAAAGGAAGGTTGAGAATGTTGGAAACATTTGACTTCAACTTACTAATTAGTCTCATGCATATCTGTTTTAGTATTTGGATAATTGGGATTATTGAAAGACAATTTTTACTTCATGATGAATAAAGATACTTGGTATTTGTTATTCATTCATATAATAATTGTTATCCTATATTTGCATTTTAATCCTTGAATAATTTTATTATTCTAAATATGTCCATTGTCGGTTAACAATATGGGAATATTGTTATGTAAGGAAAATGTGAGTGTTGGTTATATTCTAAAGAGAATGTGGATTGTTCCCGCCAAACTCATATGCATTCACAAGGGATGCATATTAGATACCCCAACTTTCAAACATTTATGATGGATCTAAACACACACCTTGTGTTACTGATATTTTGAGTTATATTAATAAGCACGCGGAATTTACTTAGTAATACTTAGAAGACAAATTATGTGATGTATTGTAAGTGAGAACAGTTTAACACAAAGCTTCAATATTATTAAGAAATAATACGAGTGATGTTGCTTATCACTAGGGTTACACCTTGAAGCTAATATGAATAATACGTGAGTATTTCGTACTCTAAACAATGACCTAGGATCTCCTTTTATAGCACAAGGAGTCCTTTACAAGATAAGTATAAACCTAACAATATAGAATATACACAAGATCTTTTCTATACTTATCAATACACGGATACTTAACAATTATCCTAACAGCAGTGGTAATAATGATACTGGCAGTGGTAATGAGTTTCCACTGCTAGTGTAATCTTTAGCAGTGTTAACCACAAGACTATCAGTGGTAACTGTTAGTAATATTCCCAACAATCCTCCCCTAAACTTATGATTTCTTTGAAAATCAATAAGTTTCTTCAATCTGCATCTTCGTAAGGATTTGGGAATTCTTTCAAACACTTCATCTTCTTCTCAATGCTTGAATAGTCATGAACATTGATCTTGAAGCCCGAGTAACAATGCTCGACTTTCTCACTATCTTCATGAACTCTTATAGTAGTACACAAACATCACGTTGAGAGTTCCAGCTCCGAGTGAATATTCTTTCTTAGCAAGCATAAATGCATCTACTCCATTTGCTGTAGAAACATGATGAACTTCACATGAATCATAGTAGAACCATTTAGTACCAGGACATGAACATGAGAATTTCCAGAAATCATCATTAACATCTGGTTCATAGAGCCTTCTAAGATTAAACAATAACTGCATCTGTTTCATATCTTTGAGATCTTCAGCATCAAACCTTTCTTGAACTAATTTCCATAATGTGTCAAGGTCATCTCTGTCACAAGCTTTGATGAGATCTTCAAATTGAATGAATGATGAAGTTTCACCACCTAGCCTTGTAATCTTCCATGTTGGAGCAAAGTTGCTAGCGAGAAACACTTCCGATCAATGATAAGATGTCCGACTTGCGGTGGTTCCGGATAAAAATCTTCTTCTTCAATCACAATCATATCGATCATTGTTCTTGTTGAATTTCTCGCTTGAACTTCTTGTTCTTCACCAACTTTGTCTTCTTAAGTGTCTGAGATTCACTATCTTTGGCCTTTCTCTTCAAATTAGGATACTTTCTTGCTTATTCTTCAGAGTCCATTGGAATAAAATCTTTATCTTGTCTTTGAACTATGTAGTAGATACTTTCAACTTTATCATTAGGCATTCCTTTGAATTGATGTCTTTTCCAGCCACCAACATTGCAACAATAAGTCTTCATGTATGCAATAACTTGTGCCTTAGTTGGTTGCCTTCGTTTCTTTTGACCCTTTCTGACTGAACCAATTACATCTTGAAGTGCTTGATTATTCTTCATTTGAATAAAATCCTTCAACTGAGCAGTTCTTTGATCTTCAGTTAAGGACATATCTGCAATTAGGTCAATTGCCTTCTTCTTGAACACTGGATCATTTGCAATCAAGAAATCAATTTCTTCTTCAGTAGGTACATAGCTGAACTCTGGAGTCTTCTCTCGAATCTTGTAGGTGGAACAATTGGAAAGTGGATCTTCCATTCTATCCAGCCTTTTAGCTTCCATAAAGCTTGCAATCTCCAATTCTTCAAGCTTTTTCGTTTCAGCAACTTCAACTTCATGAATTGATTCGATCGTTTGTGAGTGGTGAAATTAAACACAATATCAATTTATCAAATTAATCGTGAAATTCGACAAATCAACTTTTTAGGAAAAGGGTTAACGTGCCAAAGCTCACGAATATGAATAAAGTGATACCGGGAAAGTGAATTCCCCGGGTCGTGTCCCAACGAGGTGTGAAATTGACGGTGTCGTTGAGTTTCGTGATTAGGACTTGAATTGGTTTAACAAATTTGGATTTTGATTACGTTAATCTACAAATTAAAGAACGGAAGGGTAAACAAAGCAAGTAAAACAATGTAAATACTAAATAAACTACTACTAAGCCTAAGAAACAATATAACGACGCTAAACTACATCATAGGGTGCTAAAATGCAAAAACGCTAAAAACGGGGAACACACCGAGCCCCGAAAGTGAAAAAGATGCAATTTAAGTCCTACGAGTGTGAAAACAATTTTCCTACATTCTACATGACTAAAAATTATTTTAAGAAAAAGTCGGGTATTTTTTCGACTTTTATTTTATTTACTACGAATTAAAAACTAAATTAATCTAATTAATTAATTAAAAATACTAAACATTTTGAGAAAGATCTGGAAAATCACAAAACTACTTTACATTATGGGGATCTATGAAAATAAATGAGCACATCGCCTTTTACAAATAAGTCGTTAAAATTACGTTAAGGTTAATAAGCTACATGAACCAAACTGCCTTAAAGAATAACTCTTGCAAATTAAAACCAAGAGAAGTCCCAAGGGCAACTGGTGGTGGGTTGTGTTGTGAGGTGTTCGTGTATGATTGTGAGACCCAGGTTCGAATCCTGGCTCCACTTTTTGAAAGCTTATTTTATTATTTTTGATTTTCTCTTTTGAAAAATTGAAGATGCAATCAAGGTAAGCTAAGTTTGTGAAAATCTAACTTTTGAAAACACTTAAAGAAGCTGTTTAATCAGCTTATTTTAGCTGACTTGGAACAGACCCCAAACAAACACCCAAACACTCTTTGATCAGTTTTCTTTGGCACAAAATTAAGCAATACAAAACAAGTTTGGCTGAGAGGATAAGCTACACAAGCATGAGTCTTTAAACTAAATGCATTAATAAGCTAGAATTGAAAACAGTGGATAGAGAATAAAGGGAAATAAGCAATTGGCAAAAAATTACACTATGGGGATCCTAAACTACAAATGAGAAAATGAGCTCTAAAACTATAAATAAGCACTAACTCAAGCTAATCAGGCTCTAATCTACATAAACTAATGAGTACTAAATAAAACTAAATAAGCTAAAAAAAATCACCTGATAAGCACTAAAAAAGATAGGTCTGCTGATGCAGTGGCTGTTTTGCTGTTGCTGAAACAGCCAAATGACCTTCTCAACCCAAAAGAAAATAAGCTAACTACTAACTTCAAGTTGCTGAAACAACCAAATCAGATGACCTACATGTACCTGAGAGATCACTTGCAACAACTTTTAAAATCTACCAAACCAACTGAATTAACTTAGTGAAGAGCCAAAATGGGTCAAATATGAATCATGACCCATAAAGCAAGCTTAACCAAACACCCTCGTAAAGGGCAGAACATCATGAAACTGTTTTGAAAATAGAAATTTTTGTAAACTTTTTGTTGCAAACACTTTTTTTTTCTAACTTAAAACAGATTACACAAGAGTTGAATAGTTTTTTAATCAATGAGACAACAACTTAAAAAGTACATTAGAACATGAATCACTAAAAAAAATTTAATTGCTGAGAATTTGAATTGAAGTTAAAATTAACTTAACACATTACATGAATTTAAAAGACTGAAAATAAAGCATGGACTAGAATTTTAAAATCCTAGACAATTTGTACACTAATCCTATTCTGCTATATATACAAAAAAGTAAAAAGCTCTCTTCTTCTCTTGTCTTCATTCTTGTGTGTTTGTTTTGTGAGACAAACCAACTAAATCATCTTTGTGCTTTCTCAGCTTCATCCTGACCATCAATTTCTTCTTGGGAACCACCTTTAGTTCTCACAGCCATGGATGGGACCTTTGGTCTTGTGGATTGCCAACGTGGCTATGAAACATGTGAAGAGGGGGAAAACATGTGACTTTTTCTTGGGGAAGGAGGTAGTGGGATTGGGAAGTGGGAGGAGAGTGACAGGAGGAGGAGGGGGAAAGTTTGGCGGGCAAAAGGTTTTGCTGGGTTTTGATGTTTTGTGTTTTCTGTGTTTTGGTTTTAAGGGAGAAAGAAGAAAAGTAAAATGGGAGGGGTTCAAGAGTGTTTTATTTTGAGAAAAGGTTTAAAAAGGGAATTGGAAGGTTTTGTAAAAAGTTTTATTTGGAATTTTTACTTTTAGAAGTTTTGTATTTTTTTTTTTTAAAACTAAAAATTGGGTTTAAGAAAAATTTGAGATTTTACAAAAATGGGTTTTGGGTAAAATCGGGATTTATTTGGATTTTTGGGTTAAAAAGGGAATTTCGGTCATTTGGGTATCAGGAATGGGTAAAATGGGATTTTTAGTTTCGGGTTAGGTTTTGAGGTTTGTTTTCCCACTCTCATTCCAAAACATGTCCCGGCTCGAAAATGTAGAAAGTCCACCTCGGCTCCGTCCATAAAGCACTTTTTCTCGATTTATTTCGTTGTTGCCCGTTTCGTCTGTTTTCAATCATTTTGTACCGCAAGACATAAAACACACCGAGGATATTTTAACATATTTATATCATATTTGGGTGTTTTAGTCGCTTTTGTGGTCTTAGGTGGGTAAAACGATGAGTGAATAAGCACTCATCATGAATCTTTCTTGCAACTTATCATGAGCAATCACTTGTTCTATTTGAAACCTTTCTTCTTGTTTGCTCCTTGCTTTACAAACACCCAAACACTTTTGTGGTCTTAGGTGGGTAAAAACGATGAGTGAATAAGCACTTATCAAATCCCCCCACACTAGGTAATTGCTAGTCCCTAGCAATCAATCATATGAAATAATGAAAGACTCAAGATTACCAAGACAACCCCGCTTCGACTTTTTTTTTTTTTTTTTTTTTTTTTTTTTTTTTTTTGATGCGAGAAATTTAAACTGAAACGTAAACAACATGCTTGATTATCAAAAAATAAGCGGTATCATGGAACGGGATTCACACAAAATGGGTGTCTCCAGGGAATTGTAATCGTCATCCTCTTTTTTATACTCCCAAACTAAGTCTAGACTTATTGTGCAAATGTTTTTGTAAAATGCTAACACTACTTATACAAATAATCTATGTAATTCGAGACTTAACTTTTTTACTCCCGCAATTTATACAGTTTAAGTGTGTGTGTTGTTTTCAAAACTTTGATCATAATAATCGACACTCATCACGGTTGTTATCTATTCAAGCTGATATTAATTCACCGGAAATCTAAAAACTTAAGGTTCGAAAAGGGCCTTTCCCATGTAGCGGCTTTCTTCTCGGCACATCCCAAACCAGTTGGCTTTAGGTGACCAGACTTTTGACACCCCATAGAGAATAGTACCGGAATCAGCTGGATTTCGATTCCAAAGGTTTAGAAAGTTCCGCTAACTTAATATTAAGACTTGAATGGACAACAACCACCGATTATTTAGAGATTGAAAACTCAAAGGCCAAATCACTCCATGTAACGGCTTTCTTCTCAAGACATCCTAAAACATAAGTTTTAAGTGACCGAGCTTTTGACACCCCAGAGAATACTACCAAGCTTTCTAGACCTTTGAAATTAATAATCTCTAAATTCCGTTGCTTTTTAAGATAAAATTGACGAATCCAAGTTCAACTCCGATTTAAATTTGAAAAAGCAAGTTTCGCACATTTATTCATAACTTTTATTTCACCAACAACTTTCATTTTTTTTTTTTTTTTTTTTTTTTTTTTTTTTTTTTTTTGACTTTTGATTAGCAATTATACTTTTGCATCATTCAAGCACTTTTACGATACTTTCATTTTGCAATATTTTTCCGATTTTAAGAAAGTATGCTTTCCCAAAAATTTAAACAAAAAGTTGAACTCTAACTCTTTATCAAAATCGCTTAAAAATTTTATTGCATAACAAAACGATTTTTATGTTCAAAGGTTTGAAAACAACACTATATTAAGTTCAATTAAGAGCTACTGGGAGAAAAAGTCATAGATTACTTATATAAGCTTTAAAGAGAACCAACTACTCCACGCTTAGCATTTTCATTTGCACAACTCATAAAAACTTAGCCTAATCGTTAAGGAAGCAGCTAGATCAACACTCTAGCAGAGTCGGGATTCCCTTTGTTCTAACCTAATCAAGACTAAACTTTCATTAATACCGAAGCATTAACGATTTTATTTTCGTGCAAAAATTTTTAAATTTGGGTCAAAACGGGGGTACTAGGGACTAAAGGGTACAAATGTGACAAAATTTGACAGAATTCCCCCCACACTTAGAATTGAATATTGCCCTCAATATTCAAAGTCCCGGCCGAAGCCGATACTATTGAACGGAAAAAGGTAATACCACTAACCAAGTGTGTGGACGAAATCTATCATTTTACACAAAAAGGATTTTTGAAAACATATCCCCAGATAAACGTTAGCAAAATGATCGGATATTGGGCGGCTGGATTGAAAACATGCGCATCAATCATCACGATCAAAGGGATTCCTGAAAACATGAGCAAACACACAAGAAGCAAACACTGTGGAGGTTTCCCCCACACTTAGTTGTTAGAAAATAGAAAGAAGTCAGAAACATGGGTGGACACCCATGTTAGGCTACTGTTTTTGTTAACCGAGTCGCTAGCTTGACTCGACCCCGAATTCATTGGTTCATGGGGAAGCAAGTGGAAGAGAAAATCTCCATCGGACTTTCATTCAAATAGTTTGGATAAACATTGAATGTGTTGAAAGTTCCACTCCGATGAGATACAACCGGCTCAAGAGAATGAGAAATGCCGGGGTCAAAGATGGTATCTTCACTCTCGTAGGAGTTAAGACATGGAGAAGTCACGGGATGAGAAAGCAAAGTGTCAATTGCTTGACAACGGGTGGGTCGGGTGGGTAAAAGATTATATTGATGAACATTGACGGAATGTTCAGAAATCTTGTCCACCACTTTAGAAGTCACAACATCCGTGTTGGACTTTTGAAAATCCTGAGAGTGAACTCCCTTGAAAGGTAAGATACCGGGTTTGAAAACTTTGTCCTCAGAGAGGAATGAAATGCAAGTATCAACCATGGTAAAATCCTCAAGGGTAGATGAGTTACTCATGGATGAAAGAAGGTGAGGAGCATTTTGCTCAAAAAGATCATCCTCAATTCCCGGAGGAAGAGGGTCGATGTGAGCGAGTTCACCGGTGAACTCCTCATGAAAAGGTCTACTCCTTTCGGAAGGAGGAAGTAATTCAAATGTGGACGACTCATACTCAGGAAGAGAAAGATGAAAAGTGGGAATGCCACTATTCTCCTTTTTAGTATGACCGTCATCAAAGCGGAATACATCAAATTCCGGAAGAGAATCATTGGAAAAAGCCTCAAGTTCAGAAAATAGTTCGGTCTTTTCCAAGATAGAGTCACTATCCACAACGGGGATAGGAGATGGAGATGGTTTAGCACAAAATGATTTGATCTTAGAAACGAGGAGATTTACATTGAAAATTTTTTCACGAAGTATCTCGTCCTCAATTTCCAGATCATCAGAATCTCTCACTTCCTCTAAGCTAACTAGCTAAGAAGGTAACTCCTCGACATAATCGATGTCTCCATAGGATAAAGAATCACCAAACGAAGTACAATCGTTGTCAAAATCATAGAACATCTCGACATGATCATTTGGAATGTCAAGAGGAGGAGAAGAATCATCATCAAGGGGCTTATCACACATATTACCGGAGATAACCTCGGACTCATTTGGGGTTGGGACAAGGTTCTCAACACAAGACGGTTCCGTTTCCAGAATAGTGCTAAGATGCTCGTCCCCCATTAAAAGGTTATCCGAAGGTTCTATGGTAGATAGGCAAGATAAGGGCGGAGAGTGGACATGTGCGATACTTTGTGGGCTTGAGGTATGCACCTTGTCCTTTGTCATCTCCCAATCTTCCTCATCCTCATCATCGAGACGGCAAGCCTCGTTAAATAGGAAACGCTGTTGAGCAGCTTCGTTAAATAGGAGAAGCTTTTGAGCTGCTCGCTCATCGGCTAGAAATATTTCGTTGCGAGCAGCTTGTTCCTCAGAAAGTTCCTCAAGAATTATACGAGGAAACTGATCAATGACGGGAAGTTGTGGGGGTTGGATGTGGTCAAATCCGGAAGTGTTATAACAAGGATCAAGTCCATAGTAATTTTGATTCCACGATTGACATTGATAATCATCATGAGGACCCCCACACTTAGCACAATGAGGGTATTGAGGAGAGAAACTTTGAAACGATGAATCACTGAAATGATGATAGTACGGTTGTGGTTCGTATGCATTCTATGGAGGGTAGTTGAAATTGTTTTGAGGATAATCGAAAGATTTCGGGTTAGAATCATAAGCGAATGAATTCTCGGTGCAAATCGAACAACATCCATCAATAAGATAGTTTCCACACCACTCGCACATACATTTGCAACAACGGAAACCTTTCGGTAACACGTCTCCACAACCGTAGCAATACTCTTGATCGAACGAAAGTATCTCGGGTATGGGAGTAGGAATCGAGGGCTCAACAACATCACAAATGGTAGGTAAAACGGTATTTCCCGAAATTGAATCTTGACGAAGTTCATTCAAGCAATTTTGAAGTATGTTCATGATTTCGTCTGAAAAAGGTTTTGAAGATTCCGGAGGTGGGACAAGTGGTGTGCTCTCAGAGCTAGCAAATTTCCACCACTTCCGTTTTGGTCTCCGGTTCTCGCTCTTTTCTCTTAACCTTAACCAGAATCGCGAAGATTTTGATCAATTCTAGACGGTTTGGGTTCGTAAACAATAGAACAAATCTCGGGTTGTGGCGGGTGGTCGGAAAAACTTGGAGAATCATCGAGAGAGTTTTTATCGGATAATTCGCACCAATAGCAATATTTGCTTGCACCAACCCTACCACACCGTCTACATAAACAATTGTGATTTTGACAATAAAGCTGATCCTCTTCCATACGGCTTTTGCAATGGAAACAACGACGATAATCGAACGTCGCCATGAGAATTAAACATGTAGAGGGTTAAAGAAATAGAATCAAATGGTCGAGAGGATACGAAGGATAGAATCAAACGGTAAAAGAGGGTAAGAGAAATAGAATTATACGTATAAGAGGAACGAGAAGATTATTTTTTGGATTTTTTTGCAAACAAGTGCACATGCACTTTCAAAAACAACACTTTCAATTAAAATAAGACCGAGGCAAAACACAAGGGACTTAAACCAATAATCACAAGCGTATTCACGCAAGTGACACAAAGGCAAGTTTTGAATCTTTGGTTCGGGAACTTATAATGATAACACTCAAGTTGAGAAGTGTTATATTGATTGTGTGTTCTATTTTATTTAAAACAACTAGCAAAATCTTTTTGTATTTTTAATCTTTTACATATATATACAAAGAAAAGAAAAATATTTTTGTGTTTTTGTATTTTTCAAAAAGCAATAACTTCACGAGGAAGGTTCTTCAAGTCACTAATCGCAATAATCACGATATTGTCGCAACACACCTCCCCGGCAGCGGCGCCAAAATTTGATTCGATCGTTTGTGAGTGGTGAAATTAAACACAATATCAATTTATCAAATTAATCGTGAAATTCGACAAATCAACCTTTTAGAAAAAGGGTTAACGTGCCAAAGCTCACGAATATGAATAAAGTGATACCGGGAAAGTGAATTCCCCGGGTCGTGTCCCAACGAGGTGTGAAATTGACGGTGTCGTTGAGTTTCGTGATTAGGACTTGAATTGGTTTAACAAATTTGGATTTTGATTACGTTAATCTACAAATTAAAGAACGGAAGGGTAAACAAAGCAAGTAAAACAATGTAAATACTAAATAAACTACTACTAAGCCTAAGAAACAATATAACGACGCTAAACTACATCATAGGGTGCTAAAATGCAAAAAACGCTAAAAACGGGGAACACACCGAGCCCCGAAAGTGAAAAAGATGCAATTTAAGTCCTACGAGTGTGAAAACAATTTTCCTACATTCTACATGACTAAACATGATTTTAAGAAAAAGCCGGGTATTTTTTCGACTTTTATTTTATTTACTACGAATTAAAAACTAAATTAATCTAATTAATTAATTAAAAATACTAAACATTTTGAGAAAGATCTGGAAAAATCACAAAAACTACTTTACATTATGGGGGATCTATGAAAAATAAAATGAGCACATCAGCTTTTACAAATAAGCTGTTAAAATTACGTTAAGGTTAATAAGCTACATGAACCAAACTGCCTTAAAGAATAACTCTTGCAAATTAAAACCAAGAGAAGTCCCAAGGGCAACTGGTGGTGGGTTGTGTTGTGAGGTGTTCGTGTATGACTGTGAGACCCAGGTTCGAATCCTGGCTCCACTTTTTGAAAGCTTATTTTTTATTTTGATTTTCTTTGAAAAATTGAAGATGCAATCAAGGTAAGCTAAGTTTGTGAAAATCTAACTTTGAAAACACTTAAAGAAGTCGTTTAATCGACTTATTTTAGCTGACTTGGAACAGACCCCAAACAAACACCCAAACACTCTTTGATCAGTTTTCTTTGGCACAAAATTAAGCAATACAAAACAAGTTTGGCTGAGAGGATAAGCTACACAAGCATGAGTCTTTAAACTAAATGCATTAATAAGCTAGAATGGAAAACAGTGGATAGAGAATAAAGGGAAATAAGCAATTGGCAAAAAATTACACTATGGGGATCCTAAACTACAAATGAGAAAATGAGCTCTAAAACTATAAATAAGCACTAACTCAAGCTAATCAGGCTCTAATCTACATAAACTAATGAGTACTAAATAAAACTAAATAAGCTAAAAAAAATCACCTGATAAGCACTAAAAAAGATAGGTCTCATTGATGCGATTGGTCATTTCTTTATTCTTTGAAACGACCAAATGACCTTCTCAACCCAAAAGAAAATAAGCTAACTACTAACTTCAAGTTCTTTGAAACAACCAAATCGGATGACCTACATGTACCGAGAGATCACTTGCAACAACTTTTAAAATCTACCAAACCAACCGAATTAACTTAGTGAAGAGCCAAAATGGGTCAAATATGAATCTTGACCCATAAAGCAAGCTTAACCAAACACCCTCGTAAAGGCGTAACATCATGAAACTGTTTTGAAAATAGAAATTTTGTAAACTTTTGTTGCAAACACTTTTTTTCTAACTTAAAACAGATTACACAAGAGTTGAATAATTTTTTAATCAATGAGACAACAACTTAAAAAGTACATTAGAACATGAATCACTAAAAAAAATTTAATTGCTGAGAATTTGAATTGAATTTAAAATTAACTTAACGCATTACATGAATTTAAAAGACTGAAAATAAAGCATGGACTAGAATTTTAAAATCCTAGACAATTTGTACACTAATCCTAATCTGCTATATATACAAAAAAGTAAAAAGCTCTCTTCTTCTCTTGTCTTCATTCTTGTGTGTTTGTTTTGTGAGACAAACCAACTAAATTATCTTTGTGCTTTCTCAGCTTCATCCTGACCATCAATTTCTTCTTGGGAACCACCTTGAGTTCTCACAGCCATGGATGGGACCTTTGGTCTTTTGGATTGCCAACGTGGCTATGAAACATGTGAAGAGGGGGAAAACATGTGACTTTTTCTTGGGGAAGGAGGTAGTGGGATTAAGAAGTGGGAGGAGAGTGACAGGAGGAGGAGGAGGGGGAAAGTTTGGCGGGCAAAAGGTTTTGCTGTGTTTTGATGTTTTGTGTTTTCTGTGTTTTGGTTTTAAGGGAGAAAGAAGAAAAGTAAAATGGGAGGGGTTCAAGAGTGTTTCATTTTGAGAAAAGGTTTAAAAAGGGAATTGGAAGGTTTTGTAAAAAGTTTTATTTGTATTTTTGACTTTTAGAAGTTTTGTATATATATATATATATATATTTTTTTTTGAAAACTAAAAATTGGGTTTAAGAAAAATTTGAGATTTTACAAAAATGGGTTTTGGGTAAAATCGGGATTTATTTGGATTTTTGGGTTAAAAAGGGAATTTCGGTCATTTGGGTATCAGGAATGGGTAAAATGGGATTTTTAGTTTCGGGTTAGGTTTTGAGGTTTGTTTTCCCACTCTCATTCCAAAAACATGTCTCGGGCTCTGAAAATGTAGAAACTCCAGCCTCGGCTCCGTCCGCAAAGCACTTTTTCTGATTTCGGCTCGTTGTTGCCCGTTTTCGCTCTGTTTTCAATCCTTTTGTACCTGCAAGACATAAAACACACTCCGAGGATATTTTTAACATATTTATATCATATTTGGGTGTTTTTAGTCGTTTTTGTGGTCTTAGGTGGGTAAAAACGATGAGTGAATAAGCACTCATCATGAATCTTTCTTGCAACTTCAGCATCATGAGCAATCTGAACTTGTTCTTTCTTTGAAACCTTTCTTCTTGTTTGCTCCTTGCTTTACATATGACTTTACCTTTGTCTTTCTTCTGCTTATCAATTTCTTCACTTGCGGTGGCAACATCATGTCCAGCAGTGGGAATATTTGGCTCTGCAGTGGAAATTGGATCAGTGGTTAAATCTGCAGTTGCAGTACTAAAAATATCTTGCTCTAGTTGCTCTTCTTGAGTATCAGCTTCCTCTGCACCTTTACTAGAAACACCTTTGTTGGATCGAGGTACTCTAACCAAACTAACTTATGTAGCTTGTAAGGGCTTAGTAACCTCGGATAAATCCTAAGTTGCTAACAAAGAAACACTGAATTAACTCTATTAAGTATGCGGAATTTACTTTAATAAAGTTAAGAAGAATTAACTTTAACTTCAACAATTATATTAAAAAAAACTCTGAACCTACTTGATACACATATTCACTAACAATCCCTAACAACTCTAATATCGAACTTAGTAAACTCTAATATTGCACGTACATTCGTATCTCTAATGCCAATCTAGAGGTCCTTTTATAGGCATAAGGATAACCCTAGTCGGTTTACAATTCTATTCCTTGTATGTCAAGTAATACTAAACTAAACTTAGAACATTCTAGAATTACATAATAATCCTTAACGATTTTGCATAGCAGTCCTTTAATCATGCAATACTTGGATGAACGAGCAGTACTTTGTCTTTCTTCTTTAGCAGTACTTTGACTCTTCAGTACTTTGACTCTTCAGCACTTTGACTTTCTATATCCCAACAATCCTCCCCTAACTTGAATTCTACTTACTTGATTTCAAGTTCCTTTGTATATTCATCTTTAATGTCTTTGTCTTCAAGGAAAGATTATGTCTTTATCTTCAAAGTTTTGTCTTTTTATTCCCTGTGCTTGTATTATCATCATCAAAGTAGTCTTTATCAGTAATTCTTTACAGCAACAATCAGCAAGCTCCATCTTTTTCAGCTACTCAGCAACATATGGCAAATTGTACATCAGTTCATTTAAGTTTCAGTTTATTCTCATCACTTCCAGGTGTGTAAACTCCTGTGAGAGGTGAATCATTGAAATTTTAATGGATTTTGATGTCTCTTTACCAAAGCCATTAACTATGGAGTAGCCAATGTTTAGGTGTGTAAGACCATGGTACATTGATAACCATATGATTTTTAGCAAATCATTAGCTATCAATGGATTTGTTTTGTCTTTACCAAAAGCCGTACCCTTTTGGACTAGTTAGTTCTTTCAACCATGGTGAACTAATTACCATATAAATGGTTTTTCCACAACCTTTACCACAAGCCATTTTTCTTGTGGGCTAGCCAACTCTTTACATTTGCTGATATGGTCAGTTGATTACCATACAACTTATTAGCAAGTTGTCAACTATATAACGGATTTGAGATATCTTTACCAGAGCCGTTTGCTCATGGATTAGCGAGTCCTTTTGTTAAACATGGTGGACTGATAACCTATTGTTGTAACCATCTCAAAAACCAATTTTTGCTTTTAACTTTTGTTTCAAAATATTTTTCACTTAACAAAAGTTTTCTTTTAAAAACATTTACTAGTTTTGTGCTGCAAGCAGTACTTTGATTAAAGTACTGTTTGTCCCAGCAATACTTTGAATAAAGTACTTATTTTTCAAAAATTTATACAATTAAACATCATACCAGTACTTATACTTCATCCTCAGTCGTTGTCCATTTGATATATAATTCAATAACCATTAGGGCTGTTTCATTCTCTTCCTCGACTTCCATTCCATGATCCAGCGTCCTTCTCATAAGATCTCTTCTCAAAGGATATCTTCTTTCAGCTAACATATGGATCATAGTTCCATCTTCCAATTCCAAAGCATGCACTCCTGATTCTTCAAAGAATCTCCAACTTGTAATCTCCCAATCTTCTTGATTTTGCCAGAGTGCATCAGTGCTTGTTTCCTCTGTTTCCCAGATAGTTGTGAGGTCTCCAAGCAATACTAAACCAACTCCTTCTGATGGAATGTGTTCAAAATAATCTTGCACTAGTTGGTATAAATGCCGTAAGTCCTCTCTGCTGATGATGTGCAATATGTCCCATAGCAAATTAAACACTCTGAAACTCTCACCTTCTCTATGGAACATAAGATAATTTCCATTCTTTGATTCTACTACTTCAAATATAGTTATCTTGGACTTCTTAACTGCAGCATCTTTGGATTTAGGATGATCAAAGTCGACAACTCTTATGTAATTTCTCAGCTCATCAACTGTATCTGATCTTAACTCAATCTTCTTTGATGGTTGTTCAGCTTCAGTTGTTCTTTTCCTTTTTAAGCTTTGTTTACTTGCATCCTCCTTTTGCTTGTCATCTTCAAAAGGAACAATACTATCCACCATCTTTTGATATGCTCTTCTAACATTTTAATACAAATCTTTCATCTCTAAATAATTCAGCTTCTGTAAACTAGTATATCCTTGGCTCTTTAAATATGCCATCATAGCATTCCTTTCTTTAGCCTTACTCATTGGTCTTCTAGGTATAACAACTGACTTTTCTGGTATAGCAGCTTCTGCATCAAATTTAGCTTGTAGTTCCCTAGCAGCTGCTTCATTTTTAGCTTCTTCAATAGCTCTTAACTCTGCTAAAGTCAGCTTTTTCTTCTTCTTTGTTTCCACCAATTTGCCTTTGCCTTTGTCTTTTGGATCTAAAACTGGTTGAGAAGCTTGTGGTTGTTCTTCAGCAACTCCTGGAATGCTAACACCTCTTGGTCTTGATAGATTTTTCAAAATTTGATCAACTGTCTCATCATCACTTGCAGTGTGCTCGACCATAGGTGTATCAGCTTCCTCTTCTTGTAGAACTGTGGAAGGACCAGCTTCTTCTTCAAAATCTAATACTATATGTTCCTTGAAGAGCAGTAGTACCTTGATCAGCAACACCTTGATCATCAGTACTTTCTACACCAGTACTTTGAACTCCAGTTCCTTCACCTTAGTACTTTCAATATTTACTTGTGCTTCAGTACCTTGAGTTTGAACATCAGTACCTTGAGTATCAGTATCTTTATCTGTATGAGGTTGAGCGTCTTCATTCAAATTCTCTTCTTCCAATTTTCTCCCCAATTGGAATGAAGACTGCTGTTGAACCTTTTTACCTTTTGAAGCCATTTTAAGTTTCCTCTGAGACTTGACCCACAATCTGTGATGGTGGACCAATGGCCAGAAAAACTTCTTTAATCTTCTAAAGTTGATTTGTAACTTTTTGATTTGTGCAGACTGAGCTTCAAAGTCTTTCTTCAATCTTACTAGCTCCCTTGTCAAAGCATAGTTATCCAGAACTTGACCCTCAAAAGCCACATCTCCCTCATCTCCTCCAGATGTTTGAAGCCCATCTGTGGAAGTGTAATCATTGGGAGAGGATGGTGGGTTGACCTCTGGTTCTAAATCACCATGAGCAGTGTCTTGTGGAGATGTTGGAGGTAAAACTGCAGTATCTTCTTGTATAGCAGTACCTTGTGAAGAAGCAGTATGTTGAGAAGCAGTACCTTGAGTCGATGCAGTACCTTCTCTTTCTTCACTTGCAGCAGCCTCATCTCTAACTGCTTGAACAATCTCCATCATAGAAGTTGTCAAAGGAGTAATCCTTCCAGAAAACCGATCACTCTTCTTAGCCATGAAGGTGAAAATCTTTGCAGGTTGTACCACAACTGGTAATAAGCTTGAAGGCTTTGGTACATCATGAAGTTGTTTATTCAAGAAAACTTGAATAAATCTTGGATACATTAACCAGGGTGATCCATGAGAAATGTGAGATAGCATACCATCTAGAATGAGTCTTGAAAAGTTGAAAATACGATTTGTAGCTAATCCTACCAAAGCAGATGCTATATTAGAACCAAATTGCTCCCATGAAGTACTCTTAGAACTGATACAATGAAGTAATACATGGACCAAGTACTTCCAATGTGGACTAAACAAGGGTTTCTTGAATGTTGTTTCAGTTAAAGACCCTTCATACCCAATGTCTCTCAAAGTATCCCAAAGAAGCTGTTTGTCAAAACGTATAGCTCCTTCTTCATCATCAAATAATAGATCTTCTCGAATTGAGGCTTCACTAACTTTTACAATCCTTCCAGCAACTTTAGCCTGTATATATGACTCATCATTCTCCATATGAGTTCTAGCCGTCGCCCAATACTATTGAATCCATGGTTCAATCACATCCGGTTCTACCAAAAGTGCATAATTGATTGTGGATCCAGCAAGAAAATCAATTATGTCATGGAACGCAACATTAGCTTCAGTCTTATCTAAATTAGCCACCATGTTGTGTTTAGAAACTGTGTTTCGATTAGCCATTGATTAATGTTTGCAAAGAAAGTGGTTTGATGAATAGTAATTGTGAAAGAGAGAGAAATATGGAAAAGATTTGTAAGTATAAAGATGAGAGGGAAAATCGGAGGGTAGTTATGTATAGGTGAGATTTGAAAAATCACAGCCCATAATAACAAAGTTACCGTTAGTTAAATTTTAACCTATCTTTTGACCGTTGGAACAGTACGTTGATAAGACAAACAGTTCTTTCCATGTAAGCAGTACTTTCCAACGCAGTACTTCCAGAACAGTACTTTCATATAACCAAAAAGCAGTACTTTTCCATTCTCTTCTTTACAATGACAAAAACTTCAAATAGGCATTGGATTACCTCCCCTCAAGCAATGCATAGGACTGTCTAATTTACTAATCAGTCATCCCCTTAAATGTAGCTTAGTAATTAATCATACCAATGCTCACTACCAAGTGAGTAAATCTTAAAACATCAAATCCCTTTGTGAGTAGATCAGCTACATTATCATCTGTGTGAACCTTGACAACATTAATGAGCCTATGCTCATAACAATCTCTGATAAAGTAATGCCTAATCTGAATGTGCTTGGTCTTGGAGTGATAAACTGGATTCTTCACAATGCAAATTATACTCTCATTATCAATGTTGATAGGAGTATTCTTGAAGTTGAACTCATAATCCAAAAGTTGATTCTGCATTCATAACACTTGTCCACAAAGCTTGCAAAGACAACATATTCTCGCTTCAAATGGATGATGTTGCCGCAATAGTTTGCTTCTTACATTGCCATGAAACTAATCTTCTTCCAAGATATGTGCATCCTCCGGTGGTTGATCTTCTATGTTTTCACCGCATAATCACTATCCGAAAAAGCCTCCAAGTGAAAAGGTGAATCCTTTGGATACCACAACCCCAACTTAGGTTTTGTTTCAAATAACTAAAAATTCTCTTGATCGCATTCGGATGGAGACCTTGGGTGAGACTTGATATCTTGCACATAAAAGCAGACAAAGAAACATGATATCGTGCCTAGATGCGATTAATACATAAGACAACCAATCATAGATCTATACTGACTTGACTTCAACAGTTGACCATCTTCATCCTTGCCCAATGAGTTGATAGATTTGATAGGCGTAGTGACCGCTTCATAGCATCAAAATTGAACTTCTTAAGAATGTCGAAACATACTTATCTTGACTTATGAAAATTCCTCCTTTGATTGTTTGACTTGAAGCCCCAAAAGAAAGTGAATTCACCCATAGAACTCATTTGAAATTCATGTTGCATCAGCTGCTCAAACTCCTTCACCATGGACTGTTTTGTAGCTCCAAAGATGATATCGTCTACATAAACTTGAACCAGCATGATATCCTTCTTATCTCTCTTGATAAACAAAGTCTTGTCAATTGCTCCCCTCCTGTAACCATGTTGCAATAAGAAAGTAGAGAGCCTTTCATACCAAGCTCTAGGTGCTTGATGAAGACCATAAAGAGCCTTTACAACTTTGTAGACTTTGTTTGGATGTGCAGGATCTTCAAAACCAGGAGGTTGTTTGACACAGACCTCCTCTGTAATTGTGCCATAGAGAAAGGCACTCTTGACATCCATTTGATAAACAAGAAAGCCCATATATGATGCAAAAGCAAGGAATATACGAATGGCTTCAATTCTTGCTACAGGAGCAAATACTTCATCATAATCTACTCCTTCTTCTTGTCTATATCCTTGAGCAACTAACCTTTCCTTGTTCTTGATGACATTCCCTCTTTCATCCCTCTTGACTCTGAAAACCTATCTTGTACCAATGACTTTCTTTCCATCGGGTAGATCACACAGTACCCAAAATTCTTGAAGTTTAAATTGAAGAAGTTCTTCTTGCATAGCTTCAACCCAACTTTCTTTAGTTAATGCTTGAGCTATATTCTTGGGTTCTTCTTGAGAGATAAAACAAGTGAATAAACAAGTTTGGTGATCCTTATGATTCAGCCTGTTTTGTTTATACACAAAGCTAAGTAAAGCATTGTGTGGCGCAGAAAATCCTTTAGCTCTTGTTCTAGTTAGCACTCCTGAAGTAGAAGGTCCAATGATTTGACCAGTAGGATGATTCTTATGAACTCTTAAGATAGGAGTCTGTGGAACTTCAAGATTATCACCCAAATTTGTGAAATCAACATCTTCATTGGAATCTGAGAAAATACCTTCATCATCAGTATCTTCTAAAACAGGCATGTTTGGATCATCCAAATCATCCAAAGTGCTGTCAACAGGTGCAGCAGTACTTTGATCTAAAGTACTGTCATCCAAAGTACCGTGAGAGAACTCTTCAGTCTTGTTCTTTTTCTTTGCTTCCTCAAAAGCTCTTCTTTGATCATCATCATAAGATTGTGCTACTACATCCTGAAAAAGCATCCTTTTAAGCTCATCTTGAATAGCTTGATCTTCAGCAGACAATGAGGATTTTAGTTCATCAGTACTTTTCTTTGTTTCAACAGGTATAGGTTCTTCATCAGGAACAACATCAGGTCTAATATGGACTCCATGAACGATGTACTCTAAATATTATTCTTTGTGGACAGCTTGATTTTCTTCTCTAACAGGTACATAATTCATAGAAGGAGTCAAAACCTCAAGATCAAACATCCAATCAAGGCCTTTACCCTTTTGAGTTTCTTGATCTTCTAAAAATTCAACATGAAGACAATATTGAACCTTCTTGGTGACCTTGTTGTACACTCTAAATCCTTTACTATTGGTGCAGTATCCTAGTAAGTATCCTTCTTCTGACTTGCCATCAAATTTTCCCAAAGTATCAATAGTATTGAGAATAGTCAGAGGACATCCAAAAGGTTTCATAAAATGTATGTTAGGTTTGTTTCCCATAAGCAATTCATAAGGTGTCCTCATCTGAGGTTTAGTGACTGATACTCTATTCAACACATAGCAAGCAGTACTTACAGCTTCAGCCCAAAACTGAATAGGTAATTGTGAATCTGCAAGCATTGTTCTGGCTGCTTCAATCAAAGTTCTGTTATTTATCTCTGCAACACCATTCTGTTGTGGTGTTCTTGCAATGCTAAACTCCCTCTTGATCCCTTTGTTGGCACAAAACTCATCAATAAGCTTGTTCTTGAATTCAGTCCCATTATCATATCTAATACCTCTTACTTTGAGTCTCAGTTGGTTTTCAAGGGCTATGATTAGATCATGAATTGCATCAAAAGTGTCATCTTTAAATCCCAAAAAAAATACCCAACTAAATCTACTGCAATCATCTGTCACAACCAGACAGTACTTCTTCTTGTTTAGACTTGCAACAGAAACAGGTCCAAACAATTGACTTTCACATTAAATTCAACAAATACCTAGTCAAGTAAAATGACATGCTAACCACTGCACCCCATAATTATTTTACGCAATTATGCGGTGAAAGGAATCTTACCAAACACTAGCATACAAGACTAACTTCTGGCCGCGATCTCATTTCAAGTTGTGCACTAGCATTTGCATTTCTATGAAACTACATATTTGATTTATCTCATTGTATTTTATGATAAACAATGACTGAGAAGTACCGGTTGTTTTATTGTCCCTTAGAACATCAACTAACAACAATGATCTTGTTAAGAGGGCTAGGTACAATGTGGTGCCGTGGGTAGTGCAATAAGAAAAAGTGGTGCCACCTCGGCACCTTTTCCCCATGACACCGGTTTTGTCTATGGCACCAAAACATCCCTCCCTAAAACATAACATCAGTTTTTTGGTGCCGTCATGCACCCTTGGACCCCACAAATATTTTTTTTTTCTTTTTTTCATTTATTTAAATAAATGAATTATTAGTACAAAATTGCTTGAATAAAATGTTAAAAGAAAAAAAATGTTAACCAAAAAATATGTAGGATGATATTCCCAGCTCCCAAATACAAACCCAATTTTAAAATATGTGGTATGGCACTAGGGGTGTTATTCGGGCTGACCCGACCCGAACCCGACCCGAGTCAATCGGGTTCAAAATTATATTCGGGTCAATCGGGTCAACCCGAATTGACCTGAGTTCTAAACAAGGTTGGGTTTGGGTATGTTTTTTTAGCCTTGACCCGACCCGAACTCGACTAACCCAGCTCAACAACACTTTACAATGTAAAAATACTCGGGTTGACCCCGAACCCGAATTCGAATTGACCCGAACGGAGTTGACCCGAACCCGAATTGACCCGACCTGAGTTGACCCGAGTTCTAAACAAGGGCGGGTTCGGGTATGTTTTTTTTAAGGCTTGACCCGATTTGACCCGACCTGAGTTGACCCGAACCCGACCGGGTCAACCCGAATAACACCCCTATATGGCACCATCGAACTGATATATTCCTCAGCCCAATAATAAATGTGGCCCAATTTTGAAAATACTAAACCTAATCTTCTTTTCTTCCACTACAACAAGCACCCTTTGTCTTCTTTATGTCGCTAAAACTTGCAAAAAAAAAAAAAAAAAAAAACCGCATCACAAAAACACATCACAAACACAACACACAAACAAAAAGATACAAACCCAACAAAAAAAGGAAAATCGCTTGGCGTGAGCTGGTAGCCACGGCGCCAGAAGCTACCAGCCCAACACCGGTGTGGTATGTCACGCCACAGGCTCGTGCCGAGCACAATGGCTTGAGCCACCAGCTACCGTACCTAGCCCTCTAAGAACAAAACATTTACAGTAATACGAAGACGCATAATGGTGATATTTGAGCATATAATCTTTCCATGAGAAAGAAAGAAAATATAGTAGGATAAATTTACTAGGAAAAAAAATGGTTTAATTAAGACATCAAAGTGAAGGAAAAAACACCCGGTAAACAATTGAAAAGTAGAATCAGAAAATGTTAATATAATGAAATTCAAACACAAGGAACAAATCGCTTATATTTTTTATTTGTCTCTGTTGGGGTTTAAATCCCAGAACAGGGTAAGATAATCAATTCAGCAGAAACAAGCAATAAGTCAGTAGAAATAAATACCACTAGGTGGTTACCGGATATCACTTGGAATCGTGTGATCACTTTCCAAAGTAAACTATTTGACCCTAATGCCTGGGTTACACGAATATCTACTTGGGATAAGACCAAATGCAGTTATGGGATTAGGCACAATTCTATAACCCTTGCGCTAATAAGTGTTAATGGTTTTCTGTATGTACTTCATGCATAATCAGATCTCCTATTTATAGGAAAATACTCTTAGCTATTCCAATGGAATTATGAGTATTAATCGGCCCATTAATAGCCTCATAATATTCCCCATTGTAGCCGTTAGTGGTTACATGACCAATTAAACGTGGTCATTATGCAGTTGTAACTGCCACTTGAATAGGTCAAAGCCCGTTACAAGCAATACCTTCATTAGTACTTTCATAGCACTAGCAGTGGATACACTAATTCGATTGGAAACATCGCTTGGAAACATCGCTTATCGCTGGAAACCACAAGCAATACTTTCCACAAGCAAGATTTCTACAAGCAAGACTTTCTACTAGCACTACCAATACAAACCACTATAAGAGTCGTGGTGTTCATGGACCTTATGGGTGTACACTCTGCACCTCCCAACCCATTACAAGGTGTGAACTAATCCCACAAGTGCACTAAATTTTCCAACAATCCTCCCCAAATTTAGTTCACTTCCTTTGCATGAAAAATAAACATCAAGCAAAACATGTGCATAAACGAAAATGTCCTAAGGATTGAATTTCCATCTTAGTAAATTACACGTTCAAATATTCGAGAATCAGGGTGTTCTAAGAATTGAACCCTTCAACCCATTTGAATACCTGATGATAAAATACACACAAGTTTTCAAACACTTATCAGCTCCTGACACTATACAAGCCATGTGTCCATATCCAAATTCATAAATGTTGTAAAGGCTAAAAGTCCTAAAGCTTCTTGAAGCGGCAAAACTTCAACATTTACATAGGTGGTTCCTCTTTATTCATGCTCCTGCCAAGCACTTTTTCAAAGAAAATTAACCATTAAGAAGTAAATACTTCATCCTCCTTTCAAGAAAGTTATGAGCACAACCTTGGGATGTAATAAAACATGTGCTCCAGTCCAATTGAATGTTCGACTTTCCGCATTGAACTCGGCTCCCAATTTTCCTTAGGAGGAGTTGGGTGTCCTAGCATTCAAGTGACTAAGTTGGACTTAAACCCATCCCTTTAGCAGACTTTATAACCAAGTCTCTAGCGCACCCTTCGTCAAGTGATCGACTAAGTTCGTTGAGATCTAACAAACTCTATAGATACCACCCCATTCATGATAAGCTCACGAATCATGCTATGTCTAACACCTAAGTGTCTAGACTTACCATTGTACATTTGGCTATAAGCCTTAGCCAATGTAGTTGCACTATCACACCGGATAGAAATAGGTGCTATAGGTTTAGGCCACAATGGAATCTCAAGAAGCAAGTTTTTCAACCATTCGACTTCTTTACTAGCAAATGCTAGAGCCACAAATTCAGATTCCATTGTTGAACGGTGATGCAAGTTTGTTACTTGGATGCCCAAGAAATTGCACCTCCACCAAGTAGGAATACCCACCACCGGTAGAGCTAATTGTCTTCGATGTTATCGATCCAACTTGCATCGATGTATCCTTCCAACATCGATGGGTAACCGATATGAGAGACTATAATCCATAGTTCTCTTCAAATACTTGATACCCTCCGAAATGCTTGCCGCTGATGAGCACTAGGATTACTAGTATACCGCTCAATTTTCCCACTCCAAAACTAATATCGGGCCTTGTACAAGTCATGGCATACATCAGGCAGCCAATTACCCTAGAATACTCAAGTTGAGATACTGCCTTGCCATGATTAGGCATCGACTTCTCACAAGTATCCATAGGTGTACTCATCGAGTACAATCAAAGTAATTGAATTTCATCAAGACCTTCTCAATATAATGAGACCGAGAGATAGAAATTCTTTTACTTTCATGTTAAATCCTTATACCAAGGATAACATCACCTCCCCATGTCCTTCATGGAGAACCTTGATGAAAAAATTCCTTTGTCGTCAACTCGATTTTGGTCGATGCTAAAGATCAACATGTCATCAACATATAGACAAATGATGACTCCTTTACAGATTCATCAAATTTGCTATATACGCATTTGTCGACTTGGTTAAGAACATAACCACTAGACAAAACCACTTCATCAAATTTTGATGCCATTGCTTAGGTGCCTACTTTAGTCCATAAAGAGACTTAATCGGTTTACACACCTTGTTTTCATTGCCGTGCATGATGAAGCCCCGAGGTTGGTTCATATAAACCTCCTCATCCAATTCACCATTCAAGAAAGTCGTCTTCACATCCATCCGATGAATAATCGATTGTGAATAGATGCCAAAGCAATCAATGCCTTATGGTAATCGACACGAGCCACATGTGGGCATAAGTATCAAAATAGTTTATCCACGACTTTTGTTTAAAGCCCCGAATAACTATTCTAGCCTTGAACTTTTCAATAGTTCCATCTACCTTCATTTTCCTTTTGAAAATCCATTTGCAACCCAAAGGTTTGCAACCGGAGGTAGATCAACCAACACCCAAGTGTTGTTCCTCATGATGGAATCCATCTCATCATTGATTGCTTTTTCCGTAAAGCAATATCACGGGACTTCATTGCTTCTTCAAATGTCTTGGGATCATCCTCAACAATGAAGCAATAGGAGTATTGGTCCGAGACCTCATCCCTTGTTACTTCAACCAAGTATAGTTGAAACTCGTGTCCAAATGACTTTGGAGTCTCGACCCTTTTGCTCTTCCCGAGCACGTGTTCAGTTGTCGAACCACAACCTCATCGGGGACCACCGATGGTTCATCATCGAGGACCTCGATACACCAAATGTCATGAGTTCCATTAGGAATCCTTTGACTTGGTCTAGGACCGATGAGAATCTATTCTCATCAAAGTCTCGCATCCCTTGATTCAATTATTGAGTTAATCGAAACATGTTCATTAGGTTCAATAACATAGAACCTAAAATCCTTGGAATGCTCAAGATATCCAACAAAGATGCGATCAATGCCTCTTTCACCCAAAGTCTTTTGCTTTGGATCGTGGAGTCTTACAATGACCTTTACAACCCCGCACCTTGAGATAGTTCGGGTTGGGTTTCCTTTTGTCCAAAGTTCATAAGGGTAACATTGTTCCTTTTGTTTGGAACCCTATTTAATAAATAGCAAGTCGTTAACATAGCTTCACCCCGTAACCTTGACTCACCCCTGAATAGGACAACATGGAATTAACCATCTCCTTCAAGACCCTTTTTTCCTTTCGTAAATACCATTTTGTCGAGGAGTATAAGGGCGATCGTTTCATGGATAATTCCAATAGACTAAAAATACAGAGTATCCATGTACTCACCTCCCCTATCAGTCCTTAATCTTTTGATCAAAGACCCAAGTTGTAATTTAACTTCAGTTTTAAACACATTGAATTTATCTAATGCTTCATCCTTGGTATGTAACAGATAGACATAACAAAATCTAGAAGCATCATCAATAAATGTCACAAAGTACTTCTTATTCCCCAAAGAAGGAGTGGCATGCAAATCACACAAGTCACTGTGTATTAGCTCCAAGAACTTAGTCTCACGACTAACACCCTGAAAAGGTTTCTTGGTTATCTTGGTCAACATGCAAGTTTTACACTTTCCAGTGTCCATGTCAAATGCTGGGATTAAACCATCCCTAGACATATCTTGCATCCTTTTATAGTGTACATGGCCAAGTCTTGCATGCCATAGGGTAGAGTCAGTCAGGTCAGAGGTGGTCACAAATGCTGAATTAACACTATCAGAGACAATATTAAGCCTGAACATTTGATTACATAAATATCCAAAACCAATAAAAACACCATGCTTAGAAAGAACAAATTTATCAGACTCAATAACTTGTTTATATCCATGATTATTCAAAACACTACTTGAAACCAAGTTTTTCCTTATCTCGTGAACATGAATAACATTAAACAAAGTTACAATCTTTCCGTAACTAAAATTAAGATCTACACAACCACGACCATGCACCAAGGTCGTTGACTCATTTCCCATGTGAAGAATAGAACCATCATTCGTTGACTCATAAGTCTTGAACCGCCTTCTATCTTTGCACACATAAACCTGTTGCTCCGAGTCAACCCACCACGCAACATCATCATCCCACATAATGAGATTCAGATACATATGTAACATAATAAATCGAAAAGACTTATTAACCATATTCGACCTTCGGTGAGTTGGAAGAACCACCACCCCTAAACCATTAGTGCTCGATCCATTGGCTTTACCACCAACTTTAACACCCTTGATCCTTTTAATGTGACCGGTTTGCCATATTTCCAACAAGTAGGTGTTGCCTTCTTGTTAGGATATGCCCTTGTGTTGTCATGATATTTGCGTTTGCCTTTGTTGTCATTGTACCGGTGGAGTTGTTATGCTCTACCATATTGACAACAGATGGTCCAAGAAGATTGCTACCCTTTGGCTTGTCATTATCCCGCACCTTGAGAGATTTCTCAATGCCCGGATGACCGCCCAACTCAACCGAGTTAATTCCTCTTTCTTATGTTTCAAGGTATGCTTGAAATCTTTCCAAGAAGGAGGAAGTTTATCAATAACACAAGAGACCGAAATAGCCTCATCCATGTGCATATTGTGTTGTGTAAATCTTCCAAGTATTCCAAGAAGTTCATTGTATTGTTCCATGGTGGTCTTGAATCGGTCATTTTGTAATTTGTGAAATTACTTACAAGAAACTTCTTACTTGATGCATCCTCACCATATATTTGGCATCCAAGGAATCCATAGTAATTTGGAAGATTCAAAGTTCGATAAATATCAAACATACCATTGAGAATAAGACCTCTGCATATGTAGTCATCATTCTCCCATTTCTCCTTCTCCTAATGCCCACGGTGAGCATCATCCCCATCATCGTGAATAGGTGTAGTTGGCACATACATCACACTCATGCTGGAAAGCAAGAAGTGCATCTTCTTCTGCCACCTCCTAAAGTCCACCCCTTCAAACTTATCAAGCTTGGCAAAGTTTGAAGCCATGTGTTTCATTGCAGCAGCAACCATTGATTATCACAAAATAGTTTACTTTGATTGTTGGGGTTTAACTCCCAGAACAGGGTAAGATAATCAATTCAGCAGAAACAAGCAACAAGTCAGCAGAAACAAATACCACTAGGTGGTTACCGGATATCACTTGGAATCGTGTGATCACTTTCCAAAGTAAACTATTCGACCCTAATGCCTGGGTTACACGAATATCTACTTGGGATAAGACCAAATGCAGTTATGGAATTAGGCACAATTCTATAACCCTTGTGCTAATAAGTGTTAATGGTTTTCTGTGTGTACTTCATGCATAATCAGATCTCCTATTTATAGGAAAATACTCTTAGCTATTCCAATGGAATTATGAGTATTAATCGGCCCATTAATAGCCTCATAATATTCCCCATTATAGCCGTTAGTGGTTACATGACCAATTAAACGTGGTCATTATGCAGTTGTAACTGCAACTTGAATAGGTCAAAGCCCATTACAAGCAGTACCTTCATCAGTACTTTCATAGCACTAGCAGTGGATACACTACTTCAGTGGAAACACTGCTTCTGTGGAAACACTGCTTATCAGTGGAAACCACAAGCAGTACTTTCTACAAGCAGTACTTTCTACTAGCACTACCAATACAAACCACTATAAGAGTCAGGGTGTTCATGGACCTTGTGGGTGTACACTCCGTATCTCCTAACCCATTACAAGGTGTGAACTAATCCCACAAGTGCACTAAATTTTCCAACAGTCTCCACACGAAAGTCTTCACATACGTAATTCCCAGTGAGTCCTAACAGTGTTTTATGTATACTTGGTCTCATATCATTGTTATGATTAGTAAAAGTTTGAGACTAAAAATTAAAATTCCAAAAAATATAACCATTTTAAAAGCAGAATTGACTCGAGCTCGTTAATGTTCTATATCGAGTCGAGCTAAAACAAACTTTGTTTAATGCAATCCCAAACACGCCTAATAGCCCATAACTACTTCTCGGAAACTTGCCTCCACTTTATTTATAGAACTTTCATTTAATTTCAGCGAACAAAGACTCATTAGCCAAATCAACTCACCATTAAGAAGATGACATGATAATCACCACGTGGATTTATCAATATGTGTTCCAGTACTATATATGTGTCACCATATATTAAATTTATCTCAGAAACATATATATTAACTAGCATATATATGACCGAGGTTGGCCTTTAAGACAAAATAAGCAACACATTAAAATAATTAAAATTCAATAATAAAAAAGTAAAATAAACGGGATCTATGGTCTTAACGTTAAATCACAAGTATACCAAGTAAAAATGTGCAAGGATTAAATGAAACTATAAATATGTTCTTATTAATAATCATGTCATCATGTTTTTACATAAAATGTATCAAGTATATATCTTGAATGAAAGGGTACATTTGAACCATTGTGTCGGTTCAATGAATATGGCGATTATTTTATAAACGCTATGTAACCGCTTCGTAATCGCTTCGTTGACTTTTTTTATGGTTGACTTTTGTTGACCGGGTCATTTGGGTTGTGACGGGTTTAGACGGGTCGATAGTGATTAACCCAATATTCTCCCCCTTAATCACAATCGGCTTGTTTTAGATCTTTGACTCCAATTAGTTGTCTCATTGTGAGGAATCTGATCTTCGGTAATGCCTTTGTCAGTATGTCAGCCTTCTGAAATTCTCCACTTATGAATTCGACTTGTAGGTCTTCTCTTTCGACGCATTCTCTTATAAAGTGGTATTTTATATCAATGTGCTTACTTCTTCCGTGGAATACGGGATTCTTCATTAGTTCGATGGCAGACTTGTTGTCGACCAGTATTGTAACCTTTTCTTCTTGCGTGTGTGTAAGCTTGCTAAGTAGTCTCTTTAACCATAATGCTTGTGTTGCTGCTGTTGTTGCTGCAATGAATTCGGACTCACATGATGATAAAGCTACCGTGGCTTGCTTTTGTGTACTCCAGCTGATTGGTGATTCACCGTAGTAGAAGATAATTCCAGTAGTGCCTTTGCCTTCTTGAGTGTTGACTCAGTAGTCCGTCACTATAGCCTTGTATCTCTTTTCTTCCATTGTGCTTGTAGGTGATTCCATAGTCTTTTGTTCCTTTAACATAGCGTAGTACTTGCCTTATAGCTTTCATGTGTTGTTCCTTCGGTTCTTGCATAAAACGACTAAGTAATCCAACGGAATAACTTAAGTCGGGTCTTGTATGTAGCAAATATCGTAAGCATCCAATCAAGCTTCTATATTCATTGAGTTGACCGTTGTTTCTCCAAGTGTTCTTTGTTAGTCTTGTTCACGGATCCATAGGTATTAATGTTTCGTTGCAGTCTAGCATTCCAACTTCCTTTAGGATCTTGCTTGCGTAGGCGGATTGCTTTATTGATATGTCACCTCCAGTTTGTGTGACTTCAATTCCTAAGTAGTAGGATAGTAATCCTAGGTCACTCATCTCGAATTTTTCTTCCATTTGAGCTTTGAACTTGTCTATTTCTTTCTTTGGTGTGCCAGTGATGATTAAATCATCCACATAGACTCCTACTAGAAGTATTGAGTCTTTTGATTTCTTCGTGTAGACAGCTTGTTCTAAAGCGCACTTCTTGAAATCTAAGGACTTCAAGGTATTGTCTAACTTTATGTTCCATGCACGTGGTGCTTGTCTTAAACCGTATAGAGCTTTTATCAGTCTGTAGACTTTTCCATTATCTTTTATAAATCCTTCGGGTTGTGTAACATACACTTCTTCTTTTAAGTCTCCATGCATAAATGCAGATTTGACGTCTAAGTGATGTACTTCCCATTTGTTATTAGCAGCTATGGCTAATAGTAATCGGACTGTTTCCATTCTTGTTACAGTGCAAAGACTTCTTCAAAGTCTATGCCATGCTCTTGTATGTAGCCTTTTGCTACTAGTCTTGCTTTATGCTTGACTATATTTTCATTAGCATCTTTCTTGGTCTTGAATACCCACTTTAATCCAATGGCTTTATGTCCTTTTGGTAGAGTGGTTAGTTCCCATGTATTGTTTCTATTAATGGAATCTAATTCGACCTTCATTGCTTCGATCCATTTTGATCGATGCTTCCTTGTAATTCTTAGGTTCATCTTCACTAGTAATAAATGCTCGGTAAAACTTCCTCGTGTTTTCATATAAATCATTCAACGTTCTAAAACCTTGTAATGGTGTGTGATCAAAGTCTGGATGTAAATTCCGGGTTTTAATTGAGTTACTTTGATTGGTTGAATATCTTGAGGTAATTGGTGTAAATTGAGTATTTATTCTTGATGAAATTGTAGATGATGTGCGAAGTGTTTGTGATTGTGAGGATGAGTCTGTTGTTGATGTTTCATATTCATGATCATCATTTGCAGGGATATCATTGTCTTCTTCATCTGGTTGGTTTTCGTTTTCCTGATGTTCATTTGTGGCTTCAAGGTTTTCGACTTTGAAGTCAAACCATTCGGGTTCATCATTGGTGTGTTCATCCAGGTAATCCTTCCAGTCCCATGCTTCATCCTCCTTAAACTTCACATCTCTACTAACACATATTCTTTGTGTTGTTGGATCAAACAATCTATAAGCTTTTGATCCTTGTTCGCTTCCTAAGTATACCATTTTGTTGCTTCTATCATCTAACTTTGTCAGATGTTGTGATGGTACCTTTGCATATGCTATGCAGCCAAAAACTCTTAAAGTTTCTAAGTTTGGCTTTCTTTTCTTGATAGCTTCATATGGAGTGATGTCTTCTAAGGCTCTTGTAGGAACGCTGTTTAGAATGTATATAGCGTGTCTAACAGCTTCAGCCCAAAAGTTTTGTGGCATGTTAGTTGCTTTCATCATGCATCTCGTAGTAGACATGATTGTCCTATTTCTTCGTTCAACTACTCCATTTTGTTGTGGTGAGTAAGGTGCGGTTAATTGTCGTGCTATGCCTTTTTCTTTGCAGTATTGAGTGAATTCGTTAGATGTGAATTCTCCTCCACGATCAGTTCTTAACATTTTCAATGTTGTCCTTAGCTCCTTCTCTATTGTTTCTTTGTATTCCTTGAAAGTATCGAATGCTTGATCTTTCGTGTTTAGAAAATACGCCCACATATATCTTGAGTAGTCATCTACTAACAAGAATATATATTTCTTTCGGATGGTGTTGGTGGTGTGATTGGTCCACATAAATCTCCGTAAACTAAATCTAATGGTGATGTTGATCTAGTTTTTGCTTTCTTGGGAAATGGTGCTCTTTGTGTTTACCAACTAAACAAACATCACAAATTTGTGTTGTATGTTTAATGGCGGTATTCCATGAACTAACTCTCTTTGAGTCATAGATTTTAATGATTCAAAGTTGAGGTGTCCTAATCTTGCGTGCCATAACCAAGTGTTGTCACTTAAGTTTGCTAATAAGCAAACAGGTGTGCCTATCTTCAGACTTGCTTTGTATAGACGGTTTCTTTGTCTTGTGACTTTCAAGAAGATTTTGTTGTCCATGTCATAAAGTCGTAATTCATCATCGTCCATTACAACTTTACAACCAATTTCGGTAAATTGTCCAAGGCTCAATAAGTTGCTTTTCAAGCTGGGAATGTAATAGACTTGAGATATGATTCTTTGTTTCTCGTCATCACATTCTAATAGGATTGAACCTTTTCCTTTAATCTCTATATGAGATCCATCTCCGAATCTTACTTTTCCACTAACGTTCTCATCTAGTTCTTTAAAGTGTTCTCTTATCCCAGTCATATGGTTACTAGCTCCGTTGTCTAAGTACCATTGACTATCGACACTGTCTCTTTATATCCTACATCTTCTTCGTGTAGCGAGACCTTTTGATCTTCAAGCTTTGTTACATGTGGGTCTTCTAATATTGCCATTAATAAGGTAGGTTCTAAGTCCTCCTCGACAAGATTAGATTGCATATTAGTGTTTGGTTTTGCATAACACTTAGATGCATAATGACCAGTTTTATTGCACTTGTAACATTTAACTTTGCTGAAATCAATATTTTGTTTGTTGAAGTGATTGTGAGTGTTTTCTCCATCCTTCTTCTCGTGGTTATTTTTATCGTGGTTTCTCCATCCTTTATATTTTCCACGTCCACGTCCTCTGAAATTTTTCCCTCTATTGTCATGTCGTGTGAACATCAGTTTTTCTTGATTGTCCACTTGTTTTCCTTTCTTGAACTTAATCCTTTCTTCGTAGGTCTTAAGTCTTCCTATTGCCTCTTCTAATGTCATTTCACTTAGATCGGAATATTGTTCTATAGATGCGACTATTTGCAGATACCTTTCGGGTACAACATTTAGTAATTTCCGTACTAAGGTTTCATCTTCTATTGTGTGTCCTAGACTAGCGGCTTTGTTTACGAGTGTTGTAAGTTTTGTGGTGAAGGTGTCGATTGTTTCATCTTCCTTCATATATAACATCTCAAATTCGGATTTGAGTGTTTGTATTCTTGCTTGTTTAACTCTGTCTTCGCCAACGTGTCTAGTTTTCAAAGCATTCCAAATGTCTTTTGTTGTTTTGCGCTTTATTATTTGAAGTAATTGTTCTTCGGGTAAGGCTTGATAAAGGAAAGCAATAGCGGTTTTATGCTTTTTCTTATCGGGTTGAGTCGTTTCAGTCGGCTCAATTGTTTCCCATAAACCATTCGCTTCGAGAATGATTTGCATTCGAATTGCCCATAATGAGTAATTCGCGGCCTTTAGGATTGGGCATTGAAATTGGGGTGTACTATTCGAAATGTTAGTACTAGGTTCCTTTCCTTTCGTCATATCTTAAATTGATAATGACAATAAATCTCCAACAAGAATTTTAACACAAAGTGTTTTTTTTTCCAAAATTCTTTTTTTCTTAAAATGAGCTCTTAATGTTTTATCTTCCTCAAATGGGTGTAAGAGTTTTCTAGGTATAGTTTTAACAATTTTAAACTATCCTTGGAGATTATAAAAATTTTAAAATGCATAACCTAAGGTTAATTACTCCTTACAAATTATTCCTAATCAGTATTCTAAGCAGTGTAATCACTAGGTTAGATATACTATCCAAAAATTGATAAGATTCTAATAATTTTTTAAAATAACTTATCAAACTAAAACAATATATATCAAGGTAGTATATAAAGTAAAAGTGAAAGGTGGTATTTTTTAATCTTTTGGAACCTGGAGAGGTTGATGGTTTAACCCGATGTCCTAATAAAATAAAAAAATTGTGTGTGTGGCCCTTGTGTGTACACGCCTCTCTTATAACTTTGACTCTTATCTCCTTTTGAGATAAAAACACACGCTTGTATCTTTCTTTTCTTTCGAGATACTATCTTAAGTTTCTCTCTCTCTCGGGAAGATAACTTTGATCTTCTCCTTTCTCCAACTACGGTTGACGGTTATGTGTTTTGACCGCTCTTCTTCTTCTCCGGTATGGGTGTTCTTCATGAGCACTTATATTCCTCCAATTGAAACCTAGGGTTTCGGATTGATTTGGGGTTTTCTAATCCGTGAGTAATTTGATGATTGAGTATTTAAATGAATCAATTGGGGTTCAATTGATCCTTCCGGCTTGATTCCGTTTATTGAACAGGTGTGTTTGTTCTAATTCGAATCTTTGATTGTGCCCTAATTGATGACGCTCGTTTAGTTTTTATTTGAATCAAATGAAAGCGATTGAATTCGTTTTTCTGATCCTTTTGGATTGGGTAATTGAAACTGGTTTCGGTTTAAAAAATTTTGCGAATTGTTTTGTTGCCGGGTTGTGAGTAATCACTATGTGATTATACCCCTGTTGCGACAAAAGTGTGAAACCCAAAAAAATGACGTCTTGGATTTTTGTGTTCTTATCTATTTGCAGAAAAATAAATTTTTTTTTTTATCGAAACTAGTTTTGATTTGATTCTGGGACTTTTACGAGTAATGGTAAGTGATGATTGTTGGTTAGTAGACCAAACTGCTCGATACCAATTGTTGGCCTTTTAAATGGGATCTATGGTCTTAACGTTAAATCACAAGTATACCGAGTAAATATGCAGGATTAAATGAAACTATAAATATGTTCTTATTAATCAAATGTGTCATCATGTTTTTACATAAAATGTATCAAGTATATAATGAATGAAAGGGTATGTTGAACCATTGTGTTGGTTTGATGAATATGGCGATTATTGTATAACCGCTATGTAACCGCTTTGTAATCGCTTCGTTGACTTTTGAGGTTGATGGTTGACTTTTGTTGACCGGGTCATAATGGGTTTGTGACGGGTTTAGAGTGGGTCGATAGTGATTAACCCAATATTCTCCCCTTAATCACAATCGGCTTGTTTCAGATCTTTGACTCCAATTAGTTGTCTCATTGTGAGGAATCTGATCTTCGGTAATGCCTTTGTCAGTATGTCAGCCTTCTAAAATTCTCCACTTATGAATTCGACTTGTAGGTCTTCTCTTTCGACGCATTCTCTTGTAAAGTGGTATTTTATATCAATGTGCTTACTTCTTCCGTGGAATACGGGATTCTTCATTAGTTCAATGGCGGACATGTTGTCGACCAGTATTGTAACCTTTTCTTCTTCCGTGTGTGTAAGCTTGCTAAGCAGTCTCTTTAACCATAATGCTTGTGTTGCTTCTGCTGTTGCTGCAATGAATTTGGACTCACATGATGATAAAGCTACCGTGGCTTGCTTTTGTGTACTCCAACTGATTGGTGATTCACTGTAGTAGAAGATAATTCCAGTAGTGCCTTTTCCTTCTTGAGTGTTGACTCCGTAGCTGCTGTCACTATAGCCTTGTATCTCTTTTCTTCCATTTTGCTTGTAGGTGATTCCATAGTCTTTTGTTCCTTTAACATAGCGTAGTACTTGCCTTATAGCTTTCATGTGTTGTTCCTTCGGTTCTTGCATAAAACGACTAAGTAATCCAACAGAATAACTTAAGTCGGGTCTTGTATGTAGCAAATATCGTAAGCATCCAATCAAGCTTCTATATTCAGTTGAGTTGACCATTGTTTCTCCAAGTGTTCTTTGTTAGTCTTGTTCACGGATCCATAGGTATTAAAGTTTCGTTGCGATCTAGCATTCCAACTTCCTTTAGGATCTTGCTTGCGTAGGCGGATTGTTTTATTGATATGTCACCTCCAGTTTGTGTGACTTCAATTCCTAAGTAGTAGGATAGTAATCCTAGGTCACTCATCTCGAATTTTTCTTCCATTTGAGCTTTGAACTTGTCTATTTCTTTCTTTGGTGTGCCAGTGATGATTAAATCATCCACATAGACTCCTACTAGAAGTATTGAGTCTTTCGATTTCTTTGTGTAGACAGCTTGTTCTAAAGAGCACTTCTTGAAATCTAAGGACTTCAAGGTATTGTCTAACTTTATGTTCCATGCACGTGGTGCTTGTCTTAAACCGTATAGAGCTTTTATCAATCTGTAGACTTTTCCATTATCTTTTATAAATCCTTCGGGTTGTGTAACATACACTTCTTCTTTTAAGTCTCCATGCAGAAATGCAGATTTGACGTCTAGGTGATGTACTTCCCATTTGTTATTAGCAGCTATGGCTAATAGTAATCGGACTGCTTCCATTCTTGTTGCAGTGCAAAGACTTCTTCAAAGTCTATGCCATGCTCTTGTATGTAGCCTTTACTACTAGTCTTGCTTTATGCTTGACTATATTTTCATTAGCATCTTTCTTGGTCTTGAATACCCACTTTAATCCAATGGCTTTATGTCCTTTTGGTAGAGTGGTTAGTTCCCATGTATTGTTTCTATTAATGGAATCTAATTCGACCTTCATTGCTTCGATCCATTTTTTGATCGATGCTTCCTTGTAATTCTTAGGTTCATCTTCACTAGTAATAAATGCTCGGTTAAAACTTCCTCGGTGTTTTCATATAAATCATTCAACGTTCTAAAACCTTGTAATGGTGTATGATCAAAGTCCGGATGTAAATTCGGGTTGTGGTTGAGTTACTTTGATTGGTTGAATGTCTTGAGGTAGTTGGTGTAAATTGAGTATTTATTCTTGATGAAATTATAGATGGTGTGCGAAATGTTTGTGATTGTGAGGTGAGTCAATTGTTGATGTTTCATATTCATGATCATCATTTGCGAGGATATCATTGTCTTCTTCATCCGGTTGGTTTTCATTTTCCGATGTTCATTTGTGGCTTCAAGTTTTCGACTTTGAAGTCAAACCATTCGGGTTCATCATTGGTGTGTTCATCTAAGTAATCCTTCGGTCCATGCTTCATCCTCCTTAAACTTCACATCTCTACTAACACATATTATTTGTGTTGTTGGATCAAACAACCTATAAGGTTTTGATCCTTGTTCGCTTCCTAAGTATACCATTTTGTTGCTTCTATCATCTAACTTTGTCGGATGTTGTGATGGTACTTTTGCATATGCTGTGCGACCAAAAACTCTTAAGGTTTCTAAGTTTGGCTTTTTTTTCTTGATAGCTTCATATGGAGTGATGTCTTCTAAGGCTCTTGTAGGAACGTTGTTTAGAATGTATATAGCGTGTCTGACAGCTTCACCCAAAATTTTTGTGGCATATAAGTAGCTTTCATCATGCATCTCATTGTAGACATGATTGTCCTATTCCTTTGTTCAACTACTCCATTTTGTTGTGGTGAGTAAGGTGCGGTTAGTTGTCGTGCTATGTCGTTCTCTTTGCAAGATTGAGTGAATTCATTAGATGTGAATTCTCTTCCACGATCGATTCTTAACATTTTCAATGTTGTCCTTAGCTCCTTCTCTATTGTTTCTTTGTATTCCTTGAGAGTATCGAATGCTTGATCTTTCGTGTTTAGAAAATACACCCACATATATCTTGAGTAGTCATCTACTAACAAGAATATATATTTCTTTCCGAGATGGTGTTGGTGGTGTGATTGGTCCACATAAATCTCCGTAAACTAAATCTAATGGTGATGTTGATCTAGTTTTTGCTTTCTTGGGAAATGGTGCTCATTGTGTTTACCAACTAAACAAACATCACAAATTTGTGTTGTATGTTTAATGGCGGTATTCCATGAACTAACTCTCTTTGAGTCATAGATTTTAATGATTCAAAGTTGAGGTGTCCTAATCTTGCGTGCGATAACCAAGTGTTGTCACTTAAGTTTGCTAACAAGCAAACAGGTGTGTCTATCTTCAGACTTGCTTTGTATAGACGGTTTCTTTGTCTTGTGACTTTCAAGAAGATTTTGTTGTCCATATCATAAAGTTGTAATTCATCATCGTCCATTACAACTTTACAACCAATTTCGGTAAATTGTCCAAGGCTCAATAAGTTGCTTTTTAAGATGGGAATGTAATAGACTTGAGATATGATTCTTTGTTTCTCGTCATCACATTCTAATAGGATTGAACCTTTTCCTTTAATCTCTATATGAGATCCATCTCCGAATCTTACTTTTCCACTAACGTTCTCATCTAGTTCTTTAAAGTGTTCTCTTATCCCAGTCATATGGTTACTAGCTCCGTTGTCTAAGTACCATTGACTATCGACACTTGTCTCTTTATATCCTGCATCTTCTTCGTGTAGCGATACCTTTTGATCTTCAAGCTTTGTTACATGTGGGTCTTCTAATATTGCCATTAATAAGGTAGGTTCTAAGTCCTCCTCGACAAGATTAGATTGCATATTAGTGTTTGGTTTTGCATAACACTTAGATGCATAATGACCAGTTTTATTGCATTTGTAACATTTAACTTTGCTGAAATCAATATTCTGTCTGTTGAAGTGATTGTGAGTGTTTTCTCCATCCTTCTTCTCGTGGTTATTTTTATCGTGGTTTCTCCATCCTTTATATTTTCCACGCCCACGCCCTCTCAAGTTTTTCCTCTATTGTCATGTCGTGTGAACATCAGTTTTTCTTGTTGTCCACTTGTTTTCCTTTCTTGAACTTAATCCTTTCTTCGTAGGTCTTAAGTCTTCCTATTGCCTCTTCTAATGTCATTTCACTTAGATCGGAGTATTGTTCTATAGATGCGACTATTTGCAGATACCTTTCGGGTACAACATTTAGTAATTTCCGTACTATGGTTTCATCTTCTATTGTGTGTCCTAGACTAGCGGCTTTGTTTAAGAGTGGTGTAAGTTTTGTGGTGAAGGTGTCGATTGTTTCATCTTCCTTCATATATAACATCTCAAATTCGGATTTGAGTGTTTGTATTCTTGCTTGTTTAACTTTGTCTTTGCCAATGTGTCTGGTTTTCAAAGCATTCCAAATGTCTTTTGCGGTTTTGTGCTTTGTTATTTGAAGTAATTTTTCTTGGTAAGGCTTGATAAAGGAAAGCAATAGCGGTTTTATCTTTTTCTTATCGGGTTGAGTCGTTTCGATCGGCTCAATTGTTTCGATAAACCATTCGCTTCGAGAATGTTTGCATTCGAATTGCCCATAATGAGTAATTCGTGGGCTTTAGGATTGGGCATTGAAATTGGGGTGTACTATTCAAATGTTAGTACTAGGTTCCTTTCCTTTATCATATCTTAAAATGATAATGACAATAAATCTCAACAAGAATTTTAACACAAAGTGTTTTTTTTTTTTTTTTTTTTTTCAAAAATTCTTATTTCTTAAAATGAGCTCTTAATGTTTTATCTTCCTCAAATGGGTGTAAAACTTTTCTAGGTATAGTTAAACAATTTTAAACTATCCTCGAGAGTTTACAAATTTAAAATGAATAACTTAAGGTTAATTACTCCTTACAAATTATTCCTAATCAAGATTCTAAGAAGTGTAATCACTAGGTTAGATATACTATCCAAAATATGATAAGATTCTAATAATTTTTAAATAACTTATAAAAATAAAAACAATATATATCAAAATAATATATAAATTAAAAGTGAAAGGTGGTTTTTTAATCTTTTGGAACACGGAGGGTTGATGGTTTAACCCGATGCCCTAATAAAATAAAAATCCTTGTGTGTGGCCCTTTGTGTATACACGCCCTTATAAAACTTTGACTCTTATCTCCTTTTGAGATAAAACACAGACGCTTGTATCTTTCTTTTCTTTATTCGAGATACTATCTTAAGTTTCTCTCTTTCTCGGGAAGATTAACTTGATCTTCTTCCTTCTCCAACTAACGACGGTTATGTTTTGATGGCTGTGTTTTATGACCGCCCTTCTTCTTTCTCCGGTATGGGTGTTCTTTGAGCACTAATATTCCTCCAATTGAAACCTAGGGTTTCGGATTGATTTGGGGTTTTCTAATCCGTGAGTAATTTGACGATTGAGTCTTTAAATGAATCAATGGGGTTCAATTGATCCTTCCGGGCTTGATTCCGTTTATTTAATAGGTGTGTTTGTTCTAATTGAATCTTTGATTGTGCCCTAATTGATGACACTCGCTTTAGTTTTAATTGAATCAAACGTAAACGATTTATTCGCTTTTATGATCCTTTTGGATTGGGTAAAAATCTTGGTTTCGTAAAGAAAATTTTGCGAGTTTTTTGTTGTCGGGTTGTGAGTAATCACTATGTGATTATACCCGCTATGACAAAGTGTGAAACACAAAAAATGACGTCTCGATTTTTTGTCTTATCGATTTGCATTTTTTTTTTTGCAAAAAAATTTTTTTTTTTATCGAAAATGGTTTTGATTTGATTCGGAACTTTTACGAGTAATAGTAAGTGATGATTGTTGGTTAATAGACCAAACTGCTCTGATACCAATTGTTGGCCTTTTAAATGGGATCTACGGTCTTAACGTTAAATCACAAGTATACCGAGTAAAAATGCAGGGATTAAATGAAACTATAAATATGTTCTTATTAATCTGTCATCATGTTTTTACATAAAATGTATCAAGTATATATACTGAATGAAAGGGTATGTTTGAACCATTGTGTCGGTTCAATGAATATGGCAGTTATTGTATAACTGCTACATAGCCGTTTCTGTAACTGCTTCTTGTTGACTTTCGTTGAGGTTGACTTTCGTTGAGGTTGACTTTCATTGACTTTTGTTGACCGGGTCATAATGGGTTTAAGTGGGTTAGAGTGGGTCGATGGTGATTAACCCAATATAAACCAGGTAAAGCCCTCCATTTTCATAAGGTTGGCGTGTTTTTTTCTTCGATGTATCTCACATCATTCGACCCAAATACGTTGCATATTTGGTTGCGAAGAAATGTGCAATTCGTGAAATTCACTAGTGACATGATTTTCCTCATTGTTATTATATCAACAAATAATGGCACTCCAAATACTCTATAAATAATTTGTGATATAACTAAAATTAATGCGATAAGAAAACACAAACATTGTTCGAGTCCTAACTATTTATAAGTTGAAACTTGAGAAGCAACTAGCAAAAGATCAATTTTTCACACATGCATCAAATCTAACAAGTTACGTAGTATATACACCAAACAAGTATGACCACATGAACAGGGTCAAACGTGTCAACATCAAATTAATGATCAAAATAAGGTTTTCACAGAATCACAGGTATGAATGCATATGTTTACTTTTTGGGAACCAGACAATAAGCCTTTTATAAGGTTATCTTTCACATAATATCCAAGAAAGGCCTAGTCAAGTAAAAAGACATTCGAACCACCCTAATTAAAAAAAAAAAAAAAAAGGCCAATAAGCATCTCTTCGTCTTTGCTATATTAACATCTCAGTTATTAGTTGAGTTCCGCACTTGCAATTGCTTAAAACACTGTATCTGGTTTTTCTCATTAAATTATTCTTTCATCAACATATAATGGATTCTGCCATGAAGGAGTTTGAACATCTTGTAGTTAAACTGGAGGAGGTCAAATCAGCCACTGACAACTTTAATGACACCAAAATCATCGGAATTGGTGGTTTTGGAAACGTATATGAAGGAGAAGTATCTCAACCAAGGGGGAAAACTAAAGCGGCTTTTAAGCGTTTGGATCGTAAACATGGGCAAGGTAATCCTCAGTTCTGGAAGGAGGTCATGATGCTTTCCCGTTACACCCACGAAAATCTCATCTCTCTCCTTGGATATTGCAACGAGAGTGGTGAGATGATTTTGGTGTATGAGCACGCTTCTAATGGTAGCCTTGATCGCCATTTGAGTTCCACTAATCTCACGTGGACTCAACGTATTAGGATATGCCATGATGCTGCAAAGGGACTACGTTACCTCCATGAGGATAAAGGTAATCATAGAGTTCTTCACAGAGATATAAAAAGTTCCAACATTCTATTGGACGAGAACTGGAAAGCTAAAGTTTCTGACATGGGACTGGCAAAAGTAGGACCTGCTAATCAGTTTACGTTTTTAATCACTGATAATATTGTGGGTACATTTGGTTACATTGATCCAATGTATCTGCGCATGGGCTTTCTAACGAAAGAGTCTGACGTATACTCTTTCGGTGTCGTCCTTTTTGAAGTTTTATGCGGAAGACTATGTTTAGATTATAGCAATGGTCATATTGGGAATATAGTGCATATCTGGAAACAAAGATATGAAGAGAAAAAGTTAGATGAGATTGTGTTTAAAGATGATCTTGTGCAAGCATTGGATCTAAGTTCTTTGGAAATATTTTCAGAGATCGCCTTTCAATGTTTGCAGGAATCACGTGAAAAGCGACCAAAGATGTCTGATGTTGTGGAAAAACTAGAGATAGCACTCAGATCTCAGGAGCTTGCTGATTTCATACCAATGGACTATGAAGAGATAGTTAAGGCTGTGACACCTCCTCTGATCTACAGATCCGTAGAGGAACTCAAATTGCTTCTCTCCAAAGGAGTCGTCCTTAATGGGGGCAAAACCGTAATTAACTACTCTGCTTGAATTTGTTTTTTAATTACTCTAATTTTTTATTTTAGAAATGGCAAATTTAGATTCATAAAATGTTAGCTTAATTAATTTTTTGAACTTTATATGATTAATACAAAATAAATATTGTGTAGGCAGTATCACCCTACGATAGCTTTTATTCAGTTTAGTATGTGCTACAATTGGATGGTAGCAGTTTCCATGAGTTTCAAGTTAATAAAAATAAGTCATTCGACCCGGTATCTGTTATTAAATCTAGATTCATATTCATATATATCTTCAAACCAAAATGCATACACCATTTATAGTATTTGTTCTATGTCCATCTTTAACTCAAAACAAAAACTGGAACATTGTTATCAAAGGCAAAGACTTACCCACTAGACGTGGGCCCAATTCCCTTGACCCAAATCCAAAAGCCCTGACACAATTTATGCCCTGATAGATTCTCATATTGTAAGCCCAATAACTAATTCAGAACTTTACTTTTAATTGGACGTGTAGTGGTTGTGTATAAGTGAGAAGGGGGAACACATTGAAAGGATTTATATTGAAGCATGTCTGAATCCCGCTGCAATCAAAGAGGACAGTCTACATGATGTCATTGTTAATTCAAGGTGACTTATCCTATTCCTATTCCTTTTGTTTGGAACAACAGGGAGTGAGTTATCCATTTAGTGAAAGTTCGAGGGGGTAATCAATAACTCTAATAGCTACCTTAATTCTTCTTTATGCAGATTTCCAAGGGGGCGATGTTACAGATATCTAAATGAATTCAAAGCACATGTGAGAAGTGAATACTTGACACCTCAAATCTCATACACGGTCAACCTTGTCTTCGGATATCTAAATGAATCGGATGTCAATTCATATAACCCCCTGAGATACAAAATAGATGGGGATGATGAGACAAAAGTTTTCATAATTTACCCTACTATACATATGAGAGAAGATGGATGGTTCATTGCTCCATTATATCACTTTACAAGCCAACACACAACTGTAGATCTTCAATTTGAATTTAAATATAGATGGGCCGATCTAGCAGTCACTGGCATCGAGTTCCAACCATCTGAAGAAAAAGTAAGCACTTTATTGTCAATGGTCATGTTATTTATAAAAAAGATTTAAAGAAAAAATGACACATAACCCGAATGTATGGCTCAATTGCTTGGATATGTCATTATATAGGTGCAACTTCAAGTGTTTGAAGAGTATCAAGACATAGTCGAGGTTGCCTCACAACCTCTGTTCTACACATCCCTTGATGAACTTAAACAGATTCTCTCCATTGGAATCCACCTTAAAGGATACAAAACGGTATTCAATTGGCTATGTCTACTTATAAGCCCCACCACTTTGAATTCTATATTTATCACATATTTTAATAAAAATAATACGAGCACAACTAATTCCCAACTTACTAATTATACAGTGGTTTTCACTTGATGAGAAAGGACAACATTGTCACATGATATCCATGGAAGATTGTTTGATTCCAAATGATGATTTCCCTTCTCGATATGGGTCTCATTATAAGTCAAGGTAACTTGTCATACTCAGACTTATCCCTATTGTTTCATAAGTATATATAAATTGATGCATCATTCTTTGCTTCTTCTTCTTCATGCAGATTTCCAGCAGGCCTTTATCAAACACAGGAAAAGGGATTCGAAACATATGTCAAGACTCAGTTTTTGTCCCCGTCAATCACATACACCGTGAACCTTGTCTTTTATTCTTCCTTAAATCGTAAACAAGAATATGTAGACCTCAAATACAGATTAAGAGGGGAGACAACAACTTCTACTGTGAACCTTGCAAATCGAAGAGAAGATGATGATTGGATTTGTATAGTTGAATTGTTTCAATTCACTAGTGATGGGAGTATCGTTGAATGTGAAATTACTTTTGATAACCATGGATCCAATCTATATGTAGAAGGCATCTTGTTTCAGCCCCTGGAAAAAGTAAGCTGACAAATATCAGTTATCAAGATAAGGTTGGGTCAGGAACATGTATAAATTTGTTTGGGTCGGAGCAGGTCATTTTGAAAGAAAAAATCTGTTTCGGGTCAAAATGGGTCTTGGGGGTTTTGGGTCAACCTGTTGGTTTTAATTTGAATTTCATAAAATAGACAAATTACATGAAACTTTAACTATGGCTAAAAGATAAATTTCAATAGAAAGTATTAAACTAATTATAGCCAAAGTTGTTTTTGCTTTAATTTAGTTATTACATTTTCTTCATTCCAAATTTAAAAAGACTCGTCATCATCAATCATGATCCCAAATGTTGGTTATTATCTAATAATCTGATGAACTGTTAAAAGAATTTGAAATTTAGTTAAACTAACAAAGTGAATTACCAAAAGAATTGATTTAATATATAGCTGCCACATGGTAAGCGTGTAAGATCTGCATTCTACTTAATGGGTTCCGACAGCTTTCACTTCATCACCTTTGGAAATGGAGGTTGGGGCAAAAATGGCAAATTAATATATTTATATTTTATAGGTGGAAGATCCAATTTTAGAGCATGACAAGGTAGAGGGTACACAAACCATATCAGAGTCAGGCATGTTCAGTAATGACACTGCTCAAGATGACATTCCTCAAGAGGTATATTATGTTGCTATTGTGCAGCTTTCACTTCATCGCCTTTTGAAATGGAGGTTGGGGCATAAATGGCCAATTAATGTCTGATATATGTTTAAATTTGACAGGTAGAAGATCGGACAGTTAAGAAGAATCTCTACTCAACTCTTGGGAAGTGGTTCCGGTTCAATAATTAAAAGGTATATTTATATCTCATATCTAGTTGTTGTGTAGCCTATGGACACAGTTGCTAGTTTAAAAGGAGGTATTACAGAATTTCCAAATATTTATTCACATTTGTTTTATTGATAGATGTCTTATCTTGATGAAAATGGGAAAGATGTCTGATATATGTTAAATTTGATAGGTATAAGATCCAATGTTGGAGGATGACAAGGTAGAGGATACACAAACCACATCAAACAATGAGGTATATTTTAGGGTAAAAGTCAAAAATGATAAACATGCTTTCTCAAATGTACCAATACGATAAACATAGTCATTTATGTATCAATATGCTAAACCAAATATCAAATATGTGCAATAATGGGTACTTCTTCACATCTTCATCTCTTATATTTGCATCGTTAGTCCTTTTATACTAACGGCCATTAGTAAATAACTTAAAACTTGGTTTTCTTATGTTTTCGTTCGTTTTTTTTACGTTTTCGTCCGTTTTTTTACGTTTTCGTCCTATTTTTTACGTTTTCGTCTCCTTTTTTACGTTTTCGTCATATTTTTTACGTTTTCGTGTGTTTTTTTACTTTTTCGTCAGTTTTTTTACGTTTTCGTCCGATTTTTTACGTTTTCGTCCGTTTTTTTACGTTTTCGTCCGATTTTTACGCCGTCCGCTTTTACGTTTTCATTTGATTTTTACGTTTTGTCTCTTTTACGTTTAGTCCGATTTTTACGCCGTCGATTTTTACGTTTGTCCTTTTACGTTTCGTCCCTTTTTACGTTTTAATTCGATTTTTAAGTTTTCGTCTCTTTTTACGTTTAGTCGATTTTTACGCCGTCGTTTTTGTACGTTTTCATCCATTTTTTACATTTTCGTTTCTTTTTTTACGTAAAAAACGGACGAAAACGTAATAAATCGGACGAAAACGTAAAAAAACGAACGAAAACGTAAAAAAACTAACGAAAACGTAAAAAATCAGACTAAAACGTAAAAAAAGAGACGAAATCTTAAAAAATTGGACGAAAACGTAAAAAAACGGACGAAAACGTAAAAAATCGGACTAAAACTTAAAAAAAGAGACGAAAACGTAAAAAAATCGGACAAAAAAGTAAAAAATCGGATGAAAACGTAAAAAAAGAGACGAAAACGTAAATAATCAGACGAAAACGTAAAAAATGGGACGAAAACGTAAAAAAACGTACGAAGACGTAAAAAAACGGACGAAAACGTAAAAAATCGGACGAAAACGTAAACAATCGGACGAAAACGTAAGAAAACCAAGTTTTAACTTATTTACTAACGGCCGTTAGTATAAAAGGACTAACGATGCAAATATAAGAGATGAAGATGTGAAGAAGTACCCATTATTAAACATATTTGATATTTGGTTTAGCATATTGATACATAAATGACTATGTTTATCATATTGGTACATTTGAGAAAACATGTTTATCATTTTTGACTTTTACCCCAATTACCCTATATTTTATATCTCATACGTAGCTGTTGTGCAGCCTACGAACACAATTTCTCCTTTTTAATGGGAAGTACTACAAAACTTCTAAACATTATTTACTTATGTATTTTTACCGATAGTGGTCTTATCTTGATAAAATGAGAAGAAATATGCTATGAGTGAGATCGGGTTGTTTAACAAAGTTGAAAGGTAATTTTATTTGGCCCACTTTACCGATTTGAGGTTCTTTCTATCTTCTTGCCAGTTTTATTGAACATGTTTATGTCTTAGCTCCAAAAATATGTGAGGTTAGGGGTATTCTATAAATTTTGGTGATAAATGTGATTGTCTAAGGAAATGTAGTCTGCAGATGTAAGAGGCAATTGAGAATGGATGAGTTGTTTATACTAGATGATGCACCCCTTTGATAATTTCTTTGAATCTGTAGTGTGAGATAAGGAGGAAAACAACACTATATGGTTCTCAGTTTAGCTGCCATAGGTGTTGGAAAAGTAGTCTTGTGCTTTAGGCCATCTTTGGTGATATATAGGTTAATGCATGAGCAATATTTGTTGGTAGGATGTTGGATATTTGTACTTCCTACCTAAACTTGTACTAGTTACCTAACCAGTTGTCTAAGAAATTAATTAAGTGAGACTCACTCGTCAAAGAAATATGTACTATTATAGTATTTTATTACATATGACATTTTTCACAAAAAGACAAAAATAATTCGCCCCGAGTATAGTGGGCCCCAATCGCGCAAGAAAATACGTAAGGTACTAGCTTACACACTAGTACTTGTGTATGTACTTGCAAAGTATAGTTGTGGGACACGTGTCAAATTTTTATGGTAGTCGCACAAGAATTCTGGGGCGACCTTGTCCCATGCGGCATTTTGAGAAATGGTTTCATTTTGAGGCATATAAGGCAAGTGGGTATGTACATTTGGGGTGTTTAGGGAGTTTTCCCTATTTTTCATTAAGGAAAATACAATAAATAGTTAAATACACACATTTTTTTTATAGAAAATATGTTTAGAACAAGGGTGGTGTTTGATTTGATATTCGATGGGAAAAAAAAAAGCAGCATCGGTAGGAAGATTATCCCGACAAAACAAAAGATACGCCGAGGAAATAAGAGATCTTCTGGAATATTCGCCGATGACAAATGAATAGGATTAGTTATTAAGACCCCTCATTTCTACAAGTGATACCCCATTGTTTTTTAGTTTTTTATTATTATTTTATTTTTATTTTTATAATTTTGCTTATATTATTAAACTGTGAAATGAAGTGCGGAACAACAAAAATATAAAGTTTAACAAGTCAAAATTATTAAACAGTCATCGTAAGCAGATGGGTTAAGGGTTAAAGGCGAAGGTACAAAACATATATACTTTTAGTAGGCCATGGGGTACCAATAACATAACCCCAGGGAATATTAAGAGATTTGGGAATGACAAATGATTGTAGGAAAGATGTTAGTTTCGTGCTGTAATATTGTTCGGTTAAAGAAAAAGAAAGACGAAAGGCCCCCTAAACTTGGCAACAATCCTACTATACATACTTTATATCACTTTTGCACCGGCGAACAAAAAAAAAAACAAATCGATGGATTCCGAGACAAAAAAAGAAAAAGGGAGATAAGTAAGTAAAGATGGTGGCGGAATATCGACAAAGAAAAGTGGTTTAGATACAAATAAAGAAAAAAGGGAGATAAAGAACAAAGATGGTGGTGGAATATCGCCAAAGAACAAAGAGAAGTAGTTTTTAAAAGAAAGAGAAAAACATTGAATCGAGGGTGTTTTTGATTTTTATCAATGTTTTAAAATCTGGGTTGACCTTGCCGGTCGAACCGGAAACTTATCAGATGTCGAGCCGGATGTGCAGGATGTGACTGGGTTTTTGCTTTAATTTAGTTATTTACATTATATTCATTCCAAATTAAAAAAGACTCATTATCGTCAATCATGATCCAAAATGTTGGTTATTATCTAATATAATCTCATGAACTTCTAAAAGAATTTGAAATTTAGTTAAAAGTTAAAACTAACAAAGGGAACTACCAAAAGAATTGATTTAATATTTAATATTTAGACGCCACATGGGAAGCGTGTAAGATGTTAGATGCATTCACTTCATCGCCTTTTGGAATGGAGGTTTGAGCAAGCATGGCCAATTAATGTCTGATATATATTTAAATTTGATGGTAGAGGATAATAAAGAAAAGCGGGCAATGAAGAAGTATCGCTACTCAACTATTAGGAAATGTTTCGATTCAATAATCAAAAGGTATATTTATATCTCATGTGTAGTTGTGGTGTAGCCTATGAACAAATTCTTGATTTAAAAGGAGGTATTATAGAATTTCTAAATATTTATTCACATTTGTTTTATTGATAGATGTCTTATCTTGATGAAAATGGGAAAATTGTTTGATGTCGATATATGTTAAATTTGATAGGTATAAGATCCAATCTTGGAGGATGACAAAGCAGAGGATACACAAACCACATCAAACAATGAGGTATATTTTATATCTCATACGTAGTCATTGTGCACCTACGAACACAATTCTCCTTTTAAATGGGAAGTACTACAAAACTTCTAAACAATTACTTACTTATGTATTTTTACCGATAGTGGTCTTATCTTGATAAAATGAGAAGAAATATGCTATGAGTGAGATCGGGTTGTTTAACGGTGAAAGGTAATTTTATTTGGCCCACTTTACCCGATTCGAGGTTCTTTCTATCTTCTTGCCGTTTATTGAGCATGTTTATGTCTTAGCTCCAAAAAATATGTGAGGTTAGGGGTATTCTATAAATTTTGGTGATAAATGTGATTGTCTAAGGAAATGTAGTCTGCAGATGTAAGAGGCAATTGAGAATGGATGAGTTGTTTATACTAGATGATGCACCCCTTTGATAATTTCTTTGAATCTGTAGTGTGAGATAAGGAGGAAAACAACACTATATGGTTCTCAGTTTAGCTGCCATAGGTGTTGGAAAAGTAGTCTTGTGCTTTAGGCCATCTTTGGTGATATATAGGTGAATGCATGAGCAATATTTGTTGGTAGGATGTTGGATATTTGTACTTCCTACCTAAACTTGTACTAGTTACCTAACTAGTTGTCTAAGAAATTAATTAAGTGAGACTCACTCGTCAAAGAAATATGTACTATTATAGTATTTTATTACATATGACATTTTCACAAAAGACAAAAATAATTCGCCCGAGTATAGTGGGTTCTAATCGCAAGAAAATACGTAAGGTACTAGCTTACACACTAGTACTTGTGTATGTACTTGCAAAGTATAGTTGTGGGACACGTGTCAAATTTTATGGTAGTCGACAAGAATTGGGGCGACCTTGTCCCATGCGGCATTTTGAGAAATGGTTTCATTTTGAGGCATATAAGGCAAGTGGGTATGTACATTTGGGGTGTTTAGGGAGTTTTCCCTATTTTTCATTAAGGAAAATACAATAAATAGTTAAATACACACATTTTTTTTATAGAAAATATGTTTAGAACAAGGGTGGTGTTTGATTTGATATTCGATGGGAAAAAAAAAGCAACAGACCAGCCGGAAGATTATCCTGACAAAACAAAAGATACGCCAGAGAAAATAAGATATCTGCCGGAATATACGCCGATGACAGCGAATAGGGATTAGTTATTAAGACCCCTCATTTCTACAAGTGATACCCCATTGTTTTTTAGTTTTTTTTATTATTATTTTATTTTTATTTTTATAATTTTGCTTATATTATTAAACTGTGAAACAGAAAGTGCGGAACAACAAAAATATAAAGTTTAACAAGTCAAAATTATTAAACAGGTACTGTAAACAGTGGGTTAAGGGTTAAAGGGGCAGAAGGTACAAAACATATATACTTTTAGTAGGCCATGGGGTACCAATAACATAACCCCAGGGAATATTAAGAGATTTGGGAATGACAAATGATTGTAGGAAAGATGTTAGTTTCGTGCTGTAATATTGTTCGGTTAAAGAAAAAGAAAGACGAAAGGCCCCCTAAACTTGGCAACAATCCTACTATACATACTTTATATCACTTTTGCACCGGCGAACAAAAAAAAAAAACAAATCGATGGATTCCGAGACAAAAAAAGAAAAAGGGAGATAAGTAAGTAAAGATGGTGGCGGAATATCGACAAAGAAAAGTGGTTTAGATACAAATAAAGAAAAAAGGGAGATAAAGAACAAAGATGGTGGTGGAATATCGCCAAAGAACAAAGAGAAGTAGTTTTTAAAAGAAAGAGAAAAACATTGAATCGAGGGTGTTTTTGATTTTTATCAATGTTTTAAAATCTGGGTTGACCTTGCCGGTCGAACCGGAAACTTATCAGATGTCGAGCCGGATGTGCAGGATGTGACTGGGTTTTTGCTTTAATTTAGTTATTTACATTATATTCATTCCAAATTAAAAAAGACTCATTATCGTCAATCATGATCCAAAATGTTGGTTATTATCTAATATAATCTCATGAACTTCTAAAAGAATTTGAAATTTAGTTAAAAGTTAAAACTAACAAAGGGAACTACCAAAAGAATTGATTTAATATTTAATATTTAGACGCCACATGGGAAGCGTGTAAGATGTTAGATGCATTCACTTCATCGCCTTTTGGAATGGAGGTTTGAGCAAGCATGGCCAATTAATGTCGATATATATTTAAATTTGATGGTAGAGGATAATAAAGAAAAGCGGGCAATGAAGAAGTATCGCTACTCAACTATTAGGAAATGTTTCGATTCAATAATCAAAAGGTATATTTATATCTCATGTGTAGTTGTGGTGTAGCCTATGAACAAATTCTTGATTTAAAAGGAGGTATTATAGAATTTCTAAATATTTATTCACATTTGTTTTATTGATAGATGTCTTATCTTGATGAAAATGGGAAAATTGTTTGATGTCCGATATATGTTAAATTTGATAGGTATAAGATCCAATCTTGGAGGATGACAAGGCAGAGGATACACAAACCACATCAAACAATGAGGTATATTTTATATCTCATACGTAGTATGTTAGCGACCTACGAACACAATTCTCCTTTTAAATGGGAAGTACTACAAAACTTCTAAACAGTTATTTACTTATGTATTTTTACTGATAGTGGTCTTATCTTGATAAAAATGAGAAGAAATATGCTATGAGTGAGATCGGGTTGTTTAACAGTGAAAGGTAATTTTATTTGGCCCACTTTACCTGATTCGAGGTTCTTTCTCTATCTTCTTGCCAGTTTTATTGAGCATGTTTATGTCTTAGCTCCAAAAAATATGTGAGGTTAGGGGTATTCTATAAATTTTGGTGATAAATGTGATTGTCTAAGGAAATGTAGTCTGCAGATGTAAGAGGCAATTGAGAATGGATGAGTTGTTTATACTAGATGATGCACCCCTTTGATAATTTCTTTGAATCTGTAGTGTGAGATAAGGAGGAAAACAACACTATATGGTTCTCAGTTTAGCTGCCATAGGTGTTGGAAAAGTAGTCTTGTGCTTTAGGCCATCTTTGGTGATATATAGGTGAATGCATGAGCAATATTTGTTGGTAGGATGTTGGATATTTGTACTTCCTACCTAAACTTGTACTAGTTACCTAACTAGTTGTCTAAGAAATTAATTAAGTGAGACTCACTCGTCAAAGAAATATGTACTATTATAGTATTTTATTACATATGACATTTTTCACAAAAAGACAAAAATAATTCGCCCCGAGTATAGTGGGCCCCAATCGCGCAAGAAAATACGTAAGGTACTAGCTTACACACTAGTACTTGTGTATGTACTTGCAAAGTATAGTTGTGGGACACGTGTCAAATTTTTATGGTAGTCGCACAAGAATTCTGGGGCGACCTTGTCCCATGCGGCATTTTGAGAAATGGTTTCATTTTGGGGCATATAGGGCAAGTGGGTATGTACTTTTGATGTGTTTAGGGAGTTTTCCCTATTTTTCATTAAGGAAAATACAATAAATAGTTAAATACACACATTTTTTTTATTGAAAATATGTTTAGAACAAGGGTGGTGTTTGATTTGATACTCGATGGGAAAAAAAAAAGCAACAGACCAGCCGGAAGATTATCCTGACAAAACAAAAGATACGCCAGAGAAAATAAGATATGTGCCGGAATATACGCCGATGACAGCGAATAGGGATTAGTTATTAAGACCCCTCATTTCTACAAGTGATACCCCATTGTTTTTTAGTTTTTTTTATTATTATTTTATTTTTATTTTTATAATTTTGCTTACATTATTAAACTGTGAAACAGAAAGTGCGGAACAAAAAAATATAAAGTTTAACAAGTCAAAAGTATTAAACAGGTACTGTAAACAGTGGGTTAAGGGTTAAAGGGGCAGAAGGTACAAAACATATATACTTTTAGTAGGCCATGGGGTACTAATAACATAACCCTAGGGAATAATAAGAGATTTGGGAATGACAAATGATTGTAGGAAAGATGTTAGTTTCGTGCTGTAATATTGTTCGGTGAAAGAAAAAGAAAGACGAAAGGCCCCCTAAACTTGGCAACAATCCCACTATACATACTTTATATCACTTTTGCACCGGCGAACAAAAAAAAAAACAAATCGATGGATTCCGAGACAAAAAAAGAAAAAGGGAGATAAGTAAGTAAAGATGGTGGCGGAATATCGACAAAGAAAAGTGGTTTAGATACAAATAAAGAAAAAAGGGAGATAAAGAACAAAGATGGTGGTGGAATATCGCCAAAGAACAAAGAGAAGTAGTTTTTAAAAGAAAGAGAAAAACATTGAATCGAGGGTGTTTTTGATTTTATCAATGTTTTAAAATCTGGTTGACCTTGCGGTCGAACCGGAAACTTATCGATGTCGAGCGGATGTGCAGGATGTGACTGGGTTTTTGCTTTAATTTAGTTATTTACATTATATTCATTCCAAATTAAAAAAGACTCATTATCGTCAATCATGATCCAAAATGTTGGTTATTATCTAATATAATCTCATGAACTTCTAAAAGAATTTGAAATTTAGTTAAAAGTTAAAACTAACAAAGGGAACTACCAAAAGAATTGATTTAATATTTAATATTTAGACGCCACATGGGAAGCGTGTAAGATGTTAGATGCATTCACTTCATCGCCTTTTGGAATGGAGGTTTGAGCAAGCATGGCCAATTAATGTCTGATATATATTTAAATTTGACAGGTAGAGGATAATAAAGAAAAGCGGGCAATGAAGAAGTATCGCGACTCAACTATTAGGAAATGTTTCCGATTCAATAATCAAAAGGTATATTTATATCTCATGTGTAGTTGTGGTGTAGCCTATGAACAAATTACTGATTTAAAAGGAGGTATTATAGAATTTCTAAATATTTATTCACATTTGTTTTATTGATAGATGTCTTATCTTGATGAAAATGGGAAAATTGTTTGATGTCTGATATATGTTAAATTTGATAGGTATAAGATCCAATCTTGGAGGATGACAAGGCAGAGGATACACAAACCACATCAAACAATGAGGTATATTTTATATCTCATACGTAGCTGTTGTGCAGCCTACGAACACAATTTCTCCTTTTAAATGGGAAGTACTACAAAACTTCTAAACAATTATTTACTTATGTATTTTACCGATAGTGGTCTTATCTTGATAAAATGAGAAGAAATATGCTATGAGTGAGATCGGGTTGTTTAACAGTGAAAGGTAATTTTATTTGGCCCACTTTACCTGATTCGAGGTTCTTTCTCTATCTTCTTGCCAGTTTTATTGAACATGTTTATGTCTTAGCTCCAAAAAATATGTGAGGTTAGGGGTATTCTATAAATTTTGGTGATAAATGTGATTGTCTAAGGAAATGTAGTCTGCAGATGTAAGAGGCAATTGAGAATGGATGAGTTGTTTATACTACATGATGCACCCCTTTGATAATTTCTTTGAATCTGTAGTGTGAGATAAGGAGGAAAACAACACTATATGGTTCTCAGTTTAGCTGCCATAGGTGTTGGAAAAGTAGTCTTGTGCTTTAGGCCATCTTTGGTGATATATAGGTGAATGCATGAGCAATATTTGTTGGTAGGATGTTGGATATTTGTACTTCCTACCTAAACTTGTACTAGTTACCTAACTAGTTGTCTAAGAAATTAATTAAGTGAGACTCACTCGTCAAAGAAATATGTACTATTATAGTATTTTATTACATATGACATTTTTCACAAAAAGACAAAAATAATTCGCCCCGAGTATAGTGGGCCCCAATCGCGCAAGAAAATACGTAAGGTACTATCTTACACACTAGTACTTGTGTATGTACTTGCAAAGTATAGTTGTGGGACACGTGTCAAATTTTTATGGTAGTCGCACAAGAATTCTGGGTCGACCTTGTCCCATGCGGCATTTTGAGAAATGGTTTCATTTTGGGGCATATAGGGCAAGTGGGTATGTACTTTTGGGGTGTTTAGGGAGTTTTCCCTATTTTTCATTAAGGAAAATACAATAAATAGTTAAATACACACATTTTTTTTTATAGAAATTATGTTTAGAACAAGGGTGGTGTTTGATTTGATATTCGATGGGAAAAAAAAAGCAACAGACCAGCCGGAAGATTATCCTGACAAAACAAAAGATACGCCAGAGAAAATAAGATATCTGCCGAAATATACGCCGATGACAGCGAATAGGGATTAGTTATTAAGACCCCTCATTTCTACAAGTGATACCCCATTGTTTTTTAGTTTTTTTTATTATTATTTTATTTTTATTTTTATAATTTTGCTTATATTATTAAAATGTGAAACAGAAAGTGCGGAACAAAAAAATATAAAGTTTAACAAGTCAAAATTATTAAACAGGTACTGTAAACAGTGGGTTAAGGGTTAAAGGGGCAGAAGGTACAAAACATATATACTTTTAGTAGGCCATGGGGTACCAATAACATAACCCCAGGGAATAATAAGAGATTTGGGAATGACAAATGATTGTAGGAAAGATGTTAGTTTCGTGGTGTAATATTGTTCGGTGAAAGAAAAAGAAAGACGAAAGGCCCCCTAAACTTGGCAACAATCCCACTATACATACTTTATATCACTTTTGCACCGGCGAACAAAAAAAAACAAATCGATGGATTCCGAGACAAAAAAAGAAAAAGGGAGATAAGTAAGTAAAGATGGTGGCGGAATATCGACAAAGAAAAGTGGTTTAGATACAAATAAAGAAAAAAGGGAGATAAAGAACAAAGATGGTGGTGGAATATCGCCAAAGAACAAAGAGAAGTAGTTTTTAAAGAAAGAGAAAACATTGAATCGAGGGTGTTTTTGATTTTATCAATGTTTTAAAACTGGTTGACCTTGCCGGTCGAACCGAAACTTATCGATGTCGAGCCGGATGTGCAGGATGTGACCGGGTTTTGCTTTAATTTAGTTATTTACATTATATTCATTCCAAATTAAAAAGACTCATTATCGTCAATCATGATCCAAAATGTTGGTTATTATCTAATATAATCTCATGAACTTCTAAAAGAATTTGAAATTTAGTTAAAAGTTAAAACTAACAAAGGAACTACCAAAAGAATTGATTTAATATTTAATATTTAGACGCCACATGGGAAGCGTGTAAGATGTTAGATGCATTCACTTCATCGCCTTTTGGAATGGAGGTTTGAGCAAGCATGGCCAATTAATGTCGATATATATTTAAATTTGACAGTAGAGGATAATAAAGAAAAGCGGGCAATGAAGAAGTATCGCTACTCAACTATTAGGAAATGTTTCGATTCAATAATCAAAAGGTATATTTATATCTCATGTGTAGTTGTGGTGTAGCCTATGAACAAATTACCGATTTAAAAGGAGGTATTATAGAATTTCTAAATATTTATTCACATTTGTTTTATTGATAGATGTCTTATCTTGATGAAAATGGGAAAATTGTTTGATGTCTGATATATGTTAAATTTGATAGGTATAAGATCCAATCTTGGAGGATGACAAGGCAGAGGATACACAAACCACATCAAACAATGAGGTATATTTTATATCTCATACGTAGCTGTTGTGCAGCCTACGAACACAATTTCTCCTTTTAAATGGGAAGTACTACAAAACTTCTAAACAGTTACTTACTTATGTATTTTTACTGATAGTGGTCTTATCTTGATAAAAATGAGAAGAAATATGCTATGAGTGAGATCGGGTTGTTTAACAGTGAAAGGTAATTTTATTTGGCCCACTTTACCTGATTCGAGGTTCTTTCTCTATCTTCTTGCCAGTTTTATTGAACATGTTTATGTCTTAGCTCCAAAAAATATGTGAGGTTAGGGGTATTCTATAAATTTTGGTGATAAATGTGATTGTCTAAGGAAATGTAGTCTGCAGATGTAAGAGGCAATTGAGAATGGATGAGTTGTTAATACTAGATGATGCGCCCCTTTGATAATTTCTTTGAATCTGTAGTGTGAGATAAGGAAGAAAACAACACTATATGGTTCTCAGTTTAGCTGCCATAGGTGTTGGAAAAGTAGTCTTGTGCTTTAGGCCATCTTTGGTGATATATAGGTGAATGCATGAGCAATATTTGTTGGTAGGATGTTGGATATTTGTACTTCCTACCTAAACTTGTACTAGTTACCTAATCAGTTGTCTAAGAAATTAATTAAGTGAGACTCACTCGTCAAAGAAATATGTACTATTATAGTATTTTATTACATATGACATTTTCACAAAAGACAAAAATAATTCGCCTTAGTATAGTGGGTCTAATCGCAAGAAAATACGTAAGGTACTATCTTACATACTAGTACTTGTGTATGTACTTGCAAAGTATAGTTGTGGGACACGTGTCAAATTTTATGGTAGTCGCACAAGAATTGCAGGTCGACCTTGTCCCATGCGGCATTTTGAGAAATGGTTTCATTTTGGGGCATATAGGGCAGTGGGTATGTACTTTGGGGTGTTTAGGGAGTTTTCCCTATTTTTCATTAAGGAAAATACAATAAATAGTTAAATACACACATTTTTTTTTATAGAAAATATGTTTAGAACAAGGGTGGTGTTTGATTTGATATTCGATGGGAAAAAAAAAGCAACAGACCAGCCGGAAGATTATCCTGACAAAACAAAAGATACGCCAGAGAAAATAAGATATCTGCCGGAATATACGCCAATGACAGCGAATAGGGATTAGTTATTAAGACCCCTCATTTCTACAAGTGATACCCCATTGTTTTTTAGTTTTTTTTATTATTATTTTATTTTTATTTTTATAATTTTGCTTATATTATTAAACTGTGAAACAAAAAGTGCGGAACAAAAAAATATAAAGTTTAACAAGTCAAAAGTATTAAACAGGTACTGTAAACAGTGGGTTAAGGGTTAAAGGGGCAGAAGGTACAAAACATATATACTTTTAGTAGGCCATGGGGTACCAATAACATAACCCCAGGGAATAATAAGAGATTTGGGAATGACAAATGATTGTAGGAAAGATGTTAGTTTCAGGTCGTAATATTGTTCGGTGAAAGAAAAGAAAGACGAAAGGCCCCTAAACTTGGCAACAATCCCACTATACATACTTTATATCACTTTTGCACCGAACAAAAAAAAACAAATCGATGGATTCCGAGACAAAAAAAAAAAAGGAGATAAGTAAGTAAAGATGGTGGCGGAATATCGACAAAGAAAAGTGGTTTAGATACAAATAAAGAAAAAGGGAGATAAAGAACAAAGATGGTGGTGGAATATCGCCAAAGAACAAAGAGAAGTAGTTTTAAAGAAAGAGAAAACATTGAATCGAGGGTGTTTTGATTTTATCAATGTTTTAAAACTGGTTGACCTTGCCGGTCGAACCGGAAACTTATCAGATGTCGAGCCGGATGTGCAGGATGTGACTGGGTTTTTGCTTTAATTTAGTTATTTACATTATATTCATTCCAAATTAAAAAAGACTCATTATCGTCAATCATGATCCAAAATGTTGGTTATTATCTAATATAATCTCATGAACTTCTAAAAGAATTTGAAATTTAGTTAAAAGTTAAAACTAACAAAGGGAACTACCAAAAGAATTGATTTAATATTTAATATTTAGACGCCACATGGGAAGCGTGTAAGATGTTAGATGCATTCACTTCATCGCCTTTTGGAATGGAGGTTTGAGCAAGCATGGCCAATTAATGTCTGATATATATTTAAATTTGACAGGTAGAGGATAATAAAGAAAAGCGGGCAATGAAGAAGTATCGCTACTCAACTATTAGGAAATGTTTCCGATTCAATAATCAAAAGGTATATTTATATCTCATGTGTAGTTGTGGTGTAGCCTATGAACAAATTACTGATTTAAAAGGAGGTATTATAGAATTTCTAAATATTTATTCACATTTGTTTTATTGATAGATGTCTTATCTTGATGAAAATGGGAAAATTGTTTGATGTCTGATATATGTTAAATTTGATAGGTATAAGATCCAATCTTGGAGGATGACAAGGCGAGAGGATACACAAACCACATCAAACAATGAGGTATATTTTATATCTCATACGTAGTCATGTGCGACCTACGAACACAATTTCTCCTTTTAAATGGGAAGTACTACAAAACTTCTAAACAATTACTTACTTATGTATTTTTACCGATAGTGGTCTTATCTTGATAAAATGAGAAGAAATATGCTATGAGTGAGATCGGGTTGTTTAACAGTGAAAGGTAATTTTATTTGGCCCACTTTACCTGATTCGAGGTTCTTTCTCTATCTTCTTGCCAGTTTTATTGAACATGTTTATGTCTTAGCTCCAAAAAATATGTGAGGTTAGGGGCATTCTATAAATTTTGGTGATAAATGTGATTGTCTAAGGAAATGTAGTCTTGTAAGAGGCAATTGAGAATGGATGAGTTGTTTATACTAGATGATGCACCCCTTTGATAATTTCTTTGAATCTGTAGTGTGAGATAAGGAGGAAAACAACACTATATGGTTCTCAGTTTAGCTGCCATAGGTGTTGGAAAAGTAGTCTTGTGCTTTAGGCCATCTTTGGTGATATATAGGTGAATGCATGAGCAATATTTGTTGGTAGGATGTTGGATATTTGTACTTCCTACCTAAACTTGTACTAGTTACCTAACCAGTTGTCTAAGAAATTAATTAAGTGAGACTCACTCGTCAAAGAAATATGTACTATTATAGTATTTTATTACATATGACATTTTTCACAAAAAGACAAAAATAATTCGCCCCGAGTATAGTGGGCCCCAATCGCGCAAGAAAATACGTAAGGTACTAGCTTACACACTAGTACTCGTGTATGTACTTGCAAAGGGGTCATCCTTAATGGGGGCAAAACGGTAATTAGCTACATTGCTTTGAATTATGTTTTACATATATGGCTTGTGCTACCCATACACATAGATTATATCTATCTATGCTACATATAAAAGAGAGATGACTCTCTCTTTTAATTTTAAGTAATATAACTTTTGATGCTTATGGTACAACACAAAAAACACTCGCTTTCTTAGTTTTAAATGAACAATTAATGTGGTAAATAAAAATAATTAATGGAGTTATTAAAACACCCCCTATATAAAAAATATAAATTATCAAGCATATTATACAACTAACTTTACGCAATTCCTGCTTTAAATGTCACTAAAATACTTGAAACTAAGAAATTGAATAATACAAATAATAAAGTATATTATACAAACTATTCAAACACAAAAATTACAATTTAAGAAATACAAATAATAAAGCTAAATTTACAAAAAATTTTCTCTATATTTTATCCTACTACACATATTTCTAATCCGGCCTCAATTTATTTAAAACTACATGTATATAAAACGCGGTTCGATTCGGGTAATTGCTGATATTTAAAAATGAAAACCGAAATCGAAACGCGATAAGAGGGTTTATCGACTTTTAATTATCGTTTTTTTGCTGTTTCGAATTAAGCGCGTCGGCTCGGTTTGTCGGTTTCACAGAATTTTTTAACACCCATATCCATAAAACTTAGCTTTATATAAATCAAATAGACATTTTAAATGACGAAAAAACATTGCTCAATAATATATTTATTATCACAATCGTATAATGAAAAACACTATCATTAGTTAAAAAGTTGAAATACGTCACATGTAATTCTTGATATCCGTAAATTTATTATCAAAAAGAAAATAATAAATTAGAATACATAATTCACCGGTTTTTTTTATTTCAGAGGCACCAGCCACCACAACGCACGAATACCCTACTAGTTGTTGATAAAGTATTTTTAACATGAGAGATTTCAAATAAAAAATTTATTAAAGTAAAGTAGGTAAAATAGTGTCATATCTTAACCCGTGACAACATTTTGATGCACAAACGAAAAACTCAATCAATAAATTTGATCATTTGACGCGAAAACAAAAACTTTTGACGAAAAAAATTAAAAAATAAGACGAGTGTTTGATGCATAAACACATAATTTTGATATCTGTTTTTTTCATCAAACTTTTATCTTTTTTTTTCATCAAACGTTTATATGCATCAATCACTCCTCCATTTTAGCATCAAAACTTTACTTTTCCATTAAATGTTCCGTATTTGTTATTGTGTTTGTTGTTTGTGCATCAAAATGTTGCACATGTTGCGATATTGCATTATTTTACTTTATGGGTTTCTTTTACCATAACCTGTAACATAATATATATTAAAGAGTAACTAACATGGTTCATCCTTGTGATTTTTAAAAAAAATGCATATGCCGTACCTAATTTGCATGGATAGTCCTTAAGTTTGAAAAGAATGACAATCGTCGCCCCTAGAAGGATTGTTGGTGCAATTCTTTTCAAAGTCGAGGGATGCTAGTGACCTAGTGTTATGCTATTTTCAAAGTCGAGGGATTGTTGGTGTAATGCTTTTTCATAGTTAGGAAATGTTGGTGTCATTTTTGTTAACCTTAAGAATGATCTGTGCAAAAGAATATTTTGTATTTTTGGACAAATCACAAGGACGATCCGTGTAAATTACTCTTATCTTTACTACCTTGTAATGCATTTAGGACATTCTTTAAATAGCAAGGCTTAAAATTCAGATTTTGTAACTTACTTATTATGGAAATATAATGTCTCTTGCTAAATTAATACAACACATGCTAGCTTAAAAGTTAAGCCAATACTTGTAACATTAGTAGTCATTGAATACAAAATTTAAATCCCTCCAATATTTTTAAAACCCACTTTTATGAATTTGAAAGCTATGTATTGTAACAGCACCATTCTTGCAGCCCACTTTAACAGCCCATTAAATATATTGATTAGTACAAAACGGGTATAAAAACCCACAAATAAACACGCACAAAAGACCAATCATATCTCACACTCTCTCTCAAAAACGTAAATTGCCACTCTTGTGCTAAATATCAACCGGCGCTACCAACTAAATCTGCCACCACCGCTAACGGCATGTGTCGGCATCACCACCCCTTGACATGGTCTAGGTGGCCTTCGCTCGCCAAAACTTTTAGTATAATCGAAAAACATTTCACGCCAAAAAATTTAATTTCAGGGTACCCGCCGCTGCAACGCGCGGGTACCATGCTAGTATTATATAAAAGAAACCATGTAATTCTTTTACTCTTTTATTATGTGCGCGCTGGGTTATAAGCTACTAAAAGTTTGACACGATATTATTTGTGAAACAAGTTTCATTTCTTTTTTGTTTATTTATTTGTAGCCCTGTCAATATCAAAGAGCTTGTGTCCCAATCGTATCTCATGTTTCCCAACCATATGGTTTTGGATTCAAGTCCTCCTTAGGACATGTGAGATAATTTTGTGGTGTAAATGTTGTGTAGTTAAAATTGCAGTTGAAAAAAAATAATAATGAAAAAAAAAATATTGTAGCCCTATTAACCTGCGGGTTGACAGCAGATTAAAAAGTAAATCTGAATTGATGCGGTTCACACAAGGTTTTGTCCAAAATTCAACTTGTATGTTGAATATTAAACTTTTTACTGAAGTATATTTATTTGTATTCAAAATGTATAAGATATAATATCATAGTTTATAATAACATATCATCTTAATATATAGTACTGGCTTGCTAAATATAATGATAATTTTGGTTTAGTATACACTTAGTAGGTGAATTGTTCGTATATGTTATATATATAGCAACATCTTAAAGACTAACGATAGGTAAAGGGTCTAAACTGAAGCTTGACGTTTACCACCAAATAATACAACTATTATATGGTTTGAGCTAAATAACCAACGCTTAACATATGTTAAAAAAACAAATATAAGGTGTATTTGTGCAATCGGAACGAAAATAAAAACACAAGGAAGCATATAAAATACGTATATAAATTACTCAATGTTATGTATATACAATTGTAAAAAGTTAATACTTCTTTAATGAGTAACTTTATTTATGAACATGCATGTAGTGGTTCGCAATAAATGAAAAGGGAGAACATTTTGAGAGGATTTACACCCAAGCCTGTTTGGATCGAGCTAAAGCCCGCTATTTACAACATCATGTTGACATTGTTAATTCAAGGTAACTTATCCTATTACTATCCCTTTTGTTGTATATGTAAGTAACGAACAAAGAGTGAGTTATCAATAACTTATTTAGTTTGTCATTCATTAATTGCTGCCTTAATTCTTCTTTAAGCAGATTTCCAGAGGGACGATGTTACCAATATAAAAGGGAATTCAAAGCATGTGTGAGAGATGAATACTTGACATCTCAAATATCATACACGCTCAACATTGTCTTCCGATATAATGAATCACAAGTCAATTCATATAATTACCCCCTGAGATACAAAATAGATGGGGAGGATGAGACAAAAGTTTTCATAATTTACCCTTCTACACATATGAGAGAAGATGGATGGTTCGTTGCTCCTTTATATCACTTTACAAGCCAATACACAACTGATCTTCAAATTATGTTTGAACCACATGGCACCCTTTTACTAGTAGTAGCATTCGAGTTCCAACCATCAGAAGAAAAAGTGAGTGGTTTATTACTTTACTGTCATTGTTCTTTATTATTGATGGTTCTACTATTTTTAAAGCTTGTTTAGAAAATGTATGGCTCAATCACTTGCTTGGACATGTCATATATAGGCTGAACTAAATGATCTAGTGTTTGAAGAGTACCAAGACATAGTCAAAGATGCCTCACAGTCTCTTGTCTACGGATCCCTTGAGGAACTCAAACGGATTCTCTCCAAAGGAGTCCACCTTAACGGATACAAAACGGTATTCAATTGGCTATGTCTACTTATAAGTCCCACGGTTCCCTCCAGTTTGATTTCTTTATGTGTTACTATATTTTAATAAAATTAACATGAGCACAACTAATTCCCAACTTACTAATTATGTAGTGGTTTTCACATAATAAGAAAGGAGAACACTGTCACATGATATCCTTGAAAGAGTGTTTGATTCCAAATGAAGATTCAACTCCTCAATACAAGTCTCACTGTTGCTCAAGGTGACTTTTCCTCCTCCTCTGACTCATCACTATTGTTTCAAAAGTATATATCGATTAATGTATCATTCATTCTTTGCTTCGTCTTCTTCTTCTTCTTTTTGCAGATTTCCAGCAGGCCTTTATCAAACAACTGATAAGGCATTCGAAACACATGTGAAGGCTCAATTACTGTCCCCAAAAATTACATACTCCGTGAACCTTGTATACAACAGTTCCTCAGATGGTAACCAAGTGTATGTAGACCTTAAGTACAGATTAAGAGGGGAGATAACAACTTACACAGTGTACCTTGCAAATCGGAGAGATGAAGATATGTGTTATATGGCTGAATTGTATCAATTCACTAGCGACGGGAGTATTGTTGATCTTGAAATTATTTTTGAAAATTCTGGAGCCAATATAGTCGGAGTAGAGGGCATAATGTTTCAGCCCCTGGAAATAGTAAGATGATAAATACTGGTTAAATCATCTTAGTCAATTTTTAATTATCATTTTATTACTGTTATGAAATAGGTAAACAACTGCTAAATAGGTCGAAATTGGTTTGGGTCAAAATGGGCCATTTTTTGTTTGAGTCAGACGTGCGGGTTGAACAACAAATTGGGAATGGAAGTTTAGATTTCCTTAAAACTGACAAATAGTCAAAGGAGATCGATACGAAATTTATAAAAGTTATGAATCAAATTTTTTATAGCTTAAACTAAAACTGGTAAACCAATTACATTCTATAAATAGATGGAAGATCAAGTATCAAAGGATGACAAGGTGGAGAATATCCAAACCACATCAGATTCAGAATCAGACACTTATTGGGAACAAAAGTTTCCGGATAAGTATGAAGAAATACTCAATTTGTCAAAAGATAGTCTGAGGTGGACAACGAAGAAGGAACTCTACTCAATTTTTGGAAGAGGGTTCCTGATCAACAATGGTGAACAGGTATACTTTAGGAATTATATGACTATTGGCATTATTTCAAACCTAATTTAAGTGTAATATCCCATACACTTACAAATCTTTATGGATTGATAGTGGTTCTCTGTTGATAAACATGGGAAGAAATGTCTAATGCTATCTGCAAGAGCGACTTGGGTAATAGATGAGAAAAACTCAGCTTGCGAGTCGTCCCACGAGTCAAGATTCTTTCTCTATCATTTCTAGCCAGTTTTCCTGTAATAGTTTATATGTTATTCATATGTGTGCACCATTTTGAAACTACCTACGAATACAGACACTTTCTAGAAGAAATTAAATATATTTATGAATCTTTCTTTTGCACTCAACTGGTTTATGTGTTATTCATATGTTCTAGTCTCGTATTGCTTATTACCTTAAGTGAGCGACAAGGATAACTCCCGTGGTAACAGATATATGATTAGACTAATAATGAAATCTATACAGTTAGAAATCCATTCTACACATCCATCTTCACGATTCAAACCATCATTACACTGTAATGATAAAAATTATCACTCGCTTCAAATAAGACTGCTCTATTGATCCTTTTTTCCTCTATTAGACTTCTGAATATTCATTCCCACATTCCACATTTTTGCTACATGGAGGGCCACCTCAGTTGGCTTCACTTAAAAACTCACTAGCTTTTCATCTCTGAAATTTTGTAATCTATTTCTAAGGTTGCTTCACATGCCATTTTCACATGATCAAGGAGCAAAATCCCAAATAATTCTTGCCACTCATTAGCCAGCCCATTCAGACTAGTCACTGTTTGCAACTTGCCCTGTATATTCTGTACAAAAAAGGCAGTTGAAAAAAAAAAGAAAAAAAAAGATGGAGAGTGTGCTTCACAGTTTCTAATTAATGGGCATACCATTACTGCAGTTATCCTCATTTCATTGTAGATTTGTATGTCTAGGATTACACTGAGAGTACCATACCAAGGAAAACCACTGCACCTTTGAAGTCTGAGTTCTAATAGCTTTCCAAAAATGTTTGTCAACAAACATGACTTCTTTACCTTTTGAGTTTTTCCATACCACTACATCTTTTCAAAAAGGATTAGTATAGGCTCTTAGATGCTTAAAACTAGAGGATATATTGTATGCCACTCGGGAGGTCACTTTCATCTTCCATATTTGATTATAGCTGCATACAAGCCACATTGAATTGGATTACCCTAATTTATGGACAATTTGAGATTTCACTCACCTCTATCAAGTTCTCCCATTCCCAACTGTCTAAATTCTAGTGTTTAACTTCCCAAACACTTCTGCCTTTTAACTCCATTGTGTGACTCCATTATATTCCATAAATGGGTCAAAACGCTTAATAGTTAAGAAAGACACTTTATTACATTGCAATATATGCATGGGTACTCGTCTACTGCAATTATACTATGCATTTCTCTCACATTTGATTTTCAAGATTTCACTTTTCAAGGTTTGACCATACACTCATTATATGTAGTATAGATTATATGTAGTATAGATGTAGTATAGATAAATGGGTCAAAACGGGTAATAGTTAAGAGACACTTTATTTCACTGCAATATTCTTTTTCCTTTTAACTCCATTGCGTGACTCCATTATATTGCATGAATGGCTCAAAACGGGTAATACTTAAGAAAGACACTTTATTACACTGCAATATTCTATGAATAGTTGATTATCATAGCTTTATGCCATATAAATCTCTTTTATAACTATTCTAGGGAAGCATGCATACATAAGCAATCAATTTGAAAAGCTTTGTAAAGAGAGCCCTAAACGTTGGATTTTGTACCCCGCCGATATGCCAAAGCATTGCCTGACTTTTCTTTGGTGTGGCATGGCGTGGAAATTTTTGGTTGACAAATTCCGCTCACTTTCAATGTCATCACTTTTTATGCTGGCATGTCATTCAGTTTACCCATAGTGAATGAGAAAGCCCTTAAAGAGCCTTTCATTTCATAGAAAATATTAGCAAGTCCACCCTTTAAATAATAAACAATAAACAACTTAACACATCAGTTGGCTTCTACTATTTGGATGCCTTAAAAACTTTCTGAATCGATTACATATTAGATGAGTTTCTTGTTTCTGCAGATTTGGAGAAGTCCTTGTGATAACTGCTGGCTACAAATTTGAACTTGTGAATGAAATAAAACGCGAATTGCTGTCAGCTGATACAACATACGCAAGTTATTTTGTCTACAAATTACCATCCGACCAATCCAAATTTGAGTGTCCTCTTGAAGTGAGCAGAAAATGGGGTGAATACTATTTTGAGCATAGATACATCTATTTAGTAAGCCCTCCAAACACCCCAGTTATCGGACAAAAGTTTGATGAAAACAATTACAACCCACTAAACAGACACAAGCTAAGTGCTCTTCCACGACAGTGGAGTGATGGTAATTGGATGGAAGTAAAAGTATGGCAGTTTGATACTATGGAAGTAAAACTAGGGGGTATAAGATTGCGGAGTATTCCCACAACAGTTTCAATGCATCTTAAGTTAGAGCATCCAGTTAAGAAGCATCTTAGTGGCCTTATCATACATGGGATTGAGCTTAGACCTATTTAGATTCTCTTATTTTAGTGATGATGGGTGCATCTGCAAGATTCAAGTACATGTAAACCCATCAGTTTGTTTTTCATTGAATGTTAAAAGTATAATTTCAATTTGAAGTTTTTATTTGGCAATCAAGATTCGTTTGCATTAATTAGTTTTAAAGTCAATTTATGGGAGATTTTAAAATGGAATTTTGATTTCTTCAAACTGGTAACCGCGTCAAATCTCGGGTGAGGGTGAAGAAGATGACTACTTTGATCGTTTCAAACAAAATGATGTTGTCAAATATTTTAGATTATCAGGATTGGTTAATACAATAGCGAGATTACATCTTTGTTCTGGAAATGATAAAGTTGACAATTGCATTTGTTTACAGTGTAATAGTGTACTTAAGGGTGTCAACAAAGCCGGCTCGACCGAACCTGACCCGGACCGATTAAGCTTATTCGCCATGTTGGTCGAGTCAATAATTTTATTCGGATTATTCGGTCAACCCGAGTAAACCGAATACTAAGGTCGGGTATCGGGTTTGAAAATATTTGGCTAACTCGAGATCGGATGGACCCGAATAAAGGTTTATTTATTTATAATATATTTTATAAATTATCTATTTTAACTAATTACTACCTCCGTCCCAAAATTATAGTCCCCATTTGACTTTTTGGTCTTTCTTTTCGACTTTGACTTTAAATATTTTTGTTTATGTTTATACAATAGTTGATGAAAATTATACCAAATGAAAATACATTAAAAACCCAATCCATTCATATATTACTCATATTCGGGTTGACCCGAACCTGACTAACCCAAATTCAAATAGTGGCGGTTTCGTGTATGTTATTTTTAACCTTGACCCGACTCGAATTAGACCTAGCATTCTAGCAATATAAGAGTCGGAACAAAAATAGTCCCTGAAAAAAGATTTAACAAGGACTCTTAAAGCTTCTTTCACACTCTTTATTTTATGTTAAACAATGTAAATGCTTTCTTAGAGAGCTTCACACCTGATCAATGAAGCCTTTCACACTATTTAATCATGTTACTATTTTGTGTGTTAAAATGCTGCATGCCCCATTTCGATAAAGTAAATGTAGTATAGAAACCAAAAAGTGTTATCCCATATCATGTCTTACTCATTTGTTACTATTATTATGTTGTAACATAGCAAAACCGTAAAGACGTAAAGTACACACGTCGCAGTTGTAAAGAAACCCAAGGGCTTCAAAGGCCGAAGCACACCTGCATTTCGTTGGGGGTACTGATAAAGTAATGACCACACCACGAGTTTACCCATGAGGCCCAACCAATGCACTAGCCAATCATCCTCATGTAGGAGTTTGCACCTCGAGGTTTAGAGCTGGCAACATAATACAAAGTTTAAATGATATATGAATAATTAAGCATTAATAAACCATGTACTACCTATTATGTTACTGTTCCTTGGAACAACATCCAACAACGCGGGGTCTGTCAACGAAAAAACAAATCAACCCAAACATGTTTTCTTGGAAAACTTTCTCCATGTCACCAATTTAAATGTTTTCTTGGAAAACTTTACAGCTGATAAACAAAGACCTTTCGCACTATATAACTTATTCAATTCTGTATCTTGTAAAATATTTTTTTACCCGTTTTTTATAGAGTAAACAGAGTACAGAAAACAAAAAGTGATACTGATATCAAGTCTAACTCAGTTTTTACTATCACTATGTTGTAACATAGAGGTTAAGGTGTTCACAATTCGGCTTTATTCCGAAAATCGAACCGATTTAAAACTGAACCAATATATAAAAACCGTTTTCGGAACAATGAAGTAGGGTGTTCGATAAAATGCTCAAGTGAAATTTGACTTTCCTAGTTGAAGAGGTATATTTTCGTTTTCCTCTTCATTAACGATATAGTTTGTTAATACTGGTTTGCATTCGCGTGTTGTAGGGATGTGAGTTAAAGTTAACACATTGACATATATGCTCAGTTTTTTGTACATAATAGTTATTTAGATTTGCTACAAATTAAGTTGATCTATGCAATGCCTACCAAAGTGTTTGATATAATGTCTAGCACAAGTAACTGCGTTATTCTCTTCGTGAATGGGCTGTTAGTTCGTGTTTTCTTTCCCTTTTTTTAATGGTTATGTGATAGTTATCGTTTATGTTTCCTTGTTAATTATTGTTTAAGCTGTTTGAATAAGGATAATGATGATGTTACGGCGTTACGCTACATATTTATGGGATGAATATGTTTTCCTGTATATTTGCATATATGAAGTTTTGCTGGTATGCTTCACTGGTGAAGAGAGTACACGTGTGTTGCTGATTACACCCTTAACTCCTTAAAGTCGATTATTCAACGAGTTAAGTATCAACTTCTTTAAATGTCAAATAAAAGGACATCCTAACCACCCTCGATTTGTTTACTCAAACTGAAAGTATATCATTAGGAGTATTATTTTGATTTACTATATTTAAGATTTGCTAGAAATAATTAAGTTTTGTTTGATGCGGTTAATAGTTAAATATATATGGATGCCATATAATACAAAAAGAATGACACGAATGGTAAAAAGCAATAAAACGTAAGATATAGAAGTAAAAAGGTTACCTTGTGCATATTAGGATATAATTTGAAAGTATGTAACAAAAGTTGGAATATTTTTAGCTCATGTGTCTAGGCGAGACATCTTTGGTAAATACATGACTATTTTATGACCTAAACTCGGTGGTTATTGTCCAAGTTTAAAACTTTGAATTGTTTGAAAAATGCATTTGTTTAACTATGGATATATAAAAGCTCTTTGCATGTCGTCAAAGTTAATCGGGTCTCTTGTTAAAATACATATAACAACATCTGAATGTCATACCGTATCACAAAAACACGAAAAGAAAAGTTGGTCGCTTCATGGAACTATTATAGGGCAAAGTAATGCAACGATCACCTAAAAGTATCTATATATGCTTCTGAACATGTTATTCTATATCAAAATTGACATAGAAACACATTTGACTACTCAAATTAATTGTTCATATATTGCGCCATGTTAATGAAATAAAGTTTTAAAAAATTCAAGTGTATATCGCTACTCAAGGTTGCTACCATAACTGCGTGTGTTAATAAGTGATATCATAGCTATGTAAAGTTCAAACCATTTTCAAAATTCTTTTCACGTGACATGCTGAGATGATTATGTATTCTAGAAAAAAAAAATATTAGATGGTTAAAAAAAAGTGTGGTAATTATATAAAATATATAGATTGATGTTAGATGAAACCAAAATGCACTCACAAATTAACGCTTATTATGCGTCGTCGCCGTTAAAAGTAGTAATCATCTAGTATGTCAAAAATATTGATGTGGTTTATTCTGTTTATGGAAATGTTATAAATTTAAACTTAATCACATTATGAATGTAATATCAGACCAATAATGTGATATGCGCCACACAATTGTAAAGACTGAAAAAACTGTATGCATGTTGTTAAAGGATACGAGGAGAAATCATTTACATACTAAAAGATTATAGCATATCAAAAGACAAATTTTAGCAACTTATTTTTTTTAAATGTTATATTTGCAAAGAGTTTACAAAATAATACTCACACTATGACTTGACAATAATTGTGGTCAATCATATTTCATTATAAATACTCTTTCTGTTTTATTATCCTCCGCATTTAGTTGTCAACTCATTGTCAATGTTATTTTGTAATTTTTGTTGATTTAGCATTGTTTGTTTTTTTAAAAGAAAATAGAGGATTAGTTAATATTTTAATTACAAATTACATGTTTCTTATAATTTAATATCTCATGAACCGTTAATCGTTGGACAAAGCAAATTATATCGTCATGACAATTTTTATTTTACGTTTTTTTTTTCAGTAATGAAATTCACATGTGATTTAACACTAATATAATAGTTTGAACACTAAACAAACTGTACTAAAATTGGCATAAGTCTTTATGTATAAATCAAAGACTTTCCATCTTTTTGCAATGGAAAACACCCATTTATGATTTTTCAACCATATATCACACACTATATTTGAGTTATAAATTATATCAGTTTATTTATGAAACTTCTATAATCACACGTGATGTGGTAAAAATCACACGTGATTGAGATTACGTCTGGTAAAAATTACATGGGATTTTACGTGTTTGATCTAACTTGATGAATTAATCGCACTAATCTACGTGATGAAATATAGTGTTGTATATGGTTGGAAAGTTATGAATGTCTAGTTTCCGGAATAAAAAAAGATAAAACTTTTAAAATTTTGTAGAAAATGTTATGTTCATTTTACTACATGTTTAAATATTCAAATATTCAAATTAGTATTGAATCACATGTAATTTCTAATGCAAATTTTAACAACAAAGTAAAAAAGACGAAAAAATTAAGCAAAAAGGTGAGAAAAAAAAAGTTTGTCGAAAGTATATCAAATAGTCTGTTTGTAGAAAGATAATTGATTGCTCGTCGTAATAGAGTAATTATTTTCACTTAACGATTAACGGTTTAAGAGATATTAAATTTTGAATAAAAGGGTGAAAAGGAGCCTATTATTTAAAATAAAAGATGAGTAGCTAAAATTAAGGGTGTGCATGGTCCAAAACCGGACCGGACCGGCCAGACCGGACCGCCAAGACCGGACGGACCGAAACCGATTTTGGCATAAACCTTAGACGAGACCGGACCGAATGTGGTCGGTCCGGTGTCGATCGGACCGGTCCGGTCGGTCCTTCGGTCGGTCCGGTCCAATTTAGTTCAAATTGTCGGTTTGGTCCGGACCGACCGGACCGAGGACCGACTAGTCCAAATGCAAGACCGCGGACCGGATCGAATGTGGTCGGTCCGGTCCGGTCTCGGTCGGTCCGACGGTCGGTCCGGTCCGTTCGGGTTGTATGCTCACCCTTAGCTAAAATTGAGCATTTGGTATGTTAATTTGTTTTAGTACATAAAATCTCTCCTCAAAACATAATTAAGCATTTGTCAATTTTCACATAAAGTTCACGATCAATTTGTTTTGTTTAACACGACATGGTCTACTTCTAAAAATATTTGATATAAATGCATTGTTTAAAGTAAACTTAATTAAAGGATTTTATTAAAATATATACACATTACAACAAAATTAATACTGAGCATGAAATTATCGAATATAAATGTGCAGGTCAAAAGCTTGTTAATGTGTTTATAAACTTTTGTAGCTAGAACGGATAAAGATATGCATGGCAAATTGTAAAACTAAAAGGAACCATTGAATTTGTTACGTTTAATTAAATGTTTTGTATATTTACTATAAATGCATATTTTATGATAATCAGACAATGTTAATTTCATTTTTAAAGTCACTAAAGTTTAAATGATAAGAGTAAATGATACCTTAATTAAGGTTTTTTCAAAGTAGACTATTTAAAAAAAATGGCCCTGCCACTTGTCGCAATGATAGGTCATAGTATTTTTAGAAAAAATTAATTACAGGGATGTCCTAAAACTGTGTTTTATTATTTTAGATAATTTTTTTTTTTTTTTTTTTTTTTTTGATGGAAAAGTGTTTCTTTCATTATAAACTTTATAACGGATTACAATAAGATGGCGGCAAGCAGGCAACAAGTCGTGTCATAACCCCTTTGAATGGCAAAACCAATTCTACTGAAAATGAAATTTTGTGACTTAGGGGTCGCAAAATTACTTTGCACAACCCGTTGAACCCTAGTCAAAAAATCCACAGCTGCCGAAGCTAGGAACCCAAAAGTATCAAAAGCAAAAGGGGTAAATACGTAAAGTGTGCAATCCCGTGGTCTCGAGTTCGAATCCTAACATACATCTATTAATTTATGTCCATAAACTAACAATAACTGCTATCCTTTTCCGGATCCCTACTTGATGATTTACGCTGTGGGCTTTCACTGTCATGATGGCTTCGTTGACGCTTTCTTGAAGATTCACGTAAATCATCTCTTTTCTCCCCTCTTTCTGAGGACATCCCTGTGGTTATTAAAACATTATATATGTAATAAACAAAATTACCAAAAGCTTACACCATGAGGACAATTTAAAACTCACTCTTGTGTGATGAATCTTCATTATGATCCGTTAAGCCATACTTGTACTGTAACATTTTTTGATGTGACGCCACTTTCTTTTCAAGTTCTTCTTTCTTTAATCCTCGTTCTTCGAAGGATTCACGGTACTCGACCAAAGACACCTCAGTTTGTCTCAACTTTTGTTTGCACGTGTGGGACAATTAAACAACCATGAATATGAATGTAAAGTTGAAAAACCACATGCCCCGTATCGACATTACTTTCCCTCTGAAATGTCCAAATAAAGCAGACGTGCGACCGTCATTTCCAAATAAAGAGGAAGATTTAGAGTGTAACCCAAGTGTTCATTGAAATGTCCGACTGAGTTGTGTGTATTTTGTGTGTATTTCATAGAAAATATTAGCAAGTCCACCCTTTAAATAATAAACAATAAACAACTTAACACATCAGTTGGCTTCTACTATTTGGATGCCTTAAAACTTTCTGAATCGATTACATATTAGATGAGTTTCTTGTTTCTGCAGATTTGGAGAAGTCCTTGTGATAACTGCTGGCTACAAATTTGAACTTGTGAATGAAATAAAACGCTAATTGCTGTCAGCTGATACAACATACGCAAGTTATTTTGTCTACAAATTACCATCCGACCAATCCAAATTTGAGTGTCCTCTTGAAGTGAGCAGAAAATGGGGTGAATACTATTTTGAGCATAGATACATCTATTTAGTAAGCCCTCCAAACACCCCAGTTATCGGACAAAAGTTTGATGAAAACAATTACAACCCACTAAACAGACACAAGCTAAGTGCTCTTCCACGACAGTGGAGTGATGGTAATTGGATGGAAGTAAAAGTATGGCAGTTTGATACTATGGAAGTAAAACTAGGGGGTATAAGATTGCGGAGTATTCCCACAACAGTTTCAATGCATCTTAAGTTAGAGCATCCAGTTAAGAAGCATCTTAGTGGCCTTATCATACATGGGATTGAGCTTAGACCTATTTAGATTCTCTTATTTTAGTGATGATGGGTGCATCTGCAAGATTCAAGTACATGTAAACCCATCAGTTTGTTTTTTTCATTGAATGTTAAAAGTATAATTTCAATTTGAAGTTTTTATTTGGCAATCAAGATTCGTTTGCATTAATTAGTTTTAAAGTCAATTTATGGGAGATTTTAAAATGGAATTTTGATTTCTTCAAACTGGTAACCGCGTCAAATCTCGGGTGAGGGTGAAGAAGATGACTACTTTGATCGTTTCAAACAAAATGATGTTGTCAAATATTTTAGATTATCAGGATTGGTTAATACAATAGCGAGATTACATCTTTGTTCTGGAAATGATAAAGTTGACAATTGCATTTGTTTACAGTGTAATAGTGTACTTAAGGGTGTCAACAAAGCCGGCTCGACCCGAACCTGACCCGGACCCGATTAAGCTTATTCTGGCCATGTTGGTCGAGTCAATAATTTTATTCGGATTATTCGGGTCAACCTGAGTAAACCGAATACTAAGGTCGGGTATCGGGTTTGAAAATATTTGGCTAACTCGAGATCGGATGGACCCGAATAAAGGTTTATTTATTTATAATATATTTTTATAAATTATCTATTTTAACTAATTACTACCTCCGTCCCAAAATTATAGTCCCCATTTGACTTTTTCGGTCTTTCTTTTTCGACTTTGACTTTAAATATTTTTGTTTATGTTTATACAATAGTTGATGAAAATTATACCAAATGAAAATACATTAAAAACCCAATCCATTCATATATTACTCATATTCGGGTTGACCCGAACCTGACTAACCCAAATTCAAATAGTGGCGGTTTCGTGTATGTTATTTTTAACCTTGACCCGACTCGAATTAGACCTAGCATTCTAGCAATATAAGAGTCGAACAAAATAGTCCCTGAAAAAGATTTAACAAGGACTCTTAAAGCTTCTTTCACACTCTTTATTTTATGTTAAACAATGTAAATGCTTTCTTAGAGAGCTTCACACCTGATCAATGAAGCCTTTCACACTATTTAATCATGTTACTATTTTGTGTGTTAAAATGCTGCATGCCCCATTTCGATAAAGTAAATGTAGTATAGAAACCAAAAAGTGTTATCCCATATCATGTCTTACTCATTTGTTACTATTATTATGTTGTAACATAGCAAAACCGTAAAGACGTAAAGTACACACGTCGCAGTTGTAAAGAAACCCAAGGGCTTCAAAGGTCAAGCACACCTGCATTTCGTTGGGGTACTGATAAAGTAATGACCACACCACGAGTTTACCCATGAGGCCCAACCAATGCACTAGCCAATCATCCTCATGTAGGAGTTTGCACCTCGAGGTTTAGAGCTGGCAACATAATACAAAGTTTAAATGATATATGAATAATTAAGCATTAATAAACCATGTACTACCTATTATGTTACTGTTCCTTGAACAACATCCAACAACGCTGGGTCTGTCAACGAAAAAACAAATCAACCCAAACATGTTTTCTTGGAAAACTTTCTCCATGTCACCAATTTAAATGTTTTCTTGGAAAACTTTACAGCTGATAAACAAAGACCTTTCGCACTATATAACTTATTCAATTCTGTATCTTGTAAAATATTTTTACCCGTTTTTATAGAGTAAACAGAGTACAGAAAACAAAAAGTGATACTGATATCAAGTCTAACTCAGTTTTACTATCACTATGTTGTAACATAGAGGTTAAGGTGTTCACAATTGGCTTTATTCAAAATCGAACCGATTTAAAACTGAACCAATATATAAAAACCGTTTTCGGAACAATGAAGTAGGGTGTTCGATAAAATGCTCAAGTGAAATTTGACTTTCCTAGTTGAAGAGGTATATTTTCGTTTTCCTCTTCATTAACGATATAGTTTGTTAATACTGGTTTGCATTCGCGTGTTGTAGGGATGTGAGTTAAAGTTAACACATTGACATATATGCTCAGTTTTTTGTACATAATAGTTATTTAGATTTGCTACAAATTAAGTTGATCTATGCAATGCCTACCAAAGTGTTTGATATAATGTCTAGCACAAGTAACTGCGTTATTCTCTTCGTGAATGGGCTGTTAGTTCGTGTTTTCTTTCCCTTTTTTTAATGGTTATGTGATAGTTATCGTTTATGTTTCCTTGTTAATTATTGTTTAAGCTGTTTGAATAAGGATAATGATGATGTTACGGCGTTACGCTACATATTTATGGGATGAATATGTTTTCCTGTATATTTGCATATATGAAGTTTTGCTGGTATGCTTCACTGGTGAAGAGAGTACACGTGTGTTGCTGATTACACCCTTAACTCCTTAAAGTCGATTATTCAACGAGTTAAGTATCAACTTTTTAAATGTCAAATAAAAGGACATCCTAACCACCCTCGATTTGTTTACTCAAACTGAAAGTATATCATTAGGAGTATTATTTTGATTTACTATATTTAAGATTTGCTAGAAATAATTAAGTTTTTGTTTGATGCGGTTAATAGTTAAATATATATGGATGCCATATAATACAAAAAGAATGACACGAATGGTAAAAAGCAATAAAAACGTAAGATATAGAAGTAAAAAAGGTTACCTTGTGCATATTAGGATATAATTTGAAAGTATGTAACAAAAGTTGGAATATTTTTTAGCTCATGTGTCTAGGCGAGACATGCTGGTAAATACATGACTATTTTATGACCTAAACTCGGTGGTTATTGTCCAAGTTTAAAACTTTGAATTGTTTGAAAAATGCATTTGTTTAACTATGGATATATAAAAGCTCTTTGCATGTCGTCAAAGTTAATCGGGTCTCTTGTTAAAATACATATAACAACATCTGAATGTCATACCGTATCACAAAAACACGAAAAGAAAAGTTGGTCGCTTCATGGAACTATTATAGGGCAAAGTAATGCAACGATCACCTAAAAGTATCTATATATGCTTCTGAACATGTTATTCTATATCAAAATTGACATAGAAACACATTTGACTACTCAAATTAATTGTTCATATATTGCGCCATGTTAATGAAATAAAGTTTTAAAAAATTCAAGTGTATATCGCTACTCAAGGTTGCTACCATAACTGCGTGTGTTAATAAGTGATATCATAGCTATGTAAAGTTCAAACCATTTTCAAAATTCTTTTCACGTGACATGCTGAGATGATTATGTATTCTAGAAAAAAAAAATATTAGATGGTTAAAAAAAAGTGTGGTAATTATATAAAATATATAGATTGACAGTTAGATGAAAACCAAAAATGCACTCACAAATTAACGCTATTATGCGTCGTCGCCGTTGTGTGCGAGTAATCATCTAGTATGTCAAAAATATTGATGTGGTTTATTCTGTTTATGGAAATGTTATAAATTTAAACTTAATCACATTATGAATGTAATATCAGACCAATAATGTGATATGCGCCACACAATTGTAAAGACTGAAAAAACTGTATGCATGTTGTTAAAGGATACGAGGAGAAATCATTTACATACTAAAAGATTATAGCATATCAAAAGACAAATTTTAGCAACTTATTTTTTTTAAATGTTATATTTGCAAAGAGTTTACAAAATAATACTCACACTATGACTTGACAATAATTGTGGTCAATCATATTTCATTATAAATACTCTTTCTGTTTTATTATCCTCCGCATTTAGTTGTCAACTCATTGTCAATGTTATTTTGTAATTTTTTGTTGATTTAGCATTGTTTGTTTTTTTTTAAAAGAAAAATAGAGGATTAGTTAATATTTTAATTACAAATTACATGTTTCTTATAATTTAATATCTCATGAACCGTTAATCGTTGGACAAAGCAAATTATATCGTCATGACAATTTTTATTTTACGTTTTTTTTTTCAGTAATGAAATTCACATGTGATTTAACACTAATATAATAGTTTGAACACTAAACAAACTGTACTAAAATTGGCATAAGTCTTTATGTATAAATCAAAGACTTTCCATCTTTTGCAATGGAAAACACCCATTTATGATTTTTCAACCATATATCACACACTATATTTGAGTTATAAATTATATCAGTTTATTTATGAAACTTCTATAATCACACGTGATGTGGTAAAAATCACACGTGATTGAGATTACGTCTGGTAAAAATTACATGGGATTTTACGTGTTTGATCTAACTTGATGAATTAACTGCACTAATCTACAGTATGAAATATAGTGTTGTATATGGTTGGAAAGTTATGAATGTCTAGTTTCCGGAATAAAAAAAGATAAAACTTTTAAAATTTTGTAGAAAATGTTATGTTCATTTTACTACATGTTTAAATATTCAAATATTCAAATTAGTATTGAATCACATGTAATTTCTAATGCAAATTTTAACAACAAAGTAAAAAAGACGAAAAAATTAAGCAAAAAGGTGAGAAAAAAAAAGTTTGTCGAAAGTATATCAAATAGTCTGTTTGTAGAAAGATAATTGATTGCTCGTCGTAATAGAGTAATTATTTTCACTTAACGATTAACGGTTTAAGAGATATTAAATTTTGAATAAAAAGGGTGAAAAGGAGCCTATTATTTAAAATAAAAGATGAGTAGCTAAAATTAAGGGTGTGCATGGTCCAAAAACCGGACCGGACCGGCCAGGACCGGACCGGCCAAGACCGGACCGGACCGAAAACCGATTTTGGCATAAACCTTAGACCGAGACCGGACCGAATGTGGTCGGTCCGGTGTCAGTCCGGACCGGTCCGGTCGGTCCTTCGGTCGGTCCGGTCCAATTTAGTTCAAATTCGTCGGTTTTGGTCCGGACCGGACCGGACCGAGGACCGAATTAGTCCAAATGCCAAGACCGCGGACCGGACTGAATGTGGTCGGTCCGGTCCGGTCTCGGTCGGTCCGACGGTCGGTCCGGTCCGTTCGGGTTGTATGCTCACCCTTAGCTAAAATTGAGCATTTGGTATGTTAATTTGTTTTAGTACATAAAATCTCTCCTCAAAACATAATTAAGCATTTGTCAATTTTCACATAAAGTTCACGATCAATTTGTTTTGTTTAACACGACATGGTCTACTTCTAAAAATATTTGATATAAATGCATTGTTTAAAGTAAACTTAATTAAAGGATTTTATTAAAATATATACACATTACAACAAAAATTAATACGGAGCATGAAATTATCTGAATATAAATGTGCAGGTCAAAAGCTTGTTAATGTGTTTATAAACTTTTGTAGCTAGAACGGATAAAGATATGCATGGCAAATTGTAAAACTAAAAGGAACCATTGAATTTGTTACGTTTAATTAAATGTTTTGTATATTTACTATAAATGCATATTTTATGATAATCAGACAATGTTAATTTCATTTTTAAAGTCACTAAAGTTTAAATGATAAGAGTAAATGATACCTTAATTAAGGTTTTTCAAAGTAGACTATTTAAAAAAATGGCCCCGCCACTTGTCGCAATGATAGGTCATAGTATTTTTAGAAAAAATTAATTACAGGATGTCCTAAAACTGTGTTTTATTATTTTAGATAATTTTTTTTTTTTTTTTTTTTTTTTTGATGGAAAAGTGTTTTTTCATTATAAACTTTATAACGGATTACAATAAGATGGCGAGCAACGGGCAACAAGTCGTGTGCAACCCCTTTGAATGGCAAAACCAATTCTATCGAAAATGAAATTTTGTGACTTAGGGTCGCAAAATTACTTTGCACAACCCGTTGAACCCTAGTCAAAAATCCACAAATGCCGGGTTAGGAACCCAAAAGTATCAAAAGCAAAAGGGTAAATACGTAAAGTGTGCAATCCCGTGGTCTCGAGTTCGAATCCTAACATACATCTATTAATTTATGTCCATAAACTAACAATAACTGCTATCCTTTTCCGGATCCCTACTTGATGATTTACGCTGTGGGCTTTCACCGTCATGATGGCTTCGTTGACGCTTTCTTGAAGATTCACGAATCATCTCTTTTCTCCCTCTTTCTGAGGACATCCCTGTGGTTATTAAAACATTATATATGTAATAAACAAAATTACCAAAAGCTTACACCATGAGGACAATTTAAAACTCACTCTTGTGTGATGAATCTTCATTATGATCCGTTAAGCCATACTTGTACTGTAACATTTTTTGATGTGACGCCACTTTCTTTTCAAGTTCTTCTTTCTTTAATCCTCGTTCTTCGAAGGATTCACGGTACTCGACCAAAGACACCTCAGTTTGTCTCAACTTTTGTTTGCACGTGTGGGACAATTAAACAACCATGAATATGAATGTAAAGTTGAAAAACCACATGCCCCGTATCGACATTACTTTCCCTCTGAAATGTCCAAATAAAGCAGACGTGCGACCGTCATTTCCAAATAAAGAGGAAGATTTAGAGTGTAACCCAAGTGTTCATTGAAATGTCCGACTGAGTTGTGTGTATTTTGTTTTGGTAAGAGTGTTGTCGATCAAATGTGTGACTGTGATTAGTGAATGCGTTTGATTATGAAGTCTGAACACAAAACTAGTTTTATTGTTAAATTTGTGTGTAATATTAAAGTTGTAAGGTTTTATAAGACTAGACGCGTACCCGTGCATAGCAAACTAGATTTTATAGCGATAGATCGTTTTGTGTTAAAAAAAGTCTATGGGTTAAAAACGAAAAATAATAAAAGTTTGAAGATTTGGGGATTAACCATAATGTTTTGAAACCCTGTTCAACTCGGGTGGTTCAACCGGATGAACCGTTCCGGTCGAAAAACGGTCGATTTAAACCGAGACAACCCGACGGGTGGGTAAAAAACGAGTCAAATTAAACCGGGTCAACCCACCGAGTTTGAAGCGTCCCGGGGACCCGGTTTTCGATATGTATTAATAGTTTCCTTTTGAAATATATATTTTCAACATTTCCTTTTTAGTTTCAACTTTTCACTTTTTACTTTTTGTTTTTTCCTTTATATATAGTATAGCAGGGTGCCTGCGCGTTGCGGCGGCGGGTACCCTGTGACGATTAACCGGAGAAATAGATCTCAATGAGACCTGATTCACCAGTTTGTATCGGTTTTAACGGGGTCCTCTCTGGTTCGTTTTTGGATGGATTTTATTGGTTAGCCGAACCGGTAGCGACACCGGTTCCTGGTTGAACCCGTTGGTCCTGTCCGATTTTCAAAACTATATGTACCATCAACTTGTTAGCTTGTATGAAGCTTTGTGTGTTTTATTAATTTGTATAATGTGTATAATAACATGTACTTTTCATTTTAGGGTGTTTTAAAAATAACATTAATTAGTGTGTTTAATTATTTTATATTTTGGATTATGTTATAGCTTGTTTAAATTGTACATTTTGAAATTTTTATTGTACTTTTTAGTAAGGGGTGTTTTAATTGGTTGTACAATGTGAATAAATTATTGTACTTTTATATGTAGTATAGATAAGTTGCTAAAACAGAACTAATATTTCAGGGTAGATATAAAATCGTCTAACTATGCCTAAATCACTTATTTGTTGCATTTGGAAATCTAATTCTGGTTATAGAACTATGCACTAGTCACTATGAAAATGCGTATCCAAACACCCCCGTAGTTACAGGCTACAAATTATGTGAAGAAAAACATCGTTAGTCTTAAGTGATATTAATACCCCACGAAAGTTAGTTTTATAAGGTACTTTTTTTGGGGCAAGATGCGGGGTAAGAGAGTTTGGACTATAGCTTCGTATGTTTCTTATTCATTACGAGAGTCCTGAAATAACATTACCCGATATTGAATTATTGTGTTACCATCAGGTCTTTGTTGAATTCTATACACAAAATGTCTGAGACAAACAAGATATCCAAAGACCTTAATGTTGTTGATAACAATCCAAAAGTTGAAGTAAAGGATGACCCTTCTATGAAGAAGTCCCAAGTCATCAACAAAAAGCGGAGGAAAATCCCATGCCCTCACCAGCCCAAGAGGTACACTTTCTTCATTCCAATCCATGAGCAGTTTTGTTCTTTTGGTTAACTTTCCTAGGAATAATTGTGCATTCTGACTTTTGCATTATGACTTTCCAGGAACGAGAGCATGGGCTATCAAAGGTAATATAATCCAACGTGGTGTCTAGTGGTGTTCGTGGAACCTTCCAAGGATGGCACCCAAACTTCCTAGAGGAAAAAGTCACTTAGTAACAAATAAGGTATATCATAGTATAATACCAAACTGTACTTGTTCCATCAAATCGTTGGCATAAATTCGGTTTTATTTGCGTGCCCATATATTGCAATCGGTCCATGGGAATTATCATCAAAGCTGAAATTCAATTTCAAAATGGTTTCGGGTCAAAACCCGAGTCAATGTGAAGAACCAGGTGAAGCTAGATGAGTGATGACCCATGAATTTTTGAAGATTGTTAAGATTGGAAGTTTGGAACCCAAGCTTATGGACATAAAATACTTGTTTTTCTATTGGCAAAATGTACAAACACGTTTATTGGATTGTCTTGTTCCCTATGACACAATAGCGATGACCTTACTGCACTCGTCCAGAAAAAACATAGTTTCTTAAAATTGCATTTATTTACATTTTATGTGTACGTCCACCTTTCACCTGACCACCAGCTCTAATTCATCATCAACTTCTGGCCACCGGGATATTCCTCAGATCACAACCACTTTTTCACTGGTAATAACTTTCGCCATCTTTTTACCACCTATCATCACTCTGTTGGAAAATGAGTATTGCAAAATGAGTTTTTGCAAATTTTGGACAATATTTAATATATGTATATGTTATATATATATTTATATTTCTTGGTAGCTTTGCGTTCTCCTCGATGAGAGCTTCGCAACGAGCTAAAGTATGTCCAAATTGGAGTAGAAATGAATGAGATATCGTGTCTCAAAGTGAGGCACAAAATCTGAAATACTAAACTATCCCACACGCCTAGAAGAGGAAGTGGAGACTAGTTTATAAGGAAATCATACTATTGAATATCAAATTCCTTTAGTTTGGTTATGCTCCCACTCCTACGCTGCTGTGGGGGGTGCGAAAATGGGATTTTCGAGCTAAAATGAGTTCGAGGCTTCGAACTCATGCGAGCCCGCGACCGCTGGACACGAATGCAGCTCCGAAATCTCATCTACGGGTATCTTTTTTTGAGAATTATGTGAAGTGATTCTCTTGAAGCACATGGGATTCACTGAAGCGAATTATGTGATGCAGATTCTCAAGCACATGGTTTCTTTCAAGTAATAAAACCGTAGATTGATAATTTCGAATATTCGTAATCTATTTTAGGAATAGATTTAGACTTTGTGCTTAAGTCTTATGAAATATGCAAATCGTGTTTTATAATAACAGATATGCATATATTTTTATTCCAGTATATTACGGCGGTGACCAAGCTAGGTATTGCCTATAAAATAAAATCTTCTCATTCAGTTTTGATACGTAAAACGCAACTCCATTATCGTTACGTTCCAAAGAACCTTCGATCGAAACACGCAGCTTCGGTGATTTTTCGCAAGTTAGTTTAGTCCGGTCAGACAATGACCACGACGTTGTACCACGGGAAGCAGACGTTAACTGCTTTTAAGGGAATCGTATCCAATACGAGCCTCGTCAAGTCCCTTTATCGCTTTAATTTTATTAACGTTCTATAGTGTCTGTCTTCTCATTCTACCCCTTCATGCGTGTTTATTTCTGCTTTTACATTACATTATTTAATAATTGTAATCGATTTATTATTATTAATAAAAGTGTACACAGCTTCCCACGTCTTAAAGCAGATTCGGTTTAACCGAATTTATTACACTTTGTTAAAAATCGGATTAACTAATTAACAGGTTTTATAAACTGTTTTCTGCCGAAACCTTGTTGAGTTTCATTGGAAATCAGTTTCGATTTAACAGGTTTTACATACAGATTTGGTCTAACAGATCTATAACGTTTTTTTTAAGCAGTTTATCAGTTTTAACGAAACCAAGATAGAGTTTCTTAGGCTGATTTATTCGATCCATCAAAACCAAGCTAGAGTTTTGTTGAATCAGATCTGGTACAAGTAGATACCAATTTACAACAGCTTGTTTGACTGTTTGTGTTTGATTTTTCAGGATGACAAACACGACTACCCCTCCTGTGACTACTCTTGTGAACGTACCTGGTGCGCCAGTTACCAACACAGTTGCTAATCATGCTGAGAAACCAGAGAAATTCAATGGGCAGAATTTCAAGAGGTGGCAATGTAAGATGTTTTCTATCGACTACTTTGAACCTTGCGCGGTTCTTAAAAGAAAACCCACCTAACGTGGAACCTCCTGCGAAGGTCAATCCTCTAATCAACAGTCGTTCAAGCCTTGGAAGCATGGAAACATTCGACTTTTGTGTCACAACTATGTTCGAATGGTTTGATTGATTCTTTGTACAACGTAATCGCAAGACCAAGGCGCCAAAGAATTATGGGAGTCATTGGAGCGCAAGTACAAAAGCGAAGATGCTTGGTACAAAGAAGTTCGTGGTAGCTCGTTTTTGGATTACAAGATGGTTGATTCAAAGAATGTGATAAGTCGGGTTCAAGATCCGCGGAGTTCGCTACACGACATTCATCTTTGAGGGAATGACTTTGAGTGAAACTTTTCAAGTTCTTGCTATTATTGAAAAGTTACCTCAAGTCGGGTAGAATTCAAGAACCACCAAGCATAAGCGAAAGGAGATGAGTGTTGAAGACTTGGTTGTTCGTCTTCGTATTGAAGAGGACAACAAGTCGGCTCGAAAAACACGATATACCGATTCTCGCAAAGGCAAATATGGTTGAGCATGTTTCGTCATCTTCAAAGTCCAATGTCAAAGCTAAAGGCAAAGGAAAAGGAAAGAATGACAAGAAGGGCAAAGGGAAGTCCGAGTACCTTGCTCCTAAAGTCGCAATTGTGAAACGAAGTTCCAAGGGTATGTTTCAACCGTGACCACCAGTCACCGTCTCGCTAATTGCAAGATGCCAAGCGGGTGACTCCACGCCAGCTAATATGGTTAATGAAGATGTGGACATGATTGCTATGGTGTCCGATGTCATTGCCATGATCTCCGGGTTAACCCGTAGGTTCCAACAATGAGGAATGGTGGGTGGATCTGGGGCTACCCGTCATGTGTGTCGATAAGAGTATGTTTCACTCTTTCGAGCGGTTGATAGTGGAGAGAAGTGTACATGGGCAACTCGCAATCACTTGAAATCAAGGTGAAGGAGATGTAATCTTGAAGATGACATCCAGAAAGAGCTCAAGTTGACTAATGTCTTGTATGTTCCAGAGATTCGCAAGAATCTTGTTTCTGGGTGGCTGTTGAACAAGTTTGGTTTTCGTCTTGTTTTTGAGTCTGATAAGTTTGTTCTTTCTAAGAATCAAGTTTATGTTGGTAGGGGATATGCCCTAAATGGTATGTTTAAACTCAATGTAATGGTTGTTAAGAAAGATATCAATAATATGAATTCTTCTGCTTACTTGATTGAGTCTTCTAATATGTGGCATGGCCGTCTTGGACATGTAAATTTTAATTCGATGCGTCGTTTAATTAAATTTAATTGCATACCTAATTTCCATATTGACTCAAAATATAAATGTGAAACTTGTGTTGAAGCCAAACTTACAAGAGCATCTTTCAAATCGGTTGAACGGAAAACCGAACCACTTGATATGATACACACTGACATATGTGATCTGAAATCACTACCCACAAAAGGTGGCAATAAGTACTTTATCACGTTTATTGATGATTGTACGAAGTATTGCTATGTTTACTTATTGAAAAGTAAAGATGAAGCTATAGACAAGTTTGTTCTATACAAAAACGAAGTTGAGAATCAACTTAGTAAGAAAATCAAGGTGGTCCGAAGTGATAGAGGAGGTGAATATGTGTCTCCATTCGCGGACATATGTGCGAAACATGGAATTAGACACGAGTTCACAGCTCCCTATACACCCCTCAGCAGAACGGTATTGCCGAAAGGAAGAACCGTACCTTGAAAGAAATGGTTAATGCCATGTTGATAAGTTCGGTCTAAGCCGTGACATGTGGGGAAGCCATTTTAACGGCTACTTATCTTTTAAATAAGATACCTCGCAAGGAAAAAGAAGAGACCCCTTATGAATTATGGATGGGAAGAAAGCCATCATATCAGTACTTACGAGTGTGGGGGTGTCTAGCAAAGGTAGCTATACCGACTCCCAAGGCCCATAAGATTGGACCTAAATCTGTAGATTGTATATTCATCGGATATGCTAAGAATAGCAGTGCTTATCGCTTCATCGTACATGAATCGAAAAATCCGGATATACAAAAGGGTACATTAATGGAATCAAGGAATGCTTCATTCTTTGAAACTATATTTCCTTGTTTAACGAAGGAAACTGGAAATTCATCTAGAATAGATGAAGAGGTAGTCCAAGATAAGAGACAACGAGATGATAATGATCTCCAAGATGAGAGACAAGATCAAACCGAGGAAGAAGAGGTTGAACCTAGAAGAAGCAAAAGGCAAGAACCAGAAATCGTTTGGACCCGATTTTGTTTCTTTTATGGTTGAAAATGAACCTACTTCATACCGAAGCGGTTACTTCCTCGGAAGGGCCTCAATGGAAAGAAGCCATTAAAAGTGAAATAGATTCTATTTTACAAAATCATACTTGGGAGCTCGTGGATTTACCTCACGGTTGTAAACCACTAGGCTATAAATGGATCTTCAAGAAGAAGATGAAAGCCGATGGCACCATTGACAAGTACAAAGCAAGATTAGTAATCAAAGGATTTAGACAACGAGAAGGTCTTGATTACTTTGATACATATTCACACATTACGCGAATAACATCGATTAGATGATACTTGCTATTGCCGCTTTAAGAAATTTGGAAGTTCACCAAATGGATGTGAAACGGCATTTCTAAACGGAGATTTAGAAGAAGAAATCTACATGAATCAACCCGAGGGTTTTATGGCTCTGGACAAGAGAACAAAGTTTGTAGGCTTGTTAAGTCATTATATGGCTTAAAGCAAGCTCCCAAACAATGGCATCAAAAATTTGACCACGCCATGCTAGAGAGTGGTTTCAAAATTAATGAATGCGACAAATGTGTTTATGTCAAAGACACAAATAGTGGATATGTAATCTTGTGTTTATATGTTGATGATATGCTTATCGTTGGCGAATGACAAGATGATCAAATCTACTAAAAACATGTTGAAATCAAAGTTTGACATGAAGGATATGGGTTTGGTGATGTGATCCTTGGAATAAAGATCATACGAACTCGTAATGGACTTGTGTTAAGTCAAGCACATTATGTGGACAAAATTCTTAATACTCATAATGCGGGGATTCGGCCTAGCTAGAACTCCATTGACACGAGAAGCATCTATCTAAAAATAGAGGCTTAGGTGTTGCCCAATTAGAGTATTCAAGAATTATTGGCATGTTAATGTACTTGATGACAGTACCGACCGACTTAGCATATCTTCGTTAGCGAGCTAAGTAGGTATACTAGTAACCCAAGCTATGCACATTGGGCGGCTATGACTGGTACTTCACTATTTGAGATACTGATCGCGATTATGGATCGCATTATGATAGATATCCACCGTTATCGAGGGATACAAGTGATGCAAATGGATATCCGACATAAAGGATTCTAGATCGACTAGTGGATATGTGTTTACACTAGGAGGAGCGACTATATCATGGAAGTCTTCCAAGCAAACCTGTTATAGCTAAGTCCACGATGGAATCGAATTTATCGCGTTAGATAAATGCGGACAAGAGGCGGAATGGCTACGTCAATTCGTAGAGGACATACCAAGGTGGCCTAAACCGTAACGCCATTAGTATACATTGTGATAGTCAATCGGCAATTGGCGAGCTCATAGCATAATGTATAATGGAAAGTCCGACATATCCGTCGTCGACATAATTCGATACGACAACTACTCTCAACAGAGTTATCTCAATTGACTATGTGAAGTCAAAGGATAACATCGCGGATCCGCTACGAAAGGCTTAAGCAGAGAGTTAGTAAGTAAGTCGTCTCAGAGGAATGGGACTAAAGCCCTTGAAGGAATGAGTTTCTATGAAGGAAAACCTAACCAGCTTGATTGGAGATCCCAAGATCCGGGTTCAATAGGACAACCTAATCATAGAAATGTGGGGAAGTCACGTCAATGTGGGGAGTTACTAAATATTGTAACTTTCCTAGTCCATTCCTATAACAAATGTGACTTGTTGAGAGGTTAAACATATGGCTTTAATGATTCGGGATGAAATCATAAAGCATAATGATTCAAGATGAAATCACAACACATATGTTTTTAATGATTCAAGATGAAATCACCTATGTGAGAGAGAGTGGGGTCGCCTCAAGGGAAATGTGGGGCGCAATTCCTAAGAGCTCTTGCAGAACCGTGCTAGTGTTCATGACCATAACGAACACGACTATGAGGACTTGACATTGTCGGGAGAGTCTGTGTGAAGTGTAATGTCGCTCACATAAATGGATGATGAGTTCAAGGACATCGGCCTACTCGGATCTAGGAGACTAAGTGCATCTCACAAGGAAGGTTCAAAGGGTTACACCTACCTATCCTATGCAAGACTTAACCGAAATTTCACCAAAACTTTCGTGTGTTTTCGAATCGATTTCCATTCATGTGGGGGATTGTTGAAAATGAGTATTGCAAAATGAGTTTTGCAAATTTTGGACAATATTTAATATATGTATATGTTATATATATTTATATTTCTTGGTAGCTTTATGTTCTCCTCGATGAGAGCTTAGAACGAGCTAAAGTATGTCCAAATTGGAGTAGAAATGAATGAGATATCGTGTCTCAAAGTGAGGCACAAAATCGGAAATACTAAACTATCCCACATCGCCTGAAGAGGAAGTGGAGACTAGTTTATAAGGAAATCATACTATTGAATATCAAATTCCTTTAGTTTGGTTATGCTCCACTCCTACGCTGCAAGCAGCGGGGGTGTGAAAATGGGATTTTCGAGCTAAAATGAGTTCGAGGCTTCGAACTCATGCGAGCCCAGCGACCGCGGACACGAATGCGCCCGAAATCTCATCTACGCGGGTATCTTTTGCCGAGAATTATGTGAAGTGATTCTCTTGAAGCATATGGGATTCTCATGAAGCGAATTATGTGATGCATGATTCTCAATGAAGCACATGGTTTCACCAAGTAATAAAACCGTAGATTGATAATTTCGAATATTCGTAATCTATTTTAGGAATAGATTTAGACTTTGTGCTTAAGTCTTAATGTAAATATGCAAATCGTGTTTTATAATAACAGATATGCATATATTTTATTCCAGCGATATTCGGCTTGGTGACCAAGCTAGGTATTGCCTATAAAATAAAATCTTCTCATTCGCTTTGATACGTAAAACGCAACTCCATTATCTTATTGCGTTCAAAGAACCTTCGATCGAAACACGCAGCTTGGTGATTTTTCAGCAAGTTAGTTTAGTCCGTCAGACAACAACACGTCACGTTGTACCTTCGGAAACAGATTTAACTGTTTTAAGGGAATCGTATCCAATACGAGCCTCGTGACAAGTCCCTTTATCGCTTTAATTTTATTAACGTTCTATAGTGTCTGTCTTCTCATTCTACCCCTTTCTGTCTGTGTTTATTTCCTGTTTTTACATTCTGTTATTTAATAATTGTAATCTGATTTATTATTATTAATAAAAGTGTACACAGTTTCCCACACACTCTTCTATCATTTTCCATATATAGTTATTAAAAACCGCCTAATTTCAACTTCCATATCTCCCCTCTTTTTAGTTGGAAATTTCATATATACCCAAACATAGATTAAAAACATTATATATTATGCATTCAATACTTGCACTTTGGGTATATATGAAATTAATCATGAAAGTAGGGTGATATATGAAATTAATCCATAAATATATATGTGTTTAAAGGCTTATTTGTGGTATTACAATTGGTAGTATTTAGCAATTCCATAATTTGTTTCAATACAAAGTTATGAATGAATTTGATAGATGGAATAATGGAATGTGGGACTCGGTTCGGCCTACTCGGGCTAGGACATCTCGAAATGGTGCGTACTTTCGGAGGGGGTTAAAACCTTGTCAAGATGGACTCAGAAACACTGGGTTATGGTTTCTAGAGCTACGAACAAAACATTGTCTATAGAAAAGTCAATGTTTTTGTTAAGGACATGTGGAAATGGGGGCTACCCTTCGTTTGGAGCTTGGTAGAAAAGGTATCAAACTTGATTCTATTCTTTATCCTTGTTGTGGAAATGCAGTGGAATATGTCAATCATTGTTTTGTGTATGAATCAGTTGATCTTTGTTTAGTGTTACGTGAGAAATCGATACATGTGTATGATAGAAGTAGAATTTTTGCTTGGTGGGGAATTGGTCTCGATTAGAAACGTGTCCCAGGGGTTATGAGGACTAAAATGACAGGAAGACTATTGGTGTGAGTTTGTGTAGACGTGGGATTTGAACGTCAGAGGGTCAAACATGATAACATGTCTTCTTTAGGAATATTCATTAGTTACCTACGTGATAGCAAAAAGTTTCACAGTTTACATAGCAAAGTCTCTAATGAAGTAATGAGCACACCACCAGTTTTAAAAGACTTAATGAAGCTCATCAGAATTATAACTCGATCAATCCAGATCAGGTCTCAAAAGAAAAATAAGTAGAGGCAAAAACCTCACTTACTATATTTATGACTTATACACGTTTTGTGTGTCCTCTGTATGATCTATTTTGTATGAAATATCCCTGTATGACTTATTTGAATTATAATAAACAGTGGTTTCATTTGAATTAAATTTTTTGTTTTGTATAGTGGCAACTTGATTCAAAAGTGCATGTGGCCTTTAATTGCTTGCATTATTGAGTAGTGTTGCAACGAGTCAATGGTTTTTTTGGCTGATCCTTGGCATGTGGTCCACTTTTGCTTGAATACAACTTACCGTGTTTGATTTAAATTATACTCCGTAATAACTATATATAATAACTAAAACAATGTTTAATTTAAATGAAAACTTACCAGGTTCTTTTGATACAACTAAAAACAATGTGTTCTGCTTGAACACATTCCGAGGATCACTTCTCAAGTTTGAGACAACTACCAGCTGGTTCATTGCAACGACTCCATTTTGCTTGAGATGTAAAGATAATTCTTTACTATGGTTTGCAAATGAAAACTTGTTTTTGTCCATTTTGACCCTCTCTCATTCAAATTTGGCGTCCAAACACATGTGTCACATCATTTTTCTAGTTGTAATATCTTCATAGATGAAATATCTTGAGTTTCAAAAAATGTAGTCCTCACAGTTTAAACGCAGGTAGCATGAGATCAAGTTTTCATTTTGAAATTATTATTAAGGTTTTAATAAGTATGAATGGAGATTCTAAATAATTTGAATTCGACAAAGCCTACAGGATGTGTATACTTAATTAGGAAATAATACTGTAATAATAACAAGTCTTTTGTATGCCGTCCATGCCTCATGCCAAGTTGTGCACGATAATTGCTTTGAAACATCAAATTTGATCTTTCTCATTGTCATATATAATTCCATTTTAAGGACAACAGACAAATGTATATATATATATATATATATATATATATATATATATATATATATATATATATATATATATATATATATATATATATATATATATATATATATATATATATATATATATATATATATATAAATAAGAAAAATTAAAATGAGAAGGATAAGATAAAACCACAACACACATTTTGGACGCACTCATTAAAATAGATGATCTCCCTCGAAAATCTCTCCTTATTGAAAATGCGTTGTAAATTCTTCTTATTCTTCTTATTTTAGCTTTTTCTTCTTACCGGATCTCTTCCCTATATATATATATATATATATATATATATATATATATATATATATATATATATATATATATATATATATATATATATATATATATATATATATATATATATATATATATATATATATATATATATATATAGGAGAAGCGTTATTGTGGTATACAACTTAAAGTGAAAAATAATAGGCACAGTTGTGGACCATTGGATCAATTTGATGTATCAAGATCAAATTTAATTAGATTAATGGCTCAATTGTAATTAAATGAAAAATTAGTGCCATTTTTGTACCATTCAATTTAGTGATTGTTACGACTTTTTTGATGACAGCTTATTTCACGCCACTTTTTTGGTTTATTTACAATTTAAGTAGTATTAATTTATTTTATTTCTTTCATATAAATGTTAGCCTCTTTTCAAGTTTTTTTTCATGATACAGAATTTCATATTAATAGATCTTTTACAAGTGACAAAAAAAGGACTAAATCATAACATTCTTACCAAATCGATAAACATAACTATACCCAAACAAAATAAAAATTGACGCCCAAATTATAAGGCTCGACATCTTTACACAATTAATCTATATTCTTAAATAAGGTCGTTTTAATAAAGTGATACATCCTTATACATATTGACACATGTATAGAGACAAACTAAATTTTTTTTTGATACATTTATAATGAGTTTTAGTGACATTTTATTGACACGTGTTTATCATACAACTTTTCTTGACACATATGTAGTGACACACTAGATGTTTTTAGATGTTTGTAATGACATACTAAATTTTAATGACACATTTTAGTGACAAATTAAATTTTTTTGACACACTTAATTTTATAATACTTTTTAGTGACACACATATTTTTTTCAACACTAAGTTTAGTGACACATTTTAATGACAAATAAGCTTTTTTGACACACTTGCACAATACATTGTATAAAAGGCCAAGAAAGTACGCAAGAAAAACCATCCAAACTTCAAGATCAATTCTATCAACACAACGTTCAACAATGCAAACTTTTGTGAAGCATGTTTTTCACTTTTTAACTTTAACTAATAAACAATGAACTATAATTTACTTTTTGACGAATAAACATGGAACTCTCCTCCATAATAATGGGACGTAAAAAAATATACAAATTAAATGAATAGCTAATGCATATACATATACTCCACTAGCTAGAAACATGTATCACAGCAACACTTATGTAGAAGACCTCTGATAAATCTTGGGTTTCATCGATGGTTTTTTCGAGTAAATTTGCGGCCTTGACACAAATCGACGGACAAAAAGAGAACTAGCATCAGCAACGATTTGCAACATAGAACGCCAAAGGTTGAAGGCTACGGGGGACCAACCTGCCATTAAAAAGCAGCGAAATACATCATCGCCATCTTAAAACACATGCTGGAAAGGATGCCGAAAACATGATCCCCACGGCCACTTGACAGAGCAAAACCGTATAACCAAAACCGAAAGTCGTCATTGTAAGCACCTGTTGTGGGTCTTATTCAGCAAAGAATCATCACAAAAAGTATAGGAAATAAATATCCATGTCGATGCGTTGCGGATTGTTCTTGTATAACCATCGGATATGATTCACAAAATAGAAAACAGGCGACTAACTAATTCCCTAACCACTTGACCACAAACTGATAAGGATATAAGACCTGAAGCAAACACGACTTGACCTCGACCTTTAAAACATCGACCATATATTAACCGATCTCAAAACCATTCAAAGCTCGAATCTTACTGGAAACAAAGAAATCTCCATAAAGAGAAGCCCTCTAATGAAAAAATAAAACAAAACCCAATCTAAAAAGTATTCAAAAGTCGAACCTTACCGGAAAATTGTACAAACATGTATCAGTCGTTGTTATGGTGTTCACAACGAAATAGAGAATGCATATAAACGATCTTTAAAAGATCTTTAAAGATCTCAAAATACCCATCATTGAACTTGAAAAACAAAGCAGCTGATCAAAGGGAAGTAGATTCGTTTTTGTTTTTTTTTTTTTTTTGATAGGTAGACAACTGAATATGGAGAAAGATGGTGGTGAAATATTTTTTTTGGTGATGGAGATGGGATGTGGGTGTGAGGCAGGTTAATATGATAGATGTAGAGGAGAGAGAGATCATCGGGCTGTAAATGGTAGAGAAAAAGAAGGTTTGGTATAATTAGTTTATGGAGAGAAATTAGGAGGAAATCATATTACTATAATACCCTTAAACTTATATAAATTAATTTTGTATTTTATTTAATTTGAAAGGACACATGGTATTCTCTTATTGGTGCCTATTGTATCATACTTTAAAGTGTACATTAATTATATGAACATATATATATATATATATATATATATATATATATATATATATATATATATATATATATATATGTATATAGTTCAATGCGAGAACCATTTTTTGTATGAACCTACGTAATCAAAGACTTTTACTCATAATAATGCATAATGTACATCATATTTATGCATAATGGCAGTTTTGTAAATAATTTGAATTATATAATAATTAAAAATAATCAGGAAGGGCAATTGAGTAATCTATATTATTCCCTAAAAAAACTGGTAAACCACAACAAAAAATAACCGCCCCTCTTTCTTTCTTTATCCAGATTTAAACATTACACCATACTCTTTTCCTCTCAACCTCCAAAACCCTATCACAAATCAAATCACAAATTCAGGTAGCGCAAGATTGTTGTCGCCGGATTTTGGCCGTCAATCTAATTATAGTTGTTGGTGGAGGGTCAAGCGAAGATGCGTACATTAAAAGTGCAAGTTTGTTGGTGGAGGGTCAAGCGGTTGGAGGAGGATGGCGTTGACCGGGATGACGGCGGGCTTTTGTGGTTTATGTCGACGGCGGGTTGGAGGATGAAGACGACAGGATTTTGGGTTTTATGTCGACATAACGATTCCAGGTTTTTTTTTTGTTTTTTTTGATTGAGTAATACCTATTTATTATGTGTTAATTTATGATGGGATACGAAGACAAATAGCTTGTGGGTGCATCTGTGTTACAAAATAACTTATAGATTAGGATGGATTTGCAAAATGGTATTGTGATATGGTGTTTATCATTTCGAGGTAGTAAGCAACTTATTTCCTTTTTTAAAGGTTGTATACATTGATGATGATGATGACTAGTCACTTTCTTTCTTTGAAAATGGTTTTGTGATATAGCGGTGCATATGTGTTTTCTCGATGATGATGACTAGTGCATATGTGTTTATCACTTCTTCTTTTTGTGAAAATGGTTTCATTGCCTAGTTCCTTAACAATATTACTGTCTATGCATACTGATGGAAACAATAAAAATGTGAAGCGTGCATATCTAGACCGAATAGCTATTTTCTACCACATTGTTAGAAGTTTTGTTTTGGTTTAAGCTCACAATAAAAATTTCTGCTTATATCTCAGGCTAGTTTTCAATAATAAGGAGGATGTTATTGGACATAATGATGCTCGTGTTCGATGTAATGAATACTCTTACGCCACAGGTTGTTCTTGACTGCCATTATACTCGTGTTTTGATATCAACTGTTTATTTTGTCAATGTTCACAAGAATTGTAACTGTCACTAATCACATATATAAGTGTCGTACTTACTGCTACTTTCAGGAGAACTAAAAAAATATTAGACACAAATTATAGTACAAAAAATAGAAGTACTCTATAAAAAAACCCCTTAACAATTTGTGAAGAGCGTCTCTAGTAGGGACATACACTCAACCAGAACGTGTCTATTCTTTGTCTGTAGTTGGGAATCGTGTGGTAATGGTGACCGCTGCTGGTAGACATGTGAATGTTTGTGACTTAAGAAATATGTCTCAACCCGAACAACGAAGCGAATCATCTTTAAAGTACCAGACGAGATGTGTCAGATGTTATCCTAATGGACCAGGTATTGCTTTTGACTCTTAAAATCATTCAATATTATCTTGTATTACTAATCTTTATGTTTATACAGAGTATTATATTAAATAAACAAAAATTATCTAAATCAAAAACTTATATTTGATATGCACCTAATCTGTCTTGCAAAGTGGTTCCTATTAAATACTAGACATGGTTGTTATAACGCATTGGTAAATCTCTTTGAATTCCTCCCTTTTCTCTGCTTTCTTTTATCATGTTTATGTTTTCTTATACTAATTATAAGGAAATGGTGACTTCTAGGTTATCATTTATAAGATTAAATTGCAGCGTGCATATATGTTTTTGTAAGAGGGGCACTTATGTTCTACTGAATTTGAAAAGAAAGCGCAACGTGCACATATGTTCTTGGAAGGGTACTCATAAGTTCTAACGAATTTGATATAAATAAAGATTGTGCATATGTGTTATGTTATAGTTATGTTATTTGTTAAAACTAATTTCAGGTATCGACAAGACACAAGTGTTGATCATGATAAAGATGTCAAGACACAAGTGTAGAATGAGATACGAAAGCGTGCGCATATGTTCTTGAAAGAGTGCACACATGTTTTTTGAAAAGTGCACACATGTTTTAGGATGACGTCATTTGTATTTTATTTGAATTTCATTTGATATCAAACTTTTGTGTATATTGATTATCTTTTTGGTTATTTATAAATTTTGAGGTTACATTTATATATTTATATTTTTTTTGTTATAAATTTCGACGATAAAAGAATGTTTACTAAAAACATATGTGCAATTATCATTTTAAGCAAAACAAGTTTAATGTCTAAATAATTGTACGTAAAAAAACATATGTAAATTTACAATATTACAAAAAAACACACATGCACCTCATTTTTTCTAAAAAAAACATGTATGCTAAAAAAAAAAAAAAAAAAAATCCGAAAATAAAGGGACTTAAAAGACGTTTTTTATTTTTTAAAATACAAAAAAATGTTTTACTATTTTGCCCTTTGAATTAAAATAAAAGATTTAATAATATTAAATTCTCATTGGTTCAAAGTGGTCAGAAAGTTCTGCATAAAAAGTGGTTATCGTTGAGCGTGACCTATATATATATATATATATATATATATATATATATATATATATATATATATATATATATATATATATATATATATATATTTGTTTTCGCCTCTTTTGTATGATTGTCTTTCACATTAATCCATATCTTACTAGTCTGATATTTACCGTTTAGGAAGCACGTAGAGATGAATTAGTATTAGTTTGTTAAATGAAGTATACAAAATTATCCCAAAAAAAGTATACAAAATTATCCGTCGCTGCAAAAAAATAGATCTATTTTTAGTTACACAAAAATATGTCACTAAATCTGACATTTTAGTGACGCTTTTTAAAAAGTGTGGGTAAAAGCTTAAAGTTTTTTTATATAATGACACTTTTTATATATAAAATGTGTCTTAAATGATAAAAAATGTATCCTCACACTTTTTTGTGTCATTATAAATATATTTTACCTACTAGAATCTATCAAAACTTTCTGAGTGTAGGAGAAGCACATAAAAAATTAGTGACACTTTTTTAATTTAGCGACACTTTTTTTAAAATTTAGTGACACTTTTTTTAAGTGTCACTAAAAGACTATTTTTGTAGTGCATATTCAATAGTTGCATGTCGAAACTGTTATACTTGATTTCGTGTGAGTCGTAATGGTGTTTTATAAATATTTGGTTTAACATCGTTTTTATGATTAGTAAACTTTCTAAAATAATAACTGAGAAACTAACAATAACCATTTTAAAAGCGGAACTCGTTAATGTTTGATCTTGAGTTGAGGTTAATCAAGCTTAGTTTAAGCCCAATCCCAACACCCCTAAATAGCTCATAAATACTACCAGGAAACATAAATGCCTTCACGTTATTCACATAACTTTCATTTCATCAAACACGCACTACTACAAAAAGGATTATTTGGAACACATTTTTTGGAACGGTTTCTAGTTGAAGCGTTCCAAAAATTCAAAAAGCGGGCTTATCGATATACAGATTTTATGGTACGCATTTTTTGGAACGGTTTGTAGGTGAAGTGTTCCAAAAGTTCAAAAAGTGGGATTGAAGTATTTTATAGCAAAGTTTGTTCCATATTTTATGGATTGGTTTAGCTATAAGAGAATGGGAAATATCCAATTATTTGTTCCATATTTTATGTTATCAAAATTTCCTGCATTTCAGCTTTATATTATCTAGTCTTGTAATGGTACTTCTTCTTCTTAATCATTCTCGTCATTTGATCATAACAAAAGTTTTGAACAAACTAAAGCTCTTAAAGTATATGCCCAGTTTACTTTCAATCTCAGAAGGTAAACTAATATATTCGCTTATTTTTGTGTGAATTTTTACCATAAGTTATATATTACATTACATATATAGGTTAATTGATATGCTTACATTTTTATATATTACAAGTACTGGCTTACCTCATTACGTCGCGGGTTTATGTTTAAATGACCATATATTATTCGTAAGCTCCTTAATCTTTCTACAACCAAATATTAGTTAATGTAGTCGGGCTTTATTGCATTCCAATTTGAATTTATGTAACCCATGTCTACACATGTAAAGTAGTTAACTATTTTATAGGTACAAACTATATCATGTATACATGTCACAGGTTGTTAAAAATATTGTTTGATCTTTGCAATCTTTAACTTTTTTTTAAGGATTTCACTTGTTTCATGATGAAAGGTTATTATAAACTAAAAATGGTCTGTGGGTAATATAATTGTTACATTTGTATATATGGTAAATAAAATGTATAAGCTTATGAAACACGCATTATTCAAAGGTGGGTTAGAAACAACTATAACCAAGTTTATTCTTATTATGCGTATGATACATACATTTTATTACTATTGTTTTTCTAATTTCAGATGAATTGTAGTACATGGATGTAAGATATTCGACATTCTGATCCAGCTTATTTGAAAGGCGTGCAAGATTTTAAATTTGCTGAGGTGCTGCTATTTTTTGTCCACGTATAGATTGCAAAAAATTTATATGACTTAAAGATATCAAATATATTGAGTATCATTTGATTACACGTGGTTTTATGCAAAAGTACACATGTTGGTCAAAACACGGTGAATTACTAGTTGAAAACAGCACATAAGTTCGTACATCTATTGATAATGAAAATGGTGATTCGTACATTAACGATAATTGCAAAAACCTAAATGAGATGTCGATAATGTGGAGGATACGACTCGTGACATTGATCAAGAAAAATTGCAAACATTGCTTGAGGACTCACAAAAACCATTATATGCTAGTTGCACATTTTTTTTTATTATTTATGGTGTTTTGAAGTTGTTTGGCGTAAAAGCAAAACATAGATGGACGGATACAAGTTTCACATACCTATTAGAGGTTGTGCATGAAATACTTCATGAAGATAATGGATTGCCTCTTTTGTTATATCAAAGCCACGAAAAATGATGTGTCCATCAGAATTAGAAGTTGAAAGAATACATGCGTGTCCGAATGATTGTATATCATACAGAGATACGTATGCAAATATACACAAATATCCTATTTTTAAAGAGTCAAGGTATAAAAGTGAAACAAAAATAAACGATGACGAAATGAAATACCCCCCACCCCACCACATAATTATTATGGTATTTTCCTATCTTATCAAGACCGGAACGATTATTTGCGAACGAGAAAGATGCAAAATTGCTGCGTTGGCATTCCGATGAGCGTAAAAAGGTTGGAAAGTTAAGGCATGTGGATAATTTATCTCAATGGAGAAAGATTAATAATAAGTATGATGAATTTGGTGGCGAGAGTAGAAATATACGGTTTGGTCTAGTTCGGACGGAATTAATACGTTCATAAACATGACTAGTAACCATAGTACTTGGCCGGTTCTTTTATGCGTCTAAAATCTTCCACCGTAGTTATGCATGAAATGTAAATATATGATGATGTCATTGTTGATTGAAGGTCCAATCTAAAACAACCTGGTAATGACATTGATGTTTATTTGGCTCCGTTAATAGATGACTTGAAAATTTTAGGGGATAAGGGAGTTAATGTATATGATGCATATAAAAAGGAGAACTTCCATTTGCGAGCTATGATTTTTCCACCATAAGTGATTTTCCAGCATACGACAATCTTTCAGGGTATATTACAAAAGGTAAATTTGCGTTTCCGGTTTGTGAAGATCAAACATCTTCGAGTTGGTTAAGTAAATGAAGAAAAAAAAACTGTTTTCATAGGGCATCAAAGATCGCTTGAGAGAAATCACCCGTATCATAAAAAGAGAAGGGAGTTTGATGGGATGGTGGAGAATGGAAGGGCAAGGATACGATTTGACGGAAAAGATGCACTTTCCTGAGTTCAAAATGTAAACACCGTGTTTGGAAAATCAAAAAAATAGTCGAATCCCAAAAGGAAAGTGGAAAAAAGTCAATATTTTGGGACTTACCTTATTGGGATCTTTTAGAAGTCCGACATTGCCTAGATGTTATGCATATCGAAAAAATGTGCGTGATAGCTTGATAGGCTTATTATTAAACATTCCTGGGAAAACAAAAGACACGGTTAATTCTTGAAAAGACATGCTTGAAATGGGCATTCGATTACAACTTGCTCTCAAAGAAGGGCAAAGGGGCACATATCTTCCACCTGAGTGTTATACTATGCCAAAAGATGAAAAACGCAATTTTGTCAATGCTTACATGGTATTAAGATTCCTTCATGCTATTCTGCAGACAGTAAGAAGTTGGTGTCAGTTCAAGACTGTAATTGGTTGGTATGAAGTCACACGATTGTCATGTGCTCATGACACATATGAATCGTATTGGTATTCGCGGATTATTGCCAAACAACGTACGACATAAAATCACACATGAATCTTATTGGTATTCGCGGATTTTACCAAACAACGTACGACATAAAATCACTAAACTTTGCTTGTTTTTTTAACATGATTCATTAAAAAGTGATTGATCCTGAAGTGCTAGACTCATGGCAAAGCGATATTATCCTCACGCTCTGTGAACTAGAGATGTATTTTCCGCCTTCCTTCTTTGATGTCATGGCTCACCTCGTATCTCACATTGAAGGAGAAATTAAGGCTTGTGGTCCAGTATTCCTACGTTATATGTATCATTTTGAGAGATATATGGGTGTCATAAAAGGGTATGAAAGGAACCAGGCGCGACCAGGGGGTAGTATCGTAACTGGATACCTTGCTGAGGAGTTAATTGAATTCGGTAATGACGTTGTGAAAGGTGTCGGGAATATTGGCATTCCACATTCTCGTGACATTCTCGTCACGAGGGTTTACTTTCAGGGGTTGGGACAATTGGATTGAAAATGATCGATCCAGACCGTCATCCTTTACACGTTGCCCATTATCGAGACCTACAACACATGACATGTCTTATTCCATACACTGAACAACACATGCAAATTTTACGTGTGACATATCGCGGGAGAACCAACAAATGGAATCAAACTAAGCATAACGAAGAGTTTACATATTGGCTTAAAGACATCATGGCGGAAAATTTAGGTCAACCAAATGTTGATAAAATAGTGGAAAGGTTAGGTGAGGGCCTAAGATGTGTAGTTAGATCTTATCAAGGATACGATACTAACGGTCATACATTCTACATTGAAATGAAAGATGAAAAAAGTACATGCAAAAAGCGGAGTTACAATAATAGCCTCAACAATTGAGTTCGATAGAAGTAATCATGATGCAAGGGCTACAAATGCCAATAACTCATTTTACGCTGTTATACAAGAAATTTGGGAGTTGGATTATAATACTTTCACTATACCCCTCTTCAAATGTAAGTGGGTAATGTAAGTGGGTGACTAACAACTCACGAGGTATTGTGGTAGACGAGAAAGCTTTCACACTTTTAGACCTTTCAACAAACGGCTATACATCTGACCCTTCATTTTTGCAAAATTATCCATTCACGTATGCCATGTTAAGTAAATGAGGATGGCACATAGTCTTGCATGGGAAAAGACGTATACTTGGTGTTGATAACGTGGTCGAGTGACGTCGTTCTACATAGAAGGTTTCATACAACTTAACTTACGATCCTTCATTAGATGATCATATTGTTAAAACTACATACTTAAGATCCGACTATAACGAAGGATTATGGGGCGAGTGACGTCGTTCTACACAGAAGGTTTCATACAACTTAACTTAACTTTTTTTAGTTATTATGTTAATATGTGTATCATGCCAACATAACATATATTTATATTATTTTTTGTTTACATGAATGTGTAACATTGAAGAAAATCAAAAAATATTGATCTAAAGGATATTTTCATTTTATTTAATTTAACGTAGTTATCTCACGCAATTATAATAATAATAATTTTTTTTTTTTTTTTGAGCGGCCATTGTGGCTACATGGCCTCTAGCCCAGAAAGCGTAGCGAGCATACACAATCAGGTTGGGTCCAGCCTTATTAAATAATCTAAAATTAATTTTATATATCACCTTACTTTCATAATTAATTTTATATATACTCGAAATGCAAGTATTGAATGGATATACATGAAATTTATAACTAAAAGAAAAAAAGATATGAAATTGCCCCTAATCTAAATCATCGGATGAACTTTATCTTATAAGACATTTTATATATTTTTATCTTCTATGACCATTTATACGATTAACATAAAATAATTTAGTGTTAACCGTCTAATGGCGGTAAAATTAGCGGGTTAATCTTCTAGCTTGTCACCCACTTGTCCTCTCCTTCGCAGAAAAGAAACCACCCACAATCCCAATTTTAACCACTACATCTTACATATTTATACAATTGATTCAACACCAATTTCCAAAAACAAAAGATCAAGCTAATTAAATCTTCCTTGGCAAAATCTTATTTTTAGGGGTAAAATTAGGGTTCAAGTGTTCAAGGTTTGAAGCTTTTCACTTAATCTTGTGAGGTTAATATTCAACACTTTTTACTTTATTAAACGCATGCAATTACTTATATGTTTCAGTTACTTTATTTGATTTCATGTGTCGGATGATGAGGTTAATATCAAGTGTTAGTGGTCTAAGATCTGATTATTGAACATTTGTGTTGTATGTTTGTACTTATCTTTGTTTAGTTTAACAAAATTGTTTCATTAAAAAAAAGAATCGAAAAACTGATGCTTTGTCGTACGTATATGGATTATTCTATATTTTTCGTTATCATAAAAACAAATCTATATGTTTGGATTTACACATGTGTATGTTTTTCTAGTTTTATTTTGTAACAAATACGGGTGTTATCCGGTTGGGTAGGTTTTGGCTAAAGAAAAGTAAGTTGACTGCAACAAAGTTATTGCAAACAACTTTCCTTTTGGATTTCACTTTATAGTTTTTAATAGTACTACATGTGGAGATAAATCATATGACAATTTTGGTGCAAAAATGACTTGGCCCGTGTCTACCTGATTTAAGCAAAGTCATAACAGTTTAAACAACATACAACACAAGTGACTGAACTCAAGGTAGATGTGTTTTGATCGATCAAAAGAGCTATAGCGTGACCGCCTAATGTTTTTAGCGGAATCTTAGTTAGAAAACCCTGCGAGTCTTTGTTAGGTTGGATGATAAACTCAATAACAAACACCCCTCCCTGCTGTAGGATTTTAAAACCTGTGCATTTTTCAACCCGGCAATCATCCAATGGCGCGTGTGCTATCAAGAGATTAATTTTGCCATCAAGCATATTCTAACTACTTTTGAAGCACATAAAGAAAAAGACATATTCCTTGCACCTTATTTGCAAGAGTACGCATGAGTCTTTGCTTGTTATAATATAATTTTAATTAACATGCATTGTTTATACTAAGATGTTTAACTTTCGTGTAGTTCTCATTGGGTGTTATTTTTAATTTGCCCTAAGACAAGGATGGGATACATATTCGCTTCATACAATCGAGATAAGAAAAAGACCTCGAAGAGTTTCTATTTGACCAACATAGTGGAAAGGTTAGTAATTTCTAATATACACATTGCATTAACAATAAAAGCGTATAATATTTTAACTTAAGACTATTCTTCTTTAGGGCTTTTGACAACTCATTCAAGTGGACTATGCTAGAGGTAAATCATCTACTATTTGAGTGTGTACTACATAGTTTTTAAATATATATACATATAATATATAATGTATAGTTGTTATTTGATCACAATGTAACCAACAAGTAGATTTGTGGGAATGCGGCTACTATGTGATGAAGTTTGTTTTTGAAACTTTGTTTATAAAACCAAAAACCTTCCCGGATCAGGTAAATGTTTATACACTTTGTTTATTTGCAATTTAATCCAATCGCTTATGTGAAATTATTAACTTTTTATCTTATTTTGTTTATAGCTTCATGACTTTACAAGAGCTAAAAGGCAAGATGAGTTCGACGGGTAGGTACTCAATGTGGGAGCAAAGTTTTTCGTGGACTATTGCAATGACGATTAAGCCTAGTTGCTGTTGTTGGTTTCTTAGTGTGTAGTTTGAAGGTTTTAGTTGCTTGTATTAGGTCTTTGTCTTCAATCAAGTAGGATGCTTATTTCATTTTAGGATGTTTCATGCAAGTTCATGTGGATCTTTTGTTTGTTGACGGCTTGTGTCTCTTTGTATGGCTAGACCATTTTGTTTATTTAGTAATATGTTGCTTTTGAAATGAAATTTTGTTGGAGTAATTTTTCTTTTTTGTGTTGTGGTTGCTTAATGCTCTAATGTTATTCTCTAGGTTTGGTAATAACAATTGTCAAATATAAACCCATTTTATGGAACGCTCTAAAGACAAAAGAAACTCATTTTAAAGAACGTTCAAATAGTCAAATTGAAGTTCAAAGAAACCATTTTAAGGAGCGGATAAAAGAAACCGCACCTTAAAATCTCTTTTAGGAACGGTTAAAAAACCGAACTAAAAAAGAACTAGTTTTTTGGAACGCTGTTTGTTAAGACGGTTCAAAATCCGTTCCTAAAAATCTTTTTAACCGAACCAAATAATCTTTTTTCCACTAGTGACGTTAGATTCATTAACCAAGTCAACTCACCATTAAGAAGAAGAAGGTGAAGAGTATCAACGTCAAGATAATCCTCAACCATATATCAAAATTATTAGAGGATAAATGGCGGCAACTAGGGTTTGATGGGGGTATCATAAAGGAGGCGGCTCAACTTAGCCACATAGGTCTGAGGATCAGACCCGCTCTTATATCATGTTAAACATTGAAACTCTGTCGGTATAATTTTATTATTGACCATTATTTATAATGTTGAAAACCCTATATGCTCTAACTTGGGCCTATTTATCCTCTAATAAAAATGCATTCCATATGTGTCACCACATTCTTTTTATCTTTTATACTATAAGCAATCCATAACAGTCTATACACGGTCTATATATGTGCTTAATCAAAATGCTATAAGTAATCTCAAAAAACACCCTTCAACTCTGTACTAATTATAAATTAAAAAGCAATTAGCAAAATCAAAATTTTCACACAGGTGATTCCAAGAAAGGAACAAGACTATAAGACTTTTCGCACACAATCCAAGAAAAATCTAGTCAAATAAAATGACACGACACCAACTCTATAACTATTTTAAATGCAACTATATCATGAAGGAATATTGACTAAAACAAGCATAAAAGTCTGACTTTTGGTATTGATTTCATATCAAGTTCTGCATTTGCAATTGCTTTGCACCAAATTTTACAGTATTTATTTTCATTTTATATTTGATCAACCAATTATAATGGCGTCTTCCATGAAAGGGTTTTAACTGTTGAGTTTATGATATATAAAATATAATAAAACATAAAGACATCAAAAGTACACAGCGGAAGACTAAAGATCATAACAAATAAATTAATTAACTGAAAGTATGCGTAACGTACCTCTTGCGAATATCAGATCCTTTGAGCAAACCAAAGAAGTGGTTTAGAGAGTTGTCCTCACCGCTCTACAACTCAAACCAAATGGTGTAAGAATAATGTCTTACTACCACGCTCTTGTACACACAATTAACCAACGAATCAAGCGATTGCTAGATCTAACACAAAGTCCTCGTTTATGAAAAACGAAACCAAACTCCCTTACTTGGGGTGTTCGGCCGAATATAGGACAAGAGAGAGGAGAGGAGAGATCTAGGGTTAATTCAATGCACAAGTGTATGAAACCCTAGAACCTAATCCTCTATTTATACTAATAGGTAAACTTAGGGAACAAGTTAGGGGATTAGGCTTTGTAAAAGCCCTATGGCCGGCCATGATGGAAAGCCCAAAGCCAAACCCATAATTTTTCCAAGTTTTCCATTTCTAGTCCTTCTCTTTTCCATTTAACGGTCGTTAGTCATTTTTCCGTTAAATACTTAACGATCGTTAACCGGACTTAATGTGTAATAATTAATCGTAAACATAAACATTAATTATTAACTTTAATTCTCATTCGCTAATGTGTGCAATCCCGTGGTCACGAGTTCGAATCCGGACATTCACATGTTTGTAAATATATACATTTCAACACTCCCACTGGATACGTTTACAAAACGTGAAATGACATTGGTTAGCGTCAGCAACACGCCAATGCCCCGGTACAACTCGTGTATGGTTTTCCGGAGAAAACCAAGTTTGATGATTCATCATCATATTCATCCTTTGTTTCTAATACCATGTTAATAAGAATATGGATCTCACTCATTTCTTAATTAACTATTCTCATTTCTCGCTTTATATGATTTATTAAGATTACCAATTCTTCAATGAAGACCTTGGGTATGGCCATACAAACATCTTAACAATCCTACGAGGGCCTAGTAGTATTATACTTCAAAATAAATTTGAAGGAAACAAATCCCATTTTGACTACAAGCGTGATTCATAAATTTCGCAACACTTCGAAAACAACCCTTATAACTACCGCCACGTGTAGCGTTAGATTGCTTCACAAAATGCACTACATCCATGACATATCTCTTGTATCTCAAATCAGAGGATAAATATCCATGATATACTTAATGACAAAGATCCATAAAGTATCATCATGTGGGTGGGATAAGTCCTATATTCAATTCATTGAATATCATCTGAAATTAGTCATGCTACGCATCAATATACTTTCAAGTATATTCTAACTAATACTCAGATTTGTCTTAATTCAATATCATTCCCATGTTATTGATTGAGAATGGACTATTTAGAATAACTTAAGTTACTCAAGGATTTAAACATGCAAATATAGGACAACATCATAATAAATGAATAATAGACATAACAAAAATACTTTATTTCATTTCAATAATAATGTTTACAATATCCTTTTATCTAAAATACTTAGTCACGATGGGCATGAAACTACTAGCTAAACGAAGTCCAAACTTATCGATAAATGATTAAGTTTTTCACCGTGCAAGGCCTTCGTTAATGGATCCGCTAAGTTATCATACGTGTGAACTTTGAGCAACTCAATTTCACCTATCTCGACTTGCTCTCGAACATAGTGATATTGTCTAGGATAGTGTCTCGTGCCCTTCATGACTCCGTGTTCATGGGCAAAAGCAATTGCGGTGAAATGTCACAATATAATTTAATAGGATTTTCAATCGACGGCATAACACCAAGCCCGAAACAAATTTCCTTATCCAAACAAGCTTCCATGGCGACCTCAGGCGCGCTATGTACTCACTTTCAGAAAGACATCGCAAGTGTTGTATGTTTCTTACTCTTCCAATCCACAACACCTCCATTGATGACAAAATGTAACCCGTTTGAGACTTCGTATCATCTTTGTCACACTTCCGGGATGCATCGCGAGAACACATGTAATGCAGTTACTCGCTCGATTTCCTCCATACACTATGAACATATCTCTTGTAGCCCTAAGGTGCCTGAGAATATGCTTAATAAATGATCGATGAATTTCACCGGATTCGTTGATACCGATGGTCAAGTTTTGAGCAAGCGCCACATCAGCCTTGTGCATCGCATCGCGTACATGATAGATCCCTGACCGAAGCATAAGGAACTTTCTTCATACGCGCCACCTCTGCAGTGTTGAAGCACACCTTGGCTACTCAAACCATGATTCACTTGCATTGGCAAAAATCCTTCTTGAATTTTGCATATTGAATCTCTTCAATATTTTGTCAATGTAAGCACTTTGGCTTAAACCAATTAGCCGCCTTGATCTATCCCGGTAGATCTTGATTCCGAGTATATATCTTGCTTCCCTAAGTCCTTCATCGAAAACATTTACCAAGATAGGCTTTCACCTCATTCGGACTTGGTATATGATTTCCATGATTAATATGTCATCTACATACGTAACAAGGAAAGTAACATGACCCCACTAGCTGTGATATACACATGGCTCATCAAGATTCGAGTAAATCCAAAACTTTTGATTTCTCCATCGAATCTTTTATTCCATTGCATTGATGCTTGCTTGGTCCATAAATGGACCTCTTAAGCTTGCATACGGTTAGGAAATAATGGATTCACAAACCCTTCCTACTGCGCCATATAGATGTCTTCATCTAGACGGCCATTCGTAAAAGCGGTTTTGACATCCATTTGCCAAATCTCATAGTCATAGTGTGCAGCTATAGCTATGAGAATCCTAATAGCTCTTATGTCCGCTATAGGAGAGAATGTCTCCTCGTAGTCAATGCCATAGGTTTGGGTAAAACCTTTAGCCACTAGACGAGCCTTGTAGGTGTGTACATTGCCATCCATGTCGGGCTTTCTTTTGAATATCCACTTACTCCCAACGACTTTAGCCTTGGGAGGAAGGTCAACTTTAATCCGACATCATTATCTTTCATGGATTGCATTTCATTCATAGCAATCGCCATTTATCCTTCTCAAGATCAGCCATGGCACCTTATAGTTAGCGTGTTCATTAAGATCCCCAACCATATTTTCCTCCACCTCTACGTTAAGACATAGACGGTCGGTGCACGATAGTCCTTTCGGACCTACGAATGGGAACAACTTCGGGAGGAGCACCTAAGCTTTCGTGTTCTTCTTGAAGTTGGCTAGTGGTTTCGAAGGTGTTGTATCTTCTTGATCATATTCCGGATCATATACTCTCCCACCGAGTTCTTGAGATATGAGATTCCTTTCAAGGAAATCTCCATACCTAGCCACGATGACTTTGTTCTCATTTGGGTAGTAAAAGTAGTAACCCATAGTTTCCTTAGGGTATCCTACAAAGATACACTTAATAGATCGGCTTGGAGCTTATCGGTGTGTCACGTTTAACAAACGCTTCACATCCCGGACCTTTAAGTAAGAAAAGTTGGGAGCTTTTCAGGTCCATATTTCATATGGAGTTTTAACAACCTTCTTAGTTGGAACCATATTCAAAATGCGAATAGCGGTTTCAAGGGCATAATCCCAAAAGTAAAGGTAGAGTCGTAAGTTCAAACATTGATCGTACCATGTCAAGTAAGGTACGATTTCTCCTTTCGATACACCACTTTGTTGTGGAGTATAAGGAGATGTGAGTCGGATAATTCCACACTCGCACTAAGTAATCTTTGAACTCTTGACTTATATACTCACCACCTCTATCGGATCGAAGAGCTTTAATCTTCTTTCCAAGTTGTAATTCTACTTCACTCTTGAAAACCTTAAATGTTTCAAAGACTTCATGTTTATGTTTAAGTAAATAAACATAACCATAACGATCGAAATCATCCGTAAAGGTTAAAGTAGACAAGACCACGTTTTGACACATGTCTAAGTGGACCACACACATCGGTGTGTATTAATCCAAGTAGATCGGAAGCCCTTTCCACTTGCGGTGAAAAGGTTTCCTTGTCATCTTCCCAAAGAATGCAAGACTCGCATTTGTCAAATGATTCATCATTGACCGCTTGTAAAGCCCATCGTGTTGCGGCTTTTCCATGCGTTTCTTGCCAATATGGGCAAGGCGACAATGCCAAAGATAAGAAGAGTCACAGTTCGACTTGCTCTTCTTATTGCTAATGCTATACAACTAATTATTTTCATTGGATATACTACCATCCATATCAATTTCAAACACACCAAGCATAGGAATTGCATTAAAGTAAAAACATTATTTAAAGAAACCGAAATTCCATAAGCGGTAAAAGTGTGCACAAAACCAATATCTTTTAACAAAGAAATCGAAATGACACCCTAACAATGGAGGGTGCATAATGACAATTATTTAGTTCTAAAATTAAGCCCAAGGCAACACTAAATCAAAAGTCCCTATGGCTTCGACATTTGCAGACGCTTTCCATTTCCAACTTACAAGTATCTCTCCACAGTCGACTTCTTCGCCCTCTAAGTCCCTGCGATGTATTACGGATGTGAGTACCACATCCCGTATCATATATCCAGAATTTTGCTTATGAGGAAAGAAAATAATTCAAACATAAAACTACCGATGAGCTAGGCACCATCTTATTTTTATTCAAGGCACTCATTCGTATAAACTGGGCAGTTCTGCTTCCGGTGACCGGTGAGTTGCGATGGTGGCAAGAAAATCCTTCTTAGGATTCTCCTTTTTCTTTCCAGGTTCTTCTTAGGAGTGGTGGGATGACAACTTGTTTCCCTTTCCTTTTCCTTTCCCTTTCTTATCCGCTTGCGGCTTAGGCTTATTTACCCTACCACCAGTATTGCTAGTACAAGCAGTGTAGGAGCCTTCTTTGGCAATCTCTTCTCGTAGTCTACAAGCATTGCATGTAACTCATTCATCGTCTTCCCGTGCAATGCATGTTAAAATTTCGGACAAAGTCACCAAACCGATCCCGATTAAGGAGTGATTGATGAGTCCGACATACATCATTCGAGTAACCACACCGAGCTTCTCCAATTGGTCCAAGTGACGTTTCATCTCGAGGACGTGGTCGAGACAGATTTGCCAACCTCACGCTTGCGGTGTGAACCTTTTCAATAAGTTCATACAGTTCACCGCGGTGGCTTCTCAAACATACGCTTGAGTTCATCTAACATGCTCATAGGCGGATAGTGCTCAAATTGTTTTGCAATTGAGCGACATCCCGAAAGCATTAGACACACCACATCATTATGCTTCTCAGTATTCAACACGATATGCCTCTTGTTCAAGAGCAGATTGCCGTGTCGAGAGGAGCATTAGGCGAGGTGTAGTCAAAATTTCAACCCTTTTGGAAACACGAGGATGATCCTAAGTGAACGATGCCAATCATTGAAATTAGGGCGATCGACTTGTCTCTTCCAATCATATCTTTGAAGCGGCACTCAAGAAGCTCATAGTGTTATCAGTTGAGCCATCTACGAAAAAGTTCAAAAACCATAATTAGTATTTTGATAATTTTCCTTTTCAATAAACAATTAAATACCCAAGGTTCATATTCATATAACCAATTAATATTTATTGAAAACTAGGATCCAAAATGTCATAATCTCATCACATCGCTTGATCCGTTAGTGATGAACCTTATCTGTAATGGTAGAGCTTTTGCTCAATTGCCAATTTCAATTGCAATTCCTAGATTTATGGGATTTACATATAGCCAATATCAATCGCCATGTAAACATGTTTTATCCCATCTTATGCCTTGAGTTTTTCGCCACCGCCTAACTCAATTAAGTTGTCCAACTTAAGAAACTGCAAAATCGTCCATGCCCGTTCTCACGTCACGTGGACATTTTACCCTTTGATTAAGATCTAAGTCACGTTCTCACGCAAATAGAAAGTAATCTTAGGTGTTTCCGTTTCGTTGGATGGCATATAACTTAAATTAAAGGGTAATAGTTTTGATGTTAAATCAAATATGTACAAAAATGTCATGCATTCATCTTTGTAGCATAGTTTTTATTAAAACATTTATATCTTGTTTTAATGTATAAGCTTTTCATCATCAAACTTTAATTGAGGTATTGGTTTCACCAATCAAGAAATTTAGTGTTAATTATCATCCATTATACCGTACTTTTGCATAAGTGTAAACACTTAGTGTTTCGGATAATTACCACTAAAGTGGCGCATGGAATTAAAACTAATTCGCCCTTAAGATGAGCTTGCACATTTAATGGCTTACTAAGTAGCTCCACTCGAACTTACAGGCGAGAGGACTGTGCACGCTAAAGCACAACCTTAGAAATCCATTCATGTGATCATGCGCACTTCTTTAAACCCCTTTTATTAGTTCATTCTCATGGGTGAGCCTTTCACCATTTGTACCAAAGTCATCAATCAATTAAACGATTATGATTACTATGCTTATAAAATACATGTTTCACCATTGTTTAGGTCGGGTTTATTTTTCTTGTAAAATACCCTTGTTACAAAACACAAACAAGCAAGTATTTATAAAAATAAACAAATAAACAATGAATGCATAACAAATAAAAGTCATGCATATCAAATAGCCACATGCAAACGGTTTTGATAAATCCTACTAATAACCAATTTTATATCTGTCAATATGCATATATTTAATTATGACTTCCACCCGTTTTCATCTATGTACAAGGTGAACCACATGTATCGATTCATCGATTGCGTAAGTCAAAACTAAATATATACCACATAGCACATAATTGATTAATTAATAATTATTGAGGTCTTCCCCAATTTAAGATCTATCATAATTTAATGTATATCACTTAAAACATGAAAGACATACAAAAAAAAAAAAATGATCCATGATAAAACATGCGATAATTATCATGGATATAAATTACACTTAACAATTAATGCAATTAAAGCGAGTTACGCATAAACACATAAAGTTGCATGCATCTTAGGGTTTCTAATCCAATTAAAACAATAGTTTACAAAACCTAATTAGGGCACCAAAACGCGCCCCTTCAAAATTAGGGTTTAGGTTTTGCAAACCCTAGATCTAAGCATACAAATAATAACACATTCATGTTTATTTTAATTATGTGTTTCAGTAATTAATTACTTGTTATACAAGGCTCGTGATGCCACTGTTGAGTTTATGATATATAAAATATAATAAAACATAAAGACATCAAGAGTACATAGCGGAAGACTAAAGATCATAACAAATAAATTAATTAACTGAAAGTATGCGTAACGTACCTCTTGCGAATATCAGATCCTTTGAGCAAACCAAAGAAGTGGTTTAGAGAGTTGTCCCTTACCGTTCTACAACTCAAACCAAATGGTGTAAGAATAATGTCTTACTACCACGTTCTTGTACACACGAATTAACCAACGAATCAAGCGATTGCTAGATCTAACACAAAGTCCTCGTTTATGAAAAACGAAACCAAACTCCCTTACTTGGGGTGTTCGGCCGAATATAGGACAAGAGAGAGGAGAGGAGAGATCTAGGGTTAATTCAATGCACAAGTGTATGAAACCCTAGAACCTAATCCTCTATTTATACTAATAGGTAAACTTAGGGAACAAGTTAGGGGATTAGGCTTTGTAAAAGCCCTATGGCCGGCCATGATGGAAAGCCCAAAGCCAAACCCATAATTTTTCCAAGTTTTCCATTTCTAGTCCTTCTTTTCCATTTAACGTCGTTAGTCATTTTCCGTTAAATACTTAACGATCGTTAACGGACTTAATGTGTAATAATTAATCGTAAACATAAACATTAATTATTAACTTTAATTCTCATTCGCTAATGTGTGCAATCCCGTGGTCACGAGTTCGAATCCGGACATTCACATGTTTGTAAATATATACATTTCCAACATGAACATCTTGAAATTCAACTCGAAAAGATCAAATTAGCCACCATTAACTTTAATGAAGAAAATGTTATTGGACATGGTGGTTTTGGTAAGGTCTATAAAGGGGAATTGTCTCACACTCATTCCGAGGGGAAAAGCCTGGTTGCTTTAAAGCGTCTTGATCGTAAACATGGTCAAGGAGACGCTGAGTTTCATAAAGAAGTGAGAATGCTTTCATGTTACAGACATGAAAACATCATCTCTCTCCTGGGGTTCAGCCGCGGACAGGATGAGATGATACTCGTGTATGAGTATGCATCTCGTGGAAGTCTTGATGGTTATTTAAAAGATGTCAATCTCACATGGACACAACGATTGAAGATATGCCTTGATGCTGCCAAAGGACTAAGCTATCTCCATGACCCCAGAGAGACATACCAAAGACTTATTCATTGTGATATTAAAAGTGCCAACATCCTACTCGATGAGAATTTCAATGCTAAAGTTGCTGATTTTGGGCTGTCAAAAATAGGCCCGGCTAATCAGCAGAATTCAATTCTTGTCACCGGTGCCTTGGGTACCCCTGGATACTGTGATCCTGTGTTTATGGAGACATACACCCTCACAAAAGAGTCTGACGTGTACTCTTTTGGAATAGTCTTATTCGAAGTCCTGTCTGGAAAACTTTGCTTTGACTCTAGCAATGGTCCGTTAAAGATTTTAGTGCCTATGTGGAAACAAAGCTACGAACAGAAGCAATTAAGTGGGATTGTGTTTCAAGGTCTGACGGAACAAATGAATTCCGATTCTTTGGAGACATTTGCAGACATTGCATATAAATGTTTGAAGAGATTCCGTGAAGAACGGCCAGCGATGTCTCGTGTTGTTGAAAAACTTCAGGAAGCACTTGCATTGCAGGAGCTTCACGATCTCAAACCGCCAAAGGAGCATGAAGAGATGGTTAACGCTGCAATACCTCCTTTAAATTATAGATCCTTAGATGAACTGAAAGTACTTCTCAATGAGGGCACAACGGTAATTGGCAACGTCTCTTTAGATTTTATTCTTAATATATTTTGACAGATGGTTATTTATAGCTAGAGAAATTTTACTATGTGGAATTTCACATTACAAATATATAGAACTAGGCTATGTGAAAATGGCTTTTTCCTTTATAATGTTGAAAGAATAGGTTCTTCCTAAAGCGAAAATGATTTTTATTAAAGCTTAAAAATCTAAAAAATAAGTAATATTTTATACCTAAAGTACCTTTTTAAATTTCAATTTTTTTTTTCTTTTACTTTCCCAACAAAAAAATTGAATTGTTTTTAAAAGAGTTGCTTTATATACCCACGTTAGTGACCTCTAGAAATCATTAATTTTTCTGTCACATAAACTTTCTTTTTCATGCAAACTAAGACAACCTCCTGACAAAATAAAATGACCTAACTATTTTATTTATTATTATTCTTTTACATCTTTAGCAAAATTCGGATTATATAAAATCCATTTAACCCAAACGAAAATTATGCATACCCTTTCCACAAACAATTTGGATAGCAGCCCTACACAACACCCAATATTACTAACCCTAATTTAGGTTATTTAAGATAACACATTTCCAAATATCACTAATAACCCTACACCCGACACAAACATACGTAGTCATCATACGGTCCATTTTCACCAAACATCTCTCTTATTAAAAAAAGTGAAGTCTAAACAGACGTAACAAAATCTTTGAAATTAACCGATATATGTAATATATTTATTTTATTCACAAGATACGTAATATACTTTTAAATATTTACCAATATACGCAACATTGATGATTACCGTTTTAAAAAGTTATAGTTTTGGTCCTTGTTGTGTGCGTTAACTTTCACCGTTAGTCCTTTGACATTTTTTTCTTAGTAAAGTTATAGTAATGGTCCCTTGACATTGGGTTGGCTTTCACCGTTAGTCCTTTGACATTTTTCATTCGTTTTTATCCGTTTTTATATGTTTTCATCCGTTTTTCATACGTTTCATCCGTTTTCATCCCTTTTTTATACGTTTTCATATGTTTTCATCCGTTTTTATATATTTGCGTCCGTTTTTCTTATGTTTTCATCCGTTTTTATACGTTTTCATCAGTTTTTAAACGTTTTCATCCATTTTTCTTGCGTTTTCATCCGTTTTTATACGTTTTCATCCGTTTTTATACTTTTCATCCGTTTTATACGGGTTTCGTCCGTTTTTCTTACGTTTTCATCCGTTTTTATACGTTTGCATCCGTTTTCATCCGTTTTGATGAAAACGTATAAAAACAGGTGAAAACGTAAGAAAAACGGACGAAAACGTATAAAAACGGATGAAAAATGTCAAAGGACTAACGGTGAAAGTAAACGTAATGTCAAGGGACCATTATTGTAACTTTTTTAAGAAAAAAATGTCAAAGGACTAACGATGGAAGCCAACGCACACAACAGGGACCAAAACTGTAACTTTTTAAAATGGTAATCATCAATATTACGTACATTGGTAAGTATTTAAAAGTATATTACGTATCGTGTGAATAAAATAAATATGTTACGTATATTGGTTACTTTCAATAAGTTTGTTACTTATATTCAGAATTCACTCATCAAAAAACTCAAATATTCTCATATACAACAACCGAAACTCACAATCAAACTTTCCTTGAATTGATCTATTACTTCTTAACCGAATCACAACACCACATAGGTTCTTATTTTTTCAAATCGGGCAACAAATAATCTCTTTATCTCATTTTAATTCTTTCCTGCTCAAACCGAATCACAAATAATCTCCTAACCTCATTTTAAATATAATGTAACGACACACTTTTTCAATAATACTGATGGTCTATTGTTTTTTTTTTGTCTGTGGATTGAATCGGTCGAGACCACTATCGAATTGTGGTTTTGGAGCCGACCGACCGGATGCGACTCAATCGGTGCAACGGCAACCAAACCGGTCGGCCGACCAGTGCGGTCATCCTAACAATCATTAAAAGTATATATATATATATATATATATATATATATATATATATATATATATATATATATATATATATATATATATATATATATATATATATATATATATATATATATATATATATATATATATATATATATATATATATAGAGTGCGGTTCTAGAGAAAAGTGTAATTAGAGAGAAAAGTGAGGAAAAAAGTTATAGGGTCTAATTTGAAACATCTCAAACTTCAGGGGTAAGTTTTGAAAACTTGAGTTATAAAAATTGGTGCATCATAGTTATAACTACTTTTTTTAACTGTGATTCACCAAAATAAAAAGGTGCATCAGATCGCATATGTTATTAACTTATTCCAGAAAAAGTTTTGAATTAGAACCGTCAACCTTTGTGTATAAAAGAGAGATTTTCCAACTGATTCAACACGCTTATTTTATTAATCACATGGTTAAATATACAATGAAATCAATTATCCTAACATGTTTCAAAGTCATTTTATTAATCACATGGTTAACTTACTTTTCATCAATTCACGATTGTTAATATATGCACTAGCGTTATCCCAATGACAAAACATGCGACGTTACCATGGATACCATAGATCCGTCTCTTGTTGTATAACTAAGGCCCCTTAAAGAGCATAGTATACTAAGTTATTGCAATGTTAGGTAACAATCGTTGGGTGCATCTAGGTTATAAAATTTGGTGCATACTAGTTATAACTAATTTTTATAACTGTGATGCACCTTTTTATTTTGGTGCATCATAGTTATAAAAATTTGGCGGGAAATTTTTGGCAAAAAAAAAAAAAATTTTGCCACCGAAAAAAAAATTTGACGAGAAAAAAAAATTTCGAGGGGGGGGGGGGTAGGTGCAATTTACAAAAGTTCCTTAAAGGATGAAGGAAAATACAATTAGGTCCTGTAGTTTGGTGTGAAAAAAGGAGGGAAGAGGGGTGATCAATGGTTGAGATTACTTTTCTCATTTTCTCTTGAGATCAACTTTTAAATGATCCAAACTCTATATATATATATATATATATATATATATATATATATATATATATATATATATATATATATATATATATATATATATATATATATATATATATATAGGGAAGGGTTATTTTCGAACCAAATAATTACGAGAAAGCTGAGAACCAATCCTAGCCTTCCTTTTTTTGATCAATGGTGTAGGATACACATGGCATTTTGTAAATAAATGGAAGTTATTTCCTGCCTTTTTATTAAATAAGGGTCATTTTGGGTATTTCATCTATCACATTTAATTAAAACCGACCTCGTAGACTCTCATCATAACCTCTCCCCCCAAATTTATCTCCCAAGTTGCTCTGTAACATATAAATGCCTAAAAACCCGGATGAAAAATCAAATCAAATTAAACCCAAATCTTATCCATACTTAACTATTAAAAGCCCCAATTGATAGGGTTTTTTCATGTAAATCGAGAAGTCATGTGGGAAAACACACACATCTGTTTTATTTTGAAAGGGAAGATGAGGTAATGAATGTAATCGTTTTTTTTATTGTGTTATGATCATTGTTTCATGGTTAATTTGAGTTTAATTAACAAAAATAAGTATTGATCTAACTGCATGTTGTGTTTTTTTCGATTATGTTTTAGATGATTTTATTGATTTTTGTATGTCATTTATTTTAATTTTGAACATGGTTTTAGTGTTAGTTGATGTGTTATTAAAAATCATTACGATTTGTTGAACTACATGTGTTTTTTATTTTATCAGTGTTTTTAGAAGTGTTTGATTATCATTTGTGTTTTATATGTTTTTAGTAGTGATTTTATCATTGTTTTATCAGTGTTGAACTACATGTGTTTTTAATGTTATAATGAATTAGTTTTTTTAAACACACATTTGATGTGTGTTAGTGAAGATGTATATAATGGATGTTATTAATTTACTATGATTATTTAGGATGTGTTTATGATTCTGTAAACGTTTGTGTTATTTGTGTGAATAGTGGATCAAAAGACCCTGTTTTTAATAGGATATTTTCGTGAAGTTTGTGTTTATGGTTATTCGTTAGTAACGTGTGTGTATATGAAGGTTAGAATAGTATAAGAGTATGTATATATGAATGTTTGAGGACTAAAATGTTATGTGAATGTATGTTTAACACGTGTGTATATGGTTGATGTATGGTACATTAAGTATATGTGTTAAGTTTGTTTTGATGGATATTTGTTATACATATATTTATATGTATTAATTTTGGATATCCAATACTTTTTTGTATATGGTTTGTTAATCTTGAAATAATATAAGCATATGTATATTATGTTGATTATATGTTTTGAACACGAAGTAATGTATATAACGATATTTAGATGATATTATTTATGTTATGGGATACTGATAATGAGTCAAACTTTTACATGTGTTACAGATTTAAGGAGAAGTTACAGAACTAAACGAAGCAAAAGCGTGGTTGAAGAGAACACAATTGATGATCCTATTGACGCAGACTTGGAGAATAGCAATGATGATTTTGAAGATCGTGTTCAACCAAACCAAGGAAGTCCTCATGCGGCGTTGGTATGGAATCTAAAATGTTTTGGCATTACGGTTTAAATATAATGGTATGTTTAATTGTATGTGTTTGTATGTGTAATTGGGTAGCTTCACCTATGAGATGGAGAAGAAGCATGATACTAGGAAGAGTTGGGAGTAGTAGCCCTGATGAAAAAGGTATCGCATCATTTTTTTGAAACAGTTGAAAGGTCGGTTATCAAAAGACGATTAACATTTGTGTTTAATGTGATATTAATATAGTGGAAGTGGTAAGAAAGGAGAAAGCGAACCATTGATAATGTTGTGCGAAAACCGTGAAGAAGACAAAAGGTATTGATACCCCATATATGTGTTTATGTTGCATGTGTGAATTAGTGTTTGTATTAACAAATAGCATGCGTTATATTTGTTGCAGTTGGTGTTATCAATGAAGCTGATGTAGCTGGACCATCAAAAGTAGTGCCAGAAGTTAAGTCACCTAAGATAGATACAAAAGGGAAAAAACCGGCTGTAGATATCTCGACAACTCTTAGGACACGATCTAGCCCACGGCCATTCTATTTAGCTATAGCAACCCTTAAGCCGAACCAACAAGCTTGTATTGATAGACTAGGATTTGGAAGCTTACTTGAATTCAAGGTGGATGGTATACCAGCAAAGTTAGGATTTTACGTGGTTAAGCACTTTGATGATGAAAAAATGGAAATTAAGCTGAGTAAAGGTACTCTTAGAGTAGACTGTGAAAGAATAAGTCAAATGCTAGGTTTGAAAAATGAGGGGGATAATATACTGAATGCTGAAGTGTCGGATAATGGAGTAATGATAGAGGAATGGAAGAATCAATATCAATGTGAGGAATCCAAAATAACACCCACTGTCGTTAGGAAAATGATACGTAGTAGTAAGGTTGTAGACCTAAACTTCAAGCTGAATTTCATAGTACTGTTTGCAAACGTTATTGGTAGTTGTTCAAAGAGTGGTGTTGTGATTTAGAAGTTTTAAAACATATCACCCAAACACGGATTTCGAAGAGAATAAAGCGGTGTCGGTTCTTGATAATCTTCCAAACGCAAAGATGGGTGGAAGCCAAAAGTGAAGAACAACTACTTTTGCGGCCCGCTGACCTTGTTAACGGTAATATGGAATACATATATGCTGAATTATATGAACGTGCACATGTATAATATCCTAACTGATTAGAATTATTTTGTGACACAGATGATTTACGTTGATGGAACAAAATGCGATTCACTGCCAATTGCTCGCAAAAGACCACCAACAAGTAAATGGTCAATGGACCTTTTGCAAGAGAGGGAAACGGCAGAAGTAGACACTGGTGGATGTGGTCTGGGAGAACTAGAAGCTCCGTATGAGGAGGAAGAAGACGATGGTTTCCCGGAAGATTTAGAGGTACATTTATACAAACTTATACATTTAAACACATGTATTGTATTGATATAAATATGTATCAAATGCTTAAACATGTTAATGACAAATGAATAATGTTGTAGTAAAACGTATGTTGAATGTAAATACATATGTTGGTTAACAAAATGTTGGTGTACAAAATTAAAAAATAACACCTTATTAATTTTAAATATACATATAGTAGTTCAAACACATGTATATTCTATATGTTATATGGTTATCTGATGCGTAAAATTCATACATGAATATCTACGTGTATATGCAGGGATTTGTCTGGAAGCTTGGTAAGTATATTGAGACAATCAGAAAAGCTGGTTCGTGTTTTGATAAAAACATATGCCTAGGTTTAGTGGTATTCCCAGATAGTGATGAGTTAAAAGCTTTAGAGGTGAAGTATATGGAGGTACTGCGTAATTTGGATAAGGTGAATCATGTAAAAGATGTGAGCAGGAAGAGACATCCGTGGAATTGGACAAAAGAAAATGTTGAAGTCGCTACACCCAACGTGACAGTTGGTAGTGGGAATGTAAGTGGTGGTGGTTGGTTTGATACACCGGAAGCTACATTAGGCATGCAAACACAGGCGTTAGTTGTAGCTACTGTTGATAACATTTCAAATGAGTATAGGAAGGGGAAGGGCGTGGCATTGGATGACATGCCGTCATTTAGCCTGAACTTGACACCAAGTTATGAGGAACTGAAAGCTGAAGCAGGAAAGAAGCGTACAGCAAATAGAGCTAAGGCAGTCGCAGCGGTTCCAGTTAGTTTCGCTAAGCCAAATGTTCCTGAACAAGGTTTAGTTAGGCAACGTGGAAAAAGGGAACAACTACTGACGGCCCAGATGAAATCTCCATTTTGTGTCAGAGCAGTCGATTTCAGTCCATTGGATGCCCAGGAGAAGAAGGTGTGCAAGCTCCTATTTGAGATGTCTGGAAATCCTGAGTAAGTACAAAAAAATGATCAAGTTTCCAAAAAAGTATATATGTTTATTTAAATGTAGTTGCATTGACACTTGTGTTTATATATATATTACATGTTAACTTATACGCCATTTGTTCTTTTCTTCCTTGATAGTGACATACTATTCAAGACCGGGATCGGTCACGTTCAACCCGTTTGATGTTGGAGAGTTTGGGCCAATCGCAACATGTGGTGCCAAATGTGATTAATGCGTGGGCAGAGATATTGAATGTTGGTGAACGTACAAGAGGACCCAATTCACCACTCCGGTATTATATGCCAACGTTTATGGTGGTAAGTATTCTTGTATAAAATATAAATTATTAGGATACGTGTGCGTATGTGGTCTAATTCATGAAAATGTTATTAACGTAAAAAATATAATGATTCTTGAAAACATACCGAAAGGTTCAGGGATGTTCTATACAATGCGGATGAACGGATAAAGTTGTTCAGCGCTTATGTTGATAAGGCACTTGCAAAAGATGGAAAAGCGAAAACATTCAAAGGGATTGACCTTGTAAGTATTTCGGTCTAATTTGCAGTATCTATACTTTCTATAATTGGAACATTACACATGTATATACCAACTGATTACGTAATGATTTACATGCCCAATCAGAATTGTGTATGAATTGTGTTAAATTTTTTCTGAATTTTAGTGTGTAATATAGATAGTAAATGTGAATATGTATCGTGCTGGATTTAGACACATGTATGTAATATAGATAATAAATGGGAATTGTAGCAGTAATATATATAAAACACTATCTTCTGAGTGTGTATGCCAAATATATATCGTGGTGAATTTACACACATGTATTTGCGTATTCCATATAAATACAGGTGTTTATTCCTGTGTCGAATGGTGAACACAATTTTCTTGTGATATTCAATTTAAAGAAAGGTGGTGTGTGGATGTTGGATAGCAAGGGTGTAAAAAATGTGAGTTCGAAGAAGAGTAAGAAAACTACACCGGCTAGGCAAATTGTAGACGGTGAAGAAACAGTCCAGGATGATAGCATGGCTATTATAGTGGTACGTGCAGTTAATTCCATAATATACTATGTATAATTTCATAAGAATAATATTTGTGTAATTTTTATTTGATAAAACACAGCATGCGGACTTTGGGAGATACCTGACTGAAGCTGGACATCCAAAAGCAGTTGATATATTCACAATTCAAATGCAAATACCGATCCTGAATTGGCGAACAGAATCAAAGGTCCCAAACTCTGGAGTTGTTGTTATGCGTCATATGGAAACCTACATGGGAGAACCAATGGAAAGGTATGATGCTGGTCGTCTAGTGATGCGCGAAGCGAATAGCGTGATTAACAAGTTAAGGTCAAGTATGTTGCAAAGTTACTACTAGGAGGATGGAATTTGAGCGTGATAATGTTGTAGGAATGATTGGTGGTATCTAGAAGTTCGATGTCGTTGAAGGACAAAAACTATCTTTTGGGAACTACTTATGTTTGTGTTGGTTAAGTAGGATGACTTGGTTTCGTTTAAGTTTGTGTCGATTAAGACTATTATTATGCTTTGGAATGTTTAATTATGTTGATTTGGTTTTAATACCTTTAAGGTATGTATTTGAATGGGTATCAAAAGTTTATGTTAACTATGTTTTGGTTGGTATTATTTTAAGAGTAATCGAGAATGATTACTTTAAATATTATTTAAATCTGGCTAAGCTTGTATTTGTTTTTGCATGGTGATTCAATCCATAAAAGAGTACTGAAATATATACATGTTTTTTTAGTATATGAACACAAGTGTAAGTGAAAATAAACTAAACTTGTGTTAATAAAATCAACTTGTTATACGAAAATAAATGTAAACACACGTGTATATGTAAAACATCACGTGTGTTTGGAAGCTTAAAATAAATGGTTATTCTACATGTGTAATCTGAATGTGCACATGTGTTTAATAAACATCACATGTGTAATACTAATCGCACATGTGTTTTGCTAAAAAATCTGATTATATTTGTATTTAATGGTATATACATAAGTTTTAACTTAGTATACAAATGAATATCTATTCAATAAATTAGGATATGGTATATACAGTTTTATAACATATGTGTATTGAATGTGTATATAAATTGTAAAATAAATAAAACTAGTGTGATTGTTACATATATAGATAATGTGAGGAACATAGGTATATTAACGAGGTATAAATAATGCATATGGTGAATAGACACATGTGTTAATTTGATGATAAGCTAAATACTTTATTCATTGAAATACATATAACATATTTCAAAAGCCTTTGTGTCGGAAAACACAAATACATTATTCATTGAAAAATGATAAAAGAAGTACGACATCTAATAGCAAGATAGACAACTATATTTAGTATCCCTGATCTATTCAGATACTAATAAATAATTGCTTTATTCAGATTCAATCTTTTCTTCATTCTTGATGGAATTGGCTTGGCTTTTCTTTAGTGGACATGTACGGATGTTGTGGCGGGTTGACGACGAAGCGCAAACACGGATCTTGGGGTTCTTAAAATTACCTTTGATCCACGCCTTTATTCTTTTTAAACAAAGGGTTTACAACCATGGGCGCCCAGATTTTTCGAAAGTTGGTGAAACCATGATTTTAGAAAACCAAAAAGCTTTATAAATAAAGGAGCATAAAAGTATGTGTGTGTGTTCACAAACGCATAATATATAGGGGATAAAAGGTTGAATTAGGGTTATCAAATGTGTAACAACCTATGCATAAAAAGGCATGAAAATAATCTATATTTTTAAAATATAGATATGATTATATTTAAACACTGAAGATTTGGATAAATCTTATATATTTTGAAAAGATTTAGATATGATTATATTTAAAATGAAGATGTGGATGAACACTGAATATTTGGAAAATTTTTCTTAAAAATTATATGATACGTATGCAATATGAATATAGATACACGGAATACACATGTGTGATGCATTTGCAAAACATATACACACATGTGTTTTTCAAAAAATATTACACGTACATGTAAAAAAAAGATCAATTGACTAAACAAAATCAAAGGAATATTAGTCATTAAAAATTCAATAACTGTATACACATTAATAAGGGACAAACATTAAACCAAATAATATTCAAAACATACTTAGATTGATTCAATATTCAAAAACAAAAATAACCATAAACTGAATGTCGTGGTAGATGACATACCAAATTAACACAAATGAAAATGAAATAAATAAAACATACGGGATTAAAAGCAGCTAAAACAGTATCAAGGATGAAAGTAATTGTATGCTAAATTGCATTGTCAGACAACTCATTGTCGTAATCTTCTTCTTCAAAACCTGAATCATTATCTTGAACTGCTTTCTTCTTTGCCTTTCTGTTTTTGCACGTGCGCATGTTGTGACCTTGTTCATCACAAATACTGCATGTACGCCCTTTCTTTTTTGTTTTGGCTTTTGTTTTAGCTTTCTCGCCCGGGCCAATAAATCTTCCGCCTCCCGTACCACAACCCTTATTCCTAATCCCTTGTGGAGGTTTGACAATAACTTGTTTAGGGGTGGTAACACCTAAAAGGTCCTGGAATATTTCTTCATTATTTGGCTTCTTTTTTTGTGGGGGAAGATCAGCGTCTAGCTTGGATTTCAACTCCGTAACCTGTGCAAGAAATTCCTTTAATTTTTCTGTGTCATTGCGTAAACGGTCAACACATGACTCTATTGTAGCATGAATATCAGAAGCTATGTTGTCGGTCTCTTCAATACACGGTCCATAGCGGTGCCTGTTATCTAGCAAATGAGATGGCAACACGTCTTTCCTCCATCGTTTACTGACATATCTTTCCGGAATCTGATCAATAGAGTATATACGAAAAACACAGAAAATATGGCGGCACAAGTATCCGTGTCGACCAAACTGATTACATGAACAGGTAACGCTTCCATCAGTTTCCTTACGAACAACCTGATTAAAAAAAATAGTGAGAATGGGATGTAACACTGAACACAGCAAACGTAAATATTGTATGCACATATTAAAAATATAAAGATAAAAAATACAAAGTGATATAAAAATTTTTAATAAAAAAATATAATAACACATGTATAATGTTATAAATAATTACCTTAGCATTAATAACAACAACATTCTCTTTGTTTCTTTGTTGTATTATGCTAACTGTAACACCATCGTCTGAAGTAACACTAATCTGAGAACATGCATACAGTCCTTTTAATATTTCCTTCTGAACCTATTAAACAAACAAACAAATGCACATGTGTTATAACACTATACAAAGATACTTGAATGTTTTAATAACATACCATTGACTGAAAAAGTTAAAAATAAATACCTCTCTAAAAATAGAGCGACTATAAACTGAACATGCATGTCGTTCAATAGGTAGGTCGGTGAACATTACCGGAGTACTTTCAACAGTGCGATTGTCAATGACACGTTGGACATAACTCTGTTTCTCCATAGCGGCTTCAAAGCAAAGCATGAATTGAACAAGCATGTTTCCGAGTGAGAGAAAATACGGAAAAAGCATTGGAGCTTTCGGATCGGAAGTGGTCTTCATAAGACAACACATTGGCAACTCCTTAAAATATGCCGGATCCACAAATCCTCATCTTAAACATATCGAAAGCCATTTGTTTTCGGACAAATTAAACATACCAATAAGAGCATGCCATCGCTCTTCAAATTCGATGGTTCAATAAACACATTCCATATAAGCTTATGAAACAGTTTCTTAAATTCGAATCGACTCAACTTCACCACAGATCCGGACATGAAACAAAGATTAAATAAGATGTATTTAATTTATGGAACTTAATATATAAAAAAGAAAGTAAATCATTTAAAACACAAGTGCTTAGTTAGAAAAAATACCTTCCCAGGCAGTTTCTGGGTTATGTGCCACATACATAAACGATGGTGTGCTTCGGGGAACACAGCCTCAACTGCAGTACGCAACGCTGGATCTTGGTCTGTAACAGCCAGAATTGGTTCTTTTACATGCGCTTTTTTAAACGAAGTGAGGATCCACTTGTATGATTCAATTGTTTCGTCACTTATTAAAGCAGCACCAAAAGTGACACATTTTTGGTTATGGTCAATGCCAGTAAATGGAACAAAGATCATCCGGTACCTATAGATGGATGGACATATAATTAAAAAGAATACACACATGTTACAATAATTTAATACATAAATAGAATCATCAAACTGTTACGGATATACATTAAACATTACCTGTTTGTGCGATAAGTGGCATCAAATGAAACTACATCACCGAACTCGTTGTAGTTGCATTTCATTGTCTCGTCGGCCCAGAACATGCGGGATAAGACATCATCAACAAGATGGTATTCAAATGAAAAATTAGGCACATGCTTTTCCTATCATTCATTTTATCTATTAACATCCGGGCATCCCTAGGACCAATGTATTTATTAACCGACCCACGAAAGTTCTTCCAATCCGATGGCTTTCCACGAACCTTTTGATAGCTACCCATAAATGCCACCCTAAGACGATGAGCTTTAGTTGGGCCAAGATTAGAAAGTGAAGCCCTATGGATAAACAGCTTATCACTAAAGTCTAACTTACGCCGTGCTTTTAAAAGATCAGCGTTGTTTTCATCAAGAAGTGGGTGGTTATGGTTTTCAACAAATTTGTATAACTTAAAAGCCGATGTACCGTGAATAGCCCTAAACCTGACACATGCATTGCAATCCGTTGCAGAGTAATTGGAATTGCGTTTCTGCCTAGGTTTATTACTCCCATTTTCTGATTATCAACAGTTTGAGATGACTGGGCCAACGTATCTTTCATGATGGTTTTTCGTGGTTTTCCAGCCCTATTACAAACTATATACCTATGAGTAACCTCACCTTTCTTACGCTTTGATGTAGATTTTCTAATAGAGAACCTGGCCTTAAGAGCGTATTCAAGGTACATGTCGTAAGCCTCATCAAAAGTGTTAAACACGTTCCCTTCGCTAGGCTTCTCATCGGCTGGTACCTCTGGAACCCAATACTTATGGCCTTTGGGTGTTGGAATACACTCATCATCTGACTCCCTATCGTCTAAATCAGAATAATCTACAAAATAAACATTATACGAAAAAAATAAGACGCATTAATGATAATAACATGTATTTGTATCTACGTAATACACAACAACATCCGATATAATCTGTAAAGTAAAAAAATCACAACTGTGCATATGTATACAACGATTCTATTAAAATATACATGTGTAACATGATACAGTCACTGATATAAGAAACATAGACATGTTAAACAAGCTATTGACATACGTGCACATGTGTATAGTGGTAACATCTGAAAACAACTACATGAAATAACAAAATAAAAACACAATTAATCATTAAACTAAACTAAACAACAGCAATAAATGAAAAAAGTAGCGATGTACATTAAAATTAAAAACAAACATCACCCATTAACACATGTGCATAAAACACTAAATTTAACACCGAAACTTACTTACAATCATGCATAAAATAACAAACTATAAATGTATCAAACATAAAACATGCAATTCAAATAACAAAAAATAACAACAAAATAACATTCTACAAAACAAACATGTATTTAGATCTTCGTCATATAGATGCAATACATCTAAAACCTACATACAAAACCCTAACATTATATAAATTAATTGTATAGACACGTAATAAATCTATAACAACCAATAAAGCATGAAAAAAATAAGACATAACTAAAAATTAATAAATCATATGATTCGTACCTGAAGAGAAATCTTCATTGACAATAAACTGTTCATCGTTTCTTGCAGATTGGGTATGAACATTCGCTTCATTTTGCATAGAAGAAACGGCTGTAACATTAACTTCTTCTTGATCATCGTTTCCAATGGATGAATTCATTGTTGCAGAACTATTTTTTTGTATAATCGTTTTTTTTGATAAATGATTTATGAACTAGTGAATTTCGTTGATAATGATATAGCTGTTTTAGGGTTTTCAAAAAAAATAACTGAAACAATCGTGATCCCATAATTAGTGGAGAGTATGATATTCGGTTATTAAATGTTGATAATTATAGAATACCTAAAATACCCCTGCGAAAATAGTGTGGAAAAGGAAAAAGGAAAATTAATTATCTCAAATCGATTGGTCCTTGTTAGTTCTCGCAGTTCTATAAATTATTTGGTTACATATATAACTATATATATATATATATATATATATATATATATATATATATATATATATATATATATATATATATATATATATTACACTTATCACTTCAAATATATATATAACACATCAATTCGTGTAAAATTCACGATCAGGCTGGGGATATGAACGTATGTGTAAAATTCTAGGATTTCATGATTTTTTTAATGGAATAAACATTTTCACCCAAGTTTGAATACCACTGCTAACAGCTTTCATGTTTTTATCAACGTGATTTTATAGTGGCATATAGTTTAGTGGTAAAAAAAGTTTATTCGTTATAAATGAAAAATAATAACAGTTTGAGAATTAGGGGATTAAATTTTGAAACTCGATTCGACCCGGGTGGTTCAACCGGTTGAACCGTTCCGGTTGAAAATCGGGTCAATATAAACCAAGTCAACCTGACGGGTTGGGTCAAAAAATGAGTCAAATTAAACCGGGTCAACCCGTCGGGTTTGAAGCATCTCAAGTCAACCCGGTTTTCGATGTGTATTAATAGTTTCTTTTTAAATTGAAATTGCTCATAATTATTTCAACATTTCCATTGTAATTTTTTTCACATTTCACTTTCTTGACTTTTCACTTTTCACTTTGACCAATTTTGTTTTATAGATAGTATTAGCTTATAGACCCGTGGAATCACAGGGATTTTTAAAAGAATTATTCATTAGGTAGACACGTATGTGAATAAATTAACAAACAACAACAAACGTAACCATGTTTCATTATTTATTGAAAGTAATAATAAGTAATATGTCAATGATACAATAAACAATTTGGTTTGGAACTATTAAAATAACAAACATGCATGTATCATCTTTTCCACCTTTGATAGCCTTGAAGAGGCAACGTATGCGGTGAACATCAAACACTTGAGTATGTGACCTACCCTGAGCACTACCAACCCGAGCATATTTGTAAAAGAGGATAATCACTACCACCTTGAGCATGTGAACCACATTCGTTATCGATCTTAAAGCCCATGGCTCCACTTGATTTTCTTGTGCAATTCTGGCATTGTGTTGCATAAAACAGCTTAATGTTAATCATTGAGACATTGGCATGTGTGACATGGTGATCCTATCTTAACCACTAAATGAGAAAACTTATAGTAGTTTCATATAAGGGAAGAACACTATGATCGACCAATAACTATACCACTGCTTTTAAACCTTTCACAACAATCCCAAGTTGTCCTTGTAAATCCACAATTTTATCTTCTGTGCTTGCATATAATTTGATTACACCCTCGAAAAAAATGGATTGTAGATTAGAAGTGTTTATAACCGGCTCATAATTTTGCTCATTAAAATGATAATAAATTATCTCATCGATAAAAAGGTACCAATCAAATAACATAAGATTGTTACAATTTGAAGTTAGAATCAATAACATAAATATTGGAGCGTATCTTATTTTTAGATGCTTATTTAAATTTGAGGAAATTAATTATATAGATGTAACTGATTCGTTGTGATTGAAAGCGTATTCTAGAAGGTTTGACTTTGTGTGTGTTTTCGAATGAGTAAAGTAAAGAAGTTCTGTGTATGCAATGTGTTGTACCTTCTTTTTTTTGACCAATCACAGCGAAGACACAAAACTCTTGTTTATTATATTTGCTGCATTGATAGTGAAAATTAAATTCATTAGCTGCATTAAGGAGTTGCACAAAACTCTTGTTTATTATATTAGATAGATAGATTAGTTATTCACAAGTAGTAAAATTGAGTAATCTAATTGTTCAGTTTTTGACCAATTAAACTCTTTAATCGAGATTTATTCAACATAAAAGTCATAGAGCATTGTTTATAATACAACACATTTTATTATTATTATTTTATGAGTAAATTGCATAAAACCTCCCTAAAATTTGACAAATTTGCATGTTTTGTCCCAAACATTCGAAAACTCCAAAGACTGTCTTTGTGGCAAACCTTTTGGGCATGTATCGTCCCAAACCAGGGATGATATATGCCCTATAGTTTTTCACAGGGATGGTATATGCCCAAACCTGGGACGATATATGTCCTAAAGGTTTTCCACAAAGACGGTCTTTGCGGTTACAAAATGTTTAAGATGAAACATGCAAATTCGCCAAACTTTAGAGACGATTTATCCAATTTACTCTTATTTTATAAATTAAATTGACCTTAATATAAAAATCACATGTACGCATAGGGATATAAACTTGTAATTATATTTTTAAATAGAAAAGGTTAAAATCTCTCTAATGCTTTAATAACCTTTGTGTGTGTTTGTTGAAAGTAGCATTGAGCTGTAGGTAGTAGGTGTGAGGAGTAGTCACATCTCACAGCTCACCGTTTCTTAAAGAAGCAATGAAAAAATGAGCGTTCCTAAAAAATAACAAAGCTCATCGCTCATTTGGCAAGTGACTACTGAAAACCAAAATGCTTATTGCTCACCGCTCCAAAAAACTCCACATCGCTACGTGCCAAACATACCCTAAATAAGATGATTTGCAACATACTTTGTTTTTCAGAAAATTGAATAACATTCCTGCTATCAAATATAATATAGAGTAAACTGCAAAATAGGTACCTAACATTTGCTATTTTTGTGAGAAATGTCCCTAATTCTGAAAATTTCCAAGCCGTGTACCTAATGTTTGGACTTTTTGCGAGAAATGCCCCTGAGCCGCTACCGTAATTGCAAATTTCTGTTTTTTGCTAACGATCGCTAATTTTCCCCGTTAGTGGCCATGTGAAATAACTAATTTACCCTCATCTTCATCACACGATTACTTTTTTTTAAAAAAAATTGCAGTTAATGTTCCTCCACCACCTCCATCATCACCACCTTCTACCAACACATGACCAACACCACCACCACCACCCTCTACCACCACACAACCAACACCGCCACCCTCTACCACCATCACAGCCCTTTTGGTCCAAAATATGTATTAAACCTTCGACTTTTTGCAACAGATTAATTTTGAAGACACCTGTAAAGGCTTTCTGGAAGTTGCAAACGTATGCTATTACTGTCAAATTAGATTTGTGTATAATTCTTGTATGCTAACCTTCTCTAATGAATTTAGGAAGCCGTGCATCAAACTGTCAATGTCATCTTTGATGATCGAGGAGTGCAAGAACTACTGGTCAAGCTTTATCATAAAGGTAAATTTTAATATTTTTTGTTATTCTTTTCAAGTTTCCTTTATTCACTTTTGATGGAATTGTTGATTTTTGTTGTGTGCAGAATGGAGCGAAGGACAGGTTACTGAATACCTGGCTGCAACATTTGGTGATTACTTTATCGATGTGAAGATGTAACAATTCAAGTCTTGACTTTAATTTATAGCTTAAGCGTTTTTTTTATTGGTCTTTCTCATGTTTTTTTCATGATTTAAATTTTCAGGTATACTGATGAAAGATCATTTAGGCGAGTTGTTGAGTCTTGCCTGGAACAAACCATCATAGTTTATGTCGACCATTTTCTGTCTCAGGTCTCATAAGGATGAACTTTAATCTTTTTTTTCAAGATACACTTGTGCAACTTCTTTATAGCTTACTTTGTTTACGCATTGTGCTGTAGAAAAATTACATCAAGGAGGAAACTATTGAACGGATGAGACTTGATGAAGAGGTTCTTATGGATTTCTTCACAGAATACATAAGTGTTAATGTAAGTTACCCTATTATAGAAGATTCTGAATCGGATAGCTGGTAATCTGTAGCGATAAGCCATTTTACTTATGGGTCATATTGGCTGTGTCTCATCTCAAACGGGTCAAACTGAACTTTTTCTAGCTAAAGTTCGTCCAAAGTGTATGCTTATGCCAACCTCCCGAAAAGTGAGGGCCTTTACCCGGTTTGACTCTATGTGGCGGTGCGTTCAAACCCCGTATATTAGTTGGCCAAAAGGTCAGAAACCATGTTTACAAAAAAAAAAAAAAAAAAAAAAAAAACCTTCTAAATCATTGTGTTAAAAAGACTACCATATATTATCATGTTAATAATGTTGTTTTTGTAATTATAAAAAGTGTGGTCAACCTAGCTCGATCCAACCTATTCTTGCCCAAGCTATAAGTAACCTATCATCTTTCCACAGCAATCTGATATCTATCATTCAAGTTGTGTTCCTTGTTTCTAGATATCAAACTTATGTCATGATACTTGCAGAAAGTTGAAAACAGCCTGAGGATACTAATCGACTTGAGAGAGCTTGCGTCGGCTGAGAGCCCGGATACTTTCGCGCATGTTTACACTCACATCCTTGAACATCAACCTGATTGTCACTAGTACAATCGACACTTCCGCCTACGACTTTGCTAATGCCTCTGTAAGTGTGGTTTAATTAATCTTATTTTGCTAATGCCTCTGTTTTATAAGTAGCAAACTTAAATCGTTTCTGTGGAGATTCCAGCCTGATGTTGTTGAAAGAATTGTTGGACTGCGGGAAGGAATACCAAGAAAGGATGCGAAGGAGGTATGTTTATTTCAACATTCTCACTCTTTGTCACTGTCTTCTGAGATTCAAAGTTAATAATAGTTTTGCTAGTGCAATTTAAAGAAAGGTATCAAAGGATTTGAGAAGCGATTATGTGATGTCAAATAGCAATTAAAATAATCAGCTAGAACATGATGAGTAGTTGACGATACTGTTTGGATGTCCTTTTTCTAGTTTAAAGTTGAAATAAAAATAGAATCAGATGTCGTGAACATCAAAATTTTCATTCTTCCGACTTGAATTCGTCTGTAGTACATTATGCTTATTAGTTGTTCAAAATATCCTAAGTTCTTCCATGAAACCAGGTTGTACAAGAATGCAAAGAAATATTCGAGAATTCCCTCATTGATGGAAATCCCCCTAGAGCAGGTTTTGTCTTCTCCAAATTGAAGTCACTCATTGATGGAAATCCCCTTAGAGCAGGTTTTGTCTTCTCCAAATTGAAGTCACTCAACACATCCAAGATCACTAATATTTGGCGAAAGTTGCATTAGTTCATCTACGGCCCTCAATTTCAGCTACATATATGTATTTATGCTTTTATAATTTTTATGCTCAGATTTCATTATCTTTCAAAGTATTACCCCAGGCATGTTCTTTTTTCCATTAGTCGAGATTATATTTCATTCTTATTTAGAATCTATGTAGAATTTTGGTGCAACATAAAGTACATATTGTGAATTTGTGATTACCATAATTTAATTTCTTATTTGTGACGGTACCTGGGTTGACCGCTTTACCAAATGGTTAATCTGCTAAAGGTCATTTTTCCAACTTGATTTTTAGGTGCTATGAGTTCCTTTTACGATCGCCTGAAGTTTGTTTGATCATGCACTTGGAGATTCTTTCAATGCTTCTTGCAAACGATAAAGTGTTACGTTCTTATGTGTGAATATCATTTGTTCGTTTCCCGATCTAAAGAAGTTCAATGACAATGTTTTCACAAACGAGAAGTTTAATCCCGATGTCATTACAAGTTTTAGCCTCACACTCTCAAGTTATTATAACTGAGTTTGGGTCCCATGTTATTATATTCCATCAAGTAAACGGTTTGAAGTTTAGATCTTTTTTCATTCTTAACTGAGAATTATATTCCATCAAGTTATTATATCACGTTTGGGTTCCATGGTATTATATGCTGTCGATTTTTACTACAAGTCATATCAAATATTTCGTAGCAAAAAGCTTTATATGGTTTGAAGCTATGTAATAACAGTTCGACAACTAATAAACAAAGTTCGGAACTGAAAGATACGTTTTTTTCGTTTTGTCTTTATTATTGCATCGTCATTTGGACCACATGGTCATTTGAACATTTTCTGTGTTACTAGATCTCTAAATGCTGTTTGTTCTGATGAAATTTATCCCTATATATATATGAGTATCTGATAGTGGCGTGAAATCGTGCATGCGTAAGAATACTGTAATATCAAATGATGTGTTTATCCATAGAATGATTTATTATTATTATTATTATTATTATTATTTTCATTGTTATTATTATTATTTATTTTATTTTATTTTTTAATTTTTCCCTTGCAATGGGAAAACTTTTCCCTTGCTTTCTCTTTCATCTAACCGCTTTTTTCAAGATTTTTTAACCATGAAAAAACACAAAAAAGCTTCCGTTTCAGTCCAAAATTTTACTAGTCGTCTTCTCAATTCCTAATAACGATGGCCAAACGGTCCTCTAAACGACAATTGAGATTTCCGGTGAAGTTTGCTAATCATGAAATGAATAATATGAGTCAATTAAAGAAACAGGTGGACGATGAGTTGGTTACTCATGATGCTAGGGTGACTTCAGGGGAATAGGTTGAGGAAATTGGGAAATGATACAGGTAGGAATGGGGATCTGAATAACTGCAATTCAGAGGCAAAATTGCTTGTATGAAGAGAATTATGGGACAGAAATACGGCGTTAACTATAGAAATTTTGATAAAGGTGGTTTTATGGGACAAAAGAAAGAGTTCAGGAAAAAGAATGATAAAAATGATGAAAAGAATGGGAGAAATGAGAAGCAGCAGTTGCAAAATGGTCAGAATGGTATGAATGCTAAGAATAAGTGGAGGGTGATGGAGGAAGATTTGAAAGCTTTAAAAAGGTCTGCTAACAAATATGATGTGTTGGAGAGCCAAGAAGAGGAGGAAAGACAAGAGTTGAATTTGTTGAAAGACGGAATGATAGTTGACTTGTACCTCAATAAAAAAGAACAGCTAACCAAGGAGGTTTGATGTGCTATTATATTACATGTGCAAGTTTTAAAATTTCACGATTTACCAAATCTATTAACAACACATACGAGCAACTGAACTCGTCCGATTGTAGTAAGATTATGAATGGTAAGTCTGGATTGTTCGCTGGGATTTGTGTGAATCGAAAAGTAAGTAATTAAAATGACTAATAGTATATCAATGGTACTCGAATAATGGGTAAAAACAATCACTTATAGACAAATGATTATAACTAGTTGAATGATAATAACCTTGTTGAACTTTAAAACCACCAACGACTAGTCAAACATGATTAACAAATGTCACTATGAAACCTAAACATAATTAGGTGTTAGAATTAACTTGAAATTGAATTAAAACATGTTATCACAATTATAAGCAAATGATCATATACTAAACGTCATCTAAGCAAGTGTACAAAGGCACTAGCCACTCATAGCAAACTTAAACGTAAACTCAGAATTTTGAAGATTAGAAAACACGATAAAAGTCTTACAATGATGGAAATAAGATTACAAATGATTAAGTAATGATACCCCAAGTATTGGTGTTGACTTATTGATGGTTTGACCTCCAAATGTTGACTTCTTAAACCTCCAAACTTTTCTAGACTTTTAAGGACGAAATTGAGAACCTTTGAGATAATATTGAGAGTGGATTGATGTTATGATTGTGTGTTGATGATTGGATTCATAGAAATGAGTGCAAATGCCTCAATTTATACTCCCTCAAGGCCTAAGGTCATTAATACTTCAACTTGGCCTCCAAGCAGTTTAGAAGGGACTAGAAGCAATGTAGGAAGGTCCTGGAATTGGATGGTACAAGGTAGAATCTTCATGACAAAGTTTTGGAAAATCAGGTTGCTTCGGCTCGTCTTTGTCACTTCCTCCAACCGAATTGGTTGCAGGCTGAGACCGATCGGCTGGAGGTCTTCAGCAGATACTTTTTGTTGGACTTGCCGAATGCTTGACTCTTGTTTGCAGCTCTTTATTCTTCATCCAAACTTGGTCTTTCCTCTGACTTGGGACTTTGAGATGTTGGATCCTTGGATCTTTCACTCTTGAAATACTTTTTGGTGTGGAACTTGATACGGGAATTTTTGTACGATCATGAATCTTCATTTATTTAGCATTTCTTTCACTTTTTCTTCCTTTTCATGTACTTGGCTACATATACTTTGCAAACATGCTTTGGTATGATTAATTGATAAAAGCTTGTAAATATAACCAAATAACATACAAAAAAATTAAACAATAAAAATTACACAATATTAAAATAACATAATCAAGTTTGAGAAGTGTTTCGTTCCACTTACTCTAACATAAAAATTACACAATAATTAAACACTACTGTAATAACCGGTAATAACATCCATCATCTTTTTACCATCTATCAGAACTCATCTATCATTTTCCATATCTAGTTATAAAAAACCGCAGTTTGAACTTCCACATATTATAAATTTAATTTTTTTGATTGTTTATGTATCTAATTTATATACTACATAATTGATGTGTTTAAAGGCTTATTTGTGGTATTACAGTTAGTTGTATTTACTAGTAATTCTAGAATATTAAAAAAAAAGGTATGAATAAATTTGATAGATGGAATAACGGTATGTGGGAGTGGGTTTGGCCTCCTCGGGCTAGGACATATCGAAATGGAGCGTATATTCAAGGTGGTTAAAACCTTGTCAAAATGGATTCAGAAACATTGGGTTATGGTTTCTACAGCTACGAACAAAACATTGTCCATAGAAAAGTCAATGTTTTTGTTAAGGACATGTGGAAATGGAGGCTATCGTTCGTTTGGAGTTTGGTAGAAAAGGTATCAAACTTGATTCTATTCTTTATCCTTGTTGTGGAAATGCGGTGGAATATGTCAATCGTCGTTTTGTGTATGAATTAGTTGATCTTTGTTTAGTGTTACGTGAGATAGTGTTACATGTGTAGGATAGAAGTAGAATATTTGCTTGGTGGGGATTTGGTCTCGATCAGAAACGTGTCCCGTGGGTTATGAGGACTAAAATGACAGGAAGACTATTGGTGTGAGTTTGTGTAGACATCGGATTTGAACGTTAGAGGGTCAAAATGGACAAAATATATGTTTAACATTTTAGAACGTACGCTAATTACATATACATATCAAACATGAAACACTTGCACAAGTATTAATTTATACACTAACATGTCTTTAGGAATATTCATTATTTACCTACATGATAGCAAAAAGTTTCACAGTTTACATAGCAAAGTCTCTAATGAAGTAACGAGCACACCACCAGGTTTAAAAGACTTAAGAAGCTCATCAGAATTATAACTCAATCCAGATCAGGTCTCGAAAGAAAATAAGTAGAGGCAAAAATTTCGCCTACAATTTTGTATGAAATATTCCTGTATGACTTATAAATGTTTTTTACTGTATGATTTGAAACAAAACAAGTTGCTAAAAAGAACTTATGCATGTATATTGATATCTGTATGGGATGACCATTGATCACCATGCATTGACTTTTCAAGACATTCATTTTATCAAATGTCTTGTGTTTGGATCGGACACGACACATACAAACACAATTACCACACCCTGCCACAATTAAGAACACAAGGATTTAAGGTGGTTCGGTCTAATCTGACCTACGTCCACACGAGGGTAACTAGGAGTATCTTTATTTCTGCTATGTTGTGTGTTAATTACAAATACAGAGCAATCTCTTATATAGTGATGATAATGATAACTGGTCATAGAGCAGGCCATAAAGAATGCCACAAATATGGTTGTCCCTCCACTATCAATTAGTGCCTCCACTATCAATTAGTGGCTTTCTGAAAACTTGGCACTATCTTCCACTACTGAATTAGTGGTTTCCTTTTTTCTGCCACTATCTTTTTGACCAGTAAGTGGCTTCACAGTCAACAATCTCCCACTTGAAGCCACGGAACAATCTTCACCTGTGCTTCAACTGTGTATCTCTGTATTTCTGTAAAAAAAATAAAATAATAACTTTTGATCTTAGCTCCATCCTAGTTACCGTTGCCTTCTCTTCAATTAACCTGAAGGCCAGTTGAAGCTATGCAAAGCTTCAACTTCTCTAAGGTAACAACCTTAGTTAGCATATCAGCTGAATTTTCAGTTCCTTTGATCTTCTTCAACTTCAGAGTGTCATCATTAATTTTTTCTCTGATGAAGTGATATCTCAACTGTATGTGCTTTGTCTTCGAATGGAAGACAGGATTCTTTGCAAGATGTATTGCACTTTGATTATCACAAAACAGTGTACAATCAGCTTGTTCTTTGCCAAGTTCTTCGAGAAAGTTCTTCAACCATATAAGCTCTTTGCTTGCTTCAGCAACTGCCGTATACTCTGCTTCTGTGGTTGAAAGGGCAACACTTATCTGGAGTTTAGACATCCAACTCACTGCAGTGCCTCCCACTGTAAAGACATATCCTGTGGTGCTTTTGTATGAATCTTTACAACCACCAAGGTCTGCATCTGCATAACCCCTTAGAATGATATCTTTCCCCTTAAAATGCAATGCCATCTTTGAAGTTCCCTTCAAGTATCTCAACAACCATTTAACTGCTTCCCAATGTTCTCTCCCCGGATTGGACATAAAATGACTAACAACCCCGACAGCATGAGCTATATCTGATCTCGTGTATACCATTGCATACATGAGGCTACCAACTGCAGATGCATAAGGAGTTTTAGCCATTTCTTTCTTGTCTTCATCTAATTTGGGTGACTGATCTTTAGAAAGCTTAAAGTGACTTCCCAAAGGTGTGCTTCTGATCTTGGCATCTTTAAGGTTGAACTTCTATAACACTTTCCTAATGTATTTCTGATGAGTGTGCAAATACTCATCATTTTTGTACCTTTTAGACTGCAAAAATATCTGAAAACACTCAGAAATGCATCAAAATGATAAAAATATCACAAATAAGTGTTTTATGTGTTTCAAATGCAAAATACCAAAATCGTGAAAACGTATCAAGTTTGCATAATTGGCGCTTTAGTCCCCAAGTTTCAAAAGTTGTCAAATATAGTCCTGGTCATTCCAAAACTTATAAAAGTCATAAAAGGTCCTTAGGATTCACAAGTTGTAAGAAATTGTCCTTTGAAGTTTAAAAATCACAATTTACAACTTTGGTCCCTCAACTTTAAAAGTGTCAAAATCAATCCACAGGTGTTTAAAATGGAAATTATTCAAACTACACCTTGTACTATTCATAAATGGCAAAATTGGTCCTTATGGTAAACTTTTGGAAAATTTACATGTTTGGTCCCTCAAGTTTCAAAATGACATAAAAGGCCCTTGGACGTTAAAATTGGAAAATAATTACATTTATGGTCCTTGGTTTATCATATTTGGCATAATAGGTCCTTGTGTTAACTTTGGAAAAGTGGCGAGTTCGATCCTCAAAATTGCTAAATTGCAATTTTGGTCCTTGTGATAATAAGCTTAAACAAACGGACCCTTTATGTTATTTATCCAAACCCAAAACCAAACCCACCGGTGGCCCAATATCCAACCCACCCGCGTTTTAAATTATTAACCGCCATGCCATGTTCATCGTCGCTCATCGCCCTCACCTCTCCCGTGATACCAAAACCGGTGGTTTCACCACCTTTCCACTCACCACCACTTTCCACCTCCACCTCACTCCCCACTGTCTAACAACTCCTTCCACCTCCACAATCTCCCAAGAAGCATTAAATGCTTTAAACACCTCAAAGGAAATTTGGCGCCAAAATGACAAATGGACGAATTTGATGATTTTGAAAGATCCAATGGCTGGAAATAAGTGGGAAAGATTCAGAGATGTCGACAAGAGCCTAAAAGATCAATATAAAGAAGATTGGAGCAATGTAGAAGACTAGTCTAGTGTAATTGTAATTTTCTTAAGTCGTTTTAATAAATTTAAGCTTTCCAGTGTATGTTTAAGCTTTCAAATACTTTGTAATCATATTTCAGTGTAATAAAAACTTGTTTTCAGTTTCAATTTCAGTTAAGGTACACGAATTCAGTTTATGCCTATTTCCTTGTTTAAATTCTCAAAATACTCAAATGTTGTTATTAGTTGTTGCTAAGGATTTTAAAGCTCATATAAGCTCCCTCTAAAGCTCTTATAAGCTTTTAGAAATCTTAAAATCCAGTTTAGAGTTGAAATTCAAAAATATAAAAAATTACTTAAAAATAGTTAAAAAATAAAAATCATTGAATATGGTGAAGGAAGCTGAAGCAGGGTAATCTATGAATTGCTCTTGGGTTAGAAGCTTTGTGGGAAGCTATTAGGAGTGGTATTAATTACTGGTTCATGGTCTTTGGCTGGAAAGCAGTTGTAAGCCCTTTTTAAGCAATTTTTGCATTTAACTGTATAAGTAGCTTAAAGCTTTAATCTTTGTATGTTTATGTTTCTTAGTTGTAGTTAAGTAAAATTTAACATTAAAACAGTAGGCTTGTTCTTTAGAATTGGTAATTGTAAAAAACCTTAGTTTAACAGTCATAATAGCATAAGTGTCAATTCTTAGTTTCATGTTGTTATTCTTTGTTTTTAATGCTCATTTAGACTTGTTATATGATAATAAAAGGTCTTGAATCGGTTGCATGATCTTAACTTGTGAAATCCTTTGAAATCACAAGTTCACGCTTTTAAGGGTTGTTTGGATTCCTTGGTTTAAGCGTGTTATAGAGTGTTTATGCCATTGTTCTTGTTTGATCATGTCACATTAGGTCATAATAACTCATTGTAAGCATAAAATCCAGTCCTCACATGTTAAAAAGTCAAAATCATCTTTAATCTCACCTTAATTGTTAACTGTTAGGATTTTTAAGTACAAATCTCATCAAAGTTGCTTATAACTTGGTACTTTAGCTTAAATTCATCTTATTATAGCTTATTTTAACATACTCAGTCCATAGAATCAATCATAAGTTCATAATAGTCAACTTCTTAGTGTAACTTAAAAAGTCAAAAATCTCACTTAGACAGTTTTTGAATAAACTAGATAATTTTATATAGGATTTAATATTGAATTTCATGTTTTATGCTTTTGGGATATTAAAATTTAGCTGCTCATCTTCACTAGAAATTTTTTAGTTTACTTCTACTTAGCTTATAAACTGCTTATTTCTTAGCTTCTTTTAAGTACTTTTCTAGAAAACTGCCCTGTGCACAGTTAATAAGCCTATTTCACAAGCTTATATCTTGTTCATTAGAAAAGCTTAGCCTGTGTAATTTATTGATTCTAGAAGCTCTTCTGGCTAGCTTGATGTGCCAAGCTTAATTTTTTACTTTCTAGCTTATTTAATAGGGCTGCAACTAGCTTTTAGTTTGTCCCATTTCTGTATACACTAAACTACTCAGTGATTTACAAGCTTTTTCACAAGCTTGTCATAAGCTTATTAGTGAGCCATAGTGTGTGAGCTTGGATTTTTTTAGAAAGCTCACCAACCCAGCTTGTTGTGTCAGTGCTTATTTTGAGCTTTGGAGCTTTTGCCCCTAGCTTAATCTAGCCTACAAAATGGCTGCAGGCCTGTTTGTTTTATAGGTTTAGAATAAGTGCTTATTTGTTCATTTTAAGCTTATCAGTGTAATACTTTGTGTTTTCTAGCTTAATCTAAGTTCCTTTAGCTTATTTACATCTTATTTCACTTTTGGTTCTAACTGTTTAGCTTATCTAGCACTTATTTGAGCTTAAAAATCAAAATAAGCTTAAAAGCTTAACTTTTGAAATAATAAGCTCATTAAACTGCTTATTTTCAAGTTTCAAAATTTTTGTTTTTATAAAAGTTGCTTATTATCAGTAGTTAAATAGGTTTATAAAAGAAAAATCACAAAAACATCATTTTAAAAATAGTGATAGCGTTTATTTAATAGAAATTAGCTTTTTAATTTTCTTTTTCAGCTTATTATTAAGCACTTTCAGTTTTTATAATTTTCTTAGCTTTCTGTCATCATAGGATATTTATAGAAAAAATTGCAGAATTTTCTTAGTTTGTTTAGTATTTATTAGAATTTAAAATATTTAAAAAGTATTGAATAATTAATAATAAATAAATAAAAGCATAAAAAATATCTTTTCAGTTTTAAAATTAGTTTTATAATATTTTAGATTTTTCTGAGTTAAAATTTTATTTTTCTAGGTTAATTTTATATTTTCTTGTATTTAAGTGTATTTTAAATAAATAATAAATAGTAATTAATTAATAATAAATAGATAAAAAGTGTAAAAAATATATTTTCAGTTTTAAAATAAGTTTTATAATATTTTAGATTTCTCTAAGTCATAATTTCACTTTTCTAGCTTTATTTCATATTTTATTACATTTTAGGGTATTATTAAATAGTTAAAAATAGTTTTTAATTAATAATAATTAAATAAATAGTTATAAAAATAATTTTAATATTCCAATAATTTTCTTTTATTATTAGGATTGTAAAAATATCATTTTTATATCCATAGGTGTTTTATTCTTTTAAATTCACGTTTTATTTTGTACGTTTACGTATAATTTAGTATACATACGCGTTTACGTTTGTTTAATCTGATTGTTGTGCTTTATAATTATGTATCCAAATACAATTCCAATCAATCAGTAGTGTAATTAGAAACCAAAATCCTTACAGATCATTATCCTTAGTGATCATTCCACGTCTGAACGTTTTTAAGCACCATTAATCCTCCGTGGGACTTAACGACCTGGGAAAACACTATATTCCTCTGGACTTAATTGTATTGATTTTAGACTGTTTGAATTTTATTACGGTTGACCATTCACAAGTGGTTGACTTGTGTAATAAACTTGATAGTTTGAAAGCGAACCAAATTTTGGCGCCGCTGCCGGGGAGGCTGTAAGCGTGTTTTAAGCATTTTCAGACCCATACTTGCACATATACCACCGTTTGTAAACAGTTTTTTTTGTAAAGTTATCAAAATTAAAAAGTTCACTAACACTTTTCCTAAAGTGTTAACAACATAAAAAAATATATATATAAAACAACAAAACAATCGTAACGTTTTCTATCTTGTATTTTCTTTAAGGTGATTCTTAAAGAGGTACGATTTGGTTAAACGAGACGATACCAAAAATATTGTCCAAAAGTATTTAAACCCCTGGCACAAATCCATACCCACGTCTTTTCGGTGGTACTTAAATACATAAAATCAACCACCGCAAACCAAGGCGAACACCTACCAACCTGGGGTGTGAACATTAATAAGTTCCCAATCTTAAAGATCAAAACTTGCCTTTTTGTCCTTGTGATTTGGTGTACCTTTTTCAAAGAAGCCATTTCATTTGTGATTATTGGTTTAAGTTCACTTGTCGTTTTGCCTCGCATTTGTTTTGAAAATTGATTTTATACTTAGTGCATGCGCACTCGTTCTTCCACTCCACAAGTCCACTTTCGAGCTTGCAAGTATTCCACGTAAGCGTAGAGGGCGTTACGCTCCTTCACCGTGATCGAGGGCGTCTAGCACCACCACCCCCGTCGTAATGGCGGAAGATAAACCGATGAATGAACTTCTCCAAGCACCCATCGAGGGTTCTGAGATGCCATTGTTGTCCCGACCATCGTGGGCGATACCTTGAGCTCAAAACCGGGTTGCTTAATCTTGTAACCCAAAGCCAATTTATGGTTTTGAGCGGGACGACCTCATGCACATATTCGATGGTTCAATAAGATTGCATCGACCATCAAATACAAGAATGTCCCACATGAAGCAATTAAGCTTCTTCATTTCCCATTCTCTCAGAGGACAAGCCCGGAATTGGCTTGAGAAACAACCCCTCGTTCCATTGAGACATGGGAGGATCTAGTCACTAAGTTTGTTAACGAATTCTATCCTCCATCCCGAACTACAAGTTTTAAGAATGAGATAATGAAATTCTCTCAAAGATTTGATGAATCATTCGGTGAGGCATGGGATCGTTACAAAGAATTGCTCCGAAAGTGTCCGCATCATGGTTTTACCGAGTTAATGCAAATGGATACTTTCTACAATGGTTTGAACCAAACTAACCAAGACTCTTTAAATGCTTCCATGGAGGTAATTTCTGAGCAAGACCACAAAGAAGCCTTGCAAATCATAGAAAACAAGTCCAGTGTGCGCCTTTCCGAACAAAGACATATCAATCTCGATCTAATCTGGGACCTTCTACTTCATCTCACGTGAGTACATCTAGCACCGATGCTAAGATTGACAAACTCACGGATCTTTGTTCGAGCTTTGGTTCTTGCTAACCAAAATAAAGTTACTTTCACACAGACACCATCACATGGTGAAGTGAAGAAAGTCGAGTGCATGTTACTTGTGGTGGCCCTTATGCATACTACAATTGTGATCGCCACCGATGGTAGTCCGTTTGAAGCCAATGCTATAGCCGGTACTTCACATCGGGAGGTAATCAATACCGTCCTCAAAATGAACCAAACTACCGTGCTAATACTTATCGGGGACCACCCGGTTTTAACGAATCCTAACATACAAAACCGAATCGAACCAACCTAGAATGAACCAAGGTTATCAAAACCAAGGTAATTTCTATCCCGGACCAAATCAAGGTTTCCAACATCAAGCAAACCTTAATCAAAACAATTTCAATCGAGGAAATCAATTTCAGGGAAATGTGAATTCTAACCAAGGGAATTTTCATCAACAAGGCTATAATCAGAACATACGGCCTCAAAATTTCCCTCCACCTCCTCCAGTATCAACATCTGATGAGCTTTTGAAGCAATTCATGAAATCCCAAGAGGAAATGAACAGGTTGTTGGTTAGCCAGATTTCTGACATTAAGAAGTCTTTAAATGATCAACCCTCGGGCTTAGGAAAACTTCCGAGCAACACGATCGCTAACCCGAGGGGCGATGCAAAGGCGATCACAACCATAAGTGGTGTTTCATACGATGGACCCGCTATTCCTACTACCTCTTCTTCTTCTCTCCCGAAGGTAGTGGAAAGTGAACCTGAGGGGACAAAGGGCAAGGAACTTCCTACTAATAACGGAGGTACCAACAATGTCCAACCTCAAGTTATCCTGAAACCCAAGTCTAAGCAAGGAGTTGTTTTTGATTCACATGACATCCCGGTTGAAAACCAGAAATCCAAATCTTCTATTCCTTACCCATCACGTTTAAATGAGCAGAAGCTTCGCGAAAAAGCCAGTCATCAAATGGACAAATTTTTTCAAATTTTCCAAGAACTACATTTTGACATAAGCTTTGCGGATGCTATCATGCTGATGCCCAAGTTTGCATCAACTCTCAAACACATGTTAAGCAACAAGGAAAAACTGTTTGAGATGGCAAAACTCCTCGAACGAGAGCGCTCGTGATTATCTTAAAAAGCTTCCGATAAGCTTGGAGATCCTAGAAAATTTCTCTTACCTTGTGTATTTCGGGAATGGTTGAATGCTTTGCCTTAGCCGATCTTGGTGCAAGCATTAACCTGATGCCTCATTTAGTATGGAAGAAACTTTCTCTTCCGGACCTTACTCCTACATGCATGACTCTCGAGCTTGCAGATCGATCAATATCCCGTCCACTTGGCATTGCCGAGGACGTATTTGTGAAAGTAGGAAAGTTCCATTTTCCAGCTGACTTTGTAGTTGTTGATTTTGATGCTGATCCACGGGTTCCTCTCATTGTTGGACGAGGATTCCTAAGGACGGGCCATGCCCTTATTGATGTATTTGAGCATGAAATCACATTACATGTGGGTGATGAAGCCGTTACCTTTAACCTCGATCAAACTTCGAGGTACTCCTCAAACTATGATGCTGAATCGATTAACCGAATAGATATCATTGGTGTTGCTTCAGAGGAGTACTCTCAAGAGTTTCTTGGTTATTCTCATAATTCTGTGAGTGGGGATCCCACCACATCTTCTCAACCTATCATTTCTGATCCTTCCCCTTCTCTCACTCCATTTGAGGGAAGTGACTTCATCTTGGAAGAGATTGAAGCATACTTGTCTAGTGATTCGGTTTCATGGGAAATTGATCACGCTCCAATTGACATCGAGGGGGACATTCTTCTCCTTGAAAAGTTGCTCAATGATGATCCATCATCAATTCCAGATGAGGTTAATAACAATGAAATTAATCTGGAGGGAGATATTCTTCGTGAGAATTTGTTAAATCAGAACACTTCTCCTCCACTCCTTCCCGATGAGCTTCATAACAAGGAAGTCAAGTCAGTTGAGAAAACTGAAGAATTTCCTGAGGTTGAACTTAAGGACTTACCACCTCATCTCGAGTATGCATTTCTTGAGGGTGATGATAAATTACCCGTCATTATTGCTCGAGATTTGAGTAAAGATGAAAAAGCTGCTCTCATAAAGGTCTTGAAGTCACACAAGCAAGCAATTGCTTGGAAACTCTCCGACATTAATGGTATCAACCACGAGTTTTGTACTCACAAAATCTTGATGGAGGATGACTTCAAGCCGCGATCAACATCGAGAGAAGGGTGAATCCTAAGATTCATGATGTTATTAAACAAGAGGTTCTTAAACTTCTTGATGCGGGATTAATTTACCCGATCTCGATAGTCCTTGGGTTAGCCCATTTCACCGTGTTCCTAAAAGGGAGGCATAATCTGTTGTCACAAATGAAAATAACGAGTTAATTCCAACTCATTTGGTAACGGATGGCGTGTTTGCATTGACTATCGTAAGTTGAATGACGCCACCGAAAAGACCATTTTCCTCTACCCTTCATGGACCAAATGCTTGAGAGATTAGCAGGAGCGAATACTATTGTTTCCTTGATGGTTTCTCGGGTTATTTTCAGATCCCCATTGATCCACGGGATCAAGAAAAACTACATTCACCGCCCATACGGAACTTTTGCCTACAGACGTATGCCCTTTGGCCTATGTAACGCTCCTGGCACGTTCCAACGATGTATGATGGCCATATTCCACGACATGATCGGGGAAACAATGGAGGTGTTTATGGATGACTTCTCAGTTATTGGGGACTCGTTTCAAACATGTCTCTCCCATTTAGAAAAAATGCTCAAACGGTGTGAAGACACCAATCTTTGTCTAAATTGGGAGAAAAGCCACTTTATGGTCAAAGAAGGCATAGTCCTTGGCCATAAGATTTCAAAAAACGGGATTGAGGTTGATAGAGCAAAAGTCGATGTTATTGCTAAATTGCCTCATCCTACTACCGTCAAAGGTATTAGGAGTTTTTTAGGTCATGCCGGTTTTTATCGCAGATTCATACAAGATTTTTCTAAAATCGCCCGGCCTATGACCCATCTTCTTGAAAAGATGCTCCTTTTATCTTCTCACCGAGTGTATCAAGCTTTTGAAACATTAAAGAAAAAGCTACGGAAGCACCCATTCTCGTTGCTCATTTGGGATTTACCCTTTGAGCTCATGTGCGATGCAAGTGATTTTGCTATCGGAGCGGTCCTAGGGCAACGAGATCCAAGCATTTTCACCTATCCACTACGCGAGTAAGACTATGATCAAGCTCAAACCCATTACACCACCACGAAAAAGAGCTACTAGCCGTGGTGTATGCGTTTGAGAAGTTTAACCATACCTAATCTTGACCAAATGCTTGGTGTATACGGATCACTCGGCTCTCAAATATCTCTTTGCAAAACAAGATGCAAAGGCGAGATTGATCCGTTGGGTTCTCCTCCTGCAAGAATTTGATATCATTATACGTGATAAAAAAGGAGCGAGAACACAGGCTGCGATCATTTGTCCGTCTAGAAAACCCTCACCAAGATGTTTTCGAGAAAAGGAAATAAATGAAACATTTCCTCTCGAGACACTCAATGCGGTTTCTTTTCGTGGAAACTCTACTACCCCATGGTTTCTTGACTTCGCAAATTACCATGCGGGTAACTTCATAGTGAAAGGAATGTCGACCCAACGGAAGAACAAATTCTTCAAGGATGTTAAACATTACTCGGGACGACCCTACTTATTCAAAATCATGCGGATCAAGTCATCCGACGGTGTGTTTATGGACAGGAAGCTATGGACATTCTCAAAGCTTGCCATCTTTGGACCCACCGGGGCCATCATAGTCCAAACTACACCGCCAAGAAGGTGTTTGATTTCGGGTTTTATTGGCCCACGATTTACAAGGATGCCCACGAATTTGTCAAAACACGTGACGCTTGTCAACGTCACGGAAATATCTCTCAAAGAAATGAAATGCCGCAAACGCCATTCAAGTGTGTGAGATTTTGACATCCGGGGCATTGACTTTATGGGGCCATTTCCATCATCTCGAGGAAACAAATACATACTTGTGGTCATTGACTATTTGTCAAAATGGGTTGATGCAAAGCTTTGCCTACCAATGATGCCCGAGTTGTTGTGAAATTTTAAAATCCCTTTTGCTAGGTTTGGAACTCCACGAGCTATAATCGGTGATCGTGGTACGCATTTCTGCAATGACCAATTTGATAGAGTCATGAAAAGTATGGTGTAACCCACCATCTCTCTCGCATACCACCCCAAACAAGTGGGCAAGTGGAAGTTTCAACCGTGGTATAAAAAGAATTCTTGAAAGGACGATGAGGAAAACCGTGCCTCTGGTCGGATAAAGCGGATGACGACTGGGCCTTCCGTGCACTTATAAAACACCCATCGGTGTACTCCAAACAAGCTTGTGTACGGAAGGCGTGTCATCTGCCGATTGAGCTTGAGCATAAACCATCTTGGGCCTTGAAACATGCAAACTTCGATATTCAGACGGTGGTGATCACGTAAAAGTTCAAATGAATGAATTAAATGAACTTCGTGATCAAGCATACGAGAACTCTTTAATCTACAAACAAAAGACAAAGAAGATTCATGACTCAAAATCAAGAACCGCGTTTTCAACGTCGGTGATCGAGTCCTTCTTTTCAATTCAATATTGAAGATTTTCTCGGAAAATTAAAATCCCGGTGCGGACCATTCACCATCACTAACGTATTTCCTTATGGAACTATTGAGTTATCTCAACCCGATGGTCCAAATTTTAAAGTGAATGGTCATCGATTGAAGCACTATTTTGGAGAGGACATTCCACCCATGGTTGTCCGGATCTACAAACTTTCCCCATGAACCAATAAATGCGGGATCGAGTCAAGCTAGCGACTCGGTAATCAAAAACAAGAGCACACCATATGGGTTTTCACCCATATTTCGACTTCTTTCTACTTTCTACCACCTAGTGTGGGGAGTTGCCCCATTGTTGTATATAAGTCTTAAAAAAAAAAAAAAAAAAAAAAAAAAAAATTGTATATATCAAAATAAAATATTGGCCGTAGTATTTCCCTTTACGTTCTATGTTTCGGCATAACCGCGGTACTTTGAATATTGAGGGCAATATTCATTTCTAGTGTGGGGGAATTCTCACGAATTTTATCATGTAATTATTCCACCCATTCCCGCTTTTGGCAAAAAAATTTTTTTGGAGTAAGTGTTTTCACTTACTCAAGAATGGTAATCGATCCGCCATGTCGACCCACATAAGGATTGGCTAATCCAGGAGCAAACGGCTCTTGGTAAAGATATCTCAAATCCGTTTATGGCTTGCAATTTGCCCAAAATTGTATGGTGTTCAGCTCACCATATCTTTAAAAAGTAAAGAGTTGGCTAGCCCGCAAGTTTATGGCTTGTGGTAAAGGCAGTTGGAAAACCATAATTGGTAATTGACTCACCAAAGATAATATTGATAATTTATCTAAGAGTTGGCTAGTCCAGAAGCAAACGGCTTCTGGTAAAGACAAATCAAAACCGTTGAAAGCTGGTGGTTTGCTCAAAATCATTTGGTTATCATTGTGCCAAGGTTCTTACTTGAACTGAAACAATTGGCTACTCCAGAAGTAATGGCTTTTGGTAAAGAGATGAAATCCATTAAGTTTTCTCAAAAGATTGCTAGGGACTAGCAATATCTTAGTGTGGGGGATTGATGAGTGTGCAAATACTCATCATTTTTGTAACTTTAGGCGCAAAAACATCCGAAAACACTCGAAATGCATCAAAATGATAAAATATCACAAATAAGTGTTTTATGTGTTTCAAATGCAAAATACCAAAATCGGTGAAAACGTATCAAGTTTGCATAATTGGCGCTTTAGTCCCCAAGTTTCAAAAGTTGTCAAATATAGTCCCTGGTCATTCCAAAACTTATAAAAAGTCATAAAAGGTCCTTGGGATTCACAAGTTGTAAGAAATTGTCCTTTGAAGTTTAAAAAATCACAATTTACAACTTTGGTCCCTCAACTTTACAAAAGTGTCAAAATCAATCCCTGGGTGTTTAAAAATGGAAATTATTCAAACTACACCCTTGTACTATTCATAAATGGCAAAATTGGTCCTTATGGTAAACTTTTGGAAAATTTACATGTTTGGTCCCTCAAGTTTCAAAAATGACATAAAAGGCCCTTGGACGTTAAAATTGGAAAATAATTACATTTATGGTCCTTGGTTTATCATATTTGGCATAATAGGTCCTTGTGTTAACTTTGGAAAAGTGGCAGGTTCAGTCCCTCAAAAATTGCTAAATTGCAATTTTGGTCCTTGTGATAATAAGCTTAAACAAACGGACCCTTTATGTTATTTATCCAAACCCAAAAAACCAAACCCACCCAGCTGGCCCAATATCCAACCCAGCCCACGTTTTAAATATTAAAACCGCCATGCACTGTTCATCGTCCTCACCCTCTCCTGCATACCAAAACCAGTGGTTTTCACCACCTTTCCACCTCACCACCACCTTTCCACCTCACTCCCCAGCTGTCTAACAACTCCCTTCCACCTCCACAATCTCCCAAGAAGCATTAAATGCTTTAAACCTGCTCAAAGGAAATTTGGCGCCAAAATGACAAATGGACGAATTTGATGATTTTGAAAGATCCAATGGCTGGAAATAAGTGGGAAAGATTCAGAGATGTCGACAAGAGCCTAAAAGATCAATATAAAGAAGATTGGAGCAATGTAGAAGACTAGTCTAGTGTAATTGTAATTTTCTTAAGTCGTTTTAATAAATTTAAGCTTTCCAGTGTATGTTTAAGCTTTCAAATACTTTGTAATCATATTTCAGTGTAATAAAAACTTGTTTTCAGTTTCAATTTCAGTTAAGGTACACGAATTCAGTTTATGCCTATTTCCTTGTTTAAATTCTCAAAATACTCAAATGTTGTTATTAGTTGTTGCTAAGGATTTTAAAGCTCATATAAGCTCCCTCTAAAGCTCTTATAAGCTTTTAGAAATCTTAAAATCCAGTTTAGAGTTGAAATTCAAAAATATAAAAATTACTTAAAAATAGTTAAAAATCAAAATCATTGAATATGGTGAAGGAAGTCAAGCAGGTAATCTATGAATTGCTCTTGGGTTAGAAGCTTTGTGGAAGCTATTAGGAGTGGTATTAATTACTGGTTCATGGTCTTTGGCTGGAAAGCAGTTGTAAGCCCTTTTTAAGCAATTTTTGCATTTAACTGTATAAGTAGCTTAAAGCTTTAATCTTTGTATGTTTATGTTTCTTAGTTGTAGTTAAGTAAAATTTAACATTAAAACAGTAGGCTTGTTCTTTAGAATTGGTAATTGTAAAAAACCTTAGTTTAACAGTCATAGTAGCATAAGTGTCAATTCTTAGTTTCATGTTGTTATTGCTGTTGTTTAATGCTCATTTAGACTTGTTATATGATAATAAAAGGTCTTGAATCAGTTGCATGATCTTAACTTGTGAAATCCTTTGGAAATCACAAGTTCACAGTTTTTAAGGGTTGTTTGGATTCACTGGTTTAACTGTGTTATAGAGTGTTTATGCCATTGTTCTTGTTTGATCTGTGTCACATTAGGTCATAATAACTCATTGCAAGCATAAAAACCAGTCCTCACATGTTAAAAAGTCAAAATCATCTTTAATCTCACCTTAATTGTTAACTGTTAGGATTTTTAAGTACAAATCTCATCAAAGTTGCTTATAACTTGGTACTTTAGCTTAAATTCATCTTATTATAGCTTATTTTAACATACTCAGTCCATAGAATCAATCATAAGTTCATAATAGTCAACTTCTTAGTGTAACTTAAAAAGTCAAAAATCTCACTTAGACAGTTTTTGAATAAACTAGATAATTTTATATAGGATTTAATATTGAATTTCATGTTTTATGGGATATTAAAATTTAGCTGCTCATCTTCACTAGAAAAATTTTAGTTTACTTCTACTTAGCTTATAAACTGCTTATTTCTTAGCTTCTTTTAAGTACTTTTCTAGAAAACTGCCATGTGCACAGTTAATAAGCCTGTTTCACAAGCTTATATCTTGTTCATTAGAAAAGCTTAGCCTGTGTAATTTATTGATTCTAGAAGCTCTTCTGGCTAGCTTGATGTGCCAAGCTTAATTTTTTACTTTCTAGCTTATTTAATAGGGCTGCAACTAGCTTTTAGTTTGTCCCATTTCTGTATACACTAAACTACTCAGTGATTTACAAGCTTTTTCACAAGCTTGTCATAAGCTTATTAGTGAGCCATAGTGTGTGAGCTTGGATTTTTTTAGAAAGCTCACCAACCCAGCTTGTTGTGTCAGTGCTTATTTTGAGCTTTGGAGCTTTTGCCCCTAGCTTAATCTAGCCTACAAAATGGCTGCAGGCCTGTTTGTTTTATAGGTTTAGAATAAGTGCTTATTTGTTCATTTTTAACTTATCAGTGTAATACTTTGTGTTTTCTAGCTTAATCTAAGTTCCTTTAGCTTATTTACATCTTATTTCACTTTTGGTTCTAACTGTTTAGCTTATCTAGCACTTATTTGAGCTTAAAAATCAAAATAAGCTTAAAAGCTTAATCTGTTGAAATAATAAGCTCATTAAACCGCTTATTTTCAAGTTTCAAAATTTTGTTTTTATAAAAGTTGCTTATTATCGTAGTTAAATAGGTTTATAAAGAAAAATCACAAAACATCATTTTAAAAATAGTGATAGCGTTTATTTAATAGAAATTAGCTTTTAATTTTCTTTTCACTTATTATTAAGCACTTTCAGTTTTATAATTTTCTTAGCTTTCGTCATCATAGGATATTTATAGAAAAATTGCGAATTTTCTTAGTTTGTTTAGTATTTATTAGAATTTAAAATATTTAAAAGTATTGAATAATTAATAAATAAAAAGCATAAAAATATCTTTTCGCTTTTAAAATTAGTTTTATAATATTTTAGATTTTTCTGAGTTAAAATTTTATTTTTCTAGGTTAATTTTATATTTTCTTGTATTTAAGTGTATTTTAAATAAATAATAAATAGTAATTAATTAATAATAAATAGATAAAAAGTGTAAAAAATATATTTTCAGTTTTAAAATAAGTTTTATAATATTTTAGATTTTTCTAAGTCATAATTTCACTTTTCTAGCTTTATTTCATATTTTATTACATTTTAGGGTATTATTAAATAGTTAAAAATAGTTTTTAATTAATAATAATTAAATAAATAGTTATAAAAATAATTTTAATATTCCAATAATTTTCTTTTATTATTAGGATTGTAAAAATATTATTTTTATATCCATAGGTGTTTTATTCTTTTAAATTCACGTTTTATTTTGTACGTTTACGTATAATTTAGTATACATACGCGTTTACGTTTGTTTAATCTGATTGTTGTGCTTTATAATTCTGTATCCAAATACAATTCCAATCAATCAGTAGTGTAATTAGAAACCAAAATCCTTACAGATCATTATCCTTAGTGATCATTCCACGTCTGAACGTTTTTAAGCACCATTAATCCTCCGTGGGACTTAACGACCTGGGAAAACACTATATTCCTCTGGACTTAATTGTATTGATTTTAGATTGTTTGAATTTTATTACGGTTGACCATTCACAAGTGGTTGACTTGTGTAATAAACTTGATAGTTTGAAAGCGAACCAATTTCTCTCGAGATAGTGTCAAAGAACCATCTTTGTTTCTGAAAATACTCATCCCGAGTATTTGGTTTGCAGCTCCTAAGTCTTTCATTTCAAACTCTTCAGACATTTGCCTTTTTAACTTCTTGATCTCTGACATGTCTGAACCGACAATCAACATATCATCTACATAGAGTAGTAGAATGATATAAGAACCCTTAAACTTCTTGATGTAACAACAATGGTCATTGTCACATCTCTTGTAACCAATCCTACCCATAAAGTTATCAAACTTCAAGTACCATTGTCTGGGCACTTGTTTCAGACCATACAAACTCTTCTTCAGTTTACACACCAAGTTTTCTTTGCCTTTAACCTGAAAACCCTCTGGTTGTGTCATGTAAATATCTTCATCTAGGTCACGTGTAGAAAAGTCGTCTTGACATCTAGTCGTTTCTAGATGCAAGCCTTCATTGCTAACATCGAGAACAAGCCGGATGGTAGTCATCTTCACCACTAGAGAGAAAATTTCATTGAAATCAATTCCCTCTTTCTGTTGAAACCCCTTGACTACTAATCTGGCTTTGTACCGTTTAGTACCATCATGTTCATCCTTGACCCTGAAAACCCATTTGTTCTGAAGAGCCTTCTTCCCAGATGGAAGCTTCGTTAAAAGCCAGGTCTTGTTCTTCTCAAGCGACTTCATATCATCTTTCATTGCTAGCTCCCACTGCAATGAATTTTTCAACCCCATAGCTTCAGAGTAACACTCGGGTTCACCATTTTCTGTCAAGAGAATGTAGTTGACAGATGGTGAGTATCTTGCTGGTGGTCTAGTGACTCTGGAAGATCTTCTTGGTTGAACTTGAGGTGTGACTGGGGATTCTGTAGTTGGAGGATTGGTTTCTTCATCTTCAGAATCATTACTGGAATTACCCCCTGAGCTCCCACTGCCTACTGAATCATCCCCAGATTCAGGGATTTCGACTGAAGCTTCTTTCTTCTTTTCATCACCTTCAAATTCAACATACTTCTTCTGAACTTCTGGACTTTTGTTGTTTCTGTCTTTGTATGTGATCAGTGACAACCTCACCGCAGGGTTGTGATCGGGGTTGTGACAGCCTCTGTCTCCGGCGATCGGTGACAGCCGCGGGTTGTGATTATTCCGATGGGCAGTTGGAGCGCGGGGTTGTGACAGCCTCTGTCTCCAGTGATCGGTGACATCAGCGGGGGATGACTGTGGGGTGCTGTGGAGGCGGCGCTGGTGGCTGGCTGAGATGAGAAGCCCTAGCGAGCGATGGTGGAGGTGGCGCTGGTGGCTGGTGGCTGGTGGCGACCAAAGCCTTGTCTCGATATCTTCCAACAGGTAAGCTTCCTTCACCTTCTCTGTTCGTATGTATCAATCAAGAGCCAAAGCTCTGATACCAGTTGTTAGGATCGGACACGACACATACAAACACAATTACCACACCCTGCCACAATTAAGAACACAAGGATTTAAGGTGGTTCGGTCTAATCTGACCTACGTCCACACGAGGGTAACTAGGAGTATTTTTATTTCTGCTATGTTGTGTGTTAATTTCAAATACAGAGCAATCTCTTATATAGAGATTATAATGATTACTGGTCATAGAGCAGGCCATAAAGAATGCCACAAATATGGTTGTCCCTCCACTATCAATTAGTGGCTCCTATCTTCCACTACTGAATTAGTGGTTTCCTTTTTTCTGACACTATCTTTTTGACCAGTAAGTGGCTTCACACTCAACATCTTGGTCTTGCAAAAACGTATAAAAGCTATCCATAAACTATGAGGACCGCAATATTTGAAACTAATATTATTTCATAAAAAATGACGTGACATGTGTTGGACGCCAAGTTTGAATAAGGGAGGGGTCAAAAACTCAAATTGGACAAAACATATGTTCAACATTTTTTTAAGGCTTACATATCAAACATGAAAGCAATCAGTTGGATCATTTGGTTTTTATGAGGGGTTGGAGTGTACATTAGGAGCAGTTGATCGAGGGGCTGCATGGTATATACATGTTGATTTTTAGAAGCTTCAAAGTAGAATGTTTAGGAGCAGTTGAGGGGCTGCATGGTATATATAGGGGTGTCATTCGGGTTGACCCGGTCGGGTTCGGGTCAGTCGGGTCGGGTCAACTCGGGTCAAGGTTCAAAAAAAACATACCCGAACCCGACCTTGTTTAGAACTCGGGTTACTCGGGTTCGGGTCAATTCGGGTCGGGTCAAGTCGGGTCTGGTCAAGTCGGGTTCGGGTCAAGGCTGTTTAAGAATTATACATTTTTTAAAAGAAAACTGATATACTCAGATTTGTATTTTACATTATGTAAATACTATTTTGGTGATATGCCAACTCTTTATTAAAAAAAATCAACTAAAAAAAATTACAAAAGAAAATAAAGTTTTACCATATCAGATTCTTGAATTGGTTTATAAAAATTAACATTATTTTGTCCCAATATGGAATCCCTACATAATCTTGCTAGGAAAATCATGACCTTGCCATAAAAAAATGTTTGTTTCAAACTCATTGTAACACTCGAGCCAGCGATGTAACTACATTATATATTGTTAATGCTAATACATGCTTTATTTTTTGTTTCTTGCACAAATACTGATACATCATAGAAACATTGCACATGTAGACCTACATGGGCAACATGATGTAGATTAGTAGAAACATGACACCCCTAGTCACTTGCGTAAAGTTTGCCCAAACATTTACTGCATAGGCCCATTACATACTTTGTTCAAGTCTTGTATGGCTATCGAACCAAAACCGGTGACTCAAATGCACAAATCCAATGGCTCAAACAGTCATGGGAAGAAAATAGGTCTTGTCTCACGTGGCTTGACACAAAACCAAAGAAAATCATCATATATGTTAGTATTGGGAGTTTAGCTATCATGACAGTGGATCAGTTCTTTGAAATATGGCATGGTTTAGTAAATAGTGGAAAGCCTTTCTTGATAGTTAAACGATCAGGTTTTGTCATTGGAGACTATGACGATAATCAAGTTCCAAAAGTTCTCGTGGATGCTACTAAAGAAAGGGGATTTGTCGCTAAATGGGTCCCACAAGAGGAAGTCTTAGCTCATTCATCAATAGGCGGGTTTTTTACTCATAGTGGATGGAACTCGACAATGGAGAGTATAGTAAACAGCCGATTTGTGAGTGAGGTGTGGAAAATTGGAATCGACATAAAAGATACTTCTGATAAAGTCATAATCGAGAAAGCAATAAATGATATTACTAATTTGAGACGAAATGAGTTCATCAAGTCTGCAAACACATTGGCAGAGTCGGCTGCTCGAAGTGTTACAAAAGATGGATCTTCATTTAAAGATTTGAACCGACTCATTAAAGATCTCAATTCAGTAAGCTAAACAACACATAACACCGCATAGTCCATGGCTCTTATCATTACGGCTAGAAACCAAATATTTAAATGATTGTAAAAAAAAGGTCTCTTTAACATATCCTGATATCCATGTAATAAAAGTTGTAAATTTACTTTGGCTATCAAAGATTACCAGTGTATTGCCAACTAGATCTGTTAGTCTTATTAGTACAATAATGAATTCTATATAAAACTTAGTACCTTAACAACTTTGACCACTTGAGTTACAGATGGAAAAAAAAAATATATTTGCAGACATGAATCCAAACAGCAGTGGCTGCAAGTCTGCAACATTACCTAATACACTATAATCACAAATCAACATAACGATATACGTCGTTACAATGCAAAAGCACAATACCATCTACTTATTGAAACACTATCATGACGAGACCAAAACATGTCATCCAAACGACAAGATTGAAACAAACAAAAAGTGCAGACGAAAAGTATCATATACAAATACTAAAAAAAGCTTTTCAAGGCTTTACCATTTACCATTCAAATGACAAGTTGCATAAAAGTTTTATGTTACCAAAAGAAACTGCAAGGCTTTACCATTTTAGGTACTACAACTTATATTTTACGGTACCTAAAAGTTGCAGCAACATGCCAATATTTACAATACCTACCAGTACCACTACTACTAGTCTATTACGGAGTAAACACTTACAATTTATAAATAAGCTTTCAACCCCCAAAATAAGCTTTCAATCCACAAAATAAGCTTCCATTATCCACACAAAAGAGCCTTCTAACTTTCATCGTCGCTCGAATCTACATGAAAGAGGCATAATTAGCAAGGCACAATACATCTAAATTGACAAATACTACAAATAAAAAGAAACGTACCAGTTATTATTGTTTCGAAATCTTCTTCTTTTTCCAGAATTTTATCCTTATCCTTGCGAAGCCAATCTTGGGTACAAATAAGACTTTCAATACTCTTGTCACTCAAAGAACTCCTAAATGTATCCAACACCCTCCCACTAGTGCTAAAAACCGACTCGGAAGCCACGGTTGAGACAGGAATAGCTAACAAATCTCTAGCCATCAAAGATAAAATTGGAAATCTTGGGCTATTTACCTTCCACCATGCCAATATATCAAACTTCACATTAGAATCAAATGCTTCAACACTTTCAGACAAATACTTATCCAATTCACTTATTGTTGAAGTAGATATTGAACTTGATTTCATCTTATCTCTCAACCTATCTCTTGTGGGGCATTTGTTGTCGTATCATCATATTGTTTCCTTAACATCAAGATGAATTAGATGGTGGAGCATGAATTTTACATAGTCTTCATACAAAGCTTTGAATTGAGCATGTATATATTGTTTCTTCAATTCCACCATTGGTAGTCCTTCTGATCCATAATGGTCATCCATTACAATATGCAAAAATTCATCTTTGTTTCTTGGATCAAGTAGAAAAGCAAAATACAACAACGCATTCATATTTTCAATCTCTCCATAATACTTGTCAAACTTCTTTTTCATCGCCTTAGCAATTTTATAAAGAATTTCATCCTCTGGGGGTACTCTTAAAACATCACAGAAGAGTTGTTTTCTCAAAAGTTCACGAATAGTAGATAATTCAACAATGAGCGTATGTGACGTCACATATTTTGTCCCCGAAATCCTCAAAGTAATATCATAAAATATTTTAAGAAATTCACACAACTTTCTCGCTTTATCCCAATCTTCATGTGATGGCACCCAAAGACCCTTTTTGCGAATAGCATTCCCAAAAGCCGCATCTTCTAAATCATATCTATCAAAACCATCTTCATATGCTTGAGCCACTTCCAACATCATGTAACTCTTCTTTTGTAAAGATGTCCAACTATCGGTAGTTAAACATACCCTACCAATGCTTTTTTGAATTACATTAAGAAGTTTATTTTTTTCCTCCTCATACAATTTGTAGCAGTCCTGAGTAGTAGTACCTCTACATGGAACATCGAACAACGGCTGATTTATCTTAGAATAGTGTCTAAAGCCTTCACGCTCAACAAAACTAAAAGGGAGCTCATCAACTATAACCATGTGTGCCAAAGCTTTCTTACTTTCTTTCTGGTCAAATTTCCACGCCATAATTTTATTTCCATCACCATGATCAAACATAATATTAGTTTGACCTTCACTTTGTTTGGCTAAATATGGTTTACACTTTAGCAAATGTCTTTTGAGATTTTTATTACCATGCTTGACAGGATGACATTTAAACTTATTACCACAATGCTTACACGCAGCTTTAACATCTTCAGGCAACTCACCTTCTACCAAGTCTACATGTTCAAAGTCTATCCAAACCTTTGACCACCTTTTAGTAATGCGCTTTTGGCCAGCCGGTCCCTTTTGTGATTTTTTTCTTTTCTTCGTGTTCTTACTTTCAACTTCTACTGTTGTTTCCACCGAGTTTGAGGTCGAGCCCGACATCTAAAACCAATTACATATACATATTATGAGTTTATGACAATGTAAATGATAACTAACAAATAACAACTAGTTAATCTACTCTTCTTATAGGACCAACCCCTAATCAAAGAAAACTAAACAAAAATTCTAATCCCTATAGTTCTTAAACTCTTAAACTCTTGAACAATCAATTTTACAAATTTTAACCTCAAAAAACTTAAAACCCTAGAAACCTTAAGAACAAAATCAACCAAAAATGATTAGTACCTTTGGTATAAAAATGCCAAATCTTGTAGGGAAGAAAAGGAATTCAAGTTATGATGAAGTTTTATGCTTCGATCATATGGAATTGGAACACATTCTTTTTTTTTTTCTTTTTTTTTTGGGGAAATGAAAGGTAAGTTTGTTTTTAACTATGAATTGCAATGTAATGTTACTTATATGTTAACTGTTATGTTATGGGCTAACAATTTGGTAACAATTTGTAAGCATAATATGGGATTTAGTCTACTCTATGAAAAAAAAAATTCGGGTCACTCGGGTTGACCCGAACCCGAATAAGAAATATATATTAACCCGAAACCCGACCTTGTTTGTACTTCGGGTCAATCGGGTTGACCCGAATAACCCGAATATGATTTTGGACCCGATTGACCCGGCCCGAATTGCCTTATTCGGGTTCGGGTCGGGTTCGGGTCGACTTTTATGACACCCCTAGGTATATACATGTTGATTTTTAGAAGCTTCAAAGTAGAATGTTTAGGGTCTGAATTAAATCATGTGAGGTTGGCGTTGGGCAAGTGTGATGACCAACAAGGCAGACTGATTTTTATATAATCAAACTCTATATTTTTACCTTTTCCAAGCTAGATCTTTTCTTAGAGAAATATAAGATTTTTGTGTGATTGTCTTTCACATTAAATCCAAGAAAGGCCAAGTCAAGTAAATGACATTGCATTTTCTTTCCTTTGTACATAACTAACATGATACATTTGTACAAAAACTACAGTATGATATCATGAAAGTAAATTATACAAATGGTCCTTGCATAAATTGTGGTTTGCATTGATTTCCGGGGTTTCGAATTTGATTCAAAAGTAGTATTTTCCACAAAAAGATGCAAGTTCATTATCCGATTTCCATAATTAGAGCTTAGCACGTCAAAGCTGACCATTTTCTGTTGACTACTCGCATAAATTTGATTAAAATACATCTTACATATAAGAGCAAGGGGTATGGGGTATATTGTTTCTCGCCGTTGCCTAGGTGGCACCTCGCCACTATTTTCTGCTGCTCGCCGTGACACCATTGTGGCTCGCCACTGTGGTTTTCGCCGGGGGAACGACGAAGAAAAGGACAAAGAGGTTTCAGAATATATGTGTTTGTGTTTGTGTTATTTTATGTGTTTGTGAGGGTGGGTGGGGCCCAAATGAAGAGAAGTGAGTAAGTTGTGATTGGGGGGTATTTTTTAGTTAGTATGTTGGAGTGATGTGGAGGTGATGTGGCACACGTGGGGCCCAAGTGAAGAGAATTGGGGAGGTCATGACACCCCTTGCTCTAAGAATGCCATGCCATATGTACCCATACAAGATATTTTTGACTGTTGCTACTAAAATAAAGAGTAAAAAAGATCAGGTATCAGTGATAATGTTTTAAAAAGAACACACATTATTCATTAGGTGTAGTACAATTTATTGACGTGTATGGATTACAAATTTTATATACGACGACTAAACGGAACTCGTTAGTGTTTGATCTCAAGTCGAGCTAGAACAAACTTAGTTTAAGCACAATCCCAACACCCCTAAATAGCCCATAAATACTACCAGGAAACTTAAATGCCTCATTAACCGCATTAACGAAATCAACTCACCATTAAAAAGAAGAAGGTGAAGAGTAACAGCGTCAAAATAACCCTCAGCCAAAAATGTGTTCCAGTATATATGTGTCACCACTCACCACTCATTATTTTATATAAGTAAATCAGCAACATTCTATTTAGGATCTATGTGCTTAATGAAAATGCTATAAGCAATCTCAAAAAACACTCATTATTTTACTATAAGTTAAAAAGCAACTAACAAAATATCAAAATTTTCACACAGGTGATTCCAAGAAAGGAACCAGACAATAAGACATTTCACATTTAATACAAGAAAGACCTAGTCATGAAGGAATCTCGACTACCACAAGCATAAAGTCTGACTTTTGGCATTGATTTCATATCAAGTTTTTCATTTGCAATTGCTTTGGAACACCAAATTTTATTTATTTTCATTTTTTATTTGATCAACCAATTATAATGGCGCCTTCCATGAAAGGGTTTGAACATCTTGAAATTCAACTCGAAGAGATCAAATCAGCAACCAATAACTTTAGTGAAGAAAATGTCATTGGACATGGTGGTTTTGGTAAGGTCTATAAGGGGGAATTGTCTCACTCTCACTCCACGGAGAAAAGCATGGTTGCTTTAAAGCGTCTCGATCGTAGACATGGTCAAGGAGACGCCGAGTTTCATAAAGAAGTGAGAATGCTTTCATGTTACAGACATGAAAACATTATATCTCTCCTGGGTTTCAGTAGTGGACGGGATGAGATGATACTCGTGTATGAGTATGCATCTCGTGGAAGTCTTGATGGTTATCTAAAAGATGTCAATCTCACATGGACACAACGACTGAAGATATGCCTTGATGCTGCCAAGGGACTAAGCTACCTCCATGATCCCAGAGAGACATATCAAAGACTAATCCATTGTGACATTAAAAGTGCCAACATCCTACTGGATGAGAATTTCAATGCTAAAGTTTCTGACTTTGGGCTGTCAAAAATCAGCCCTGCTAATCAGCAGAATTCAATTCTTGTCACCGGTCCCTTGGGTTCCCATGGATACTGTGATCCTGTGTTTATGGAGACGTACACCCTCACAAAAGAGTCAGACGTATACTCATTTGGAGTAGTGTTATTTGAAGTCTTGTGTGGGAAACTATGCGTTGATTATAGCAAGGGCCAGTTAAAGGTAATTCACGTGCCTATGTGGAAACAAAGCTACGAACAGAAGCAACTAAGCGGGATTGTGTTTCAAGGTCTGACGGAACAAATGAATCCGGATTCTTTGGAGACATTTGCAGACATTGCATATCAATGTTTGAAGACATTTCGTGAAGAACGGCCAGCGATGTCTCTTGTCGTTGAAAAACTTCAGGAATCACTTGCATTGCAGGAGCTTCACGATCTCAAACTGCCAAAGGAGTATAGAGAGATAGTTAATGCGGTTGTACCTCCCTTGAATTATGGATCCTTAGATGAACTTAAAGTGCTTCTCACCGAAGGGTTCCTCATTAATGATGGCACAACGGTAATTAGCGACATCTCTTTTGATTTTATTTTAATATATTTTGACAAATGGTTATTTATAACTAGACAAATTTTACTATGTGGAATTTCACATTACAAATATATAGAAATAGGCCGTGTAAAATGGTTATTTTCTTTATAATGTCGAAAGAATAGGTTTTTACTCATCTACACTACATACAAAAACAAAATGATTTATCTTAAAGGTTAAAAGACGTAAATATGGATAATATGTTATAGCCAAAATAAAAAGAGCAAGGCTTGGATCAAGTGGTTAATACTCTTGTCTTTAGACATAGAGTTCAAGGGTTCGATCCTCACCCTTTGCAAGGTCAGAGGTCCTATTCTACCTTTGGTGAAACCGGAAACAACTTCTCAACTTTAGGTAAGGGGGTAAGGCTATCTACATCTCAACCTCCCTTTACACCGTGAAAGATGGTATTAGGACTCATACCTCGTGAAAGACGATATTAGAAGTTACTTTTTTTTTTTTTTTTAATCTTATACACTAAATACCTTTTAAATTTCAAATGTTTCATTGCTTACTTTCCAAAAAAAAAAAGTTTGACTTGCCCTTTTGTTTACACCAAAGTAGAAATGTTTGGCTTTCAACACATGAATTTTCCCTTTGTTTACACCAAAATTTCATCTATAGTCTCCCGAATTTTCTTTGCACATATCGATAGTCCGTATCTCATAAACTGTGCACATGGTTAGTTTTTTGAGGAAATTACCAAACTAAGCCAAAAAAACACTTTTGGTTCAAGACTTGGTCACTTTTTTCACCTTTTTCCCATTTTGGCCATGCTCAACTGCTCGACTCTACCCATTTAGTAACACGTGTCCCTGCCTTGTACTTTTTTAAACACCTTTGGCCAACTATAGGTGGAGTCGAGCAGTTAAGCAGTTGAGCGTGACACGCGTCATTAAAATAGGTTGAATTGAGCAGTTAAGTAGTTAATAAGCATGACCAAAATAGGAAAAGGGTGCAAAAATAGACCAAGTCTTGGATCAAAGGTATTTTTTTTGGCTTAGTTTGGTAATTTTCTAGAGTATTTAAGTCTAATCTTCCCTCACTAGTTATGTGAGACTCTACTTCAACTTTACAAGTATGTGATACTAACGGATGATAGAAGTTTTCATGAGTTTAAACATCCATAAACCAAAATGCAAATAGTATCTGCTCTCCAAATCAGTATATCCATATTTCTATTCCGAACTACTTCAATTAACCTTATGCAAATTGTTATATCTATGTCAAAAGAATATATATACTCAAGTACATATGTATTTTCACTTATGAAACCAATATGACTCAATGTGTTAAAAATGACATCTGAAATGTGTCAAAATTGAGTCATCAATTTTAATCCAATTTCATGTACTTGATAAAATATATATGAATGGATTAGTTTTAAAATGTATTTTCATTGGTATAATTTTCATTGAGTATTATATAACATATACAAAAATATTTGAAAATAAAATTGAAAAAGAAATATTTAAAAAGTCAAACGTGACTATAATTTTGGGACGGAAGAGCAGAAACCTAACACAAAACAAGAAATGGAACATTGTTATCAAGGGCAATGACTTAGCCACTAGACTTTGGCCCAATTCCCTTGACCCAAATTCGAAAGGCTTGACCCAATTTATGCCATGATTCTGATATTGTAAAACCAATTGTAACATTGTTATTAACGGAAAAGGCTCACCCACGAGATTTGCCTTTGTTCTCGTATTGTAAACCCAATGATAACTAATTCCAAACTTTATTTTTTTTGGACGTGTAGTGGTTGTCTATAAATGAGAAGGGGGAACATATTGAAAGGATTTACATTCAAGCCTGTCTGAATCCAAATAAATATCACAGTTTACGAAATCCATCTAATTTTGGCTTTTATAATTCAAGGTGACTTATGCATTTACTGAAAGTTCAATAACTTATTTAGTTTGTCATTCTTTATTGCTCCCTTAATTCTTCTTTATGCAGATTTCCATGGGGGCGATGTTACCAATATCGGGATGATTTCAAAGCACGTGTGAGAGGTCGATACTTGACACCTCAAATCTCGTACACGCTCAACCTTGTCTTTCGATATGGATGGCAATATCATGTCAATCCATATAACCCCCTGAGGTACAAAATAGATGGGGAGGATGAGACAAAAGTTTTTGTAATTTACCCTTCTATACATATGAGAGAAGATGGATGGTTCATTGTTCCATTGCATCACTTTACAAGACAACACACAACTGCAGTCTTTCAGTTTGAGTTCGAATACAGTTGGATCAGATTACTAGTAGCAGGCTTCGAGTTCCAACCATCTGAAGAAAAAGTAAGCAGTTTATTGTCAATGGTAACATTATTTACATAAGATGTAAAGAAAAAATGACACTTAAACCAAATTATATAGGTGGAACTTCAAGTCTTTGAAGAGTACCAATACATAATCGAGGCTGCCTCACAATCTCTCGTCTACAGATCCATTGATGAACTTAAACAGATTCTCTCCAAAGGAGTCCTCCTTAATGGGGGCAGAACGGTATTCAATTGGCTACGTCTACTTATAAGCCCCACCACTTTGAATTTTTAATTTATTATATTTTAATAAAATTCATACGAGCACAACTAATTCTAAACTCACTAAATATTCAGTGGCTTTCAATTAATGAGAAAGGAGAACACTGTCACATGATATCCATGAAAGACTGTTTGATTCCAAATGAAGATTCCACTCCTCGATATGAGTCTCATTGGTGGTCAAGGTGACTTGTCATACTCAGACTTATCCCTATTGTTTCATAAGTATATATTAATTGATGCATCATTATTTGCTTCTTCTTCATGCAGATTTCCAGCGGGCTTTTATCGTACAAACAATAAGGGATTCAAAACACACGTGAAGACTCAGTTTTTGTCCCCGTCAATCACATACACCTTGAACCTTGTCTTCTTCTCTTCCTTAGATCGTAAGCAAGAATATGGAAAGCTCAAATACAGATTAAGAGGGGAGACAACAACTTCTACTGTGAACCTTGCAAATCCAAGAAATGTTGATGATTGGCTTTATATGGTTGAATTGTTTCAATTCAAAAGTGATGGGAGTATTATTGAACTTGAAATTACTTTTAATAATCATAGATCCAATCTACAAGTAGAAGGAATCTTGTTTCAGCCCCTGGAAAAAGTAAGTGACAAAAACTAGTTATCAATATTAGGTTGGGTCGGGAGGAAGTAGAAATTTGTTTGGATCAGAACAGGTTTTTTTGAAAGAAAAAAAAAAATTGTTTCGGGTCAAAATGGGTCTAGCTAGTTGGGTTAACATGCTACATGTTGGTTTTGTTTTGAATTCACAAAATTCCCATATTTACTGAAACTTGAACTATGGCTATACAATGAAGTTAATAGAAAGTGAACTACCAAAATAATCGATTTAATATATAGCTGCCACATGAGAAGCGTGTACGATGTGCATTCTACTTAATGGGTTTCCCACGGCTTTCACTTCATCGCCTTTTGAAATGGAGATTGGGGCAAAACTGGCCAATTACTGTCTCATATATGTTTAAATTTGATAGGTAGAAGATCAAACAGTTAAGAAGAATCTCTACACAACTCTTGGGAAATGGTTCCGATTCAATAATTAAAAGGTATATTTATATCTCATCTGTATTTGTTGTGTAGTTTATGGACACAGTTACAGGTTTAAAAGGAGGTATTACAGAATTTCTAAATATTTATTCACATCTCTTTTTATTGATAGATGTCTTATCTTGATGAAAATGGGAAGAAATGTTTAATGTCTGATATATTTTTAAATTTGGTAGGTGTAAGATCCAATGTTAGAGGATGACAAGGTAGAGGATACAAAACCACATCAAATAAGGAGGTATATTTAAATCTCATATGTAGCCAATGTACAGCCTAGGAACACAGTTTCACTTTTTTAATGGAAGTACTACAAAATTTCTAAACAGTTACTTACGTGTATATTTTTACTGATAGTGGTCTTATCATGATAAAAATGAGGAGAAATATGCTATCAGTGAGACCGGGTTGCTTAACAGTGAAAGGTAATTTTATTTGGCCCTCTTTACCTGAATTGAGGTTCTTTCTCTATCTTCTTGCCAATTTTCTTAAACATGTTTATGTGTTAGCTTTAAAAAATTAGTGGATGGTATGGTTGCTCCCTTTGGTTTTTATTATTTCGGCTGATGATGCCTTGCTCTGTACTCATATTTGTCACCATATTTGTGAGGTTAGGGGTATTTTGTAAATTTTGGGGATAAGGGTACGTGATTATCCAAGGAAATGTAGTATGCAGATGTAATAGGCAATTAAGAATGGATGAGTCGTTTGTACTAGGTGATGCCCCCATTTGATAATTTCTTTGAATATGTAGTGTTAGGTAAGGAGGAAAACTACACTATATGGCTCTCAAATTAGTTGTCATAGGTGTTGGAAAAGTCGTCTTGTGAATTTGGCCATCTTTGGTGACATATAGGTGAATGTATGAGTAGTATTTGTTGGTAGCATGTTGGTGGAATTGTTGCAGTTTCTGAGTTTATTGTCATTTAATACAGTGCTAAGATATATTCACACTTTCACCCAAAAAAAATATGTGTGCAAGAAAACTTTGCATAAAAAAACAAGGAGTTCAGGAACTAATATGTTGGTGGAATTGTTGCAGTTTCTTTCTCTCCTCATCTCTTACGCCATCACCATCTTTCTTCTTCATTAGTGTAGTTGTTGATCATCCGAGGTCCTACAATTAATTAGGTTGGTTTTTAACAACTGACAAAATTGGGACTGTGGATGTTCATCATAGATAAAAATCAGGTACTTATGTGCAAAAACAAATGAAGTAAGCAGCAGCTTCTAAGGATGCTCAATGTATTGTTTCTACATAATATCGATTTTAGAAGGAAATTTTTAAATAATAATTTTCAGTCCTAAGCTAACCCATTCAGACCCATTGTATTTTGCAACTATACCCTGTGCGAAAGGGCTGTTCAAAAAAGATGAGAATGTGCTTCACAGTTATTAGTATCCACATACCATCATGTTTATCCCCATATAGTCCTCTTATATTGTGTTTCTAAATCTTCAAAATTTTCATCCATAAGAAAAATGTATGTCTAGGAATACATCAAGAGTATCATACCAAGGAAACCACTGCACTTTTGGAGTCTTAGTTCTAAATTTCTTATAGTTTCCCATACATGTTAGAATATAGCAGAATACTACTAATAATATGAACGAAGTTGAGGACGTGGTAATCAATGTCCTTAAAGAATATTAGTCCCCACTATTAACGATGGTGGGATACAAGACTAATTTCTTCCCATAATTCGACCTCAAAGAACAGAACCTTATGCAGCGTACATAAAGTTCACATGAACAACGTAGGTTTGCATATTGTATGTATTGAAAGAGTTTCAGATTTTGTTGTGTTTAATCTGGAACCAAACACACCCTTTTATAGTTGAGTTTTGGCAGTTACAAACTAACCAACATGACTGTTGGTTCCCTCCAAAAGTAACTCACACAACCCTTCATCATACATGTTCGAAATTAACTACATATAACCATAAAAACATGTTTAACTGTTTTATTAATGCGGTAAAAAATCATGATGGATTTATTTCTAAGGCAAAGGATGTAAAGTTGTTAAGTGCAAAGTGCTAATTCTATGATTAATTAAATATTTTATATTATAAATATAATATAAGCCAAATTAAGCATCTACTAAATTTCCTCCAAAAGCCTCTTAAAAGACTTTCAAATATTTGAGTGAAATAGCACTTTATAAACCCATTTTCATTTCTCTATCCTGCCTATGTTGGATAGAAAACAAAAGAAAACATTATTAATAAAACCCATAAGTTCTAACAATCCCCCAATTGAGTTTTATTAATAGTATCCAACATATTATGCATAAATTAAGGTAGCTTTCGCCTTGAACCTTAACATAGTGTATATCTTTCAAATAGCCTAACAGAATCAATGGATGTTTTAAAGCATTGAGCCATGATTCTTAATGTTAAACTCAAAAAGATAACAGATGTAATATGTTAATTGATGTTCATAATATGGTAGCACTATTATGGCCATGTGCTAATCCCAGTTTCATGGACATCTCCAAAAGTTATACTCACTTTTGTAGGAGCGGCACCACACCTTATGTCCACATAGGTGAAGCCCTTTAATTACCAAAGGTACACTTCATTAAGAGTATAAATACTCACCATAAAAGATTTGCTCACTGGTTAGTATTTAAACTAATCTAGTGTCTAGTCGGTAATCAAAAACTTGTTCTTACCACATTGAACGTTTAAGTAGATTTTAGTCTAAGTAAAGGTTGGGTTTCAAACCCATCTCTCTTGTAGTTCCAAAGACTATGTCCTTTGTAAGACCTTTTGTAAATAGGCCTGCAAGGTTCTTAAAAGAGTGTATATATTCAATATTTATTATCCCATTAGATATTAACTCCTGAATATTGACATGTCTAAGGCTAATGTGTCTAGACTTTCCATTATACACCTTATTATATGCTCTAGATAGTATTGATTGACTATCACAATGTAAGAAAATGGCTTCAATTGGTTGTGGCCACAACTCTATGTCTAACAACATATTTCTTTAGCCATTCTGCTTCCTTATCCGCGGCTGCAAGTGCTAAAAACTCAGCCTCCATGGTGGAATGTGTAATACATGTTTGTTTCTTTTAATCCCAACAAAGTGCCCTACCACCAAGTGTAAAAATCCAACCAGTTGTGGATTTACTATCACTAGTGCCATTTATCCAGCTAGCATCCGATTATCCTTCAAGTACAGCAGGAAAACGTTCATAATACGAATCTAATTGTATAGTTATCTTAAGATAACCAAGAACTCTTCCAATTGCTTTCCAATGATCATGACTGGGATTACTCGTATATATAGAAAGTTTACACACAACATATGCAATATCAGGTCTATTACAATGTGTAGCATACATTAAACAACCTATTGCACTTGCATATTCTAATTGAGCAATAACTCTTCCATCATTCCCAACCAGTTTACAAAATGACTCATATGGGGTGTTTGCCTCATCTATATCCAAGTGTTGAAACTTGTCTATAATCTTATCAATGTAGTGACATTGATTTAATGCATAACCCTCACTTTTCCTTTTAACCTTTATTCCCAATATAGTATCAACTTCATTCATGTCTTTCATTTGAAAGCATGAAGACATAAACTTCTTAGTTTCATTGAAATCTTCCATATTGGTTCCAACAATCAATATATCATCTACATAAAGGCATAGGATGACACCATAATCTTTTGTAAACTTACAATAAATACATCTATCAAATGAATTATGGGTGACACCATTTGAAAGTAATGACTTATCAAATTTATCATGCCATTGTTTAGGTGTTTGTTGTCACACTCCAAAAAATGGCGCAGCGAAATGACATTTATCGGGTATGACTTCATAACACAAAACACACGGTATCCCAAAATAGAGAATACTACATGCATTCCACACAACATAGTCGAAGTTACAACAGTTCTTCCATACATGATAAATATAAGTCATGATACATAGGTCCAAAATAACTAAGTCTTCAGGAAATTATTTAAAATGCTTAAATCCACGGGTACACATCCCGAGAGGGTCTTGTCTTATGTCTGCTAAGCTAAGCCAGTACCCAACCTTTTAAGCAACTTCGTTCTTAACACCTGAAAATAGTTACTCGAAAACGTCAACATAAAGTTGGTGAGGTCTTAGGTTTAAGAGTTAAACCACGAAGCTGTGAAATATAATAGCGTAGGACAATAGTGAGCATGATATACTAATATAAGCACTTAATGAAACCACAAAGTTTGCGACAATTGAACCTACCAAATCTCACACATAAGTTGCTAACAGTGAGGGAACTACCCCTATAGTACTATCAAAATGCTTCGGCTCCAGAACGGAGTTAAACAGTTGCGCACAATTGAACACATATGATGAAACCATACAACAAGGCACATACTGCAATCAAACGCACATATTGTCCAAAAGAAAGAATGAAAACATTTAATCACAACATGAAAACAGTTAAACATCATTTAAGTACGATTTTCCCCCAAGAAAAATATTATAAAAAATGGGCTACAAAAACCCACCTCAGTAAATCAATAGTCTAAGCAGTAGTCAAGAAGAATTAGTGGATGGAACCGACACGCAACCTAGATTAGTATAGCAAGTCTAGTTCACAAACTTATGTTTAAGACTCGATGTGTGAAGTTTAAATAAGTGTAAAAGTTTTTAAGTGTTGTGTTATTGTTGCTTGTGTAGCAGTGTTTAAGTTTTAACTAGTTTCTAAGTGTTTGCAAGTATTGGCTCTTGGAGAGTGTCTAAGTATGTACATAAGCATAAAAGTATACAAGATTAATGTCTTCGTTTAATAAGGTATTTGAAAGACAAGGTACGGAAAATAATCACAAGTAAAGTATCGCGAATAATAGTGTCGTGGACTAAAAGTATATATATTTACATTATATATAAGAGGAGGCATGCCACATAAAATGCCACTTGGCATCCCATAATGCCAAGTCATATTTCCATGTCATCAATATATTTATGTGGCATTTTTTTAATTTTTTTAAATGACATGTGGCATTTTAATTAATATATGTACAATTTTTTTTTAATAAATTGTAAATTTTGTTTTTCTTTTTCTTTTTTTTGGATTTTAAAATTTTTTTAATAAAAAGAAGACATTTGTTGGAGTTGAATTTGGGTCATTCATGTATTTTGTAATCAACTTACCACTAGAGTAGATTGTTTTTTGATTTATATCTTTCAATCAATATAAATAAGGAGATTATTAAAAAATTATGGAATTTTTATTTTAGGTATGTATTTTTTGAAGATAACAATTAAAATAAATTATGATATATGTTACTTAAAAGATAAATATACCATATATATTTTTAACCTATTTTTCTTGTGTATAAATACACCCTAATATCTTATTCCTAAACATAATTATCCCTAAAACTATAATCGACTTTTATTTTTAACAGGTGAAGAATCCTTTTTTTTTTGGTCGAGTTTTAGTTATCCCTAAAATTATAATCGACTTTTGATTTTAATAGGTGAAGAATATCGCCTGTTTTGTTTTACAGGTTTAGAATCAACAGGTTAATACAAGGATGGAGTCCCAAAAAGATCAAGGCAGGTTAAGACAAAGTGCAAGGATTTCAAAAGGAAACGAAGATAATAATGTTCAAGACAATGGTAGGTTTTTTCTATTGTCATCAAAAGGTCTTTTTTTTTTTTTTTTTTTTTTTTTTTTAAATTAATATGTTTTATGTTAATTTTATGCATGTAATTTAACTTCATTATGTTTTATAATATTCAGGAATCAAGACTCAAGCTAAGAAAATATCAACAGGTTTTGTTTTTTTTTTAAAATTATTATGTTATCTTTTAATTTTATGCATGTAATTAAAATTCTGTATGTATTATAATATTCAGGAATCAAGAGTCAAGGTAAGAAAATAAGAAAAGGAAACCAAGATAATAATCCTAAAGTAGCTGCTACTAATTTTTTTGTCCATCAACAGGTTTTTTAAAAACTTTTATGTTATATTAATGTTATATGAATGTTTTTGAATAATCTTAGTTATATGCATGTAAGTGAACTCCGTTATGTTTTATAATATATGAGGATGCAAGACTAAAGGTAATGAATCCAAAAGGTTCCACATCGAGTTAGTATGCATATATAGCGATTGCTTAGATGTCAATTGTTAATGATAGCATATACATATTATGTTTGAATGAGTATAGGTTGTGGAATTGTGTTAGTCTCAGAATATGAATGCACTTACTGTATTCCAAGATTTTATAAGTTTTTAACAAGCATTATATTGTGTCCATTTGAACATGGGTAGGTTGTTTATAGGATTTCAATTGGAATTGTGTTAGTCTGTAACATGAATGCACTTCTGTGTATTCCAGTATTTTTATAAGTTTTTAACAAGCATTATATTGTGTCCATTTGAACATGAGTAGGTTGTTTACAGGATTTCAATTGCTATAAATAGGTTTGACAGTGTTAATAGGTCAAAGTGTATTTCTGTACAATTGTTGAATACGTAGTTTATATTATTACAATTGGTAAAGTCGTTGGATATAGTGTAGATTGTTGTTTTTGTTGGTTGAAAACACTTTGTCAAATCTGTTTTTAGCACTGCAAAAGCAATGCTTGGAAGTTGTATAAATAGTTTACAGGATTTCATATGCTAAATTCGTAGGACATAGTATGGGTCATTGTTTGTTTTTGTTAAAAACAGTTTGTCAAACATGTTTATTTGTTTTGGTGGTAATTTATTTTTACACTGCAGCAGCAATGCACTTATGTCCAGTCCATGTTTTTTTTAAGGTTTTAATCAGATTTTTAATGTAGCTTATAAGCTAATATTTGTGGAAGCTGAAGATGTAGTTTTTAGGATTACAAATGCTAAAGTTGTCGGACATGGTATAGATTGTTGTTTGTTTTGTTTTAAAAGGTTTTGTGAAACCTGTTTATGTGTTTTGGTGGTAAAGGTTATATATATTTGGGACAATTGTAGCATGGGCAGTTAGTATATAGGATTGCAATTGGTAAAGGCGTTTGACAGTGTATAGGTTGTTTTTTTTATGGTTTCAAAAGGCATCCTGAGATCTGAGTTAACTTTTGTGCATGACATTTTTTTTATAAGCTTCTAATAAGCATTATATTTGAGGTTATAAACTTATTTTTGGTGCAATTGGAGGGTGTGTATGTAGTTTATTGGAATCCAATTGCTGAAGGTGTTTGAGACAGTATATGTTGCTACTTATGTCCAGTCCATGTTTTTTTTAAGGTTTTAATCAGAGTTTTAATGTACGTTATTAGCTAATATTTGTGGAAGCTGAATATGTAGTTTTTACGATTACAAATGCTAAAGTTGTTGGATATGGTATAGATTGTTGTTTGTTTTGTTTAAAAAGGTTTTGTGAAACCTGTTTATGTGTTTTGGTGGTAAAGGTTATTTAATACTCTAGCAGCAATGCACTTATCTCTATTCCAGTGTTTTCATAAGGTTCTAATAAGCATTATATTTGACCTTATAAACTGATATTTGGGGCAATTGTAGCATGGGCAGTTAGTATATAGGATTCCAATTGGTAAAGGCGTTTGACAGTGTATAGGTTGTTTTTTTTATGGCTTCAAAAGGCATCCTGAAATCTGAGTTAACTTTTGTGCATGACATTGTTTTTATAAGCTTCTAATAAGCATTATATTTGTGGTTATAAACTTATTTTTGGTGCAATTGGAGGGTGTGTATGTTGTTTATAGGAATCCAATTGTTTAAGGTGTTTGAGACAGTATATGTTGCTTATGTTTAACCTTTAAAAGAGTTCCTCATTTGTAGTTTTAAATAATACTACCTTTATAAAGATTTTAAAATGTTAACATTTAGTGTTATTAATTATCAGGTTTAGCTTCAGTATCAACGAAAGTTGGTAAACATCAACAATCTGCAGGTATTTTTTGCATTTATATTTAAGGGTATATTGTTTTTGAATACGTGGTAAAGTTTATTTGATTTTTAGTCATGTATTGTTTGTAATTACAGGATTAAGTTCACCAGTAAAGCAAATTGCTAAACATAATCCCATAAACATTGGAGTGCTTGATAATACTAATGGAAGTTCTCAAGCAGGTTAAATTTTATAAGATTATGCTTTTGTTTTTAAATAGATACATGTTGTTATTTTTTTTATTTAAGTAAGACATTGTTTGTTGTGGATAACAACAGGTTTAAGTAGTCATAAAAGACCAAAGCGAGCTTTGGATACTACATTAGAAAAGGAAGGTTTGATTAGTAGTTATTTTTTTGTATATATATATATCATTTGATTAGTAGTAATTGGTTTGTTTAAATTTGTTTATTATTTTACAGGAGCAAAATCACATAAGAAACAAAATACTCGGAACAATATATCCAACTTAAAGATTACTACACCAGGTAAGTTTATTTTTTCAAAAATAATGGGAATTCCATTGTTATTTAAAAAGATTATTTTAGTTTGATGTTTTTGTATAATTACAGTGCTAAAGATGAAGGAAAGACCAATAACTCCAATTAAAGATATTAACCCTATGATTGCTAACATGTCAATTAAAGGGAGATGTGTATCTGTTTGGCATTCACATAAACTTAATGAAATTCATGATCCATATAGTTTGGATTGTATTTTCCAAGATGAACAGGTAATTTATATTTTTAATCTTTATACATTTTTTGTGTTTTTTATAAAAAATATAACTGTCTATAATGAATATACAGTGAAACAGAATTCAAATTTACGTCAAGAAAGAATGGATGTTCAAATTTGAACCTCTTCTTCAAGAGGGACAGTGCTATATCATCTCTAATTTTGGAGTTGCTGAAAATAGTGGAAGACTCCCATTGTTACCTAATAAATGGAAAGTATCCTTTTATAAAGGTACTGAAGTGACGAGAATTGAACAAATTGATGAGAACTTTGCTGGTTTTGTCGAGGAGCCATTTTCATGCATTTTGGACACAAAGAAGGAATATCATGAAAATGAATGTGTTGGTATGTATTTTATCTATGAGTACGTATTAAATTAGATACACATGTCTTACTTATTTTAATTAACTATTTTTTTTTAGATGTTGTTGGTACTGTTGTATCCATTGGTAATATTGTAGCTGTCAATGGATATGGTTGTGCAAAAGTTCGAAGGACTGTTGTGATTGAAGATGCTGAGTAAGTATAATGTCTTAATTTTGTAATAAGTAAATTTAAAATTCAATATAACTGTATGTTAAGTGTATATTGTAATCATATGGTGCAGATCTTTGAGATTGGAATGTACTTTTTGGGACAAATTTACACTCATGTGGAATGACTATGCTAATAAACTTGATAAAATTGGTCACCTTGACATTCTCATTATATTGGCAAAGATCAAGTATTGGAACAGTAAGTATATTTCCCTTTAAAATTATATCACATAAAAGTGTATTACATTATGATTATTTATTTTTAAGTATTATTAAATACGTGTTTTTAACTATGTAGACAAGCCAGCAGTTCATAATGCTCTATTTGGAACAAGGATTTTCATTAACAGAGATCTTAATCTATTAACTTCTTTTCGAAAGAGGTAAGTAAATTGTTAAGAGGTTTATAAAAAAATTCTATCCTAATAATAGTTACACATGAATTATTTTTTTGACATGTCATGTATATTTAAGGTACGAAGCACACCATGGAAATGATGCAAGTGAATTTAAAATTGGGATCCACAATCAAGAGAATCATGTTGTTACACCTGCTGAGTTCATGCAAGGTTTCTTAAAGAGAATGGTTGGAATGATACGTACTATTGAACCGGTAAGAATACATTTACTTGAATAAACTTTTATCTTTATTTTTGTATTATAAAAGTATAATTATTTTTTCATAATTATATTTTTGACATTAAGTTAACCTTAAATATAGGAAACATATTGTGTTGTGTATGCAACATTATACAGCATTCAATATGAAAGTGGACGGGCTTATACTGCGTGCAAAGCATGTAACTCAAAGGTTTCTCCTATTCCAACGAAAGCATCTTCTTCTTCAAGAAACAAAAAACAATTATGGCATTGTAAAAAACATGGAGAAACATATGCCATTGTATCTAGGTATGATTTTTTTATGCTTGCATTTTAAATAATTATATTTTATGAAAATAAAGTTAATTTTTGTTATTTAACAATTATAGGTTCAAGCTTATTGTTCGAATTTTTGATGATAGTGGATCTGCCCAAGTTGTCATTTTTGACAATAATGTTTTTAAGATGACCAAATTATCCGCATGGGAGATTATGGAAAAACATGGCATGGATACTACTGAGTACTTTCCAGACGATCTTAATCAAATTATTGGGAAACAATACCTGTTTAAGATTAAGTATACTGAATTTAACCACAATAATAATACCCATATTTATCGTGCGGAAAAGGTTACTGAAGATGTAGAAACAATAAACTACTTCAAAAATGATTTTTTGGTTTCTGAGGTAAAGTTTTTTGTTTAAAAAAAATTGTTTATAATACTACTATATTTTTAAAATTGTATATAGTTTAATGTTTTTTAAAATAATATAAAACAAGGAGAAGATGAAGAGTATAGCAATGAATCGAATGATATGAATGAGGTATGATACATTATATTTTCTATTTATATTAAGCAACATGGATGTTTCAAAATGTATTTCTATTTAGTAATATATTTTTTTGTAATATACAACACAGAATGAAGATGATGACATTGAAAGTGAAAACATAGAAGAAGATGAAGAGTATACCACTGAGTTGAATGAGAATGAGGTATGATACATTATATTATGTATATGTATTATATAACATGTACGTTTAAAATTATATTTCTTTTTACAAATTTTAATTTTCGAAATATACAATTAGGATGAAGAAGATGACATTGCAAGTGAAAACATTGAGGATAATGAGGTAAAAAAGATTATGTTTGTATTTTTTTGGTTTATAATGTTTAAATCTTTTGTATAAATATTTTTTAGAAGCAATATGTATCATTTTTTTTTGTATTTCTATTGACTATTTTGTTTTTATTATTAAAATTAATATTACAGAATTGTGAAGATGACATTGCAAGTCAAGACATGGAAGAGAATGAGGTTTATTACTTTCTGTTTGTAAATAATTTGTTAATAAACATAATTTTTTTTTAAACTTTTTTACTCTAAACATTACAGGATATGGTAGATGACTCATCAAATCCTTCAGCTGAGATTCATGAGGTATTAGAGGATGAAGAAGATTCCATTGCAAGTCCACACTTGGAAGAGAATGAGGTTTAATACTTTTTGTTTTTACTTTTTAATTTATACGATTATAAATTATCGTTTGTAATTTTTTTTCATTAACAATACAGAATATAGGAGACGATGTGACAAGGAATGTTATAGGAAGTACTTGTGAAGAGAAATCTGTAAATGAAAAGGCAGACGACATTGAGTTCATTGATTTATCAGACTATGACACAGAAGATGAAGTGGAAGATTCGAACCCAAGTACGAAGTTAGTGTCAGTGAAGTTGGAACAAGACCCTTAAAATATAACAAATACACATCTTCGTCATGCATATTTAAGTTTATTTGAACTATTCGTTTGTTTTTGTTTTTAAAAAAATATTACTTGGTTATTTAGGATTTCATATGTTTTTACGTTCTCTACTTAAGTTTATTAATAAAATAAACAACTTTTAGGTATTCAAGTTTTGTATTATTTTATTTATGTTATATTTATATTTCGTTTCTTATTAATATATTTATAACAGAATACAAACATGAAACACTCTAATGAGGATTATGAAAGTGTATGTTATAGGATAATAACAACAACTTTTCACACTAAACAAGTTAAAACTTGAATAAAAAAAACTGAGATTATAAAAAGTCAAGTTGCAAGTGTAAAGTAGTTTGTATAAGGTTATGAAAAGATTGTTTTTTATAACGAATTATGTTTCCCATTTTCTTATTTTTAGTGTAAATATGCGCATGAACTTAGTTTCACTTTTAAACAATGTACACAAGTGCGCAAATGTGATGCAATGTTTGTTCTATGTACATCAAGAACTCATGTTCTCATAATCCAATTCCAAATAATTGCACAACATTAACTCATTCATTCAGTAAAATAAGATGATCAATGATGTTAAATATAAATGTAACTTGAATTAAGACCAACTGAAAGTACTCCAAACGCAGCTGAATTACCAACGGCATCATAGTAGGTAGTATCATCACTTACCTAGAAAACCATAACTAATAGATATAAGTATATGTAGGTATGAGTTTCAAGTAAGTGTGATTATTTTACATGTAAGATGTGGTATTTGCAAAGCATGAAGTCAAATTTCATACATTGAGAAACACCCATTCCATAGCAATAGTAAATTTCTGAATGCTACAACATAATGGCTATCATTGGTCCAAAGTGTGTAGAGATTGTTACTGATGTGCTTCTGCAGTAAACTTTCTAACTATGATTTAAATGACTTCATTTGTACATTGTAAAACATATTTATGAACCATGTAAAAATAACGGCATTGATATTTCTGTGTTATAACATGATTATTAGACGTGATAAAATGGGTGAGTATTGTGGATAGGATCAATAAACAGGTTAAAAAAGGATCAATAAGCTATTGTAAAAATCATTTAAAAACTTAGATAAGTAGCATATCAAACCAACAACAATCATGCAAAATTTCAGATTAACGGCACTAATATTAAACAAATTAAAATCATAAACATAACCCACTTGTGCGAATTTGGGATGTGCAGAGCATGTAGTGTGCTGAGAATCCATATTGCAGGCACAAATTAAGCATCTAAATGGAATCCAAAATGCAATAATATTGAAAAAAGATGATCTTAGCACTATTAACTACCTACAAATCCATTTTTAAAAAATATCAAATCCAATTGATGCCTCAAAACAGACCTTAAACAGGCCTGTGTATACACGCTTATGAACACTTTTAATGAACATACTTCACTTTTAATGCATGTTTACAGTTACACATTTGTGAGTATTGAATTTTAAAATATACCTATGTGATAGCTTATGTTAGCTTCTAGATTTTCTGTAATGAATATGAAGTTTTATACAGTATTGGTAAAAGAAGATAGAAAAAAAGTTTTGTTAGTATGCCAGATTTTTACATCTTTGACTTTGATTAGGAAAATAAAATTAAACATGAATCTCATAATAATTAGTATAATTTATTGGATTAAATACAAAAGATAAATAGTAATAAAATTTATTTATAGAATTTTAAATTTATCCTAAACTGTTTTTGGTATGACTTCTTAATATATATTTGGATAAGTCATAATTATTATATCTTTTTAGAATTGAAACCTAAATTGTAATTGTCTATATATACGACATATTCTTAACAGAAAACCAAAAACTCAAAAGTAAGGGAATACATAAATCGACTACAAAGATGCATCCTGGGAAAAAAACTCTAATGGTTTCAAAAACCAACCAAGAAAACAATCCAGTTTTGATTGTCTGAGTCGTCGCGTGTCAAACAGACACATACCCAAGTCACATGGGCTTTGGTCCAGCTTAGACTAACGAACCCCCTGGTTGTATGTATTTTGCATATTAATGTTTTCTACTTAACAGGTTTTCTTTCATGCGCAAGTAATCATCAAATGGTTGATTCATTTGGTTTCCATGCTAGCCAAGCATAACACCAATGACAAGCCTAGACGGGGCACCAGCTAAGCCACACAGAGGTTGGGTTGGATGACCCTGAATGGGTGGTGTCGTATAGTAAAACAAGGACTGTCACTTGGGGTCGAAGTGTACACAACACCCTCGCGGAGTTTATATCTCGGCTGCAAGTGACTCAACACCTCACACCCTACGTGGGTGTAGTTTCTCTTGAACCGAATACAACAAACAAACCACACTTGCGCTACTACTATAAAACCAAAACAAACTAAACTTAAAAACACATGACGAGATATATATCAACACCCACTCAATAAAACAACCAAAACATCACTAAACATATTCAACCACAACTCGCGTGAAAGACAAATACCCATCATAGTATACGAAAACAAATTTCACAGGAGACTTCTTAAGACGTTGCAAACAAATAAGCAGTAATGATTAACTAAACAAACAAACCACTATGATAAATCAAAAGTCAGATGAAGCAGTTTAAGATTAAAAGGAGTTGTAATTTAGTGCAGCGTTTATTTAGAAAATAAGTTATTATATACACACTATCTGATTCAAAGATATCTTGGAGAAAGAACTTACACAAACTGAATGCGGCAGATAAACAAAACTGAAAAAGACTGCATACAAAAAAGTAAACGTATATACTTTCCTAGCAACCATAAGTGACAAACTGATCATGCACACGAGGTATATTGAACCTAATATAAGAACATCTGGCATATGTCACTCAAATCCAACTCCAAAGCTTAATTACTTGAAAACACCATGAAACTGTCTCAGCTAATCCGCAAAATACAAAATGTGATGCAAACCAACAAATACAATCACACAACCAAAAATATCATAACAAAACACAACAAAATTATATCATAAATAATATTTAGTACATCTAGAAAACAAATAAACACTACTACTTACATACAACTTACATATGATAGAAATTCCACAGAAACTACTACATACTACATACAGGAAACAAAGGAAAAAAACTATTTACATACAACTTACATATGTTAACACATTATACACAAACAACTACATAAATTACAGAATTCCTACAACCTTCTTACGGCGTCTACTAAAGGACCAAAACACAAAAGACAACATACACTTCCTGCATATACAACAACTTAAATTTCCTTACATACGTCAAAACAGAAACTACCATCACCACCTATCTCACCAGAGACAAGATTAAAGAGCATAGCAACACCCATCTTCAAATCCAGAACGCCCATCACTCTATCCCAATCTCCCACTAAGAAAACTCTGGTATTTTGTTATCTTTCCAGCGTTTATCGGAATGAACTTTAATCACGATATAAAACGAACAACCACCTGCTTTTACCCACCCTTTGCGGTGACCCACTTTCATCTGATGATTATGAAATGACTTTGGCATGTTCTAAAACCGATATTAAAAAACAACATACCACTATAAATGCAAAGATAAAATAACACATGAAATAAAAATAAAAAAAAAAATAATAAAAAAAAAGTAAAAACAAACCAAAAAAAAATAACAAACCAGATATCTTCGCTTCTCAATGCAACCAGTATACTCAACAACAAACGAAGTATACACAAAACATCCATCGCTTGATAAAACAACTAAAGTGACAAACACAATCAACACAAACAAAAACAACGTAAAAAAATTATCTTCGACAACAAACAGTACCCAAATAACATAACAAACACAAAAAACAAAAAAAAAAAAAAACAAACATAATACAAAAAACAAACCTGCAGGTCGAGGTTCATAGCCAAACATCTTAACTGGATCAGTGACAAACCCATACATTAACTTAATACAAAAATGCCTACCGGTCTCTGAAAAAGCTAACACCAGCAACTTAGACTCACAGAAATTGAAAAACTCACATAAACGCTCCCACACAGCACCAGTAAAGGCAACACCAACTAACTTTTTTTCTTTCCCTAACAAATGAAAAGTAACCCGAACCTTCCCAACACGATCTTTGACCTCAATCGGAACAGACTTAGAATTACGGTTAATCTCCGATTCGAGCAACATCTTGCAAGGAATTGGCTACAAATTAAAAAACAAAAATATAAAAACCAAGCACAAAAAAATAGAAAACACACAAACAAATTTAAATGCACATACCTGATACAAACGAGGATCCTTGCAGCCTAAAACAAGACATTTGGTAACATGACCGGTGGTAACCCCGTAATCAACTTCGTCACCACAAACGGTATAGAAGTTAACCAAAAACTTTTTCAAACCAACCTGCTCCAAATGAACATACTTTGGATCGAGGCTAATCACACTTGAAATTAAATCTGCCCATTTAGTACCGCACAAACACCAACAAGAAAATTTATCGCTACGCTCTATTTTAATCAATCGAACAACTCCACGAGCATCAGTAACCTCCAACACATTAGTACCTTCAAGAACATTAGGCGGAAACAGCTCCGTAGGCAATTTCTAAATTAAAAAATAAAAAAACACTTACACAAAAAAATAAAAAAAATAACAACAAAACAAAAAAAAACATACTTACCAAATCATGCTCAAATTGACCATGAAGCGACATAACAAATTCAATCAAACCACCTGACTTTATTCCATCTACAAAACAAAAAACAAAAAAAATTTACTTTAGTTCATTGTCGAGAAAGATGAATTGTTGAATTATGTTACGGCTAAGTTGCCATTCTAGGATACCGGTGCAGATGATGACAAAAACTCCATGAAAGAGGTAATTCGACTAAACTAACTATTATCTCTACATTATATGATAATAATGTTGCTAATTGAGATGCAAATGTGAGTATGCATATTTTAATATATAAACAACTATTTGAGGATGTAAAAGTTGTTGCCCATACGCCTATCCAAACGCCTTGAAAAATAGCTTATTCTAAAACAAAGTAACAAGTTCATGCTCATTTGTACTATTTAAACATTTTCATGAGGTTTTTCTTGAAGCTCAAAGGATTTAAGTATTTGGTCTACTTGACGATATAACAAGTACCACAAAAATAAAATATAAAATAAAATAAATAAATAAAAAGACAAAAACTTACAGAAACATTTGCCATCAGAAACATCCATAACAAACCTGATAAAAAAATAAGTCAAAACATATTTTAAAAAAAACAAATACAAAAAGATAAAAAAAACATACACTACAACAAAAACTATACCTAATGCTACTGAATACAATCAAACAAGCATACGCAACAGACCATTAAACACTATCAAATCTAACACTACAAGAGCAGCCAAAAGATAATGTGGGTACTTTTCAAGCCTACGAAAAGCTAATAAGAAGCTACAATAAAAATTCCAAAAAATGCGACATAACTAGACAAGCAAATAAATATAAACCATGCCAAACATAAGCTTATTACTACCAAAACTCAGCAAACTATAAATCAAAACAAAAAGACTGCAAAGCTGATAACGCTGATTGTAAGGGGGAAGCTGATGCACAGATGCGGCTACTGGCAGACTAACTTAAGAACTAAAATAAGCCACAAAACGCAAAACACACATTACATATGCTACAAACCAAGTAAACAAACAAAAAACAAACAACCATTTTAACAAAAATATGAAATAAGCAGATATAAATGAGTACAATAGGACATCTCATGCTACACCAGCATAATCATAAAAACACAACTATGAATCCTAATAAGCTAACCAATTAAGAATAAACAGAAAACACCCAAATCAAAACAAATGTACAAAAATTAAAAACGCAACATACAGTTTCAACCACGCAAAACAACAAAACAAAAGAACAACCACATTGCTTGAACGACTGATATAACAAAACCAAAATATAATATATATATATATATATATATATATATATATATATATATATATATATATATATATATATATATATATATATATATATATATATATATATATATATATATATATAAAAAATGACACAAACATCTATCAAAAAACATTCAAAATAACAAATAAACATGGAAAACATAAAACCCCAAATTATAAATTAATCAAACCCTAATTAAAAAAAATCAATAAATAAAACAATGCATTAATAACTTACAATTTATATATGAGAACCACAAACACCTTGAATCAACAAGATATTCAAACCTACAAACGACTATCGATCAAAAAAAAAAAAAAAACAAACAATCGCAAAACATATATATATATATATATATATATATATATATATATATATATAAAACAATCGAAATGAAAACAACAAAACAAACAAACGTATATAAAGATTCAAACAAAAAAAATACGATACCTGGATCAATGAACAAAACACACACTACCAACTAATTGTAGAGAAGCAGGTAAAAAAAGAAAATGAAAAATACGTTTATACAAGGTTTAAAAACTTTATTAAACGTAAAAAAAAATGATAAAAAATTACAAACTTTACCCTATACTATAACCACATATCATGTATGGTACTAAATAAAAAAATTCCACTAACACACCCTAATTAAATTTCAATTTGCAACTCTGACCCCTCCATAAAAAAAAATCTAAAATACAAAATAAAACAATTTTAAAAGACGGATACAATAGCCATTTGACAACAACAAAAAAAAACAAAAAACAAAAATAAAACCGTTATACCACTTTCAAAACAAAAATAACATAACAGACACCATCGTATACAAATTATGTGAAAACAAATAAGACCGTTAAACCACTTTCAAAAAATAAAGACCATAACACCCAATATCGTAAAAAAAAAAAAAAAAAAAAAAAAAAAAAAAAAAGGACACTTGATATATAATAAAACGAGTAATAATCACTACAACTACCAAATTACAAAATAATATAATACATAAAAAACCCAATTTAATTTAACAAATAATAATAATAATAATAATAATAATAATAATAATATATATATATATATATATATATATATATATATATATATATATATATATATATATATATATATATATATATATATATTAGTATGTTAACATAAAATATATCAATCTATACTTTATGCAATCCATATATGTTTACATCCTTTGCAAATTAAATTATACTAACACCACTAATAAAACAATAAAAAAACTATACGTTATGTATAATATCACATAAAACCAAAAAACAACACATGATTAATTATATTCATATAAAAAATATGTTCAACCTATATCAACAAACAAAACATAAGCACATTATAATAAACAAACCAATTAAGAATAAACAAAAAAAACAAATAAAAAAAGTAATAAAAAACCACAAAACAACACAAACCAAAATACTAACCTTATTTAAGTAGTTTAAAAAATAGACAAAACATAAAATAAACATGTTTAACATATCATTTAACTTTTAATTAATATATGGTATACATATGAAAAACAAATACAAACAAATAAAAACCATTAGTCATACTCGTCCATCGGATGGGTTTTGACACTAGTATATATATATATATATATATATATATATATATATATATATATATATATATATATAAAGTTAATAAGAACAAAATAGTTGGTGGATGATTATATATTTAAAAAAAATGTAAGTTATGTTTCGGTTTTTTCTTTTAGTCGGGTTTGATAGAAAAATAATCTAAGTGTAGATTTTTATTAATAATCTGGCAGGACTCGTGTATACATTTTAAGTTATCCGAGAATAATTAAATGTGACCATTTTTATATTTGTATGATAAGTAATATTTAGTTTTGATTATAAGGTACGTTTTGTAAATTCATTTACTTATCGAGTCACGTAGCTTTAAGCATGTCGAGAAGTTAAGTCGTGATTAAAAAAATATATACATATACAAAAGAATAAAAAATATATTTTGTAGTTCGTGCATGGGGAAAACTTTATTAACTACGAGAAAAGTTCATGCTTCTTATTAAATAATTAACTTTATTAAATGAAGTCAACATGAGAGAACTTTATCATATTAATAGTTTAAGTCAAATGTTGTATTAGTGGTTAGTACATTATATAAAACAAGCTCGTCAATAACTTTTCTGTCATGAAAACGCAACCTTGTTTTATTGTTGCCTGTTTTTCCGTTTATTTAAAAAGAATGTGAAAATGAAATTGTGCTCTCAAACCCAAAAGGGACCCACGTACGTCTATTATGAATGTGGATGATGATTTCATTTTTAACGATCTAACCGCTGCCACCCTTAAACAGAGACGGACCCAGGAATTTTGAGAGGGTGTTGCACAATTTTTTCGTTCATGATTATGAGTATTAAAGTTGCCCGATGAAGAATTCATCAGAAAAATTGGGGGTTGCACGGGACAAAAAATGACACATTTTATCAAAAATTTACACTTCGTGACTTAAAATGGGGTGTGGCCCGTGCCACACCCGGCTCCCATGTGGGTCCGTCGGCCTTAAATCACTTCTTGTTCACTCTGCTGATGTTATAGGTTTGTCCACTCTCTAGGCAACGTCTGCAAAACAACAATTTCTCAGTTATAAGTGTGTTCTAAATAAAGGCAGATGGAAGTGGATCTTGTATTTGAGTACTCAATATATAAAGGCGTAAAAAAAGCAGACTAACCATATCTTCGGTATTTTGCTGGGTTTTTGTTGGCGTTGCTCTTTCCTTGTTGTTTGACGCAAGACGCTCATTTCCTTTGGGCGGCAATTCAATTTGTTGTATTTTAGCTGGGTGGTTTCGTTTGTTAAGCCTTTTTTATGTTCAAGACAGTTTTAACAATGATATTTTTTTGCGGCCAACTATACAATGATTACTAGCCGGGTACTCGCGCGTTGCAGCGGCGGGCGCCATCCAATTAAAATATTCAGCGAATTTTTTTTAGATCTATATTTTACAATACAATAGATATACGGACGACGATAATTTTAGTTTTGAATATTGTTATGCAATAACAAAAATTTTCATATAAAAATTGTAGATTATTCACGTGATGTGGTGACAATAATGAGTTGGTAGTATGTATATTGTAAAGTATGAGATAAAAGTAGTTGACAATAGCCCGTAGTCGACAATAGTCCGTAGTCATAAGTTATTATTAAATAATAACACCATAGCGACTTTTAAAAATCATTTACATTATACTAAGAAATTTTAGTTCTCAAAAATGATGTTTGTTAAATTTGTCCTACATAAATGGATGATACAAGTAAAAGATTACTTATAAAGATAAAGTAAAAATAAATCATGTGGGTTACTTTAAAAAGTATAATTATTAATATTCAAATATATATATATATATATATATATATATATATATATATATATATATATATATATATATATATATATATATATATATATATATATATATATATATATATATATAGGCTCGGTTCCATTGAGAAGATTTTATTTTGAGAAGATTGAGAAATCTTTGTTTGAGCAAATTGATTCATGTTTTTATTTGATTCACAAGTAAACATCATTTTATGGTGAATCGAATCTATAAATCACAAATTTGATTCACAAATCATTGTTAAAATCGAGTTATGATGATGATTCATTAAATTTATACTGATGATTCAAGATTCTACATATATCGCAAAATCGAGAGATTTTTAACATTGATTCAAATTTTTTACACATTTTGAATTTTAATCACATTAAAAAGAGTTTTACGCTTGAAAACATGAATCAAAGTTAAAATCTATCGTTTTGAAAACCTTCTCAATCTTCTCAAAATAAAACCTTTCAATCAATCCGGATTATATATATATATATATATATATATATAGTCGTTCTAGAGAAAAGTGTAATTAGAGGAAAAGTGAGGAAAAAGTTTGAGGTAGATTCGTAAACAGATGAAAGTTGAAGGTCAAATATACAAATTTGATACAATCACGCCTTATGCGTGTGCTATACCCTTTTTCACCACACAAAAACACACACATAAACACACACTCACACCATCTACTCACACCAGCTCCCTCCCCGATCAAAATCCGTCAACATTACCACCAGCTCCACCGTCGCCACCAGCTTTCGATCAAAAAATAACTCCGATCAAAATCAAAATGAAGAAAAAAATATTTAGGAATCGTAAGTGCCCTAATTTTTAGTGTTTATTCTGATCAAAATCAGTATTTACAATTTTGTTTATTTTTTCAATTTCAGCTACTCGTATGAGTCCACGAACAATCGAGAAGGAAATAACAAACGCACAACATTAGTCAGAATGTAAGTGCCCTAATTTTGGGTATTTATATATTTATTGTATAATTGTTGCATCTGTGGTAGTATTTTTTGATATGACTAAGGTTTAGTTTTAGTGCATCTGTGATATTAATTTTAGTTAGTAATATGTAACAAATAATTATAGATATGATTAAGGTATAATTTTAGTGCATATGTGTTAATAATTATTGCTTATTATACCTAGTGCATCAAACTAGTTGATCACAGCATCATATTGTATGATTAGTGCATCAATATGATGGTTGACAGTGTATATAAATTGTCGAATATTCTACATGCAAAAATAGGGCATCAAATTGATAATTAAAGCATATAAATATATGATCAATGCATCAAAATGGTATTATTAGGGCATCAAACAGATGGTTAAAGCGTACAAAAATAAGTTAGCATTATTAGTGCATCAAAAAATGGTTAGTTGAAATGGTTGTAGCATCTAAATGTTTAATCAATCCAAATTTAAATTTATGGCATCTAAACTTAAGTCAATATAAATTTAAGTTTAAGGCATCCAAGTTTAAGTTTAGGGCATCTAAATTTAAGTTCAATGCAAAATTATTTGATTAATGCATCAAATGGTATGATTAGTGCATCAAACTGATGGTTGAAGCTTATAATATAAGTTTATGACTAATATGTTTGCATTATTAGTGCATCAAAAAATGGTTAGTTGAAATGATTGAAGCGTCTAAATGTGTAATTGGTGAATCTAAACTTGATTTTAAGGCATCTAAATTTGATTTTAAAGTTGAATGCATATGAATATACTTCTTTATTTAAACACTATATAAATATCAGTATTATGACACCTATTTTCAATTTAAATTTCAGCAACCAAATCAGACAACAATATCGCAGAAGAAGAAGGCAATGGGGGCGTAATTCTCAGAATGAAACAGATAAATCTCAAAATGGTAAGTCAGATGAAGACATTCGAGAATTCATGGGGATTTAACAAATCATATTATTTCAATATCAGTTTTTTATTTGATATGTATACGTATAATATTTATGTGTATACTGAATACTTCATGTATAAATACTTATTTGTTTATTTATTTATTTATTACATACTACACATTATTCATTGCAGCATATGTTTCATGTGATTAACGCATCAAATATAAGAATGTTTACATACGTATATTTACATTGCTCAGTATGCATATATTTCACTGCGACATGTATTAAATTGTTCATTACGACATATATACACTGGCAACTGAATCATATATTTCATGTTAAGAACAATTTTAATTTTGGAGCATCAGTTTGTATATTTTAGGAGCATCAAGGGTTAATATTACAGCATCTGTATACAATGTATTATTTTTTATGCATCAGTTGTTATACTCGAAGTGCATCTGTATGTAATATTAAATTTTTGGTACATCTGTATGAGCATTAGTCTAGTAAGATGTAGTCTGTGTCATTTGCGAAATTGAGTTGTATGCTTGATTGTTTATCTGATGCACTAGAAGTTGAACTAAGATGTAATAGGTTTTAATTTATGGCGTTTGAGCATGAGTTAGGTTTTGATGTAGTCTACGTCGTGTGCGAAAGTGAGTTTGTATGACTGATTGTTTATCTGAAATGTTTTTTGAAATATACATGTTTGATTAACTCATGTTTTGAAATCTACTAGAATGAATTTCTGAATGCAAAATGCAATGATTTAAAAGAAGAGATGAAGTAGTTTATGATTTAAAGTGAATGGTGTTATTTTAAGATTAGTTAATGAAGGGGTTGTACATGATACAGAAACTGGAATTCGTGGACGTAATAAGAGGAAACAAACTAAAAATGTACCTGTAAAGAAACGTCCTGAGGGTAGTTTGGAAGGGGATGTCTTTTTAACTTCACTTGTTGGGGAATGTGATCTAGTCATGAAGGGTAAGCATAGCTTGTTTGATGTGTGTAAAATTGTTTGTACGATTTTTAAATTTTGGAGCATCAGTTTGTATATTTTAGGAGCATCAATGGTTAATATTACAGCATCTGTATACAATGTAATATTTTTGATGCATCAGTTGTTATAGTCAAAGTGCATCTGTATGTAATATTGAATTTTTGGTGCATCACTTGTTACATTTCAGGTGCATCTATATGATTATATTTGCAGCATATGTACTATTTATTTTTGCATCATACTTTTAATGCATCCACTAACTCTGAATGAGTTTCATTATGTAGGAAACGACAATCTCAGTACCGACACAAGTAAAAGCCAGAATAGGAAGAAGAAAATAGCTACAAAAAAAAGGAAGTCAAGTGAAGTCAAACAAATTAAACGTGGCAATGACAAAAAGAAACAGAAGGTCGCTGAAGAAAATACAGTTCTTGTACCAAAAAAGACGTTCCCAACTATTAAATCTTGGTCGTCACCAAGAGATTTATTAGAAATTTTAAGAAGGTTGTCAGATAGCCAGAAAGAGAATATTGTTAACATGGGGTTTGGATCGTTGTTGGACGGGAACTTCAATATAAAGACAACACCAACAAAACTGGGAAAGTGGGTGGTAGACCAGTTTGATCCTGAAACATCGACAATCAAAATGGGTGACGGTAGATCAATCCTGATCACTGCAAATATGATACATGAACTGCTTGGAAACCCGATGGGAGATATCACTGTGACAGAAGTGCGTACTGCAACAACAGAGTTCCCGTTAATCGTTGAATGGAGGCACACGCATGATTATCCAGATGACATATTCTACTTAAAAAATGTGGTTGAGAAACTGATTGTCGTACATCACACTAGACGGGAGTTCAAGCTAAATTTCCTTGTTGCATTCATCTCGATTATCGGCGAATGCACAAAGAATGGGACAGTGAACCAGAAGTTTTTGCAGTGTATCGAAAAGGAAGAAGATATCAAGAATATGGACTGGTGTACATACTTGTTGCAAACGATGAAGAAATCAAAAAGAGAGTACAACAGTTCATCAAGGTTCGGGGGTCCACTTCTATTAATGGTGGTAAGTATTGTGCAAACATTTAAGTGCATCATAATCCAACAAAATAATGCATCTGCATGGGATATTTATGCTAATTTCCTTGTATTATTATCTTTGCAGCTTTTGTATCTAAACTCAACCATCTCAGAAGAGGTTGAAGTTGCTCAAGAAAACCCAACCATCAAAGCATGGGACACACAGAAACTGAAGATTAGAGAAAAACAGGAAGTGAAAAACAGAAGAGGTGGTCCCAATACATAAATCAGAGTCGTCTATGACCATGCCATGTCTTTGCCTTGCGCCTCCAAAGATAAGTTATCACCTCAAAACCTGAAAATACATGCTAAAAAGTGTCAACACGAGGTTGGTGAGTTCATAGATTTTAGTTGTAAAAGTTTTATGGACCACAAGATTTATTATTTAATTCATTCAGTTATGTGACCACTTCACTCGGTCATGTTACCAGTTCACTCAGTAAGGTGAACAGTTCATTCGGTCTTGTATGTACATAGCAGATGCGACCAGTACAATCGGTCAAGTGACCAGTTCACTTGGTCATGCACGCATAACAATTTCAAATACTTGTGTCCATATGTAAAATCAAGCAATAACATTACACTTATATGCATTTGTAAGAAATCAGGTAATTGGCAAGTAAACACATAATACATTCAGTCATTCAGCATAGTTCTAGTAAACAATTCACTTGTTTAAGTTAAATCAGCATTTAGTTTAAGTAAAAACGAGCATGTATTCTCCCCCAAAACAGTTATGAAATCAAGTAAAAGTAGGTGCTATGAAACTCACCTTGGCAATTAGTAGTCCAAAAAGAGATAATCAATTAGTGGTGATAGTGCACGGCTCCGACACGCAACCTAAATTATTACGGCAATTTAGTCTTTACTCATGTTTAAGACTCGATAAAGTTTTAAGAAAATTTTTCAAGTGGTTGTTGTTGTTGCTTGTGTGGCAGCATTCAGTTTAAAACAGTTTTCTAAATATTTGCAAGTATTGACTCTTGGAATTGCATAACTACATATGTACATAAGTATACAGTATACATGACGAAATAGTATTCGTTCCACATGTATTCGCAAGACAAGGTATGAAAAGTAATAATATGTATTATCGATGCCTTATTTATTACCAATGAAAAAAAATTAAGCGAAAATATAATACATGGCATGTATTATATAAAAAGAATCAGTAAATATAAGAAATCATGGTATATAATACGTCACGTATTATATAAGAAAGAAATCAAGAAAAGGAATAAATAATAAAACAATAGAATCTAACATGTTTCCGGAAACCTCAAAAAAAATCCCGGAAAAATAACCGCTTATCTAGTTCGAAGCCATTGGCAACTAAGATCGCGACTCGTCATAACTACTGCGTATTAATTCCACTTGTTACAAAATAAACGATCACATTTGTTAAACAATAAGTTCAAAGCCGTTTGCCTATGGCTCGGCTCATCATAACCGAAAGCCACAATTTATCCCAATTGCAATTACACGTTCAAAAATATTAATCCGGTTCGTTAAGCTACAACAAGCTATCCATTGGACTAGTTTTGTGTGCTAAGACAACACTGATCCAAACACTCCTTTATGGACTCTAAAATAAGTAATTTAAGTAAGCAATCCAAACACTCCATTATATTTTTAATAAACCCTCGCGCTTATAAAATATTTTTTTATGAGGTTTCTAACGTTCCCTAATAATTTATAGTTGATACAATAGCATTTGGTAAGGTTTTCAAAGCTCAAACGGACTCGCAAACGCTTAAAAACACCAATTTTATTTCCAATCAGCTATAGGTACTTTGACTTTTTCAGAAAAATTGTCCGTCTTTGACCATGCTTAAATCTCTCTTTTTACACTTTTAAGCTTAAAAATCTCGCTATTAATACTAAAGCATCATTTCGGACAACTTTCGTGTTTTACACTTAAGCCGGTTCGGACCCGAAAGGGGTCAAAACCTCGATTTAAAATCATATCAGCATGTATATTTTTACAAAATGCTGTTAAAAATTATAAGTTTTGTTAAACTTTAATTGGCCATAATTTCTTCATTTTAAGTCCGTTTTCGAAGTTCTTTACATGAAAATTCATCTATACGAAATAAGCTATCCAAAAATCAATCTTTTAGCTTGTCAAAACATTTTTAAGTCGCCCAAATCTTCTGGTTTAAATTTTGACAGCAAAACCAAAAATGAAAATAAGCTTTAACCAAGCTAAATCCTTAACCAGATATGTCAACAAGCATAGTAATAAGCAACTAGCAATAAGCACTTCCAATATGAGCCAATCTTAGTTTTTAATTGTGATTTTTATTAACTTACCACACATTTTCAACAACAACAACATAACTCAACATTTCAACAAAACTTAAATTCCATTTACACATGACATAAAAAAATCAACTCTTCATTCCTTGATTCAATTATTAATAGTGACAAAAGAGCAAATGAGAAGTTTACTTAATCATAATAATTCATAATTCGAATTCATATGATAATTACATAAGATCAAAATAAATGAGGGATCAAAGGAAACCTAATGGAAACACGGTTTGATTGATCTGGATGAAGTTCACGAGCGTCTTGACCCCGATTTCCAAACCCAGATGCAAACCGAACCCAAAGTGAGGAAAGTATTCGAGCCCCGACTTGGAGAGATTCTTGGGGAGTGAGTTTTGGATGAGACTTGGTGTGGTACCCTATTGGAGATGTGGCTTCATAAAGGAGAAGTAGAAGCAACTCTTGACTTACTTTCTAAGTCTTGAAATTGAGGATGGATCTTTTCAGCAACCATTTCCATCAATTTCTTTTTCCAACATGTCTTTGTGATATTGGCTATGGGAGGAGGTGAAAGGTTGATGTTGATTGATCGAGTTTTTCTGCAAATGGTGGGACGAATGGTCGGCGTGGGAGAAAGAAGGGAAGCAGGATACCTATCTTTGTTATTTTTGCTTTAGTAGATTTGACCTAGGGTATCATAGTCTGCAAAAGAGGTTTGGGGTACTCCTGGTTTTAGAGTGGAACGAAGAAACAGACAAAGAAATGAGAGAGAGAAAGAAAAAAAGGTAGGGCGGCTACATATCAGGGATATATTGGGTTTTTATTTTTGTTTTATTATACAAAACAGTAAAATCGGTACCCCGTGTTTTGACGAATCTCCGTGTAATTATACCTTTCCGGTACCCGAAAAATATAGAAATCATGTTTTTGGGAACGATTTCATAAACATAATAATATAACATTCTTATTACGTAGAAATTTGATTATAACTGTTTGCCGTTACTAATTTGGTGTCGGTATACGTGCGGTGCCGTGATTTTCTAATTTCACGAGATGACCTCTCGTTTTTAAATCTCACTATTGACATCTGTCAGAAAATAACCGATTTGAATTTTCTGACGTGATATATATTATTATAATAATCCGAAATTTTACGGGTTATTATAGTCTACCCATCTTACAGGAGATCCGTCCCGGATCTCAGTTTACGTTACCCGATAGGGTGTCGGGAACGAGGTTTAATTAGATATTAAAAGTATCTGAATAATCCATAATCATTATTTATTCCTTGAAACCATTATTTACAACTTAAACATGCATACATTATGCATAGTGAATGAATGTTTATCTATAAACTATCAAAAGTCTTGGTCTTGCAAAAACCTAGAATAGCTATCCATAAACTATGAGGACTACAATATTTGATACTAATATTATTTCATTTATGAAGATTTTACAACTGGAAAAATGATGTGACACATGTTTTGGACGCCAAGTTTGAATGAGGGGTTAAGGTTGTCAGGATCGGGATCCTACCCAGAATCGTTTTCGTTTTTGCAAGATCGTGATCGTAAGATCTGATCGGGATCTTAAGATCCTACTCTAATGTTATTTCTTAATAGTTTATGTAATTTTATATAAATCTACAAATTCTAATACATTATAACCACAAAATACTATGAATGTTTCATATAAATGTTGTCCTAAATTATGATTATAAAATATTTAAAAAGATTAACATATTGTTTTTTGAATTCTACAAACAAACAACCTATAAATTTGTAGTTTTTTACTTTGTAATCCGAGAAAAGTAAGATCGTATCGGATTAGATCGTAAGATCGTATGGTCAAGATCGGGATCCTATAAGATCTTAAGCTTGCCAAGATCCTATGTTGGATTTGGATCGTTTTTGCTTTGCAGTATCGTAAAATCGTAAGATCCTAAGATAAGGATCGGGATACTGACAACTATGGGTTGAACAGTTGCTAATTGGATTGTTTTTTTTTAAAGGGGTTGGAGTGTGCAATAGGAGCAGTTGAGGGGTTGCATGGTAAATATATGTTATTGATTTTTAGAAGCTTCAAAGTTGAATGTTTAGGGGTTGAATTAAATCATGTGGGGTTGGTGTTGGGCAAGGCCGGCTCAGAGGGGGTGCATGGGGTGCCATTGAGCCGGGCCCACTCCCCCCCAAGGGCTCATATTTAAAAAAAAAATTATATGTATATTAAATCTAAAAATGAGTAAAGCCTATTTTGATTCTTTTATCAGTAAAAAAGAGTTGAATGTTATCGACTTTAAATGGCCATCGCATCTAATTCCATCTTCCAATAAACTTCATATCGTCATAATATTATGTTATTGCATTTTACTATTAACTTTCTAGGGGCCCATTTTTTATTCTCGAGTCGGGCCCCAAATACTTTTTACATTCTCAAAGACGGCACTGGTGTTGGGCAAGTGTGATGACCAACATGGCAGCATGCATGCACACTGATTTTTATCTAATTAAACTTTTTATTGTTGCTTTTTCAAAGCTAATGTTTTTAAGAGAAATATGGAATTTTTGTGTGATTGTCTTTCACTTTAAATCCAAGAAAGGCCAAGTCAAGTAAAATGACACTACATTTTATTTGCTTTGTACATAACTAACATGATACATTTGTACAAAAACTACAGTATGATATCATAAAAGTAAATTATACAAATGGTCCCTGCATAAATTGTGGTTCGCAACTATTTTTTGGGGTTTCCAAATTGATTCAAAACTAGTAATGTCCACAAAAATTATGCATGTTCATTATCCGATTTCCATAATTAGAGCTTATATTAGCACGTCAAAGCTGGACCATTTTCGGTTGACTACTGGTATAATTTGATTAAAATACATCTTATATATAACAATGCCATGCCATCAGGGCCGTCTTTAAGGAGTCTGCAGTGCGATTGCATGTGCGCCACCGCCGACGTAGCCACCAAATTTCATGCACTTCTATTATATATACGAACACAATATGAGACTCGATCATAATTAATTCATGCACTACTTATACATATGTATATTATGTGTGTATTTGAAGGCCTTTTGTGGTAATTGTGACGGCGCCACCGAAACCACGAGCGCCCCTCGCATGCCATATGTACCCATACAATAAATTGTTTTAAAAAAATCAGGTTATCCATCAGTGATAATAATGTTTTAAAAAGAGCACACATTATTCCTTAGGTGTAGTACAATTTATTGACATGTATGGATTACAAATTTTATATACGACCACTAAACGGAACTCGTTAGTGTTTGATCTCGAGTCGAGCTAGAACAAACTTAGTTTGAGCACAATCCCAACACCCCTAAATAGCCCATAAATACTACCAGGAAACTTAAATGCCTCATTAACCATTAACCAAATCAACTCACCACTCAGTAACAACGTCAAAATAACCCTCAGCCATATATCAAAACGTGTTCCGGTATATATGTGTCACCACTCATTATTTTATATAAGTAAATCAGTAACATTCTATTTAGGATCTATGTGCTTAATGAAAATGCTATAAGCAATCTCAAAAACACTCATTATTTTGCTATAAGTTAAAAAGCAACTAGGCAAAATATCAAAATTTTCACACAGGTGATTCCAAGAAAGGAACCAGACAATAAGACATTTTCACATTTAATACAAGAAAGACCTAGTCATGAAGGAATCTGGACAACCACAAGCATAAAAGTCTGACTTTTGGCATTGATTTCATATCAGTTTTTCATTTGCAATTGCTTTGGAACACCAAATTTTTTATATTTTCATTTTTATTTGATGAACCAGTTATAATGGCGTCTTCCATGAAAGGGGTTAAACATCTTGAAATCCAAATTGAAGAGATCAGATTAGCCACCAATAATTTTAATGAAGAAAATGTTATCGGACATGGTGGTTTTGGTAAGGTCTATAAGGGAGAATTGTCTCACTCTCACTCAACGGGGAAAAGCATGGTTGCTTTAAAGCGTCTCGATCGTAGACTGTTAGTTTTATGGATATAAATTAGTAGACGTGAGTTAGGATCGAACTCGAGACTACGGGATTGCACACTTTACGTATGAGAATTTAAAGTTAATAATTAAATATAAACGTTATATTTATTTATTTATTAAACGAAATAACTAACGAACGTTAAGTAATTAATGTAATGGACTAACGGGCGTTAAAAATATTTGGAAAAGGACTAGATTGCAAAGTTTGGAAGTTTCCGGAATCCCTTGGGGATGTGATGCACCGATCGGCTAAGGAAAAAGGAAACAAAGCCACAACTTGTTCACCAAGTTTGCTTGGGTATATATACAAGGCTAGGGGTCTTGTTTTTGCATCTCTTGTATTCATTAGCTAAACCCTAAAATTGTTTTTGTGTGTGTTTTTGCTCTACAAACCGATCGGCCACCCCTTGGTGTCGATCCATCACTTTTCCACAAACCAAGTTATTTGTTTGATAAAAACTAGCATTACTTTAATTCGGTTTAGTACGTGTGTACAAGAACGTAGTAATAACACACTATTGTTATTATTTTGGATTGAATTACAAAGCGGTGAGGGTAATTCATATAATCCTAATTAAATCTAATTAGGGTTCATCCGTTGCTAGTCATGGATTTGATTCTTGTTCGGCTAGAATCAAGAAAAGTACGATATTCTTTTATGTTAATTAATTATTCATTAATAAATCCTATACGCTTCCGCTTGAATACTTTGATGTTTGTGATTATTTATTTGAATGTCTTGATATCTAATTCCAACAGTGGCATCACGAGTCATTGGTTTTTAATGAGTAATTAATTACATAAACGTGTAATAAAACAAATAATTGTATGTTGTTTGATATGTTTATCTAGGGTTTATATTCAATTTATTGTTTGGTCGATTTTTTTTAAGAATTGGGGCGTACCCCTATTTTTTTTGTCGACACATGTATAAATATTTTTAGGGTTTTGCAAATTGTTTGCTAACCTTATTAAAACCTAGAATTAATATATTGGTTATGTGATTAATTCGTGAATAATTTGTTATGTGTCATGGAATTTTTTATATGCGATCTTGTGACTTATTTGTATAATTGTTATGATATCCATGATTATACATGCATGTTAGTCATGGATAAGTTGCTTTGATAATTGTTTAATTGTTGAGACATATTTAATTACGATAAATCTTGAATTGGGAAGACTCAATTATGTATATTAATGAATCAATTATATGCAATTTGGTATATTATTAATTATGGGTTTACTGAATCGATTAGTCGATGTATGTGGCTCACTCTCAATTGAGAGAGTGAAAGCCCTAATTAATATATACATTAAATTTAACCTAGATATTGATTGTTAATAGGGTTTTATCGAATAAGTTGCATGTGGCTACTTGTTTACACGTATAAATTGTTTATTATGCGCATTGTTTTTAGTAGTTTATTTTTATTTGTTACTTGTTTGTTTATTATGTTAGACGGTTTTAAGCAAAGGGTAATTTTGAATAGAAAAATAATACGGACTAAACAATAGCGAAATTTGATTTGTTTTGGAAGAGTTAAGTTTTCAATAGTTTAATTGATTGGTGACTTTGGTACAAATGGTGCGAACGGCTCACCCACTAGAATGAACTATAAAGGGGTTAATAAAGAAGTGCGCATGATCAATTGAATGGATGTCTTAGGTTATGCTTTGCGCCTTACGGTCCTCCCCTCAGTAAATTCGAATGGAGCTACTTAGTAAGCCATAAAATGTGCAAATTCATCTTAAGGCGAATTAGTTTTAATTCCATGCGCCACTTGGTGGTAATTACCCGAAACACTAAGTGTTTACGTTATGCAAAAGTGCGGTATAATGGACGATAATTAACACTAAATTCCTTGATTGGTGAACCCAATACCTCAATCAAAACTTTGATAATTTGATCTTTATGAATTGGTAATAAAAGTTTTTATTAAATTTATGCTACAAGATGAATGCATGACATCTTTGTACATATTTGATTTGACCACATAAAATCAAAACTAGTACCCTTTTAAATTAAGTTATATGCCATCTAATTAAAATGAACACTTGAAGTTGCAATTTATGTCATGAGAGTACTTGGCTAGATTGTGATGGAGAGGTAAATCTCTATGTAAAGTGAGACCTTACATGGACATATTTGCAGTTCTTTAAGCTAGACACTTAAGTTGAGTAGGAAGTGAGACTTGGACTCAATGGCATAAGATGGGATGAAACATGTTTATATTTGCAATAGCGTTGGAAAATATAAATCCCATAATGATCTAGGAGTTGGAAATTGTTTGCCAATTAATGTTCGACAGATTACCTTATTATATGCGTTCGTTGCTAGCAGATCAACTGATGTAATGAACGTGTGATAATTTGGATCCTAGTTTTCGAGAAAATTATATGGTTATATGTTTATATTATCGTTGGGTATATTTTATTTTCTTGAAAAGTTGTATTATCGAAATACTAATACTTGAACTTTTTTTTCTGTAGAAATGGCTCAAAATAACGATAACACTAACACTGCACTAAGTTCTGCGTTCAAAAGCTTTTTTGATCGAGAAAAGTTGATCGCTCTAAGAATTTCAATGATTGGCACCTCTTTGAGAATTGTCGTAGAGTTCTTGACAGGTTGAAATATCTTTATGAACCTTGCCCTGAACAACCAAGCGGTCACGATGCTACTCAAGCTCAAAAGGACGCTTGGCAACTCGAGTATAAGCGTCATAATGATGTGGCTTGTCTTAGGTTGGGAACAATGGAATCGCTCTTCAAAAGCGATTCAACATTATTTCCATATAATATGCTCAATGAACTTGAACTATGTTTGAGAAGCCACCGCCGTCGAGATTTATGACTTGGCCGACGCGTTACACAAATTGTAGGCAAGGTGAGGGTAAACCCGTAAGTGCTCATGTCTTTGAAATGAAAGGTTACATGGACCACTAAAATCACTTGGTAAAACTTATGATGATGACATGGTCGTGAATCGATTAATAGATCCCTTAACAAGGATTTTAATGGTTTTGTCGAAATTTCAATATGCACCTGCGTGGGAAGGCGATTCTTGATCTACACGCATTTCTAATTGACTATGAGAAAGGGTTGCCTCAAAAGGTTCCTCCGCGGTACTTGCTATTCGGGGTGGAAGGATTAATAAGCCAAAACCGCAGTGCGAACAACAAGAAGGGGAAGGGTAAGGAAAGGTTGACAAAGGCAAGCGGGTTATGGCCTATCAACCTCAACCCAAGAAGAACCCTACTCCTAGGAAGGAAAATCCTAAAAGGACAAGCATGCCACCACCTGTAAGAGCGTTGGGCATTGGAAGAGAAAGCGTGTGTTTCTATCTTGATGAATTGCGGGCAAATAAAATGAAGTCTGAAGGGTCCATGGCGCCGGTTCTTCCGGTAATTTATTTGTCATTGAATTATTACTCTAAATCATAATAATTCTCGGTATATGATACGGGTTGTGGTATTCACATTTGTAATACATCGCAGGGTTTAGAGTGGAAAGGAAGCTTGCCTATGGGGAGCAATATCGCACGCGGAAATGACGCACATGTAGCTGTTGAAGCCATAGGGCGTTTAGTTTAGTATTGCCTTCCGGCTTAGTAATCGTTATTGAACAATTGTCATTACGCACCTTCTATAATTAGAGGTGTTGTTTTCTTTTCGTTTTGTTGGATGATGGTTTTACTCATACTATTTCACGTAATGGAATTGATGTTTCTTTAAATGGTGTATTTTATTTTAAAGCAATTCTTGTGAATGGTGTGTTTGAAATTGATGTGATTGGAAATGAATCTAACAATAATAATAATTCAATGTTTAGCATTAACAAGAAGAAAAGTTAGACCGGGTCAAAGGAACTTCCTTTTCTTGATGATTTCGGCCGTTATGGTTATGTTTATTTACTTAAGCATCGAACAAGTTTTCAACACCTAGGCGAGTGAACCTAATCGTTGTAGTGTAGTATTAGGGTAAGCCGCGGAACCTAATCGTTGTAGTGTATTGATATTGATATCGTTCTCTAGGGAATAGGAATGCTAGTGAGAAGTTACTACGCTAAGGTTAAGGTTGAGGAAGATTATTTTTATCTTTTTATGTTTTTAGGAAATTGAAAAGTACGAATCTCGGGTATTGGATTTGGGGGTTGGTATTTCTACCGATTACTCTACTATTATCTAATTATCTAAACTAAGGTGGTGGTAGTCTATGTCTAATTAATGTGTGCTCGTATGATAGTTTAAAGATGTGTTTACTTAGGTTTTACTACTCCTTAATTATCTCCTATTGATGGTTGAGTTGTCACGTCCTTATTCTTAGTTGCGTTGTGTGTCTAAAGTTGTAGGGTGTCGTTTCTCCCAACTCTTTGAACTTACCAAAGGGTCTCGTCTACAAAACCCACTAGGGATAATAAACTCTTACTCTAAGGCACTCTTTGGATGGTTTAGCTTACAACTACTCGGTAATTATATTCTAAGGTTCACAAAGATGAATCAAGCATTAAGTACACAACGAATGACCTATCGCATTACTAGATCATTAATCAACTAAGATAAGAAACAACCAATCAATATTCAATAATTAAGTTTCATACTCCTAAGCAAACACACAAATAAATTAGCGGACATGGAGAACATGCAAGCATACACACAAATAATCAAAGACATAATTGAATTGATGAAGTAAATACTTATCTTGATGTAAGATAGGGTTTGGAACCCTAAAATCTTGTACAAGACACCCTTGGTTCGGTTTTAGGTTTTACTCCAAAAGACTCTCCTAAAAGCGAAAAATTCGGATTCTATATATAATATTACATATGCGACGGCGTCACCTTATGTTTTGTGGCCGTCGTGTCGCCGTCATTAGGGTTTCGTCTTGGCCACGTTAACCTTGCGACGGCGTCACCTTATATCTGTGATGCCGTCCTCTTGACTTCGGCGTCGTGCGGGTCGCATCTAGGCCGTGCGAGTTGCGACGGTCTACTCCTTTAAAGCCCGCGCCGTCCTTCAAAACAAGCAATTTTCTCTTACGAGCCGTCACAAATTCCTCCGCGGCGTCGCGATTAATGATGGCACCGTCATATACATTTTCAATGACTTTGAGTGTCTCGATTCGACTTTGGCCATTTTCTTCGTATATTCGCGCCTTTTCGTCCAAATAAGTGCCATTCCAGCATTTTGCCTTCAAGAGACCTAAAAGTGAAAAGGCGATATTAAGCAATAACGGATACAAAAGTGATCAAATAAGGGTTTAAACGACCCTCAAAATGGTACCTTTTAAAACCTTATCAAATATCCCTACACTTGTTATTTGCTTGTCCTCAAGCAAATGTGCTTTAGCCAATTAATTTATAAGTTAGGGGTCATGAAGCATTGATTTAAAGCGGTCCACAACACATATAAGCCCATAAAAGTCATAACAAGCACGGAAATTACATACTAGCACCTCACATGGGGTGTTTGGATACTCGCATCTCTCTCGGTGTATATATGAAATATAACAAATAGGAAATGGAAGATAAACACTCATTAACGGTCCTAGTACATAGATTACCATAGGCTTGAGAATAGATCAAACCTCCATCGCTTTGGCGTAAGCACCTAGGAAAGACTATCAAAGAGGTCTTTTAAAGGGTTGTAATGTTAGGCTTACGGTAGGGAAACAAGGGTTTGGTGGGATAGGCTATTTAGTGGTGGCAAGTCAAAAATCTCTATGTTAAATGCATACGAAGAATGGCGTTGCTAAGCCAAGACTCGACACTCTAAAACTCTAGGTAGCGAAATAAACAAACATAAATTTAAAGGATAGATGTAGGATGGTAGCCGTATGTTTTTTTTTTTTTTTTTTAACAACATTTTTTTTTTTTTTTTTTTTTTTTTTTTTTTTTTTTTTTTTTTTTTTGCATACACTTTTACTCTACCATCCTCTACGGTAACATCAAAATGATAGGGATTTATAGGCACATCCCTACACTTGAGTTTTATTACTCTAACACTAATTTGACCCGAATTGAAAAGATCAAAACACTTGGGGTACATTATTACGCAAACAAAGGGAATTTGAATTTAACGTTCCTTCCGTCATTTCATAAACTTTAACTTTTCCATGAATCCCAATCGTCCCAAAGCGTATACAAAGGATATGACTCGACTTAGCAACTCATGCAAGCAACGGATAATTGAACTAAGGGTTTAGGGTGATAACAAACATTTGCACTAAAAGTGAGTGCATAAGGGGTAGGCTAAGGCGATTTGGGTGTATATTTGGGGTGGGGTGTAAACAATGCTCTTCATTGATATTCGGAAAACCGAAACATCACGAGAACCGCGAAAAGGATAGGCTCGAGGGGTTAACTAGGGTATCGTGTACTAAAGATGAGTACAACGCAAAGGGTGTGGGGAATTACTCAACCGATGTGGAAGAAGTAATTATATTACGGGTATCAAACAAGGGTTATCCTAATGCCTCTTATCATTTAGTTATTCCTAACTACACAAGTGTAGTCTCACTTGCGATCTCGGAATGCATCACAAAACAAGTTCTAGAATCTAATATACTACGGTTCACACTCTAAGCATTGAAGATGAATGCTTTTAATTCCTACTAATCTAAGGCGATCCTCGCATTTTGGGTGGAATTTGGGTGGTAAAGGGTTTTGTGCTAGTCATATAACTTCCTATCCGTGAGGCGCTTTTGTTAAGACTAATGGCCCACTCCTATATGTCATGAAAAATTTTAAATTTGGTGCCAAAATTACCCTAACCGACATTTTCTCATGGTTTATTACACAATCACAATTGGACAAAGCAAATAATCAAGGATAAGCATAGTTTCAAAGTTCCGTTTATTTTCCTCCTACACTTAAAGCTGAACATTGTCCCCAATGTTCCCGAAAATATCAAAGTTATGATAAAGAAGGTAATCAAAAGCGAAAGAAACTAATACTCCCCGATTAGCTCGGTAGGATCCGTGTAAAGTGGTGGTTAAATCCTTTCCAAGAAGAATTATTGCGTGAAAAGCTCCTTCCAATCTTGTGTAACTTCTTCTTGACAAACTAAAACTGCACACTTGAACAAAACAAACGAAACCTTGGCGTAAAATCGGCGGTAATAATATATATAAGACTCGATTTAAACTAGGATATAATGCTTGTGGAATGGATGTTTACTGAATTTCTAAGAAAATTAAGACACGGAAAATTCCAAAATTTATAAGTAGCTCGAAAGCGAGAAAAAGTGATCGATGTTTTACTCCTTTCGGCGCCGTCAGTTGCAATCTGACGCCGTCGGTTATCGACAAAAAGCGTTCTGCGATTTTACGAAAAAATTACGGAAAATTTACATCTTTAGAATCGGAAAAATTTACGCAAAAACATCCATTATGACTCGATACAAGCATTTGACTCGAACAAACAAACATACATATCTTTTAGTTAATTGTTATTCTCATGTTTACGTTTCTTTTGAAAGCGTGTGTAATCCTCCTACACTTATCCCTTATGTAAAATACCTTTATATGCAATTAAGGCGAGGTTAAAAACAAAATAAAGCATTTTACAAATTTAAACATGAGGATAAACAATTAATAAAAGATATATGACACTAACAAGCAAACAATTAAGCATGGGTTGCCTCCCACGAAGCGCTTTTCTTTATTTAAGAGTCTTGTAGCTAGACTCGTAGTCGTGCTCCTACGTACCGATATAAGTAAGTCTATCCTCAACAATGTCGTAAGGATCAAACTTATCATTCAAGTTCCTAGTAGTACGCTCGGTTAAATATGTCTTTTCAAACTTCTCACCATCGGGATCATAGATTTGTATCCTAATGTGCCACTCTCCATTACCATCACTAGGCGGTCTATCCCAATCCCATTTGTGTTTAGATTCCTCAACTTTCCACTTATTCATGACAAGGTTAACGGGCAAGCTTCCTAGGAACTCGGTCATCTTCCTAAATACTAAGGCGTCCTCGAGCGGGTTCACTTCCATGTCCCTAGCCATTTCTTTTCTTGGAAAGTTGCTTTACTAGTGAAGGCTTTATCTAGGTAAAAGGTCTTTGGGGGCCTATGAGGTTCTTATCAATCCAAGGTCCATATCTAGAAGGCTCTCTATCCAACCTAATCTCTTGTGGGATTTCCTCATCCTTGTAGTACGTATGCTTTTGACATCGTGGCGATCTAGCACTCCCTCTCCTACCACTATCTTGGACATCTTACAATCGATGATGGCACTAGCGGTAGCTAAAATCCTCTTCCTACTAGTAATGGGCATGTCGGGTCCTTATTCATGTCTAGCACATGAAAGTCGGCCAAAGAGTCAACTCTCTACGTGTACTACCATGTCCTTTATTATTCCTACGGACGTGCCACACTACCGTCCGCTAGACCTAAGATGGTTTCCGTTGGTTCTATTTTACCTAAGTTAAGGCTTCATGGAGGACAACGGAACAAGATTGATGCATGACCCTAAGTCGGCTAGGCGTCGAGTGGTTTGGAAGTTCCAAGCCTACGGAAGAGTGAATAGCCGGGATCGTCTAACTTCTTAGGTAAGTTGTTTCGCACAAAAGCGGACCCATGTTTTCCAAGCCTAAGTTCTAACTCATATTTTTCTTTCAAAGCATTATAATAAGGTGCATGAGCTAAGACTTCAAGAATCGGTTTTCTTGATGGAGTTCCTTGTACTCCTCCTCTAAACTAGGTTTGGATTCTTGGTGACGGGTTTCTCAAGAGAGGTTCTACCAATGGTGTCGGGCCTTGGTACCTCTTGGATGGCTTGGAACCCTTTTGATAGCATTTACCGAGTGAACCGTCGGGTGTGAGGGGCATGGATGTGCATTCTCCATGGTGAACTAGAACATGAAGTCGGCCTTAATCGAATTCACTTTTGGGTTCTTTATGGTATCACTTGGGAGTGCTCCAACTTCCCGTTCATTGAAGGCTTTTAAGAGGGCATCAAGCTTGTTTGTCATCTCGCTTTGTTTTTGCTTAAAATCGGCTTCAAGCTTATTCAATCGAGTCTCTTGGGATGACAAAAATCTAGATGCGATTGCCTCAAGATTAGTGGGGTTCCCGGTATTAAGAGAATTGAACCTAGTGGGTGAACTAGATGAGCTTTGGGGTGTGCTTGAGTTTTGGTTCCACTTAAGGTTAGGGTGATTTCTCCATGAGGGGTTATCTGAGTTTCCTAAGTTGTTTTGTTCGGGTTTGAAAGTGTACCACTTCTCTCCCGCTCCGTCGATGCGCATGGGGCGTAGTCCGCAAAAGCTTGTTCGGGGAGCCTTGTGCAATCACGAGTGTCATGGGGACCTTGCATAACTCACAAGGTAGAGTGATTTGATTCACTTGGCGTGAGGACTTAGGATTTTGTAGGAACTCATGAGGAATTTAACTTGATCTTCAAGTTCGATCATCCTACGGTCGGAAGGTTGTGAGTCGATGGAAGGCAAGGAGATTGCCTTGGCGGTTTTAGGTAGCTCACGGGGTCATCCCAACTTTCGTTGTCGTGAGGGCAAGGTCCTCTATTATACCCCATGATTCTTCGCGGTGAGATCACTAAGTTTTCCACCGGCCGCTTGGTCAATGGATCGCTTAGTGGGGAAGTTGACATGATCATAAAAGATTTGGACTTGGAGCCAAAGATCAATGCCGTGATGAGGACTTTATGAAGTAAGTCCTTGAATCGGGTCCATGCTTCGTAGAGATTCACCTTGGCGTTGTTGGAACATCAAGATGTCATTCCTAAGCTTAGTGGTTCTCCCGGTGGGAAAAATTGAGCAAGGAAGCGAGAGGTAAGATCATCCCAACTTGAGATGGAGCCGGTGGGAAGTCGCTCAAGCCAATTACTAGCTTGGTCCCGTAGAGAATTGGAAGAGCGCGGTAGCGTGGTCTCCCGAGTAGTAGCATCAAGGTCGATGGAATCGACAATTTTGAGAAATCCTCGGATCTTGATTTGGATCTTGAGCGAAGTCCATGGAATGCACATCCGTTTTGCACCAACCGGATGGTGTCGGATCGCAGGGCCGTAGTTTGGGCTTGGTCGGGAAGCTCAATGGTGTTCCTATAGCCTAGGTGGCTTGGTCTTGAGTATTCACCAAGAGTACGGGCTCTTGGCGGGTCATTTGGTGGTGGGTTGATGAGTGGTGGTTGGTTATCACCTTCCATGATGAAAAGTGATGGGTGTTACGAACAAAGGTCACGAAGAAGGGGGATAGACTAAGAGGAAGCTAAAAATGAGAAAAAATTTACTTGATAGGAATCAAGCAAAGAACCTAAACGAGGTGGACTACTAACTAGCTATTCTATTCCGGCGGCGCCAAAAACTTGATACGCTTAGCGCGGCGTTCGGGGTCAAAGGAACTTCCTTTTCGTCGAGCAAGTTTTTCAACACCTAGGCGGTGAACCTAATCGTTGTAGTGTAGTATTAGGGTAAGCCACGGGTATTGATATCGTTCTCTGGGGAATAGGAATGCTAGTGAGAAGTTACTACGCTAAGGTTAAGGTTGAGGAAGATTATTTTTATCTTTTTATGTTTTTAGGAAATTGAAAAGTACGAATCTCGGGTATTGGATTTGGGGGTTGGTATTTCTACCGATTACTCTACTATTATCTAATTATCTAAACTAAGGTGGTGGTAGTCTATGTCTAATTAATGTGTGCTCGTATGATAGTTTAAAGATGTGTTTACTTAGGTTTTACTACTCCTTAATTATCTCCTATTGATGGTTGAGTTGTCACGTCCTTATTCTTAGTTGCGTTGTGTGTCTAAAGTTGTAGGGTATCGTTTCTCCCTAACTCTTTGAACTTACCAAAGGGTCTCGTCTACAAAACCCACTAGGGATAATAAACTCTTACTCTAAGGCACTCTTTGGATGGTTTAGCTTACAACTACTCGGTAATTATATTCTAAGGTTCACAAAGATGAATCAAGCATTAAGTACACAACGAATGACCTATCGCATTACTAGATCATTAATCAACTAAGATAAGAAACAACCAATCAATATTCAATAATTAAGTTTCATACTCCTAAGCAAACACACAAATAAATTAGCGGGACATGGAGAACATGCAAGCATACACACAAATAATCAAAGACATAATTGAATTGATGAAGTAAATACTTATCTTGATGTAAGATAGGGTTTGGAACCCTAAAATCTTGTACAAGACACCCTTGGTTCGGTTTTAGGTTTTACTCCAAAAGACTCTCCTAAAGCGAAAAATTCGGATTCTATATATAATATTACATATGCGATGGCGTCACCTTATGTTTTGTGGCCGTCGTGTCGCCGTCATTAGGGTTTCGTCTTGGCACGTTAACCTTGCGGCGGCGTCACCTTATATCGTGATGCCGTCCTCTTGACCGGCGTCGTGCGGGTCGCATCTAGGCCGCCGTCGAGTTGCGACGGTCTACTCCTTTAAAGCCCGGCGCCGTCCTTCAAAACAAGCCATTTTCTCTTACGAGCCGTCACAAATTCCTCCAACGGCGTCGCGATTAGCGATGGCCGTCGCCTACATTTCAGCGACTTTGAGTGTCTCGATTCGACTTTGGCCATTTTCTTCGTATATTCGCGCCTTTTCGTCCAAATAAGTGCCATTCCAGCATTTTGCCTTCAAGAGACCTAAAAGTGAAAAGGAGCGATATTAAGCAATAACGGATACAAAGTGATCAAATAAGGGCTTAAACGACCCTCAAAATGGTACCTTTTAAAACCTTATCATCGAGAGAAGAAGATTTACCTCCAAACGCCAAGGTGGTTGGAAGTAAGTGGCTCTATAAGATTAAGACCGACATAGATGGCAATGTACACGTCTATAAAGCTTGTCTAGTTGTGCAAGGTTTTACTCAAACTTATGGCATTGATTACGAGGAGACCTTTTCTCCTATAGCGGACATTAGAGCTATTAGAATTCTCATAGCTATAGCGACATACTATGACTATGAGATATGGCAAATGGATGTCAAACCGCCTTCTTAAATGGTCGCTAGATGAAGACATCTATATGAAGCAACTTTGAGGGTTCGTGAATCCACAATTTCAAACGTGTATGCAAACTTCAAAGGTCCATTTATGGATTGAAGTAAGCATCAAGGCAATGGAATAAAAGATTTGATGAAGAAATCAAACTGTATGGATTTATTCAAAATCTTGATGATCCATGTGTATATCACAAAGTGAGTGGGAGTGATGTAATTTTCCTAATTCTTTATGTCGATGACATATTAATTATGGGAAAAGACATTTCGATTTTGCAAAATGTTAAGGCATATCTTTGGAAGTGTTTTTCCATGAAGGATTTAGGAGAAGCTGCATACATTCTGGGAATCAAGATCTACCGAGATAGGTCAAAGCGGTTAATTGGTTTAAGTCAAAGCGCTTACATTGATAAAATATTGAAGAGATTCAATATGCAAAATTCTAAGAAAGGATATTTGTCGATGGAAGTAAAGCATGGCTTATGTAGCGATATGTGTGCTTCAACACTGCCGAGGTGGCACGATGCGAAAGTTCCTTATGCTTCGACAGAGGATCTATTATGTATGTTGTGAGATGCACAAGGCCGATGTGGCGTTCGCTCAAAACATGACCAATCGATATCAACGTAATCCGGGTGAACTTTCTTTGGATTGTGTTAAACATATTCAAGTATCTTAGGAATACGAAAGATATGTTTTAGTGTATGGAGGAAATCCGGACACGAACTTGGTGTTACTGAGTTCTTGTGATGCGCCCTGGCGGTGTGATAAAATGATACGAAGTCTCGACGGGTTATGTCTTTGTCATCAATGGAGGAGCAGTTGGTGGAAGAGCAAGAAGCGAGTACGATTGCGATGTCTGCGACAAAAGTCGAATACATAGTCGCCGGAAGTCGCAATGGAGGTTGTTTGGATTAGGAAATTCATTTCGTGGCTTGGTGTTATGCCTTCAATTGAATCACCTATTGATATGTATTGTGACAATTCACCGCAATCATATTTGCCAATGAACCCGGAGTTATGAAGGGCACCGACATTTTCTACTAAGTATCACTATGTTCGGGAACAAGTCCGTGAAGGTGAAATTAATCTACTGAAAGTTCACACAGATGATAACTTAGCTGATCCGTTCACTAAGGCTTTAGCTAAAGACAAGCTTGTTGGACTTGCCAATGGAATTGGACTTCGTTTAGCTAATAGTTTCATGCATAACTGTGATTAGTATTTGGATAAAGAATATTGTAAAACATTTATTATTTTGATGAAATAAAGTTTGGATTATGTTTATTTTCATTTATAATATTGTTGTCTTATATTTGCATGTTTAATCCGTGAATAACTAAGTTATTCTAAATGTCCGTTGTCAATTAATGATATGGGAGTGTCATTAAACTAAGACAAATCTGAGAGATGTGGTAGAATATACTTGAAAGTATATTGATGAGAATGCATACCAATTTCAGATGATATTCAATGAATTGAATATAAGATTTATCCCAACTACATAATTTACTTTGTGGATATTGTTATAAGTAAATTATGAATAGTTATCCTCGAGACTTGAGATATCGGACACGTGTCATGAATGTAGTGCATTCGTGGAGCAACTTAACGCTATAACGAATCGGTAGTCATATGGGTTGTTTTCGAAATGTTACAAAGTTTGTGGGTTATTCTTGTAGTCAAATAGAATTTGTTCCTTCAAATTTATTTGGAGTTTAATCTTCTTGGGCCCTCGTAGGGTTGACAAGATGTTTGTGCGGCCGCACCTAAATCTCCTCTAAATATGTTAGATGATTCGGTAATCTTGGTCAATCACTTACAACGAGAAACAGAATAGTTTTATAAAGAATGACTTAATTCCATATCTTTATTTAACGTGGTATTAGAAACAAAAGGATAATAATAATGAGAAATCATTAAAAGGTTTTCCAGGAGCCTTACTCGAGTACTACTAGAGGCATCGAAGTGTTGCTAGACACTAACCGATGTGATCACTCTATTAAGGTATATCCAAGTGGGAGCTGTTAGTTTTATGGATATAAATTAGTAGACGTGAGTTAGGATCGAACTCGAGACTACGGGATTGCACACTTTACGTATGAGAATTTAAAGTTAATAATTAAACATAAACGATATATTTATTTATTTATTAAACGAAATAACTAACGAACGTTAAGTAATTAATGTAATGGACTAACGGGCGTTAAAGGTATTTGGAAAAGGACTAGATTGCAAAGTTTGGAAGTTTCCGGAATCCCTTGGGGATGTGATGCACCGATCGGCCAAGGAAAAAGGAAACAAAGCCACAACTTGTTCATCAAGTTTTCTTGGGTATATATACAAGGCTAGGGGTCTTGTTTTTGCATCTCTTGTATTCATTAGCTAAACCCTAAAATTGTTTTTGTGTGTGTTTTTGCTCTACAAACCGATCGGCCACCCCTTGGTGTCGATCCATCACCTTTCCACAAACCAAGTTATTTGTTTGATAAAAACTAGCATTACTTTAATTCGGTTTAGTACGTGTGTACAAGAACGTAGTAATAACACACTATTGTTATTATCTTGGATTGAATTACAAAACGGTAAGGGGTAATTCATATAATCCTAATTAAATCTAATTAGGGTTCATCCGTTGCTAGTTTGTGGATTTGATTCTTGTTCGGCTAGAATCAAGAAAAGGTACGCATATTCTTTTATGTTAATTAATTGTTCATTAATAAATCCTATACGCTTCCGCTTGAATACTTTGATGTTTGTGATTATTTATTTGAATGTCTTGATATCTAATTCCAATAGTGGCATCACGAGTCATTAGTTTTTAATGAGTAATTAATTACATAAACGCGTAATAAAACAAATAATTGTATGTTGTTTGATATGTTTATCTAGGGTTTACGTTTAATTTATTGTTTGGTCGATTTTTTTAAGAATTGGGGTGTACCCCTATTTTTTTGTCGACACATGTATAAATTTTTTTAGGGTTTTGAAAATTGTTTGCTAACCTTATTAAAGCCTAGAATTAATATATTGGTTATGTGATTAATTCGTGAATAATTTGTTATGTGTCATGGAATTTTTTATATGCGATATTGTGACTTATTTGTATAATTGTTATGATATCCATGATTATACATGCATGTTAGTCATGGATAAGTTGCTTTGATAATTGTTTAATTGTTGAGACATATTTAATTACGATAAATCTTGAATTGGGGAAGACTCCAATTATGTATATTAATGAATCAATTATATGCAATTTGGTATATTATTAATTATGGGTTTACGCAATCGATTCGTCGATGTATGTGGCTCACTCTCAATTGAGAGAGTGAAAGCCCTAATTAATATATACATTAAATTTAACCTAGATATTGATTGTTAATAGGGTTTTATCGAATAAGTTGCATGTGGCTACTTGTTTACACGTATAAATTGTTTATTATGTGCGCATTGTTTTTTAGTAGTTTATTTTTTATTTGTTACTTGTTTGTTTATTATGTTAGACAGTTTTAAGCAAAGGGTAATTTTGAATAGAAAAATAATACGGACTAAACAATGGCGAAATTTGATTTGTTTTGGAAGAGTTAAGTTTTCAATAGTTTAATTGATTGGTGACTTTGGTACAAATGGTGCGAACGGCTCACCCACTAGAATGAAGCGTAAAGGGGTTAATAAAGAAGTGCGCACAGTCACATCGAATGGATGTCTTAGGTTATGCTTTGCGCTTACGGTCCTCGCCTCAGAATTCGAATGGAGCTACTTAGTAAGCCATAAATGTGCAAACTCATCTTAAGGCGAATTAGTTTTAATTCCATGCGCCACTTGGTGGTAATTACCGAAACACTAAGTGTTTACACTTATGCAAAAGTACGGTATAATGGACGATAATTAACAAGAAATTCCTTGATTAGTGAACCCAATACCTCAATCAAAACTTTGATAATTTGATCTTTATGAATTGGTAATAAAAGTTTTTATTAAATTTATGCTACAAGATGAATGCATGACATCTTTGTACATATTTGATTTGACCACATAAAATCAAAACTAGTACCCTTTTAAATTAAGTTATATGCCATCTAATTAAAATGAACACTTGAAGTTGCAATTTATGTCATGAGAGTACTTGGCTAGATTGTGATGGAGAGGTAAATCTCTATGTAAAGTGAGACCTTACATGGACATATTTGCGTTCTTTAAGTTAGACACTTAAGTTGAGTAGGAAGTGAGACTTGGACTCAATGGCATAAGATGGGATGAAACATGTTTATATTTGCAATAGCGTTGGAAAATATAAATCCCATAATGATCTAGGAGTTGGAAATTGATTGCCAATTAATGTTCAACAGATTACCTTATTATATCGTTCGTTGCTAGCGGATCAAGCGATGTAATGAACCGTGATAATTGGATCCTAGTTTTCAAGAAAATTATATGGTTATATGTTTATATTACCGTTGGGTATATTTTATTTTCTTGAAAAGTTGTATTATCGAAATACTAATACTTGAACTTTTTACGTAGAAATGGCTCAAAATAACGATAACACTAACATCGCACTAAGTTATGCGTTCAAAAGCTTTTTGATCGAGAAAAGTTGGTGGCTCTAAGAATTTCAATGATTGGCACCGCTCTTTGAGAATTGTCTGTAGAGTTGCTGACAGGTTGAAATATCTTTATGAACCTTGCCCTGAACAACCAACTGGTCCTGATGCTACTCAAGCTCAAAAGGTCGCTTGGCAACTTGAGTATAAGCGTCCTAATGATGTGGCTTGTCTTATGTTGGGAACAATGGAATTTGCTCTTCAAAAGCAGTTCTAACATTATTTCCCATATAATATGCTCAATGAACTTCGAACTATGTTTAAGAAGCCAGCTGCCGTCGAGATTTATGACTTGACCGACGCGTTACACAGCTGTAGGCAAGGTGAGGGTAAACCCGTAAGTGCTCATGTACTGGAAATGAAAGGTTACATGGACCAGCTAAAAGCACTTGGTAAAACTTATGATGATGACATGGCTGTGAATCTGATTAATAGATCCCTTAACAAGGATTTTAATGGTTTTGTCAGAAATTTCAATATGCCTTTGCGTGGGAAGGCGATTCTTGACCTACACGCATTGCTAATTGACTATGAGAAAGGGTTGCCTCAAAAGGTTCCTAATGCCCAGGTACTTGCTATTCAGGGTGGAAGGATTAATAAGCCAAAACTGCAGCGTGCGAACAACAAGAAGGGGAAGGGTAAGGGAAAGGTTGACAAAGGCAAACAGGTTATGGCCTATCAACCTCAACCCAAGAAGAACCCTACTCCTAGGAAGGAAAATCCTAAAAAGGACAAGCATGCCACCACTGTAAGAGCGTTGGGCATTGGAAGAGAAATTGTTCTCTCTATCTTGATGAATTGCGGGCAAATAAAATGAAGTACGAAGGGTCCATGGGCGCCGGTTCTTCTGGTAATTTATTTGTCATTGAATTATTTACTCTAAATCATAATAATTCCTGGGTATATGATACGGGTTGTGGTATTCACATTTGTAATACACTGCAGGGGTTTAGAGTGGAAAGGAAGCTTGCCTATGGGGAGCAATATCTGCACGTGGGAAATGGCGCACATGTAGCTGTTGAAGCCATAGGAACGTTTAGTTTAGTATTGCCTTCGGGCTTAGTACTGTTATTGAACAATTGTCATTATGCACCTTCTATAATTAGAGGTGTTGTTTCCTTTCGCTTTTGTTGGATGATGGTTTTACTCATACTATTTCACGTAATGGAATTGATGTTTCTTTAAATAGTGTATTTTATTTTAAAGCAATTCTGTGAATGGTGTGTTTGAAATTGATGTGATTGGAAATGAATCTAACAATAATAATAATTCAATGTTTAGCATAAACAAGAAGATAAAGTTAGACTTGAATTCTTCTTATCTTTGGCATTGTAGACTTGCTCATATAGGCAAGGCTCGCATGCATAAGTCGCAACAAGAAGGGCTTTTGCAAAATATCAATGATGAATCATTTGATAAATGTGAGTCATGCATATCTGGGAAGATGACTAAGAAACCTTTTCATAGCAATATGGAGAGGGCTTCGATCTACTTGGTCTTATTCATCGATGTGTGTGGACCACTTAGACATGTGTCAAAGAGAGGTGCTAGCTACTTCTTAACCTTTTCGATGATTTCGGCCGTTATGGTTATGTTTATTTACTTAAGCATAAACATGAGGTGTTTGAAACATTTAAGGTTTTCAAAGTCAAGTAGAAGCGCAATTGGGAAAGAAGATTAAAGCTCTTTGATCCGATAGATGAGGCGAGTATCTAAGCCAAGAGTTTAAAGATTACTTAGCTGAGAATGGAATTGTCCAGAATCTCACTTCTCCATATACTCCACAACAAAATGGTGTATCTGAGAGAAGAAATCGTACATTGTTGGACATGATACGATCTATTTTTAATCTTACCACTCTACCTTTATCCTATTGGGATTATGCTTTTGAATCTGCTGTTCGCATTCTAAATATGGTTCCCACAAAGAAGGTTGATAAGACACCATATGAAATATGGCATGGTAAAGCTCCTAACCTGTCTTATTTAAAGGTCTGGGGTTGCGAGGCGTATGTTAAACTTAACTCAGCAGATAAACTCCAACAAAGATCTGTAAAGTGTATCTTCGTAAGATACCCTAAGGAAACTATGGGTTACTACTTTTACTATCCAACTGAAAATAAAGTAAATGTTGCTAGGTATGGAGATTTTCTTGAAAGAGATCTCGTACCTCAAGAATTTAGTGGGAGAGTTTATGATCTAGAAGATGATCAAGAAGATGCATTACCTTCTGAAAACACTAACTTACTTCCGGTAGAACACGATAGTCCGGGTCCTCCACCGAAGTTGAAGTGATTCCCGTTCAGAGATCCGTAAGGACTACGCGTGCACTGAACGTCTATGTCTTAATGTAGAGGTTGAGGAAACTATGTTAGGAGATCTTGGAGAGCCTACTAGTTATAAAGCTGCCATGGCAAGTCCTGATAAGGATAAATGGCAAGTTGCAATGAATGGGGAAATGCAATCCATGAGAGAAAATGAAGTCTGGGTAGAGGTCGATTTACCTCCAAATGCCAAGGTGGTTGGAAGTAAGTGGCTCTATAAGATTAAGACTGACATGGATGGCAATGTACACGTCTATAAAGCTTGTCTAGTTGTGCAAGGTTTTACTCAAACTTATGGCATTGATTACGAGGAGACCTTTTCTCCTGTAGCGGACATTAGAGCTATTAGAATTCTCATAGCTATAGCAGCATACTATGACTATGAGATATGGAAAATGGATGTCAAAACCGCCTTCTTAAATGGTCGCTTAGATGAAGACATCTATATGAAGCAACCTGAGGGGTTCGTGAATCCACAATTTCCAAACCGTGTATGCAAACTTCAAAGGTCCATTTATGGATTGAAGTAAGCATCAAGGCAATGGAATAAAAGATTTGATGAAGAAATCAAACGGTATGGATTTATTAAAACGATATTTGTCGATGGAAGTAAAGCATGGCTTATGTAGCGATATGTGTGCTTCAATACCTGCTGAAGTGGCACGCATGCAGAAAGTTCCTTATGCTTCGGCAGTAGGATCTATTATGTATGTTGTGAGATGCACAAGGCCAGATGTGGCGTTCGCTCAAAACATTACCAGTCGATATCAACGAATCCGGTGAACTTTCATTGGATTGTCGTTAAACATATTCTCAAGTATCTTAGGAATACGAAAGATATGTCTTTAGAATATGGAGGAAATCCGCATACGCACTTGGTGTTACTGAGTTCTTGTGATGCGTCTGGCGATGTGATAAAGACGATCTGAAGTCTCGTAGACGGGTTATGTCTTTGTCATCAATGGAGGAGCGATTATTGGAAGAGCAAGAAGCGAGTACGATTGCGATGTCTGCGATAAAAGTCGAATACATAGTCGCGGAAGTCGCAATGGAGGTCGTTGGATTAGGAAATTCATTTCGTGGCTTGGTGTTATGCCTTCAATTGAATCACCTATTGATATGTATTATGACAATTCTGCTGCAATCATATTTGCCAATGAACACAGGTCATGAAGGGCACCGAGACATTTTCTACGGAAGTATCACTATGTTCGGGAACAAGTTCGTGAAGGTGAAATAAATCTACTGAAAGTTCACACAGATGATAACTTAGCTAATCCGTTCACTAAGGCTTTAGCTAAAGACAAGCTTGTTGGACTTGCCAATGGAATTCGACTTCGTTTAGCTAATAGTTTCATGCATAACTGTGATTAGTATTTGGATAAAGGATATTGTAAAACATTTATTATTTTGATGAAATAAAGTTTGGATTATTTTTATTTTCATTGATAATATTGTTGTCTTATATTTGCATGTTTAATCGGTGAATAACTAAGTTATTCTAAATGTCCGTTGTCAATTAATGATATGGGAGTGTCATTAAACTAAGACAAATCTGAGAGATGTGGTAGAATATACTTGAAAGTATATTGATGAGAATGCATACCAATTTCAGATGATATTCAATGAATTGAATATAGGATTTATCCCAACTACATAATTTACTTTGTGGATATTGTTATAAGTAAATTATGAATAGTTATCCTCAGACTTGAGATATCAGATAAGTGTCATGAATGTAGTGCATTTCTGTGGAGCAACTTAACGCTATACGAATCGGTAGTCATAAGGGTTGTTTTCAAAAATGTTACAAAGTTTGTGGGTTATTCTTGTAGTCAAAATAGAATTTGTTCCTTCAAATTTATTTGGAGTTTAATACTGTTGGGGCCCTCGTAGGGTTGACAAGATGTTTGTGCGGCCGCACCCAAATCTCCTCTAAATATGTTTAGATGATTCGGTAATCTTGGTCAATCACTTACAACGAGAAACAAAATAGTTTTATAAAGAATGACTTAATTCCATATCTTTACTTAACGTGGTATTAGAAACAAAAGGATAATAATAATGAGAAATCATTAAAAGGTTTTCCAGGAGCCTTACTCGAGTTGTACTAGAGGCATCGAAGTGTTGCTAGACGATAACCGATGTGATCACTCTATTAAGATATATCCAAGTGGGAGCTGTTAGTTTTTTGGATATAAATTAGTAGACATGAGTTAGGATCGAACTCGAGACTACGGGATTGCACACTTTACGTATGAGAATTTAAAGTTAATAATTAAATATAAACGTTATATTTATTTATTTATTAAACGAAATAACTAACGAACGTTAAGTAATTAATGTAATGGACTAACGGGCGTTAAAGGTATTTAGAAAAGGACTAGATTGCAAATTTTGGAAGTTTCCGGAATCCCTTGGGGATGTGATGCACCGATCGGCCAAGGAAAAAGGAAACAAAGCCACAACTTGTTCACCAAGTTTGCTTGGGTATATATACAAGGCTAGGGGTCTTGTTTTTGCATCTCTTGTATTCATTAGCTAAACCCTAAAATTGTTTTTGTGTGTGTTTTTGCTCTACAAACCGATCGGCCACCCTTTGGTGTCGATCCATCACTTTTCCACAAACCAAGTTATTTGTTTGATAAAAACTAGCATTACTTTAATTCGGTTTATTACGTGTGTACAAGAACGTAGTAATAACACACTATTGTTATTATCTTGGATTGAATTACAAAACGGTAAGGGGTAATTCATATAATCCTAATTAAATCTAATTAGGGTTCATCCGTTGCTAGTTTGTGGATTTGATTCTTGTTCGCTAGAATCAAGAAAAGGTACGATATTCTTTTATGTTAATTAATTGTTCATTAATAAATCCTATACGCTTCCGCTTGAATACTTTGATGTTTGTGATTATTTATTTGAATGTCTTGATATCTAATTCCAATAGTGGCATCACGAGTCATTGGTTTTTAATGAGTAATTAATTACATAAACGCGTAATAAAACAAATAATTGTATGTTGTTTGATATGTTTATCTAGGGTTTATGTTTAATTTATTGTTTGGTCGATTTTTTTTAAGAATTGGGGCGTACCCCTATTTTTTTTGTCGACACATGTATAAATTTTTTTAGGGTTTTGAAAATTGTTTGCTAACCTTATTAAAACCTAGAATTAATATATTGGTTATGTGATTAATTAGTGAATAATTTGTTATGTGTCATGGAATTTTTATATGCGATCTTGTGACTTATTTGTATAATCATTATGATATCCATGATTATACATGCATGTTAGTCATGGATAAGTTGCTTTGATAATTGTTTAATTGTTGAGACATATTTAATTACGATAAATCTTGAATTGGGGAAGACTCCAATTATGTATATTAATGAATCAATTATATGCAATTTGGTATATTATTAATTATGGGTTTACGCAATCGATTCGTCGATGTATGTGGCTCACTCTCAATTGAGAGAGTGAAAGCCCTAATTAATATATACATTAAATTTAACCTAGATATTGATTGTTAATAGGGTTTTATCGAATAAGTTGCATGTGGCTACTTGTTTACACGTATAAATTGTTTATTATATGCGCATTGTTTTTAGTAGTTTATTTTTATTTGTTACTTGTTTGTTTATTATGTTAGACAGTTTTAAGCAAAGGGTAATTTTGAATAGAAAAATAATACGGACTAAACAATGGCGAAATTTGATTTGTTTTGGAAGAGTTAAGTTTTCAATAGTTTAATTGATTGGTGACTTTGGTACAAATGGTCTGAACGGCTCACACACTAGAATGAACTATAAAGGGGTTAATAAAGAAGTGCGCACAGTCACACTGAATGGATGTCTTAGGTTATGCTTTTGTTTGGGTAAAGGGGAGTAATCCTTGTTAGGAATTAGAAAATTCCAGTATTGAGGAGTCGGTCACCCCAACTATTATCTAGCATAAGTTAGCTCGTAGACTAGTCGTTAGTTACTTATTTATGTAGTTATGTAGTTAGGCAGTAGCGTAAAATAGTTTAGTGCAACACCGTGGAGGAAGGACGGGTCTTTACCCACTGTATCCCTGATCCACAGGCCGTCAGGAGGTCGTTTTGTTTGTAACCTATAAATACCCTCTACCTTGCAAGGTAGAGGGTTGGATGTTCTTTGGTAATCTAATATTCTGCAAGTTTCTCTTACTAGAATATCCCACTCTTTCTCTCTCTAAAACCATCTATGTGCTCATTGTGTTAATGTTGTGATGTGTATGTGAAATCCAATATCCTACAATTGGTATCAAGAGCCATGGTTAGATCATATCTTGCACATCTTTGGATTTCTAGTGGTTTTAGGTGGTTTTGAGTTTGAAAAGTTTAGTGGTTTTGCATCATTTGGTTGATTTCTTGTGTTAAAGTTTGAATTTTGTTAGTACTTTTATGTTTAGAATCATCACAAGTGTTTAGGTTTTCATTTGGTAGCTTGAATCATCTTGGTTGGGTTGTTTTGGATTGAAAAGTAATGTTTATATTGTTTTCTTGCTAGCGACTTAGCTCACGGACTACTTTCTTCGTAGCGACTTGCTTTACAAATTTGTAGCGAGTTACGTTTTAGACCTAGCGAGTTAGATCTAGCGATTTACTGATACAAGTAGTGGACTCTCCACTACGGTAGCGACAGTGGTAGCGACTTGGTGCATAGCGAGTTGCTCTTTAGCGACTTGCATCTTTAGCGACTTGAGTAGCGAATTGCTGCCAAAATTTTGCTAGCGACTTGAGTCTTAGCGAGTTACTACTTAGCGACTTACATCTGGCTAGCGACTTGATACTCTAGCGACTTAGTGGTCTGGCGAATTAAGTGTTGGCGACTTGGTGTAGTATCTTCTAGCGACTTGGGATTATTGCTATTTAGTTGGTAGCGAGTTAGTTCTAAATCCCTAGAGACTTGGGGAGTAATTCATAATAAAACAATGTCGGTCATCACGGATCCTTTAATCACCAAAGTACTTGCTCTCTATGACACAAAGAGAATAGTGAAGGAATGCTTATCCGAATGCCATACACTTAATGATTCGAGATCGATTAATCGAACAACTCAAATAAGTCACTCTTAATGTCGCGCATGATGCTAAGAATATGGAATGCATCGGTGAGCCGTTTCAACATCTCGATCGACTTCTCAAATTACTCTTATCTACAACCATGGATCGAACAAGTTGTGCCATCCTTCGTCGGGATTTTCCCACTTTAACAAGAACTGTTTTGCTTAACTTAGAACGGTCGAGGTTTCAAATTACCAAAGAAAAGCTCTCAATCGATGATTCTCGTGTCGCTCTCCAAACCATCTTCAACCAATTTGACCACTTACCGGAAGAATACTCCTCGATTTTGATAATATCATATTGGAATGTCTTTCGAGAAGCACACGGAATGGAAATTCATGAGTTCGAAACTCATTTATTCAACTTATGAGTAATATGGAAACATACATCGAGGAAGTCGCTAAAGAGAATAACAAGTGAAGGAATTGAATGAGTGTCAAGAGTGTCCATGGAACAATGATGACGTGTCATGCTTCATTCCAGTTGAACCGGCAGAAGACACCGATTGCGTAATCTCGGTTGTGATGGAAAAGGATGAAGAAAAAGCGACGCGATCTCAAATTCTCGAGTCGAAAAGGTATCAATCAATAAGGTACACTTATCGATCACACAAATTCTCACAAAAGGTACATGACTCTTACCCCGAACATAACAATGTGGAATCAATCTTTGTTTTGTGCGAATCTAATGCAAGTAACATGATTGAAAAAGGGTATATGATGAGCTTTCAAACAAATTTTCAATTCTTGAAAAACACCGTATCTCTTTGCAAATTGAAATACAACATAAGAATGAAATGTTTTATGCAAAAAAAAATGTAGTGTCTGGAACTTCGAATTTAGAGAATTTTTGAAATTAATCGGTTAAAATCCCGATTCGGGACAAAGATTCGACCATAAGAAATCAAATCACTTCTTTCGAAGCCCGAAATATATTTGTCATGAGATGAGTGATACACTAGAATCTAGAAATTCGAACTAGCTCTATGTGTGTCCAACCTTCTAAGAGAAAATGAGCATTTAAGAAAGAACCTTGAGGAAACAAACTCTAAGTTAGTCAATCAATCTAACCTCTTGATGAAAGATATTGATGATCTCAAAGCACAAATTCGAATAAGAGCTTCAATATTGTTGCCCTAAAAATGAGCTTAGGAAGTATGTTGGAAATAGGATGAACACTAAGTTTGCAAAACCTTCAACTTTGGGAAAGTCAAATGTTCGTAACCACTTGAAGCGAGCAGTTATTAAACAACCTAATGCCTTTAGGTGCGAAAGAGCTAAACCATTGAAATCTAAGCTTACATCCCAAGTTGATAATAAGTCATTTTGTCAAAACCGGTCACTTCATTGCCTAGTTCGGATATGATGAATCCAAAGCATAGGACTAATGGTCATCACCCACGGATCGAAATGCAATAAGCTTAACTAGGTCTCATGAAAACATCGTCGACGGATCAATCCCTAAGAAATTCTCGATCACAAAAGGACAAATAGTCAAAACAAGGTGTGCACTCATTTAGGTCAACTAACGTGGCTTCAAATGGATTCCCACCGCGATTATTTAAGTTTACAGGACTTAAACGAACTTACATCCCTAGATCATGCCTCAAATGGATTCCCACAGGTAAACTTTTCAAGAATGTAGAACCTAATAGGATCTCCATTAATGATAAGTCCGTATTATCTTGTGATGCATCCAAATGTGAGACTAATCATGTCACTAACTCTTCTATATACAAATCTACATGTGCTTCGGTACAATGTGCTCTCGATCTTTTCGGTACAATGCTCAACTCAATCAGAACTTCATGACTTGGTTCCCATCGAAATGAACATAGCTCATTCGGGAGCAATAGCGTGCAACGATTGATGCACTACTTACTTTGACTCCTATTCATCTTGAATCGGACTCGTTCATCCATATCTTTGTATAAATCAAGTTTCTTTAAAATATATATATATATATATATATATATATATATATATATTTTTTAAATTTACAATTTTATCATGTTTTCCTATCTAATAAAGAATATTTTCATTGTTATCGATAACATCTACGGTCCTAGAAATGTCATTCAATAATGGCACGGATCATAGATGAAGTTCGAACAATTGAAATATTCTTGTTTCTTTATATCGGGTAAACTTATGTCAATCAATGTTCTTTGATGACCTTGATTGAGGAGATTGTGTATATGTTTTCTTGTCTACCTATGCCATTGGCTTCTGTCTTGGTTATAATGCTTGCTCGTTTGTAGGTTGAGGTCGTGTTTTGCCTTTGTAACTATTTGGTTATGGTTTTTGTAGGTTGTGGTCGTATCTTGCTCATGTGATTATCATTGTGTACCTACGTATTAAGTGCCTAGCTTAGATTTAAATGCTTATGTGTCTAAATGTTTAATTGATTCATGGTGATCAGTGTGATAATCTATGCTAGAGGCTTAGTCTATAATCCGCGTTAGCAACTTACCACTCGTTCATCAATACCATAGGGACCAAACTTGCCATATAGTGAAAGTTATGTTGCACTAGCGACTTACCTCACCTCATGTTAAAACCACAAGGACCAATTGTGTCATACTATCAAAGATAGTTGGTATACCCCTAGCGAATTACCACTTAGCGAGTTACCATTTCTTTGTCTCAAAAAGTTTTTTTTTCTCTCTTGTTTTTCTCTTCCTCGTCATAGTGCTCATCTTAGCGACTTAGCAATAGGTTTGCATCTAATCCCTCTCATCTTTGTTCTCTTAAGCGTTTGGGTTAAGTTACTAACTTGTCTTTATATCCAGATCCTTTCGAGCTCGTGATTTGTGATTATTTGTCTCTCGCTTAGGTTCGATTTTTCATGTAATCGTGTATTTGTTGCTAGTATAATGATTGAACGAGTTCAAAGTGTTTGGAATATATTGATTGTTTGGAATATATTGTTTGGAATATATTGTTTGGAATACATTGATGTATGGTTAAGAGGATTGGACTGTTGGGTTTATGTTAGGAGTGTTCTTGCTGGCGATTTAACTTGTTCTTGGTAGCGACTTAGTTTGAATGTTCTTCATAGCGAGTTAGCGTTCAACTTAGCGACTACGTTTACAGTTAATTAGTTCACCATATTCTAGCGACTTGGTTAGCGAGTTAGTAGTTAGCGACTTGTATTTACAAGTTAGCAAATTAGTAACATTAGCGACTTAGTTAACGAATTTGTAGCGACTTGGGTGTGTTACTGTTCATGGCAACCTGTCTTCACAAGCTAGCGAATTAGTAACCTAGCGACTTAGTTAACTGTTTTGTAGCGACTTGGTTTAGTTACTGTTCATGGCGACTTGACTTTACAAGCTAGCGAATTAGCATAGCGACTTAGAGTGCTAAACTATTAGCGACTTGTCTGTGGCTCTAGATGACGACTTGTCTTTACAAGTTTGCAACATTGTTCACTTTCATGTTGCGAATTAGTCTTAGGGTCAAGGGTTATTAAAATGTTCAAAGGTTTAGTGCTAAAGATGATCTCACTCTCACAACACTTAGGATCTCCTAATTCGACTTGTTGAATCAACATACTCTATGTGTCTGTTATGACATCTCTGTTTAGGGAAAAGGTACTTGGTTTCTCTCACGATCGCCAAATGTTACTTTTGCCTCATACATATTTGTTATATCACTTCTACATGTGTATCTTGGCTCATGTCATGATCACTTTGAAATGCACTCTTTGCCCATTAATCCCTTATAAGCTCGTCATGTAATTATTTATCTATATGACTAGACTTCATTGAAATATCTCAATTATGAATGTTATCATATATTTGAAAGTTGTCATATATTTGTAATCTATGCCACTCTATCTTTCTCAGTATATGTTTTGGGGACTCCTTACGAGTTACTACTTCTATGTCATAAGGGTGCTCTCAATGTTGTCTCACTTACCATTTATCATCTAACTGTTCCCATTCATTCTTGTTAATTGTATGATTACTCGAACATCAATGGCAAGTTCAATCCCGAAAAGAGCGTTACCCCTCGGCATCATCCAAAGTTCTCTCAGACGAAGAAATCCTTCCGAGAGTCAATGGGTCATTATTGGAAAAAGCAAGCGTTATGTGGACCTACAAAGGCTTCAACAAAATCCGATACTCAAAGTTTCTATTGACATCCTCAAAACACAAACTTCTTGAGCAATTTCAAGCAATGCTCAATTCTAACCATTTACATTCAACAATTACGGAACACCGTTCAATGGAACAAAATCACAGCACAATACTCCTGCAAACTGGATGATATGGAGTTCACAATTGATTCTGATATTCTGAGCAAGGCTCTTGGAATCACACCATGTAACCACGACTTTCGTTACGAATCTCCACCGTCTTGACGATTTGATTGTCTTTCTAATTGGATTGGGTTATCGAGCAAGATTTCAAGAGCATCGACATCATCATGGACACATGTATCAACCACGAGAGCCATTACAACAATTCTTAACTTGTGCTTATCGGCAAAACATCGGGGTTCGATAAAGTGAGAATCCCTATCTTGCAAATCCTATGGGGAATCGTTAATAGGGTTGATGTGAATGTATCGATCGTATTTGGGAAGAATTTTCGTTATCAATGAACACATTCATATCGAGAATCAATTTCGAACAAAGCTCAAGGCGAAAGAAGCAGAACAAGCTTGTAATTCCCAAAGATCGATTCTCTAAGCTTGTTATCCAAGACTTACAACAAACTCACAAATTCAATCCTAGGATTAAATAACTCTACATAATGCAGAAGATGAATATGTCTTGGGAAACCTGAAATATGTTCCTAGAGGTGTGGTCAATGAAATATTTGGTTTGCCAATTCCTGACTGTCTTCTCACAGAAGATATCAAGAAGAAGGACTACTTCAAGCAATACAAGAAAAGAGCAACCAAACTCTCTGCTGATGTCACACCCTCTCCTCTACAACCAAATGCTCCCATGACCAAGTCAGCCTCACAAGCATCCTATGCCTCTCTTCCTAAAAAGAGACTTGAAAGGTCACAACAGTCAGACACCGCATCCAAGAAGCAGAAAGTAAAAAGGAAGAAAGTGGAAAAGGAAATTGGTGAGAACACTGAGACACCAAAGAATGTTACCAGGTTAACTGATGAAGATGATGCTGATCTGCAACTTGGAATTCAGCGAAGCCTAGAAAGTCAGAATGTGAAAGCTCCAGTAGGTGGAATTGTGTTAAGAGAACCCGTTCAACTACCTCGACAAACAACCCCAATTACACATGACAAGGGTAAAGGGGTTGCAAGTGTTGAAACTGAACAAGCTGCTCACATGCTTTTAACTATCTCATCATCTCCATCAAGCACCACAAATCAATATGAGCTGAAGAGAAGAACAGAATCATCTCATGCAAAAGAACAATCTGGAGTGAACAAAGTGCCTGAAACGTTTAAGGAAACTCCTACACTTAGTGAGACTCAATCTGGCCTGAATGTTGACGCTCTGTTGCAAAAAGGCTCACAGGAGAACCTTGAGACAAGATCTGATGAGACCTTGAAGATGGATGAACCAAATATGTCTACTAACTCTCTATCCTCACTTAAGAATCTTGATGCAGATTTCTCTTTTGGTGATCAATTCATTAATGACAAATCCTTAGATACTGCACAATCCATGTATAATGTCAGCATTCAGCAAGATACGTCAACTATTCCTCCAATGTCAGCATCCTCACTATCAACTGCACTTCCACCTCCTTTACCTACTCAATCAACTGTACAAACACCACCAACATCGTCACCAACCCCGAACTGTCATTACAATTGCGGATGAGGTGGCTCCTCCGACTTCCCTCCATGATTCTCACCTCGATCAATCTGGATAAAGCCATAAAAGGATAGAAGCTCTGGAAAGGCAACTTCCTAAATCTGTTGATTCTCTGGTGAATCGTGTCTATTGATTGGAGCACCTCAACTTCAATGAAGGGGTTACTGCCGCTATCGAAGGAGAAGTCAAGGATGCTGTGGAATGGGCTATGGAGGCTCCACTTCTTAGACGATTCAAGGACCTCCCTATCACCGATATGAGAGCATCTCTGTTTGAAAGGATGTATGAGGCTGAAGAGGACAATCATGAGGTTCACAAGAAACTCTATGAGGCACTTGAAGAATCCATTAAGTTCGACAATTATGAGCAGTTTATGATTGACGTCGGGGAAAAGGAAGCTAGAAAGAAAAGGAGAACAATTGTGATGGAAGCATTGATGAAGGATCGCAAAGATCCTCCTCCACCCCCACCACCAACGGGGCTGGAACTACTCGAGCTGGTAATCCTTCTACAACAACCAACACACCTCCATCACAACCACCATCATCACCGCCAAAACCTTCCAATCAATCGGATCCTACAAAAGAGCAGTACTCGGAAGAAATCTGCTGCACGGACGACGGTTGACTCAAGGTTCACATCCACATCCACCTCTATTCACGATGATCAAATGGTTAACGAAGAGTCGCATGTCATGGCGGACTCGAGAACGAGATGAAGATGATGCATCTACAAAGCATATTCCTAAGCCCTCAGAAGACCGGTTTGATACTTACATGGTGGGAATCGCACTAGTACATCTAGAGTTGCACCTTCAAGAGACACAATTCAAAGTTGCATTGTGGAAGATAGACCTCCTTCTCCGAACCCACATGGACCATCCCAGTCGACTCTATGATTCCGACAACAATTGGGCATCGATTATCACCAATAATTACGAAGTTCCGGTGAAGACTCTCTTCTACACTATCTTGGTGATATGGGAAGTTTCATTAGATGGTTTTGTGAGCGGAAGAGTATCTCATCCATAACACCAAGAGATCTTGAAGGTCAAGCTTACGAAATTGTCAAAGTCTTCCACTCGGATGCAAATCATCTTCGATATCGATGGAAGAATGCCATAAGATCTTTGAATGACCAAGTCGGTGATCAAATCGATCGCTTCAATGTCAACAAATCTCTTCCTCTTGGTGGTGAACACGGTCGGATGACCATTCAGCGAAATTCTTCTTCAATCACGACTTGGACTATCGTGTGCTCGCTCTGTGAAAAAGACCGCTCTATCAATATCAAAGATGAAAGTCGCAACCTACTCGATCGGGGCTTGAGCAGATGGTTCAAGATCAATTCGGGTCTTTGAAGAACAAAAATATGATATTGCCGCTTCTTATGGTATTTCTCTTGGTGGTTCAAAAGAAGAAGTTCTACATCGAAAGACATGGTGTCGATAAAAGACGCAATGATGTCGGATCAAAGTCGCAAATCTTAAGTGTTGTTAGTGTAGAGATCTTCCTATCTATGGATATGAGTACTTGAAGAAGATTGTCCTTAAAGAGTCGACTTCAAAGTGTATACTATTGAAGAGAACGACTTCAAACATCTTACGCCAAATGATTTTGAAGATCTCTATCTCTTAAATCTTCAAGGACACCTTGAGCATTTACCGTCCGTGAGAAAAGGCCCTCTGCGGTGTCACCCTTTGGATCGGGGCTTAGTCATTCGAAAACGAGTTGAGGACTTTCGACTTGGCATTGAAAGCTACCAAACCAGGATCAACCTTACAAGTCCTCAATGGAATGCAAGCGGGCATGAATTTCATCGAGAATACAAAGTCCTTGACACCCCTAGAGCCGTCATCTTCACCGCGGATATGGATCTCGTATGCTTATCGTCTATGTGAACTCTACAAGTTTAGTGATGGTACGCTCAAATTGGTCGAAGAAGAACTTGACACGAGTGAAAGAAGCCAAACTTGATATGAAATCTTGGGTTAAAACTATTTTTGGTCCGATGATGACGTGAAGAGATGTGAACATTTCATTGTTGCAATCGACGAAGACTCAAGACACGAAGGATCTTCCGACCTTGAAAGTTTTGTTGGAGGAAGGCTTCGTGATGGTCACTACAAACTTCTTCGGAGGACTGAATGAAGACTTGTTCGGGTCTTTGTTTATGGTGTGTTTTAACTATGTGTAATATGTGGTGTAATAAATATGAACAACTGTAATACATGTAATAGTGCTAGGATTTGTCTTGTGGTTTCCCTTGTAAAAGGAAACATCTGTGTTGTCCATTTTGATCATATAAAATCGGACACATTTTTCCCTACAAATATTTTACCTCATACATATTTAAATCACTTGAGATCCAAAATCTCAAAGGATTTAAGATTTTTTATCGGGGGAGAAAATGTGATATAAATATGAAAGATGTTAAAAGATAAGATGACCAATTTTTGTGCAAACTTCTCTCTTATATGTGCTAAATAATTTTCGAATCTCGAAGCATATATTAAGGGGGAGAACTCTCTTTGCAAATTCAAGTCATCAGGGTACATAACACTTAAATCTTTGCAAATTCAACTTTAAATTTTTCTAAGGTACCTTGATCATATGGCTTCTAATCCTTTGATGATAAAGGGTTTCCTCTAGTATGTGCAAAACTTTTTTCAAACCTCGAGGCACATATTGAGGGGGAGCAAATTTATGGAAACCTCATCCTTCCCGGAAATGCTATATCTACTTGAGTTGATGTGGGAAGTGATGTTGATATCTTTTAGAAAATGGTAATCAAAGAAGTTAATTCTTTTTCTTGCCTCCGTGTGCAAAACATTTTCAAATACTTGATGCACATGTTGAGGGGAGTTCTCGTTCTAAAATATCAAAAACAATTCGGTACAAAATGCTTTGATAATATATCACAAGTATCCGAATTGATTTTCAAATGGTTTTCAATTGGATCCAATGGCGGATGAACAATACCAAATTGACCGACCCACTTTACTTTATGAGCGGTGATATAAGGATGATAAGGTTAGGTATGTGTTCCCATGATCCGCCGAACCGGAGGGATCTACCCAGGACAATCCACTAGTTAGTGTAGAAGTCCTTAGGTATGATGATAAAAGGAGAAAAATGAGATATGGGAAGAGTGCGGACTAAGGCGAGCTAGTCTTGGAATAAACCCAACAAGGTTCTAGCTATGAAGTCTCGGTAAGCTTGAAGGGTTGAAGAATTAAAAGAATTGAATGAGAAAAGGGTGAAAACAAATAGCCTCCATTTATTCAACCTTAGGGCGTAAACCGGGTTCAATTCATATGCTACCGATGGTAACATCGGTATTGAAGACAAGGCGTCATGGACCCGGTGACGCATTGCACTTCAACTTTCCAAACCACTCAAGTTCCTCTTATAAGGACTTGTTTCATTCTCACGGGAACCGACATTATCTATCGACTTTCTCTTAGAGATTGTTGATATTGAAGAAGGAGACCCTCTCCCTAGTCTCCACACGGGATCCAAATATGCACAAATTGAGTCTAGAGCCACGAGATCATCAATAAATCTCATTAGGACACTTTCAATGAAGACTCTCTGTTTCACACAATGTGGAAGAGAGATTATATCTTGAGTCCCACGCATTATCCTTGTGGTATTGCGAACATCCGAGTGATGTGTTTACACATTCACAATGAAGATGGAAAGCCTTTCGAGTCAACATCAAACAAGCTCCGGTAGGTGGCATGTGAGATCTATTATATAGATCAACCATGTGACAACCGAATAGAAACAATGGGCGATTCAATCTCTTGAATCAATCACGGTTCGAGTTATGGATTGACGGATACCTTTGAAAACCGGTCATTGTGCTTAACAACTCTTTTATTCAAGACATCGACCGTGTACTCATTTTTTTCAAACCAAAAGGTGTTTTATGATTGATAATTGATTTTCAATAAAACCTTCGTTGTATTGCAAAAACAATTTTCTATTAAGCAATACACGATTGTTTTCAAATCTCTTTTCATCAATCGGTGGACTTAAAATTATTGGTTCACTCACTCCGTGTTGTCTTCTTTGAGATGTTCGGTTTGAGAACGACTAGAGCATTGCGAAACCCTGTCAAGGAAATTCTTGAATTATACCGATCACAGGCGGTACATGTCTCGATCAGCGGGGAACCGTGGGCGTGTACCTCAATTCAACGAAAGTGATCAAAGACACTTTCGTGCGATTTATTGCTAGCTGTTGTATGCGGTACACCCGACGTTTGCGGTGATCGAATGAAGCGGTCAATCCATAGCCGCATGCTCACTTAACACATTCAACTCAAAGAAATCATGATTAGTGCATCAATGTCTCGATATTTTCACTCCAAGCTTCGCTACGCTGCGCCAATATCATGATTCAACAAATGCTTCGCTACTCGATGAGAAAATATCATGATCCGAATGTGAGCATGTCGGTCCGTATGTCACATCATCACATAATTCCAACACAACAAAGGATGTCTCGAGATTGATGTTGGTGATGATCTCAAAAGATGGCTCCTAATTATTATCTCATGGATCATTAATGACCTCCACTTAAAGTACAAATCATGCGGACTTTGAAGTTGCACTACTTATGCACAAAGATTGCGATGTTGAAGTTGTTTTGTCTACGAGCTCAAGAACAAAGTCGAGAATAGAATGCTAGGATTTGAAATATAAAACATGGGGTGACCTCCCTTAGGGGGAGATTGTTAGGAATTAGAAAATTCCAGTATTGAAGAGTCGGTCACCCCAACTATTATCTAGCATAAGTTAGCTCGTAGACTAATCGTTAGTTACTTATTTATGTAGTTATGTAGTTAGTCGATGGCGTAAAATAGTTTAGTGCAACACCGTGGAGGAAGGACGGGTCTTTACCCATCGTATCCACGATCCACGAGCCGTCAGGAGGTCGTTTTGTTTGTAACCTATAAATACCCTCTACCTTGCAAGGTAAAGGGTTGGATGTTCTTTGGTAATCTAATATTCTACAAGTTTCTCTTACTAGAATATCCCACTCTTTCTCTCTCTAAAACCATCTATGTGCTCATTGTGTTAATGTTGTGATGTGTATGTGAAATCCAATATCCTACAATCCTGCACCCTGGTAAATATATTAACCAAAAAAATGTTTAAGAACAATGGATATGAGTGAAATCCCATATCTCAGCCCGTTACATAGGCATAAAGCTTACATAACAAGATAATACCTATTTTCTAAATAAGAAAACAAACCACTACTCTAATGATAACATAGGACATAACGAAAGAAAATTACTTCCTAGGTCCTTGAAGCTTAGTGCCATACATGGCATTAAAGGCATCCAAATTCCACGGAAGATCGAAACACCTTGCATAGTCATCGTAGTCATAGTCATCATACTCATCTTCAAACTCTTGGCCACCACCGAATAGATTAGCAGACTCATCAAATGGGTTAGCAACCACCTCATCTTGTAATCGACACCACGATATCTCCCACTTTAGAAAAAGGGTTAACTCTCTTAGTAGAAGAGGTGGGCGGAATACAAGAATCACTAGTTATAGGAGACACACCGACTCCATCTCTTTCAAATCACTCACAAGGGGTTCTTGTGATGCGCACTGCCTTAGTAGACTTATCTTCATTACCTTCCATTGTACAACCGTAATCCACATCCTTGTTGGTGTCATTTGAAGGAATACCAAAAGCATCCATATATTCCATATTAAGAGCATCAAACCGATTAGATGTGGAGATCTTTGTTCCACTCGAACTAGCTACATCAAGCATTCTTCTTAGTGACTTCCACTTTCTTAGGTTCGGGAGGAGTCTTTTGGGTTGATATTGAAACCGCTACCCACAACAAAGTTTAGTAAACCTCCTTGACTGGAATAGTAGAACCACCTTGCTTTCCTTCTTCTTATTATTGACCGTCTTGAAACCATCATTAACACGCTTAGTAGGTCGAAAGGGAGGTTCAACAACTTTCGGACATTCAATAAGAGTATGACCAAAAATCTTACATTTATCACAATGAGGTGGTTTCCACTTGTATTCAACCCGTATCTTCTCAATAGTCGAACCCGACCCATCAAGTAACGGTATCTCAACAAGAAAGGCTGTCCCTAAGCACCTCATCCGACTTCACTTCAATCATGCATCTAGCAAAACTACTACGGTTCCCACGAGTCCTTGCACATTTGGCTAGTAAAAGCATCTAACCTTTTGGGCGTGCCTATCAATGTGGCAAGGAGACTAAGGCCATCATCGAAAACATAGCAAGAGGAACATCATGGAATTTAACCCACACCGGATGTTGGTCAAATCCTCTTTAAGTAAGTTGGTGTTCAATGTCCATGGTTTAAGAATAATAGGTACATTTCTAATCAACCAAGGACCGTTTTCAAGAACATCATCAACACCTTTCTTCAAATTGAACTTAAAGAAGAAGAACCCCTTTGCATTCATCATTACCTTTTGTAAACCAAACTTAGCCCACGCATTGCGTATAAAGTAATCAACAACAGAAAAGCAAGGCGTTGACCAAGGAAATACCCATATAAAGTATTCTCAAACCTAGTGTTCACCTCTTCAACCACTTTCATCGGGACGAAAGATCCACACCATTAGCTTTCTTCGCACTCCAACCCACGAAAGTTAGATGTGTGTTTCTTTGGTTCAAGAGAAGTAACACCAAGATATCTGATGAAGAAGGTTGTTTCAAAGCACCAACCTTCTCAATACCAATGCCCCATGTGCATTCGTATCAACCTTATCATTAACATTATTATGGCCATTAACATTAGAAGCCATAGGACCACTCGTATCTTGAGGAGGTTTGAATAATAACCAATAGCAATAAGCATCTCCTCTAGCTCCTTACGTGATCGCGGCACCTTAAGATGCTCAATTGGATTAGCCCCAGTAGAAGTAGTAGCATCCACTGTCACGGCAGGTTTTAATGGTTGCCCATCGTCACCCACAAGAACAAGTTTTCCCTCAAAGATTTGTTTTTCAATAACACGAATTTTCAATAAAGTATCATGACCATCAGGCGTGTCATGACTAGGTGCATCATGACTGGGGCTTGAACCAAGTGAAACCGGCTCCACTTGTCCATCAGAACAAGAACCAGAAGCAATACCAGTAAACTCATCGCCAACATTCTTTGTAACTTTGCTCGCACTATTATTATTCAAAAAACCTTTATCCATCTCTCGAAACCACTAACAATAATATCAAACCAGTAGACCACAAACAATCGGTATCGAACAGTACTAGATAAAAAAACCCTAACGGGAAGTTAGGGTTTCATACGATATGCCTATACCCTCTTTACATAATAATTCCAAGAATCAAAAACAATGCATGCATGATTAACACCACTGACCAATAATAAAAATCAAGAGTATGAGGTGAATAACCAATCAGGTAGATGATTGGTTAAATATTATAGCAGAACATGCAATCGTAATGAGCAAAAGCGAATTGAAAATATGAAAGTTATCACCGACCCACGATTAGTAAGAAACCAAATTAAATAATATACTAAGCAAAAGGTAGATGTCCTCACCGACCCACGATTAGTATAGATTAAAAGGTTTTTGATCGATTTTTAAGGAATCGAATGGAAGGTTTCGATCCGTCTTAGGTTATGCTTTGCGCTTACCTGGTCCTCTGTCCCCTGTAAATTCGAATGGAGCTACTTAGTAAGCCATAAAATGTGCAAACCCATCTTAAGGGCGAATTAGTTTTAATTCCATGCGCCACTTCGGTGGTAATTACCCGAAACACTAAGTGTTTACACTTATGCAAAAGTACGGTATAATGGACGATAATTAACACTAAATTCCTTGATTGGTGAACCCAATACCTCAATCAAAACTTTGATAATTTGATCTTTATGAATTGGTAATAAAAGTTTTTATTAAATTTATGCTACAAGATGAATGCATGACATCTTTGTACATATTTAATTTGACCACATAAAATCAAAACTAGTACCCTTTTAAATTAAGTTATATGCCATCTAATTAAAATGAACACTTGAAGTTGCAATTTATGTCATGAGAGTACTTGGCTAGATTGTGATGGAGAGGTAAATCTCTATGTAAAGTGAGACCTTACATGGACATATTTGCAGTTCTTTAAGTTAGACACTTAAGTTGAGTAGGAAGTGAGACTTGGACTCAATGGCATAAGATGGGATGAAACATGTTTATATTTGCAATAGCGTTGGAAAATATAAATCCCATAATGATCTAGGAGTTGGAAATTGTTTGCCAATTAATGTTCGACAGATTACCTTATTATATGCGTTCGTTGCTAGCAGATCAACTGATGTAATGAACCTGTGATAATTTGGATCCTAGTTTTCGAGAAATTTATATGGTTATAGGTTTATATTACCGTTGGGTATATTTTATTTTCTTGAAAAGTTGTATTATCGAAATACTAATACTTGAACTTTTTTTCTGTAGAAATGGCTCAAAATAATGATAACACTAACACTGCACTAAGTTCTGCGCTCAAAAGCTTTTTGATCGAGAAAAGTTGACCGCTCTAAGAATTTCAATGATTGGCACCGCTCTTTGAGAATTGTCGTAGAGTTGCCGACAGTTGAAATATCTTTATGAACCTTGCCCGAACAACCAACCGGTCTGATGCTACTCAAGCTCAAAAGGACGCTGGCAACGAGTATAAGCGTCATAATGATGTGGCTTGTCTTATGTTGGGAACAACGGAATCGCTCTTCAAAAGCGGTTCTAACATTATTTCCCATATAATATGCTCAATGAACTTGAACTATGTTTGAGAAGCCGGTGCCGTCGAGATTTATGACTTGACCGACGCGTTACGGTATGTAGGCAAGGTGAGGGTAAACCGTAAGTGCTCATGTCTTTGAAATGAAAGGTTACATGGACCACTAAAAGCACTTGGTAAAACTTATGATGATGACATGGTCGTGAATCGATTAATAGATCCCTTAACAAGGATTTTAATGGTTTTGTCGAAATTTCAATATGCTTTGCGTGGGAAGACATTCTTGACCTACACGCATTGCTAATTGACTATGAGAAAGGGTTGCCTCAAAGGTTCCTAATGCCCGGTACTTGCTATTCGTGGTGGAAGGATTAATAAGCCAAAACCGCGTGCGAACAACAAGAAGGGAAGGGTAAGGGAAAGGTTGACAAAGGCAAACAGGTTATGGCCTATCAACCTCAACCCAAGAAGAACCCTACTCCTAGGAAGGAAAATCCTAAAAAGGACAAGCATGCCACCACTGTAAGAGCGTTGGGCATTGGAAGAGAAACTGTTCTCTCTATCTTGATGAATTGCGGGCAAATAAAATGAAGTACGAAGGGTCCATGGGCGCCGGTTCTTCTGGTAATTTATTTGTCATTGAATTATTTACTCTAAATCATAATAATTCCTGGGTATATGATACGGGTTGTGGTATTCACATTTGTAATACACTTCAGGGGTTTAGAGTGGAAAGGAAGCTTGCCTATGAGGAGCAATATCTTCACGTGGGAAATGGCGCACATGTAACTGTTGAAGCCATAGGAACGTTTAGTTTAGTATTGCCTTCGGGCTTAGTACTGTTATTGAACAATTGTCATTACGCACCTTCTATAATTAGAGGTGTTGTTTCCTTTCGCTTTTGTTGGATGATGGTTTTACTCATACTATTTCACGTAATGGAATTGATGTTTCTTTAAATGGTGTATTTTATTTTAAAGCAACCATCGTGAATGGTGTGTTTGAAATTGATGTGATTGAAATGAATCTAACAATAATAATAATTCAATGTTTAGCATTAACAAGAAGATAAAGTTAGACTTGAATTCTTCTTATCTTTGGCATTGTAGACTTGCTCATATAGGCAAGGCTCGCATGCATAAGCTGCAACAAGAAGGGCTTTTGCAAAATATCAATGATGAATTATTTGATAAATGTGAGTCATGCATATCTGGGAAGATGACTAAGAAACCTTTTCATAGCAATATGGAGAGGGCTTTTGATCTACTTGGTCTTATTCATACTAATGTGTGTGGACCACTTAGACATATGTCAAAGAGAGGTGCTAGCTACTTCTTAACTTTTACTGATGATTTCAGCCGTTATGGTTATGTTTATTTACTTAAGCATAAACATGAGGTGTTTGAAACATTTAAGGTTTTCAAAGTCAAGTAGAAGCGCAATTGGGAAAGAAGATTAAAGCTCTTCGATCCGATAGATGAGGCGAGTATCTAAGCCAAGAGTTTAAAGATTACTTAGCTGAGAATGGAATTGTCCATAATCTCACTTCTCCATATACTCCACAACAAAATGGTGTATCTGGGAGAAGAAATCGTACATTGTTGGACATGATACGATCTATGTTTAATCTTACCACTCTACCTTTATCCTTTTGGGATTATGCTTTGGAATCTGCTGTTCGCATTCTAAATATGGTTCCCACAAAGAAGGTTGATAAGACACCATATGAAATATGGCATGGTAAAGCTCTAACTTTGTCTTATTTAAAGGTGCGGGGTTGCGAGGCGTATGTTAAGCGTGACTCGCAGATAAACTCCAACAAAGATCTCGTAAAGTGTATCTTCGTAGGATACCCTAAGGAAACTATGGGTTACTACTTTTACTATCCAACCGAAAATAAAGTAATTGTTGCTAGATATGGAGATTTTCTTGAAAAGATCTCGTACCTAAAGAATTCGGTGGGAGAGTTTATGATCCGGAAGATGATCAAGAAGATGCATTACCTTCGAAAACACTAACTTACTTCGGTAGAACACGATAGTCCGGGTCCTCCACCGAAGTTGAAGTGATTCCGTCAGAGATCCGTAAGGACTACGCGTGCACTGAACGTCTATGTCTTAACGTAGAGGTTGAGGAAACTATGTTAGGAGATCTTGGAGAGCCTACTAGTTATAAAGTCGCCATGGCAAGTCCCGATAAGGATAAATGGCAAGTTGCAATGAATGGGGAAATGCAATCCATGAGAGAAAATGAAGTCTGGGTAGAGGTCGATTTACCTCCAAACGCCCAGGTGGTTGGAAGTAAGTGGCTCTATAAGATTAAGACTGACATGGATGGCAATGTACACGTCTATAAAGCTTGTCTAGTTGCCCAAGGTTTTACTCAAACTTATGGCATTGATTACGAGGAGACCTTTTCTCTTGTAGCGGACATTAGAGCTATTAGAATTCTCATAGCTATAGCAGCATACTATGACTATGAGATATGGCAAATGGATGTCAAAACCGCCTTCTTAAATGGTCGCTTAGATGAAGACATCTATATGAAGCAACCTGAGGGGTTCGTGAATCCACAAATTCCAAACCGTTTATGCAAACTTCAAAGGTCCATTTACGGATTGAAGCAAGCATCAAGGCAATGGAATAAAATATTTGATGAAGAAATCAAACGGTATGGATTTATTCAAAATCTTGATGAGCCATGTGTATATCACAAAGTTAGTGGGAGTGATGTAATTTTCCTAATTCTTTATGTCGATGACATATTAATTATGGGAAAAGACATTCCGAGTTTGCAAAATGTTAAGGCATATCTTGGGAAGTGTTTTTCCATGAAGGATTTAGGAGAAGTCGCATACATTCGGGAATCAAGATCTACCGAGATAGGTCAAAGCGGTTAATTGGTTTAAGTCAAAGCGCTTACATTGATAAAATATTGAAGAGATTCAATATGCAAAATTCCAAGAAAGGATATTTGTCGATGGAAGTAAAGCATGGCTTATGTAGCGATATGTGTGCTTCAACACCACCGAGGTGGCACGCATGCGTAAAGTTATTTATGCTTTGGTAGTAGGATCTATTATGTATGTTGTGAGATGCACAAGGCCGGATGTGGCGTTCGCTCAAAACATGACCATCGATATCAATGTAATCCGGGTGAACTTTCTTTGGATTGTTGTTAAACATATTCTCAAGTATCTTAGGAATACGAAAGATATGTTTTAGTGTATGGAGGAAATCGCATACGTAACTTGGTGTTACTGATTCTTGTGATGCGTCCCGAAGTGTGATAAAATGATACGAAGTCTCGACGGGTTATGTCTTTGTCATCAATGGAGGAGCAATTGTTGGAAGAGCAAGAAGCGTAGTACGATTGCGATGTCTGCGACAAAAGCCGAATACATAGTCGCCGGAAGCGCAATGGAGGTCGTTTGGATTAGGAAATTCATTTCGTGGCTTGGTGTTATGCCTTCAATTGAATCACCTATTGATATGTATTGTGACAATTCTGCGCAATCATATTTGCCAATGAACCCAGAGTCATGAAGGGCACCGGACATTTTCTGGAAGTATCACTATGTTCGGGAACAAGTCCGTGAAGGTGAAATTAATCTCACGAAAGTTCACACAGATGATAACTTAGCTGATCCGTTCACTAAGGCTTTAGCTAAAGACAAGCTTGTTGGACTTGCCAATGGAATTGGACTTCGTTTAGCTAATAGTTTCATGCATAACTGTGATTAGTATTTGGATAAAGGATATTGTAAAACATTTATTATTTTGATGAAATAAAGTTTGGATTATGTTTATTTTCATTTATAATATTGTTGTCTTATATTTACATGTTTAATCCGTGAATAACTAAGTTATTCTAAATGTCCGTTGTCAATTAATGATATGGGAGTGTCATTAAACTAAGACAAATCTGAGAGATGTGGTAGAATATACTTGAAAGTATATTGATGAGAATGCATACCAATTTCAGATGATATTCAATGAATTGAATATAGGATTTATCCCAACTACATAATTTACTTTGTGGATATTGTTATAAGTAAATTATGAATAGTTATCCTCGGACTTGAGATATCGATAAGTGTCATGAATGTAGTGCATTTACGTGGAGCAACTTAACGCTATCGAATCGGTAGTCATAAGGGTTGTTTTCGAAATGTTACAAAGTTTGTGGGTTATTCTTGTATCCAAAATAGAATTTGTTCCTTCAAATTTATTTGGAGTTTAATACTGCTGGGGCCCTCGTAGGGTTGACAAGATGTTTGTGCGGCCGCACCCAAATCTCCTCTAAATATGTTTAGATGATTCGGTAATCTTGGTCAATCACTTACAACGAGAAACAGAATAGTTTTATAAAGAATGACTTAATTCCGTATCTTTATTTAACGTGGTATTAGAAACAAAAGGATAATAATAATGAGAAATCATTAAAAGGTTTTCCATGAGCCTTACTCGAGTTGTACTAGAGGCATCGAAGTGTTGCTAGACGCTAACCGATGTGATCACTCTATTAAGATATATCCAAGTGGGAGCTGTTAGTTTTATGGATATAAATTAGTAGACGTGAGTTAGGATCGAACTCGAGACTACGGGATTGCACACTTTACGTATGAGAATTTAAAGTTAATAATTAAATATAAACGTTATATTTATTTATTTATTAAACGAAATAACTAACGAACGTTAAGTAATTAATGTAATGGACTAACGGGCGTTAAAGGTATTTGGAAAAGGACTAGATTGCAAAGTTTGGAAGTTTCCGGAATCCCTTGGGGATGTGATGCACCGATCGGCCAAGGAAAAAGGAAACAAAGCCACAACTTGTTCACCAAGTTTGCTTGGGTATATATACAAGGCTAGGGGTCTTGTTTTTGCATCTCTTGTATTCATTAGTTAAACCCTAAAATTGTTTTTGTGTGTGTTTTTGCTCTACAAACCGATCGGCCACCCCTTGGTGTCGATCCATCACTTTTCCACAAACCAAGTTATTTGATTGATAAAAACTAGCATTACTTTAATTCGGTTTAGTACGTGTGTACAAGAACGTAGTAATAACACACTATTGTTATTATCTTGGATTGAATTACAAAACGGTAAGGGGTAATTCATATAATCCTAATTAAATCTAATTAGGGTTCATCCGTTGCTAGTTTGTGGATTTGATTCTTGTTCGGCTAGAATCAAGAAAAGGTACGCATATTCTTTTATGTTAATTAATTGTTCATTAATAAATCTTATACGCTTCTGATGAGTGTCTAAATACTCATCATTTTTGTACCATCTAAACTGCAAAATCATCTGAAAACACTCAAAAATGCATCAAAATGATGAAAATATCACAAATCAGTGTTTTATGTGTTTTAAATGCAAAAAGATCAAAATCAGATGAAAAATGATTCAAGTTTGCAAAATTGGCAGTTTTAGTCCCCAAGTTTTAAAAGTTGTCAAAAACAGTCCCTGGTAAATCAAAATGTGGAATTTTATCATTCAAGGACCTTGAAATATTCTAAGTTGTCAAAAATGATCCTTGAATGAGTTTTTGGTCAAATGGCAGAAAAGGTCTTTCAAGTTTGAAAAATGTCAAAAATAGTCCTTGGATTTATAAAAATGGAATTTTATGCAAAAGTTATCCTTGTACTATCAAAGTTTGTCAAGTTTGGTCCTTTTGATATCTTTGGAAAATGGGCAAGTTCAGTCCTCAAGTTTTGTAGAATTTGCAACTATGGTCCTTGTTATTTCAACTAAACCAAACGGATCCCTTTTTAATATCACAAACCCAAGCCCAATCCAGTAGCTGGCCCAACTTAAGCCCTTGAACCCCCCATGACCCTTGGACCTTGACCCCTGCTTTAATATTAAACCCGCCCAAGTCAAACCACCGGTCAAATACATCACCCTTTCCCTCCCAAAGTCTTCTCCCACCTGCTTGCCTGCAACACCATCCCTCCAGCCAACTCTCTCCTCTCCATGTCCCCTCCACCTCAACACAAAACAAGATTCATTTAATGCATCTCTTCCCCATTCACTCAACCCCCACCATTGCAATATATATTTTTCCCGCCAAAATAGAATCAATGGCCAAAATCTCTTCAACTCATCCAAAGGCCAAGATGAAAAGTGGGAAATGATCAGAGGGCAAGTGGAAGCGTATTTGCATATAAAAAGAGGAGGAAGAAAGAGAAGAGAGAGTAGTTTGTAGTTTTTAGTTTTCAAAAATGTCGTTTTTAATTTTTATGTCTTAATTAAGCTCTAAAGTGTAATGTTAATCTTTCTTGTATTAAACTAAGGCATTTTAAGCCAGTTGTAACTCATTTTCAGTAAGAATTCATAGTTTGGTTAAATTTTCTGTTTTTCCTTTTACTGTGATCAAACCTGTTTTTAAATTGCTAATTATCAAGCTTCAATAAGCTTCATTACTACTTAAGTGAGCTTACTAAAGCTGTATATAGCTTTTAGTAAGCTTATAACTCAATTTCAATCAAAATTGGTGTTTGGTCAACAAAAGTCAAACTGTGAAGAAATTTTGGTTAAGCAGTGTTGGATTTGGATTTATGTTGATGCAGAGCTTGGATTGGTTTGAATTGATTAGGATAGTGGTATTTGGTTCTGAATTAAACTTCAAATAGGCTGGACTGTTGTAAGTTTCTAATCTACTTCATGTCATTGTGAGCTAAAATTTGTAATATCTAGTTCTTATTAATTCTGTGTTAAGTGCTTGTTTAAATCATTGCATTTTGATTCACTTAGGATAGTTGCAGTTAGATTGAGCATTGGTTTACACTGGTTAAGTAGTTTGTTAGTTAAATTTGCATTCCTGTCTCACAATCTAATGTTTGTCTTAAGTACTCATTTGGTGAACTAGTACTCATCAGTGGTTGGATTTGTAAGGAATAGTCTCATTTAGTCTAGTATAAATCACTTATGTCATAAATTTGCTTCTGCAATCTCTAAAAGTCAAAATCAAGTAAAATCAGTCCTAGTGTTCTTATCAGTTATGAGTTTATAGAGCATAAGCTTGATTTGTGTTTAGAATGCATTAGAGTAGCTTCTTTTAGCTTTATTATAGCTTATTACAACATTCTCAGTTAACAAATTGGATTCAAATCTCATAAAAGTTAAAGTTTTAGTGTAATTAAAAAGTCAAAATTTCTTAATACTCATTTTTGAATAAAACTTAGAATTTTACTGAGTGTTTAATATTAAGATTTAGTTTATAAGCTTCTAGGAGATTAAAATTTAGCTGCTAAACTTAATTAGAAAAATATTAGTTTACTTTTATTCAGCTTATAAAGTGCTTATTTGTTAGCTTGTTTTAGATACCTTGTCTGAAAAGTGCCCTGTGCACTGATTTGGTAGTCTAGTTCACAAGCTCTTAGAAAGCTTATTAGTTACCCATAGCTTATGCAACTTAGCTTTTGAGAAGCTCACCTAGCTGTCTCAAGGGTACAAGAGTTTATTTTCCATTTTAGCTTATTTAGTTAGGTCGCTAGTAGCTTTTAATTCATCCATTTTGTTTAAGTTAACCGATTAGTCGGTGATCACAAGTTCTTAAAAGCTTCTCACAAGCTCATTTGTGAAAGCCAAACTTTGTAAATTAGTTTTTAGATAGCTCGGTTGGTAAGCTAGTTAATTCCAGTGGTTGTTTTCATTTTATAGCTTATTTCGATTGCTTAAAAATTAGCTAGAAGGTGCCTAGTAAACTAAATAGTTCAACGTGTAACCAGCTTAGCTTTTGCTTATTTGTAGCTTAATCGATTGCTTATTTTGTAGTTATTGTGCTTATTCGTTATCATATTAGCTTATCATCATTTTCTTAGCTTATTTTCAATTCACCTTAGCTTATTTACTAGCTTATTAACCATTTTAGTTTAATCCTTGTGCTTATTTCAAATTTTTGTTAACTGTTGAGATTTTCAATTATTACGTGCTTATTAGAGGTTTTCATAAAAAGTTGTAGTTGTATATATTGCTTATTTCCTTGTGCTTAATTAGTTTGTAAAAGAAATTTCCAAAAAAAAAATGATTGTGCAAAAAGGGAGAGGCAGGGGTCGAACCTGAGACCTCTCCCTCATGAGAGTGATAGGAAAGTACCTGGATACCAGTTGCCCTTGGGACTTGTCTCGTTCATTTCATGCATAATCAAACCTTTAAGTACCTTTTGTCAGTTTAAGCTATAAGCTCTTTTCAGCTCATTTCCAGCTTATTTTCCATAGCACAGTAGTAGTTTCTTATTTTTCCTAGAATCAATAGCATTCAAAGTACTTTTAGTGAATTTTTCAGATTTTTCTAAATTAGTTTTGTATTTTAAATAATTAATTAGTGTTAAATAGTATTTAATTCATAATAAAAATATAAAAGTCAAAAAATATAAATCTTTTTTCTAAAATTTTCTTTTGTCATATAGTAAGTAAGAAAATTGTTTTTACACTCGTAGGACTTTTATTTCATAGATTTTACGTTTTTGCTTGCGCACTCGCGTAATTTTTATAAATAACTTACGTTTTCATTTTAAATCACGTTTTTAGATAATTTAAGTTTACGTTTTAGTTAATAGTTTATTTAAGTCATTTTATTTTATAAATCACAAAAACATCATTGTAAAAATAGTGATAGCGTTTATTTAATATATTTTAACTTTTTAATTTCCTTTAATTTGCATTTAAGTCGCTGTAATTTATAAATTTTTTCTTTATGTATAGTTATTCATCCTAATCCTTGCTGATCCCTATCATTAGTGATCATTCTATCATCTGATTAAGTGTTTACACACCATTGAGTCTCTGTGGGACTTAACGACCCGGGAATTCATTATATTCTCCTGATCTTCATTGCATTTGGTTCTAGACTGTTTTAAGTTTGTTACGGTTGGCCATTCACAAGTGGTCAGCTTGTGTGATTAAACTTGACTGTCTGGAGATCAATCAAATTTTGGCGCCGCTGCCGGGGAGGCTTTAGCGTGTTCTAAACCTTTTTCAGACCCATTCTTGCACATATACCACCTTTTTGTAAAAATTTTTTTTTTTTTGTAAAGTTATCAGAAAATCAAAAAGTTCATTAACACTTTTCCTAAAGTGTTAACAACACCAAAAATATTTTCATTCTTTGTTTTTATAGCATGTTTTCAAAATCCAAAAATATCCATCCTTTATCCTCTAACTGCTTAATTCTCCATTCCTTATCCTCTATAACCGCTTAATTCTTCATCTCTTATCCTCTTATCCGCTTAATTCTTTATGTCATGGTTTTCGACATGTTCTCGGTGTGGAGGTCCATTTAACGGTGGAAATTGTCGGCTATGTACCAATGTGAGTTTCGAGACAAGTTTGTCGGTAATCCCGATCCCATTTCAAATAATGAAACACCCGATTTTTCCTACCTACCTCCACAGCCCAATACGAATCCTACTCATGCGAGTTTTGTGGAATGATTCTCATTACGGTTTTGATTGTCCACCACGGGTCCCGCTTGTCTATGAGCCGTAACCATGTTACAATCGAACTTTGGTGAAAGTTATTTTCCCAATTATCTCTGTTGTGAGAATTGCGGGGTCCTCATGCGACTTTTGAATGTCAACCGATGAATCCAAATTTTCACAATTCCAATTCTCCGGTTTTGACAATTTCCAACCCCACAAGATTCCATCATTCATCAATATCATCATGATAAAACTATTGGAGAATTACTAGTCAAGAACGAACGGCTAATCCTAGTACTCGGACTTCCGAGCCTTCACAAAGATTTCAATGATTACGAGGAGTGTAATCTTCCACAAAGTTCAAGAAATACGATTCGAAAGCAACTACAAATGAAAAGAATGGTATGTAAGCTTCAGCAGATGAATATAAGAACCGATATGATGACGATGATGATGAGGATACTATTCAAATGAGGGAATATTATGAGGACGACGAGGAGAGTGTTATTCCTTTGAAAGATATCATTTCTCAACTCCTCGGTCATCGCTATCACACCAAGCTCCCATTGACTCTCTCATAATGGGGACGAGCCTCTTAGCACTATTCCGAAATGGAATCGTCTAGTGTTGAGAGCCTTGTCCCAATCCCAAGTGAGTCCGAGGTTATCTCCGTAATATGTGTGATAAGCCTCTTGATGATGATTCTTACCTCCTCTTGACATTCCAAATGATCATGTTGATATGTTCTCCGATTCGACAACGATTGTACTTGCTTGACGATTCTTTATCTTATGGAGACATCGATTATGTCGAGAACCTACCTTCCGAGCTAGTTAGTTCGAGAGGAAGTGAGAGATTCGATGATCCGGAAATTGAGGACGAGATACTTCGTGAAAAATTGTTCAATATAAATCTCCTCGCTTCTAAGATCGAATCATTCTGCTAAGTCGACTTCAGCCCTATCCCCGTAGAGGATAGTGACTCTACATTGGACAAGCCCGAAACATCTCTTGAGCTTGAGGATTTTTCCAATGATTCTCTTCATGAAGAGTTCTCCGGTGAACTCTCTCATGACATATCTCCTCCGGAATATGATCATTTCTATTTTGATCTTGAGGATGATATTGGCTCGGAGGAAGGTGTACTCTATCATAAGAGTTTGCTTATTGATAATACTACCTTCACCCTTCCTCCCGATATGTCTACATTTGAGGATGAAGAATGGATCCTAATTGTTATAAACATCTTTCTTCCATTCCTCACATATGATGTGACTTCTCTCTTCTTCACTCCTTCGGAATGAAGACACTATCTTTGACCCCGCATTTTCATTTATTATTTGTGAGTCGGATCTCTATATCTCATCGGTGTGGAACTTTCACGCATTTCAAATGTTTGTCCAAACATCTTGAATGAAAGTCCGATGGAGATTGTTTCTTCCACTTTACTTCCCAAGAACAAATTAATGCGGGTCGAGTCAAGCTAGCGACTCGGTAATCAAAAACAAGAGCACACTATATGGGTTTTCACCCATTTTACATCTTCTTTCCCTTTCTACCACCCTAGTGTGGGAGTTGCCCCGCTATTAAAAAAAAAAAAAAAAAAAAAAAAATCTTTTCAAATAATGGCCGTTTCCTTTTACGTTCTATGTTTCGCATAACCGCGGTACTTTGAATATTGAGGAAATATTTATTTCTAAGTGTGGGGAATTCTCACGAATTTTATCATGTATTATCCACCCAATTCCCGTTTTGGCCAAATTTTTTTTGGAGTAAGTATTTTCACTTACTCAAGAAATGGTAATCATCCACCATGTCTAACCCACAAAAGGATTGGCTAATCCAGAGCAAACGGCTCTTGGTAAAGATATCTCAAATCCGCTTATGGCTTGCAATTTGCCCAAAATCACCATATCCTAAAAAGTGAAGAGTTGGCTAGCCCGCAAGTTTATGGCTTGTGGTAAAGGCGTGGAAAAACCATAATTGGTATTCACTCACCAAAGATAATATCGATAATTTATCTAAGAGTTGGCTAGTCCGAGCAAACGGCTTCGGTAAAGACAAATCAAACCGCTTCTGACTTATGATTTGCTCAAAATCATTTGGTTATCGTTGTACCAAGGTTCTTACTTGAACCAAAACAATTGGCTACTCCGTAAGTGATGGCTTTTGGTAAAGAGTTTTAAAATCCATTAAAAGATCTAAATCATTGCTAGGACTAGCAATATCTTAGTAATGGGGATTGATGAGTGTCTAAATACTCATCATTTTGTACCATCTAAACTGCAAAATCATCCGAAAACACTCAAAATGCATCAAAATGATGAAAATATCACAAATCAGTGTTTTATGTGTTTTAAATGCAAAAGATCAAAATCGATGAAAATGATTCAAGTTTGCAAAATTGGCGCTTTAGTCCCCAAGTTTCAAAAGTTGTCAAAACAGGTCCTCGTAAATCAAAATGTGGAATTTTATCATTCAAGGTCCTTGAAATATTCTAAGTTGTCAAAAATGATCCTTGAATGAGTTTTTGGTCAAATGGCAGAAAAGGTCCTTCAAGTTTGAAAAATGTCAAAAATAGTCCTTGGATTTATAAAAATGGAATTTTATGCAAAAGTTATCCTTGTACTATCAAAGTTTGTCAAGTTTGGTCCTTTTGATATCTTTGGAAAATGGGCAAGTTCAGTCCTCAAGTTTTGTAGAATTTGCAACTATGGTCCTTGTTATTTCAACTAAACCAAACGGATCCCTTTTTAATATCACAAACCCAAGCCCAATCCAGTAGCTGGCCCAACTTAAGCCCTTGAACCCCCCATGACCCTTGTACCTTGACCCCTGCTTTAATATTAAACCCGCCCAAGTCAAACCACCGGTCAAATACATCACCCTTTCCCTCCCAAAGTCTTCTCCCACCTGCTTGCCTGCAACACCATCCCTCCAGCCAACTCTCTCCTCTCCATGTCCCCTCCACCTCAACACAAAACAAGATTCATTTAATGCATCTCTTCCCCATTCACTCAACCCCCACCAGTGAAATATATATTTTTCCCGCCAAAATAGAATCAATGGCCAAAATCTCTTCAACTCATCCAAAGGCCAAGATGAAAAGTGGGAAATGATCGGAGGCAAGTGGAAGCGTATTTGCATATAAAAAGAGGAGGAAGAAAGAGAGAGAGAGTAGTTTGTAGTTTTAGTTTTCAAAATGTCGTTTTAATTTTATGTCTTAATTAAGCTCTAAAGTGTAATGTTAATCTTTCTTGTATTAAACTAAGGCATTTTAAGCCGCTTGTAACTCATTTTCAATAAGAATTCATAGTTTGGTTAAATTTTACTTTTTCCTTTTACCGTGATCAAACCTGTTTTTAAATTGCTAATTATCAAGCTTCAATAAGCTTCATTACTACTTAAGTGAGCTTACTAAAGCTGTATATAGCTTTTAGTAAGCTTATAACTCAATTTCAATCAAAATTGGTGTTTGGTCAACAAAAGTCAAACTGTGAAGAAATTTTGGTTAAGCATTGTTGGATTTGGATTTATGTTGATGCAGAGCTTGGATTGGTTTGAATTGATTAGGATAGTGGTATTTGGTTCTGAATTAAACTTCAAATATTTTGGCATGTTGTAAGTTTCTAATCTACTTCATGTCATTGTGAGCTAAAATTTGTAATATCTAGTTCTTATTAATTCTGTGTTAAGTGCTTGTTTAAATCATTGCATTTTGATTCACTTAGGATAGTTGCAGTTAGATTGAGCATTGGTTTACACTAGTTAAGTAGTTTGTTAGTTAAATTTGCATTCGTGTCTCATAATCTAATGTTTGTCTTAAGTACTCATTTGGTGAACTAGTACTCATCAGTGGTTGGATTTGTAAGGAATAGTCTCATTTAGTCTAGTATAAATCACTTATGTCATAAATTTGCTTCTGCAATCTCTAAAAGTCAAAATCAAGTAAAATCAGTCCTAGTGTTCTTATCAGTTATGAGTTTATAGAGCATAAGCTTGATTTGTGTTTAGAATGCATTAGAGTAGCTTCTTTTAGCTTTAGTATAGCTTATTACAACATTCTCGTTAACAAATTGATTCAAATCTCATAAAAGTCAAAGTTTTAGTGTAATTAAAAGTCAAAATTTCTTAATACTGTTTTGAATAAAACTTAGAATTTTCTTGAGTGTTTAATATTAAGATTTAGTTTATAAGCTTCTAGGAGATTAAAATTTAGTGCTAAACTTAATTAGAAAAATATTAGTTTACTTTTATTCAAATTTTATAAAGTGCTTATTTGTTAGCTTGTTTTAGATACCTTGTCGAAAAGTGCCACGTGCACGATTTGGTAGTCTAGTTCACAAGCTCTTAGAAAGCTTATTAGTTACCCATAGCTTATGCAACTTAGCTTTTGAGAAGCTCACCTAGCTGTCTCAAGGGTACAAGAGTTTATTTTCCATTTTTAGCTTATTTAGTTAGGCTGCTAGTAGCTTTTAATTCTGTCCATTTTGTTTAAGTTAACCAGTTAGTCAGTGATCACAAGTTCTTCAAAAGCTTCTCACAAGCTCATTTGTGAAAGCCAAACTTTGTAAATTAGTTTTTTAGATAGCTCAGTTGGTAAGCTAGTTAATTCCAGTGGTTGTTTTCATTTTATAGCTTATTTCAGTGCTTAAAAATTAGCTAGAAGGTGCCTAGTAAACTAAATAGTTCACTGTGTAACCAGTTTAGCTTTTGCTTATTTGTAGCTTAATCAGTGCTTATTTTGTAGTTATTGTGCTTATTCAGTTATCATATTAGCTTATCATCATTTTCTTAGCTTATTTTCAATTCACCTTAGCTTATTTACTAGCTTATTAACCATCTTAGTTTAATCCTTGTGCTTATTTCAAATTTTTGTTAACTGTTGAGATTTTCAGCTTATTTTGTGCTTATTAGAGGTTTTCATAAAAAGTTGTAGTTGTATATATTGCTTATTTCCTTGTGCTTAATTAGTTTGTAAAAGAAATTTCCAAAAAAAAAATGATTGTGCAAAAAGGGAGAGGCAGGGGTCGAACCTGAGACCTCTCCCTCATGAGAGTGATAGGAAAGTACCTGGATACCAGTTGCCCTTGGGACTTGTCTCGTTCATTTCATGCATAATCAAACCTTTAAGTACCTTTTGTCAGTTTAAGCTATAAGCTCTTTTCAGCTCATTTCCAGCTTATTTTCCATAGCACAGTAGTAGTTTCTTATTTTTCCTAGAATCAATAGCATTCAAAGTACTTTTAGTGAATTTTTCAGATTTTTCTAAAATAGTTTTGTATTTTTAAATAATTAATTAGTGTTAAATAGTATTTAATTCATAATAAAAAATATAAAAGTCAAAAAAATATAAATCTTTTTTCTAAAATTTTCTTTTGTCATATAGTAAGTAAGAAAATTGTTTTTACACTCGTAGGACTTTTATTTCATAGATTTTACGTTTTTGCTTGCGCACTCGCTTAATTTTTATAAATAACTTACGTTTTCATTTTAAATCACGTTTTTAGATAATTTAAGTTTACGTTTTAGTTAAAATAGTTTATTTAAGTCATTTTATTTTATAAATCACAAAAACATCATTGTAAAAATAGTGATAGCGTTTATTTAATATATTTTAACTTTTTAATTTCCTTTAATTTGCATTTAAGTCGCTGTAATTTATAAATTTTTTCTTTAGGTATAGTTATTCATCCTAATCCTTGCTGATCACTATCATTAGTGATCATTCTATCATCTGATCAAGTGTTTACACACCATTGAGACTCCGTGGGACTTAACGACCCGGGAATTCATTATATTCTCCTGATCTTCATTGCATTTGGTTCCAGACTGTTTTAAGTTTGTTACGGTTGGCCATTCACAAGTGGTCAGCTTGTGTGATTAAACTTGACTGTCTGGAGATCAATCAGCTTCCGCTTGAATACTTTGATGTTTGTGATTATTTATTTGAATGTCTTTCACATTAAATCAAAGAAAGGCCAAGTCAAGTAAAATGACATTACATTTTATTTGCTTTGTACATAACTAACATGATACATTTGTACAAAAACTACAGTATGTTATTATAAAAGTAAATTATACAAATGATCCCTGCATAAATTGTGGTTTGCAACTATTTTTTGGGGTTTCCAAATTGATTCAAAACTAGTATTGTCCACAAAAAAGATGCAAGTTCATTATCCGATTTCCATAATTAGAGCTTATATTAGCACGTCAAAGCTGGACCATTTTCGGTTGACTACTGGTATAATTTGATTAAAATACATCTTATATATAACAATGCCATGCCATCAGGGCCGGCTTTAGGGGAGTGCAAAATGTGCGATTGCACAGGGCCACCGCTTGACGAGGGCCACCAAATTTCATGCACTTCTATTATATATATGAACACAATATGAGACTCGGGCTTAATTAATTCATGCACTACTTATACATATGTATATTATGTGTGTATTTGAAGGCCTTTTTGTGGTAATGGCACGAGGCCACTGAAATCCACGAGACGGCCCTGCATGCCATATGTACCCATACAATAAATTGTTTTAAAAAAATCAGGTTATCCATCAGTGATAATAATGTTTTAAAAAGAGCACACATTATTCCTTAGGTGTAGTACTATTTATTGGCATGTATGGATTACAAATTTTATATACGACCATTAAACGGAACTCGTTAGTGTTTGATCTCGAGTCGAGCTAGAACAAACTTAGTTTGAGCACAATCCCAACACCCCTAAATAGCCCATAAATACTACCAGGAAACTTAAATGCCTCATTAACTAGGTTGCACGGACACGGACACGGCGATACAGCAAAATCTAAAAATATAGGACACGGACACGGCGTGGACACGGAAATTAAATATTTATTTTAGAGTAAAGTCCAAAAAACATCCCTGTGGTTTGCCCTGTGGATCGGTTTTCATCCCTAAACTTTTTTTTGGCACAAAATCATCCCTCCGTTAGTAAAGTTGGCACAAATACATCCCTCTGTTAGTAAAATCAGTTAATGAGGACTAACGGTGCAAATATATCTCCGTTATCTCCTAACGAAAGAGAATTACTTTGCAGCGTTAGTCCTTAGGACTAACAATGCAATAAAATAAATTGCATCGTTAGTCCTTTGGTATAAAACCCCACTTCTCACTCTCTCTCTCTCTCCTCACTTTAACACAATTTTCTCACACTTAATATTCCTTTCTCTCTCTAGTAATTTTCCGGCCACCACCACCTTTTTCGGCCACGCGCCGCCTGTTGCTTCACCGCCTCCACCAGGTGATAGATCGCGATCTCGTGGTTACTATTATATGGCACACGCGCCATCAATCTCACTCACGCCCCGTAGATCTTGAAAATAAGATTCGGATGTGTGGTTATTTTTTCGAAAGTTTGCATGGTTGAATCGGGTTGAGTTCTAGTGTGGAAATAATCCAAATCATCCCCTCTTTGGGTGGTTTCTTGGCAAACCAAACACCCCCGTGGGCTGTCTTTTGAACCGAGAACCAGCCAAACAAACCACCCCTGTGGGTGTTTCAGTCGCAAACCGAGAATCAAACAAAATTCAAACACCACTTTTACAAAGAGTTTTTACCACACGAAACATATTTTAAATTCGTTTTTAATGAATCTTTAATCCACGAAAACTTGTAAATGGATTTGTATTTGGTTTATATGTAAAAGAAATAACTAGTAGATGTGTGTATATTCAGCATACCACAAGGCCGAGAGGGGGAGGAAAGTGATGAAGGGGTTCGGCTGTGGTGGTTGTCCTTGGGTCGGTTCGAACAAAGAGAGAGAGCAGAAAGATAGATTTCATCTATCTGCTTCTTTCTTTCTTTTCTTTTTGAGAGAGACTGAGATAAGAGAGAGAAACAGATATATCATTTTTTTTTACCTTAGGACTAACGATGCAATTTATTTTATTGCATTGTTAGTCCTAAGGACTAACGCTGCAAAGTAATTCTCTTTCGTTAGGAGATAACGGAGATATATTTGCACCGTTAATCCTCATTAACTGATTTTACTAACAGAGGGATGTATTTGTGCCAACTTTACTAACGGAGGGATGATTTTGTGCAAAAAAAAAGTTTAGGGATGAAAACCGATCCACAGGGCAAACCACAGGGATGTTTTTTGGACTTTACTCTTTATTTTATAAATTAAAGGTGATCGATATGCAGCAACTCATGTGAGGCCAAAACCAATAGTCGGATCATTATTAAACACACAAGCCCGTTCCTGATTTTGATAGCAATCCAGCCCATCTTAACATATGAATACCCGGTCCAATCAAATGAAATACCCGGTATTAAAGTTGAGATAACCCTAATTACTAGTCATTTCTCATAACCCTAAACACATATCTCTAAACATCCGCCTACCAATACTTCTCTAAACTCTCGAAACTCATCTAGCAGTCAAAAGCTCATCTCATCTTCATCATCATCATCATCATCAAACTCAGTTAACATATTTCGATTTCATCAATCATAACTGAACACCTAAAACATCTATCCAATCGAATCAACACAAACATAGGTACAACCGAGCATTAATATTTCTTGTTTCATCTTCGAAGAACACAAGGAGAATACTTATGGCTTTAAGATCTTGTGATAAAGGTCTCGGGTAGATTGATCGATTTTGACCGTGTCCAAATCCGTGTCCAGACGTGTCCAAATCCGTGTCCGGCCCAAACAGCACGTGGGACACGGCACGTGCGTGTCGGACACGTGTCTGAGCCGTGTCCGAGGCGTGTCCGTGTCCGACACGTGTCCGACACTGCCACGCCGAGGTTTTTGCCGTGTCCGACACTGCCACGCCGAGGTTTTTGCCGTGTCCGTGCTTCCTAGCTCATTAACCATTAACCAAATCAACTCACCACTCAGTAACAACGTCAAAATAACCCTCAGCCATATATCAAAACGTGTTCCGGTATATATGTGTCACCACTCATTATTTTATATAAGTAAATCAGTAACATTCTATTTAGGATCTATGTGCTTAATGAAAATGCTATAAGCAATCTCAAAAACACTCATTATTTTGCTATAAGTTAAAAAGCAACTAGGCAAAATATCAAAATTTTCACACAGGTGATTCCAAGAAAGGAACCAGACAATAAGACATTTTCACATTTAATACAAGAAAGACCTAGTCATGAAGGAATCTGGACAACCACAAGCATAAAAGTCTGACTTTTGGCATTGATTTCATATCAAGTTTTTCATTTGCAATTGCTTTGGAACACCAAATTTTTTATATTTTCATTTTTATTTGATGAACCAGTTATAATGGCGTCTTCCATGAAAGGGGTTAAACATCTTGAAATCCAAATTGAAGAGATCAGATTAGCCACCAATAATTTTAATGAAGAAAATGTTATCGGACATGGTGGTTTTGGTAAGGTCTATAAGGGAGAATTGTCTCACTCTCACTCCACGGGGAAAAGCATGGTTGCTTTAAAGCGTCTCGATCGTAGACAAGGTCAAGGAGACGCTGAGTTTCATAAAGAAGTGAGAATGCTTTCATGTTACAGACATGAAAACATCATCTCCCTCCTGGGGTTCAGCAGCGGACGGGATGAGATGATACTCGTGTATGAGTATGCATCTCGTGGAAGTCTTGATGGTTATTTAAAAGATGTCAATCTCACATGGACACAACGATTGAGGATATGCCTTGATGCTGCCAAGGGACTAAGCTACCTCCATGATCCCAGAGAGACATATCAAAGACTTATTCATTGTGATATTAAAAGTGCCAACATCCTACTCGATGACAATTTCAAGGCTAAAGTTTCTGACTTTGGGCTGTCAAAAATAGGCCCCGCTAATCAGCAGAATTCAATTCTAGTCACTGGTGCCTTGGGTACCCCTGGATACTGTGATCCTCTGTTTATGGAGACATACTCCCTCACAAAAGAGTCTGACGTGTACTCTTTTGGAGTAGTATTATTGGAAGTCCTGTCTGGGAAACTATGCTTTGAATTTAGCAATGGTCAGTTAAAGATTTTGGTGCCTATGTGGAAACAAAGCTATGAAGAGAATAAGTTAGATGAGATTATCTTGCAAGATCTCATGCAACAAATGGACCCAAGCTCTTTGCATACATTTACAGACATTGCATATCAATGTTTGCAGAAAGCTCGTGAAGAACGGCCAACGATGTCACGTGTTGTGGAAGAACTGGAGATTGCACTTGAATCACAGGAGTTTCCCGATCTCAGGCTCGAAGTGCTAACAAAGTATGAAGATATACTTATGGCTGTGGATCCTCTTCTAATATACAAAACTGGAAAACAACTCAAAGAGCTTCTCTCCAAAGGCTTAACCATTAATGAGGGCAAAACGGTAATTAGCTACATTGCTTTGAGTTATTTATTTGAAGTTTTATATTGGTAAATTATGTTTAAAAAATGTTAGCCTTTTGGTGGAAATTGACTTCATTGATACCAAATACATATGTATTTTTACTATAAAACTAATATGACTCAGTTTGTTAAAAATGACATCTCAAATGTGTCAAAATTGAGTCATCAAATTAAATCCAATTTCATGTACTTTTTTAAAAATGACATCTCAAATGTGTTCATCTTTGGAGGAAATAAATAATAAATGATTTAGTTTACTCAAAAGGCCTGACCCAATGTTTACCCAGATCCCCATATTGTAAACCCAATAATTTGACATTGTTAACTCGGAAGTTTACTTTTAATTGGACGTGTAGTGCCTGTCTATAACTGAGAAGGGGGAATGCATTGAAAGGATTCACATTGAAGCCTGTCTCAATCCCGCTGAAATTGAAGATGACAGTTTACACCATCCTTCTGATGATGACATTGTTAATTCAAGGTGACTTATTATCCTATTCCTATCCCTTTTGTTTGGAACAGGGAATGAGTTATGCATTTACTGAAAGTTCAAGGGGGTAATCAATTACTACTTAATTGCTGCCTTAATTCTTCTTTATGCAGATTTCCAAGGGGGCGATGTTACCAATATTGGGATGATTTCAAAGCACGTGTGAGAGGTCAATACTTGACACCAAAAATCTCATACACGGTCAACCTTGTCTTCCGAAATAAATATGAATCAGATGTCAACAGACATAACCCCCTAAGATACAAAATAGATGGGGAGGATGAGACAAAAGTTTTCTTAATTTACCCGACAGATATGAGAGAAGATGGATGGTACATTGCTCCATTATATCGGTTCACAAGCCAACACACAACTGCAGACCTTCAGTTTGAGTTTGAACCCCGATGGGCCACATTACGAGTAGCAGGCATCGAGTTCCAACCATCTGAAGAAAAAGTAAGCAGTATATTGTCAATGGTTATGTTATTTATAAAGATGTAAAGAAAAAAAATGACACTTAACCTGAATGCATGCTCACTTGCTTGGTTATGTCATTATATAGGTGGAACTTCAAGTGTTTGAAGAGTACCAAGACATAGTCGAGGTTGCTTCACAATCTCTTTTCTACACATCCCTTGATGAACTTAAACAGATTCTCTCCAAAGGAATCTACCTTAACGGATACAAAACGGTATTCAATTGCCTATGTCAACTTATAAGCCCCACCACATTGAATTTTTTATTTATTATGTTTTAATAAAATTAATACGAGCACAACTAATTCCCAACTTAGTAATTATACAGTGGTTTTCACTTAATGAGAAAGGACAACACTGTCACATGATATCCATGAAAGACTGCTTGATTCCAAATGAAGATTCCACTCCTCCATATGAGTCTCATTACAAGTCAAGGTGACTAGTCCTCCTCCTCTGACTCATCAGTCTTGTTTCAAAAGTATATATAAATCAACGTATTATGTTTTGCTTCTTCTTCTTCATGTAGATTTCCAGGTGGTTTTTATCAAACAAACAATAAGGGATTCAAAACATATGTCAAGACTCAATTATTGTCTCCATTAATGACATACACCGTGAACCTTGTCTTTGACGCATCTTCATGTGGTGAACAAGTGTATGTAGACCTCAAATACAGATTAAGGGGCGAGGAAACAACTTCCACTGTGTACCTTGCAAATAAGAGAAAAGATGATCGCATATATATGGCTGAATTGTATCAATTCACTAGCAATGGGAGTATTGTTGAGCTTGAAATTATGTTTGACGATTATGAAACTAATATAAAAGGAGTAGAAGGCATTCTGTTTCAGCCCCTTGAAATAGTAAGCTGACAAATACCAGTTAACAAGATTAGGTTGGGTCGGGAACAGGTAAAAATTTGTTTGGGTCAAAGCATGTCATTTCAAACATAAAAATAAATTTTTTTCGGGTAAAAATGGGTCAGGCGGGCTAGGTTGACCTGCTGCTTGTTGGTTTTTTTTTTTTTTTTTGAATTTTATAAAATAAACAAATTACATGAAACGTTAACTATGGCTAAAAGATAAATTTTAATAGAAAGTTTTGAACTAATTATGGCCAATGTTGTTTTTGCTTTAAAAAGACTCATTAACATCAATCATGATCCAAAATGTTGGTTATTATCTAATAATCTGATGAACTGCTAAGAGAATTTGAAATTTGAGTTAAAACTAACAAAGTGAACTACTCCGTACTAGAAGAGTTGATTTAATATATTTCTGCGACATGGAAAGCGTGTAAGACGTGCATTTTACTTATTAGGTTTCCGACAACTTTAACTTCATCACCTTTTGAAATGGAGGTTGGGGCAAGAATGACCAATTAATGTCTGATATATGTTGAAATTTGATAGGTGGAAGATCCAATGTTAGAGGATAATAAGGTAGAGGATACACAAACCAAATCAGATTCAGGCATACTTAAAATGTCAAGTGATACTGAAAAGTGGACAATGAAGAAGAATCTCTACTCATGTCTTGGAAAATTGTTCCAATTCAACAATAACACTGCTCAAGAGGTATACTTATATCTCTTATGTTGCTATTGTGCAGCCTACGAACACAGTTTCACATGTTTATAGAGAAGTACTACAGAATTTTTAAACAATTACTAACATACATATATATATTTTTTATTGATAGTGGTCTTATCTTAATAAAAATGAGAAGAAATGTTTAATGCTATCAGCTAGAGCGTCTTTCTTAAGAATCGAAGGTCAATCTACTTGGTGCTCTTCACCCGAATCAAGGTTCTTTCTCTATCTTCTTGCCAATTTTCTTGAACATGTTTATGTCTTCTTCATATGTATCCACACTGTGCTAATATTTATCCAAACAAGGAGTTCAGACACTAAAATCAAGAATAATTAGGTTGGTTTTCAACCACTTAGGAAATTGGGACTCCGGATCCCAAATAAAAGTCAGGTACTTATTATTTGCAAAAACTAATGATCTCATACACATTTCTATCAAGATACCCAAACCATTTATATGCATTCTAGCAAATTAGAGTAAAACATCTGTATCTTGAAACAAACGCTTTATGAGTATTTCTCTTGCAGCCAACTAACAACATGTATTATTGGCAAGTTCTGCCAAATTTGACATATTCTTATTTTGAAGTCACGCTATTTTTAACCGAAAATGAGATAAAACTAAAATAAAGTTTTAAAATCTAGAAAGTCATAAAAAACTTGAAAAATCCGAATTCTCGTTAGAATTTTAACCAACACTCACATTTGCCTTACATAACAATATTCCCATATTGTTAACCGACAATGGACATATTTAAAACAATAAAATCATTCAAGGATTAAACATGCAAATATAGGATAACAATTATTATATGAATGAATAACAAATACCAAGTATCTATATTCATCATAAAGTAATAATTGTCTATCAATCCCAATTATCCAAATACTAAAACAGATATGCATGAAAATCATTTAGTAAGTTGAACCCTAATGTTTCCAACATTCTCAACATTTCTTTAAAAGAAAAACTAAATAGTTATCTGAGTAAACTTTCCGAATACTTATTTCAAATATCACATATAGTGAGTGATTTGAAATATGAGATGAGTGTCTTATCTCATATTCTCATACTATTGCAAGAATTATAGTATGGAGATGTTGTCTTACCTTGCATTAGGTAGTAAAAGTCAACAACATACTGAAAGTCATCTTTACAGTTTCTAAAAATGTAAAGTATTCTCATTCATTAATGTGTAATGCAACAATGCTCTATGTTGAGCATAACTAGTTAGCAGATTTATCATAAAAGATGAAATCCTACTACAACTAGTATTAATAATCCTCTAGCATCATTTGTACTTATACAACACTATGCTTTATAATTCGTAAACATTTATAAAACAATAATCTAACCTCTCTCAATTAGATATTGTTGTTGTCAGCTCATTTTGTTCTTGTACAAAAGCAACAACTAGTCTTATACACAATATAATATATACATGATGAATCTTTAGCTTAAAAACACAAGGTTTCCATCCATGTAAATTATTCCAAGTGAAATATATCATTTTAAGACTTGCTCAAATAATATATTGCATTTGTGTCAGACTTAATTTTCCGCATTTGTTTATTCCAGATAAACATTTATTCCAATGTTGTTTGTTTTATTCCCTAAATTCTAAGTGAAGTTTCATTCCAAGCTTAAGGATCAATATCTAGCTTAAATAGAATGATATCTTCAACATGTAAATTTTAAGGAAAAATACATTGCTCCCACTCAATGTCAGATATACTCAAGAGATATCTTAATTCAATTAGAATCATATTGTAATTAAATTCAAGATCTCAGCTCTTAGATGCATGATCCAATCCAAAATATAGATTGCTCAAATTTTGTATACTACATAATGATAATATAAATTCATAACCCTTTGATTACACACCGTCCTCGCAAAAAGGTAATCATAAAGAAAAGTTATAAAAATCTAATTGTCATATTCAACATACAAATCACATGTATGACAATTAAATATCTTTATATAATTAATGCATGTATTATATAAGAATCTTTAATCACAGTCAATTGCTTAAGTATGATTAAAATCTTCTTATTAAATGCCAAACATTAATATGTATACAATTTTATCCTTGTGAGTCATTCTTCAAAGGAAACTCATTCCAACCTCATATGATAACTGTTAGGCGAAATAACAATCAAGCTCAAAACTCGATTTGCCTTTTAAGGACCGCATCTTATCATTCATAGTTCTAAAACATTTATCAGATTCAAGATGTGATAATATATTTTAGTAGTTAGCTGATTTACAATAATCTTTTAACTTATATCCCTCAGCATTGATATAAAATATCACTCAAGTGATGAGGCATCCTTTCAGATTTATGAATGAGAGTAATCATTATACTTCGGTCAACATTTTCATGTTTAACCTTAGTGTGACATTAATAAGTGCATTTTAGAAGGTTAAGTATTTTGTTCTCAAAAATTTTGAGATATGTATATACTCTCACTTACTTATGTAAGTAGAGACAATTCTCTAAATACTAAGTATTTAAGCAGCAATAAATTGTTCCTTATTGGGAACCACAAAATACATTTTAAGTTCTCATCTCAAGATTTGTTAATAAAATGCTTCATAAGATTTTAACAAATTCAGAACTTTAATCAAGACATAATGGAATTCCTTCCAACAACTCAAATTAGGGTTTATTGAAAAACTCTAATTTAGTATCACTCTTTAACCAAAAGTTCTAGCAATAGTTTTGTGTTTCGTCAAGCTAGGAAGAACATCAAAAACTACAATCTTCAAGCTAGGAAATGCAGAATAATCAAAAATCCAAAAGGGTTTATGATTCAATTGGTTTGAGTGGTAAAACCTCAAATCCCTAATGAATTAGGGTTTTTAGTTATTGGTTGTCTTGAATACCTTCTAGGTTTGAACTCTATTGAGTGTATCCATGACACACGCAATTTCTAACCTTGATATGTTTTTGGAGGTAGAGCAATTAAAGCTATCAAGAACCAAACAATATGAATAAGGTTTGATCCAACACATTAGACATACCATAATGAAATGGTATACTATGAGTTATTAGAATTGTGAAACTATATCAGAATTCTATAGATAACTTAATTCTCTTAGGACCAAATACTTGTCAATTGGGTCAAGCCAAATTGCATATAAAGTATTTACGAACCAAGTGCATGCAATAATGTATATTCGTTGAACAATACAAGAAACTTATGTTCACGTGTTCACAAGAAGACAAAACTGTTCAAGGATTATATGTTCATGTGTTAACAAGAAAACAGAACATTTCAATAATACATTATAAATCTTTGAATAATTCAAAGGCCTTATGTTTATGTGTTAACAAGAAGACATAACACATTTACTATATATACTTTATGTTATAAGTCATTGATAAATTCAAGGACTTTATAATTATGTCTTAACATGTAAGCATAATTATACTAACAAGAATAATCATGAACGCAAAATCTTGAATTCTATAGTAATTTCAAGTTAATTTTATACTTCAGAATTATGATCATTATCATATAACCATGATTATGTTGACTAAAACATGTAGTCAAATGTTGAAGTATCTATACACAATATCATGACATTTGAATGTAGTAGGGAAACAAACATCTAGCATGTTCAAGTCCTAGTAGAATCATTATTAGAATGTAGTAGGGCAATAAACATCTCACGTGTTCAAGTCCTAGTAGAATTCTTATATTTTACATGTAGTAGGGCATTAAACATCTAATGTGTTTAAGTCATAGTAGAATTATTAGTTTCCTTTACCTTGCGGTCAAGAGATACTAATAATATTGTTGTTCCTTGCACACACTATGAGATTTCTCCCACTTGTGAAAGGTACAACATCATATTATGAAAACAAACAACACATAATTGATTGTTCAAACGATATGATAATGTCATAGATATCATAAGTAGTTTTAGAACCATAACCTGTAATAAGGAATTGTGCATTATTATTCTATAGATAACGTTTCAGGAAGCGACAGTAGGAAGGCAACGAGTTATCTGATAAAATAAAATGCAATTTTCCTTTAAGCAATGGTTGTTCATATTCAGAAAGTAATGAATTATTTCAAAGCTAGTTTGAAATGATATGGTTGACTAACGAAATAAATCCGTAGCTCCATCGAAATTGACAACATTACATGAATGATATTTCAGTAATAAAATGCAATTGCTCCCACTGGATTTTTCAACATTACAAGTGTTACATTTCCAGTAGAAAGCATATAGCAGTTTTATTATAATTTCCTATTCTCTTCAATTGCCTACTAGTAGCATGTACTTAGGTATTGAACAGAGTATATGAAGTTCTACTTACATAGACAATGTACTAGCCATTCATTCATTCAATTAACTTGAATCTTTAGCACGCAATTCCTCCTTTATCGTCTACAAAGCTCCAAGGGTATTTAGCACTTTAGGAATAATAAGAGTCCAAGAAGATTGCCTAGCAAATATGCTAGTAATTTCTTTACTCTTTGCGGTTTAAACTCATACAACGTGACAATTGCAGGATGTTATTTATTTTGGTAGCTCTAAACACAATGTTTCCAGTTACACAAAATATTCTATCTTTCAATTAACTCTAAACCACAAAAGGGTAATGAAAGATCATAAATGAGTTTACCAATTAGTAATCCTATCTTAGTTTGTCAACTAAGGAGAAAAGATAGGTATAAGTCTCACTCTTCTTACTAGGAAAAGAGACTAAGTTTGTCTTTCAAAGAAAAACAAATTTGTTTACGAATTATGTTGCAATAAGACAATTAATCAGAACATAAAAAGTTCAAATCTAGTATTTTCGATAATTACATTCTTAAAAGAATTAACTACCCAATTAATTACTAATTAAGACTAAGATCCATCTTGCAACCCCACTTAATTACCATAGGTCCGACCAGTGTGTAAAAAATAGGACAAGAGGTAAGCGACGGCGTTAATTGCAAATGCAACTCTTAGATTTATGACCTTTGTTTAAGGCATTAGTATCAAGTAATAATGTCAAAAGCATGTTTAGTTCTCATCTTATGCCTCGGGTCCGAGGTCCGACCGAGTTAACTCGATATAAGTCGACCAAGTATGAACGTGTAAAAATAACCGGAGGTCGACCAGGAGAAATAATTACCATGGGTTGGAAAGGCCCTTAGGTCTGACCAGAGAAGTCAATCCAAGTGCACGTGTTCATAGTTGGATGGCATAGACTTAAAATTAATAAATATGTATGCACATATAAATGTGGTAAAAGTCGTGTACAAAGAAGCATGCAAAACAACTTTGTAACACTAATTTTAAAAACTTTTGTAATAACACTGTAGTGATCATCATGGTTCACGGTAGCTCCAATCGAGCATGTGGAGGCAGAGGACCGGTGTAAGTCAAGCATAACCTTAGACATCCTTTCAAGGCGATGCGCACTTCTTTAAACCCCTTTTGAGTTTGTTCTAGTGGGTGAGCCGTACATCCCTAGTGTCCATAGCGTCAAGTTTTTAAATTCTTGAAAACGTGTTTCATATGTTAGGTCACTTTATTTTACAAAAACAATTTTCCACGAATCAAATAGCAGGTCACAATGAGCATGGTATTTAGGCGTGTAAATAAAGACCAATATTAATGTTATGGTTACGATATGTATTATTCCATATTGCATACAATTAGGTGTCAAAGCAAGTAATAATGCATATATAGGAATCACAAACACACAAGCATAAACATCAATATAAATAACCACATATTGTTCCGAGTTCTCTTGCGAGTCTTCCCCAAACGGAGAACCATAAGACCGTCACTAGGATGTAATACCTAGATCGCCCCATACATCACTTAGAAAAGCAATTGAGTGGGTCTTGTGGCCGGAAAAACACATAAAACATGGCAATCTCAATTAACAAGTAATTACGCAATATTATGTATTTAATAAACAATATGTAATTCTAATTATCATAATAATTCTAATTAACAATTAATAAATTCAAATTAACTTTTAATTCTAATTATCAAGTAATTTTAATTAACATGTAATTCTTAATTAACAATTTAATTTTAATTAACTAGGTAATTATAATTCACATGTAAATTAAATTCAAATTAACAAGTAATTTACAATTAACAAATTAATTCTAATTATCAATATAATTTTAATTTGTGTGTGACTAGTTATTATTTATTAAAAATTGACAAGTATTGCATGTAATTGTCAAAATAAAATAAAACAAATAACTGAATTAGGTTTCATGCAGCCGTTTAAAACATGTTTATTAATTAAGAAACGTGTAACCCATAATCGCAAAAACGAGTTGGCTCGTGATGCCACTGTTAGGATTTTAGAACAAGTTAACCAGTAACCTCTACGAGTACGCAGCGGATAAAGATCTAGTAATTGCAATTAGGTTAAGCACGTAATTAATAAACAAATAATTAATACAATATTAATTAATTAAAAGGGATAAAGAAAAGCTAACCTTGCTTGGCAATTGATCTCTATTAACGGAACAAGAAACCAATACGAAACCTTAAGTATCTAAAATAGATACCTCGAAGAGTATCACACACAAATACTTAAACCAAGTACGTTCGATAAATGCTAGTCGAGAACGTTTAAACCAATCAACACCTTGAATTACTTGAATACCACGGACAAGAAAACTAAACCCCTTTGTTGCTATACCATGTTCAACCAGGAACAAATAGCAAAAACTCACAAACAGCAAAACTCTAAAAACACTTGGATTAATAAATTAATGCAAGCTTTGAATTTTGAACAAAGACATACTAAAACCTTAATTAGATGAGTTGTATCCAATCAGTAGGACTAGAATGCTTTTATCGTTTGACTGAGAGTAAAAGGGATAAATATTCTCTTAGTTCGGAATAAAATAATGAACCATATAAATTGAGTTAGTGATATTATAACCAAGAGTTGAGATCCATGTATAACTCAAATTTGTCATAGAACCAATTAACCAATCACATTCATTCATTTTTATTTTCACCTTTTTAAAACAACATATCTTGCAAACGGCAAATCTTCGTTACAAAAAATACATTATCGTGACGAGAATTAAATTATCTTTCTATAGATATGCATTGTTATATACTTTCCTGAACTTTTTTTTTAAAGTTCGTCCATAAAATCGATGTGATTTTTAAAATCACATGTGATTCGTAAAAATCAAATCACATATGATTTTAAGAAATCACATGTGATTCTTACAAATCACGTGTGATTTTTCCGACGAAATTTTTAAAAAGTTCGTCGAAAGTATATAACAATGCATATCTATAGAAAGATAATTTAATTTCGTCGAATGGTATAATTTTTTGACGTAACGATTAACGATTTATGAGATATTTAATTTTCAAAAAAGGGTGAATATATTTTTAATAAAAGAAATGAGTGGCTATGATTGGTTGATTGGTTCTATGGCAAATATGAGTTCTATAATGAACTTTTCTCTTATAACCAATCGTTCCAATTCAAAACGCATGAGTGTTTGTTTATATATGCTTATAAACCAATTACAACTTGGGCTCAAGACTTGTCGAACAAGCTACAAAACCCAAACAACCCCGATCAGTTACTAGGCCCAAGGCAAACATCAAATTCGACCCAAGTTAAATGGTAAAACGTCCATGGGTCGTTTGATTGGATCGGGTATACATGCATGCAATAAACGGGTTCAATATATTCAAGTATTAAACGATCGACACGTACTCTCGTGTTTAACGTGTGTGCCCCCATCGGCTCACACACTTCTAGTCGTTTACGTGTGTTTATAACTCCCACAAACCAACAGTGGACATCACCATAAAACTCATTAGCATAGGCTTTGTATCGTCAACAATCATTGCCCCAACTCCTTTTGTTCATCTCTAAAAAATTTATAATTTCTTTGCTACCATACAAAGTATACAACAGCAGCTTCTAAGGATGCTCCATATATTGTCTCTACAGGATCTAGATTTTAAATAACATCTTGCCAGTCATAAGCTAACCCATTGAGACCCACCGTTAGCCAGTTGACCCATAGTGCAAAGGTGCAGTTGAGAAAAAGTTGACAATGTGTTGACAGTTATTACTGCATACCATCACTGCACTTGTCTTGTGTTTGTAACTCCTCTTGAATTGCTATTCATAAGAATTTATGGGACTTCTTTACTTTTTGAGTTATTTCATACCTGTAGCTTTTCACACATCATTTAAAATGGGCTCTGAGATGCTTGTAACTTGAGGATACTTAGCTTCATACAAGCATCTATGTTAGATATAGTTATGCGAAACTCCAATAGTACTCCAGTTATCATGCTACATAGAAGTGGATTCTCCATTCCCTAATTTATAGACATTATGATACTTTATTATTTATCTCGCATCTTCAACAAATTCTTCCATCCCCTAATTGTCTAAGTTGGCTTCTACTATATGGAAGCATTCAACACTCTCCGAATCTATTACATATAAGATGAATTTCTTTGTTCTGCAGATTTAGAGAAGTGCATGTAATAACTGGCAACAACTACTTTGGAATTGTGAGTCAAATACAACTCACAATGCTATCACCTGAAACTGCATATGCAAGTTACCTTGTATACAAATTACCACAAGACCGGTCCACATTTGAGGCTCCTTTGAAAGTGAATATTGGTCACCGCTCTAGTGATCCTTGGTATATCTATTTAGCAAGCCCTCTGAACACCCCAGTTATCGGACCAAAGTTTGATGAAAACTGTTACAACCTGCTAAACAGACACAAACTAAATGCTCTTCCAAGACAAAGGAGTGATGATTGGATGGAAGTAAAAGCATGGGAGTTTGAAACCCAGAGTACTCCCACAACAGTTTCAATGCATCTTACGATACAGCATCCAGTTAAGAAGGATCTTAGTGGGCTTATCTTACATGGGATTGATCTTAGACCCATATAGATTCTCTTATTTTAGTGATGATGGGGGCATCTGCAAGATTCAAGTACATGTAAACCCATCAGTTTGTTTTTTTCATTGAATGTTAAAAGTATAATTTCAATTTGAAGTTTTTGTTTGGCAATCAAGATTCGTTTGCATTAATTAGTTTTAAAGTCAATTTATGGGAGATGTTAAAATGGAATTTTAAAGTTGACAATTGCATTTGTTTACAGTGTAATAGTGTACTTAAGGGTGTCAACAAAGCCGGCTCGACCCGAACCTGACCCGGACCCGATTAAGCTTATTCTGGCCGGGTTGCTCGGGTCAATAATTTTACTCGGGTTATTCGGGTCAACTTAACTAAACCGAATACTAAGGTCGGGTATCGTGTTTGCAAATATTTGGCTAACTCGATCGGGATCGAATCGACCCAAATAAAGTTTTATTTATTTATTTATTTTTATAAATTATCTATTTTAACTAATTATCATTTTACTCATATACGGGCTGACTCGAACCTGACTAACCGAAATTCAAATAGGGCGGGTTCGTGTATGTTATTTTTAATCTTGACCAGACTTTTACCCGGCCCGAAATAAACCTAGCATTCTAGCAAAATGAGAGTCAGAAAAAAAATAGTCCCTGAAAAAAGATTTAACAAGCTAGGACTCTTAAAGCGTCTTTCATAACCTTCATTTTATGTCACCAATGTAAATGTTTTCCTAGAGAGCTTCACACCTGATCAATGAAGCCTTTCACACTTTTTAATTAGGTTGTGTGTTAATATGCCGCATGCCCCATTACGATAAAGTAAATGGACTATAGAAACCAAAAAGAGTTGTCCGTTATCCAGTCTTACATATTTGTTACTTATATCATGTTGTAACATAGCAAAACCGTAAAGACGTACAGTACACACATCGCAGTTAAAGTAACCCAATGGCTTCAACGGCAGAAGCGCACCTGCTTTTTAATTTGTTGGGCGTACTGATAAAGTAATGAGCACACCACGAGTTTACAGAAAGACTTCCCCATCAATGCACAAGCCAATCATCCTCGTGTACGAGTTTGCACCTCAGGGTTTAGAGCTGACAACGTAATACAAAGTTTAAATAATATGAAGACTTAAGCATTCAATTAAACAAGTTTATGTTACTGTCCCTTGGAACATCAACCAATAATGTTGGGCCTATCAAGAAAAAAACAAATCAACCCAATCATACATAATGGTGGTCAGAACTTTCTTGATGGAGCAAGTAAATCTTTCCTTGATATACAGGTTTGGGATTGTTCAAAACGACTTATATAGATTCCATAGGAAATTCTAAACACCCTTAACTTATCACGTAATTCAAATCCAGTTTCAGTTACCCAAACACTAGAAAGTTATTACTGTAAATGCTACTTTAAAAACCCAATTATTAGATAACCACTTTCAAGAATATAATTGGAACGTTAACATGTCAAGCACTTAAAGAGCTCAGCAAAAGGTTGATATTTTTCTATCTCAAAGTCAAGCTCGAATCCAATTATATGGTTTAATATCATATATTTACGCCTAATGGTGTTTTATGAACATTTGGCATGTGTAAAAAGACGATCGGCCACTGCACCCGACCTTATAACTAGTTATAGTCATTGTCCAAACCTAATCCGCGTTTAATAACCGGTGCGTACCCGAGCCAAAGACTAGAATACGGATAACGGTAAATTAATTTGTAATACCAAAAATCTGTAAATGCACGGCATTATAAGTATCAAAATGAAAGCACGAATTATAATTACGCACCAAACAAATTTAATTAAAGTATAATTATTAGTTGTAGTTATAGTCTCAACCCCGTACGTGTAATATAACATTACAAAACATTAAACAATGTCATTTTTTACAGGGTCAATGACATATCGACAAAAAGGAATTTTTTATTCACTCTATATAGACTGTGGTCAAAAATTCCAAATATAGACTGCTCGATTGCATTTTTTTTTTTTTGCTCGACTCCAGTTTTATTTTTTGCTCGACTTCATTATAATTTTGCTCGACTTCCCCTTTTTGAAAAAAAAAAAAAAAAGTCGTCCAAGCTGAAAATCAAGTTTTTTTGGGGTCTATTTAAATAATTAACTCTTTTAATATGTATGTATTTTAAACAAAAAAAATTTTAATAAATTTGATTTATATGTAAATCTCATGCATACAAAAAAAAAAAAAAACTAAACAGCTTATGATTCATGACAAGCACAAAAAGGCTCAAATAAAACACCATTCGTTTCACAATCCACCGGAATATTCTTCCGTCCACCACTTTCATCACCGGTCCGGCAACTTTCATTAATCATTCACTTGTAAAATATTAGTGCTCCTTTCAATTTCATCATCACATCAAATTAAACGTTTAGAGGCAAATTCTGTTGTTGTGTTTAGTACTAATTTGATATATGTTGATGCTTTTGTGTGAATTTAGTCTTTTAAAATTAAGTTAGTAATTTGGTGTTAAATTCGATGAATTTAGTTTTTTGGATTATGCGATGATAGGGATATGTTTAGGGGGTGTTTGGATTTGATTATTTTATAGGAATAAATTAGGGTTAGAGTAGTGGGTCGCCTTGCTGTTGTAATGTGTTCTTTTCGGTTTGGTATTGAAAGGGTGCTGTTAATAAAATATTAAAAAAACAAAAAAAAAACAAAAAGGCTTAACTTTATGGGCTTATGAGCTTGAGCTTGTGGATCGTTAAGTGCACACTCCATAAGCTCAATGTGATATGCTTATAAACTAAAAAAATCGAGCTTTTAGTTTCGGCGTTTCCAAATTTCATAGAGCAAGCTAAATTCAGACACGCCCTTAGGGATCAAAAAATCGAGCTTTCAGTTTTCAGCTTTTGAGATTATACTAGTTTTTACACCTCATTCTTATATGCTTTAATCCTTATACCCCACACACAGATGATACATATCTTGCTCACGATATATATATATCTTATATATATATATATATATATATATATATATATATATATATATATATATATATATATATATATATATATATATATATATATAATAAAAGAAGGTTTTTTAAATTTGCCATGTCATTTAATCCATGTGTCACTTATGCCATGTCATTAAAGCCATGTCACTAAATCCACATAGCATTGTAAAATTACCTTACAACCCCTAAATTGAATTATATTTGTTTGACTCAATTAATTATTTTTGTTACACATGCCATATTAACAATTCCGTTTTCAAATCTTAGAATTGATTCCACATATTTTTCAGATTTTAAAATTCTCTCTTTTATTCAAATTTCACTTTCAATTTTAAAATTTCATTGTTGTCAATAAGCCTCTCAAGTCTTATGAAAGTCTACATATTTTTGATTTCGCTTTAATTGATTATTCGATCGTAGACGATGAGAAAAATGAAGTTAATCTTGCTATCTTAATCTATATATCATTAGCAGGTATGTTAGCCAGTCGGGCTACAATTGGTGTGGGTTTTTGTCTTTGTATTTTGGTTGATTTGTATAAATTATATATATAGATATAATGGAATTTCTTTCCAACATCTTATCTCGAAACCTTGTAATTCCTTTTTGTGACGTTCACAAATATAGATAGAAGTGCTACCTCAGTGGTATCTAGCTTTTTCAAATGAAATGGCTTGACAAAAAGAAAATAAATTTGAGCATACAAACATACATTATTTTCCTTAATTAGTAATTAAACAAATACTCTCTAAATCTAAAATTTCTATCCGCTGACTACTTGAAGTGGCGAGTCTAAACAAATTACTATACTAAGGCTGGGCACAGTGGGTAAAATAATATCGGTTGGTCATGTGTTTTTTTGGTCGATGACCGATATCAAGATCGGTCAACTCGAGTGTGGTTTATGGTCACTATATCGGTCGAATGCATCAAAAATTGAATATCGGTTCAATTTTCGACCGATTTCAAAACTATACCACCCAACCACATTTGATATTTAATAAAAAAAAACTTGGTCATCGATCGTGGCAACTTGGTCGTGTCTGATCGTTAAAGAGAGAAAGCTGATGTGGCAGGGGTGACCTGGGTCACGAGTGTACCCAGCCTCATGGTTCAATTCTTAGTAGGGCTGTAAACGAACTGAACGTTCAGTGAACATTTCATGAACGGTTCGGTAAAAAGTTCGTTTATGTTCGTTTATTTATTAAATGAACGAACATGAACAATATTTTACGATCGTTTAGTTAAATGAACGAACATGAACAAGAGTCACGTCCGTTTATTTATGTTCTTGAACGTCCGATTATGCGTTCGTTTATATTCATTTATTTATTTATGTTCGTATATCAAATATTTTAATTGTATAATTTTTAAATTAGTTTGTTTAAATAAAACGACACTTATAAAACAATATTAGATGCATAATTTAATAAAGTTTATGATTGTTTCTCAATGTGCATTTATGTTCGATCGTTTATGTTCGTTTAGCGTTCGTTTAGTGTCTTAATGAACGAACATAAACGAACATGAACGACTCATTTTCTTAATAAACGAACATGAACAAGAAATTTCGTCCGTTTAAGCGTTCGTGTTCGTTTATTTTTCCGGTTAAAATTAAATGAACGAACATGAACAAGGCTCCGTTCGTGTTAGTCCGGTTCGTTTACAGCCCTAATTCTTAGACACAGGCCCAACGAGATTTAAGTTGAATAACTCACCTTAGTATTAAAGCAAAGCTAATAAATTTACAAATTTTTGTAAGTTGCGTTATGGTTTTCATGGTTTAATACTTTAATATAAGCTACTTATATATATTTAATCATTAGTGATTTGAGAATGTAATTAAATATAAAAGATTATTATATGACTTTTTTACTTATCTCACTTGCTTTAAGCATATATTTTGCGAGCAATTTATTGTTAGCAACCCGTGATTTATCACGGTTTATATATATATATATATATATATATATATATATATATATATATATATATATATATATATACACATTCTTGTCGGGGTATTTCATGAAGTAGTTCTTTTACCCTCGGGTAAGGGTTTGACTATTGACATTCCCATACCCCGCTCCGGCAGGATTGGGATATGCAAAATTTTTATTTTTAACCATTTTGTATATTAACCTTCTTTTTCTAATGATAAGGTGTCTTGTAGGTCTATTTTGTTGTGTGTGGTTTGTTTGGTTGTTACATGCACTTTATAATGGTTTTACTAAGCTGGGATATCTTAATTTAGGACACAGGAAAAAGATTTTGCTTGTACAGTTACGTTTCGCATGATTATGTTATTGTGTTTTTATGCTGTTATTGTTAATTGTAATTGTTATTTTCAAGGGTTTAAACAATAGATGTCATGTAAGGGTTTTTTTTTTTTTTTTTTTTTTTAAGCGGATAAACAGTTTGAAGTGTTTGGGAAAAAATAAGCAGCTTTTAAGTACTTATTTATTAGCAGAAAAACAAAGCAATCCCAGACACCCCTGTTAAATCTTTGCTTTTCTACTTATTGTTGTGGCAAAAACAACAGTTTTCAATACGCAGTATGGCACATGTTTTTTTTATAAAGGCTGCTAGTTGGCTTAGATTGAAAATTTTGTAAAGAGATAATATCTTATTATTACGTGTCTAATTTTGCTTATTTTACAATGTGTTCCTTCACAAATAATGTGCATAATTATGTTGATGCTTTTTGGTCTACAAATATGATACGAGTTTTAAGTGAAAGTCAAAAAGTCAACACAACACCTTTCATAACTGATTTTCAAACAACCGTTTTGATGTGAAAATCAGTTAATATCATTCCTTGTATAAATTCACTTCTTTGTAATCATTTTAGATCTATCTTTCAATTGTAAACAATTTCTTCTCTCTATAAACACCCACATTATCATAATAACAAATCATCAATTTGTCCAATACTCTCTTCTTGATTTTGAGTGTTCACAGATTGTTGAGATCTTTACCATTTCTGAAATCTAAAGATCATATTAAGTGGTATCAGAGACATCAATCCTGCACCTATCCACCACACCAAACTGAATTATGTTAGAATCCAGTTATCCTATCAAACTCAGTTACACCACCCAGTTCTTGATCTTCTAATCAACCACCATACTGACATAAACTCCGGTCATTCTAGACCAATCCTAAATACGTTCTTGATTAGATTAGGATTCCATTTCATACAAACGTTTAGTTTAGGATTGTATGGTGGTCAATTCTTGGTCTAATTGAATCAGGTGGATCTTTCTGTTCTTTTGTAAAGAAGTAACCATGGTGGGTACAAGATCCATTGAGAGTGCCAGAAGTGAGCAAAAAAGGAAACTTACAATGGAGGATCTAATGAGAACCATCACTGAAATGGGTACCACAATTAGAACTTTGGAGAATAGGCTGAATAATGGAGAAGGTTCCAGTCAAAGGAATGGCAGTCTTGGAACTCAAAGTCGTAATCAACAAATGCAGTTTAGTAGGGTTACCAAGATTGAGTTTCCAAAATTTGGTGGAGGTGAAGATTTTAGAGGTTGGCTATTTAAGTGTGAGCAGTTCTTCAAAGTAGACAACATTCGAGATGACTGTAAGGTAAACCTTGTCTCAATTCATTTACATGATTTAGCCTTGATGTGGCATAGACAATTTGTAAGGTATCCCGGGGAATATGTGTCTTGGATTGTGTATAGGGAAGCAATACTGAAAAGGTTTCAGTCTGTTTATGATGATCCTTTGGGGGAAATCAAGAAACTCAAACAAGTAGGTACTGTACAAGACTACATTGATGCTTATGATAGATTATTGTGTAGAGTAGACTTGCCTGATGAATAATGCATGAGTTTCTTTATGGTTGGTTTACAAAGTGAATTGAATTAGCTGTAAGAATGTTTAGGCCAAGATCTCTTGCAGAATTGTATGGGTTGTGTAAGTTAGAAGAGGCTAAATTATATGTTGATGTGCTTCATCGGGGTTTTAAATTTGTAAACAAGAATTACCGGTTAACTAGGAACACATTCGGGCAAGTATACCCTAGTCGAGTTGTAGTATAGTATATGGTAAATCAAGGTCGTCCCAAGAGACTTGGTTGCACTACAAGTGTCGTTTATTTGTTTAAGCAAGTAACAAGTAACTAGTTGATGGTTATGATTGTCACGGATCAAACCAACAAGAAAAGCATTATAAGAACAAGTAACAAGTTGATGGTTATGATTGTCACGGATCAAACCAACAAGAAAAGCATTATAAGAACAAGTAAGTATCAAGACATTCATCATTATTCCAATCAAACACAAAATCTCAATAATCATATCAATAACAAACATCTTTAAATAGAAAAGTAACAAGGTTTACCCAAAGTATGAATTACAATAGGCAAAGATGAAGGATTATAGCACTCCTTCAAGCCTCCAATCAACTACAATAGTTCTACCAAGCCGGAAAATGATGTCCAAACGCCTTCAACAACCCTTGAGCACACTACACGAATTTGGCAGAGGTTTGTGGTCTTTTGGGGAAGATAAGTTGGTGGAAATTTGTCCTTAAGGGTGGAGGCTTGAATTTCACACAAGTTGGGATAGGATAGTCGGTGGAAACTCGTCCTTAAGGGTGGAGGCTTGAATTTCACACCTTTGGTGAAGGTATTGAGTGGGTGTGTTCTCGAGTTATGGTTTGCTCTCTAGGTGGAAATTCGTCCTTAAGGGTGGAGGCTTGAATTTCACACCTAGAGAGGAGTGGTGGTGGTAGGAGAGGTGTGAGAGAAGATCTCTCAAGTTGTGGTGCATGAAATGAGGTTGCAAAGGCCTCTATTTATACTTGAACCAAGGCCTAGGGTATTCAATGCATTTCTTGGAGGCCAAGGAGCTTGGAAGGGACTAGAATACATGTAGGAAGGGACTAGAATCGTTTGGAACAAGTTTGGAGTCTTAGTAGTGCAGAAATGGCTGTCCAGGGCTTCCCAACCGAATCGGTTGGGCTCCAACCGTTTCGGTTGGTCTTGCTGACTAGTCTCCAACCGGATCGGTTACGGGTTGTGACCGATCGGTTGGAGCAAAATCACAAAAAGTCATAAACGGCAAAGTTGTAGATCTTTCTCTTAGCTTTTCGTGTCCGCGAACGGGGGGTCAAACGGAGTCCGTATGCAAAAGTTATGGCCAAAATGGTGAAGGTGTGTCGGGAACAACGAGTCTTCCAATATGTTTTCGTTTTAGCTTCTTTTCTTCATTTCTTTCTCGTTTCCCTTCTTGAACTTTATTATTGAGTATTTGGACCACTAACTTGATGACTTTATCTTCTCGAATATACTTCACAAGTCTTTCTTTGGTCGGGAATTCTTCGTATATGGAGAAATCTTCGTATTTTACTACTTTTTCCGTCTTTTTCTCCACTTTCCTGTATTTGGCTACAAATGAACTAGCAAACGCACTTTTGTATGATTAAGCATTAAAAGCATATGATTATAGCCAAATAACACACGTAAAAACACAGATAACGCTACTAAAAACATGCACAATTTGAGCGTTATCATATGTGATGAAACAGAAGCATAAGACACCACTTTTACCAACACCAAGGTTCCAAAACTCAATCCCAAACACTGGCCCAAGACCCTTATCTTTACATGCACCTAATCCTAATTGGAGAAATAGGGTTGTGACTGTGCCAAACACTCCATTAAGGAGACAGTTAACCTAAAAAGAGTTATGAGAAGAGGAAAAAGAACCAATGTTTTTATTGTGACCAAAGATATACTTCAGGGCACAAATGTAGTGGTCAAGTGTTTTCTCTTGAAGTTATAGGAGAAAACAGTTAAGAGGTGTTGGACAAAAACTCTAATGGTGGTGAAGTGGAAGTTGAAACAGAGGAAATAGGGGAAGTGATTGATTATGTGGCCCAAATGTCTTTAAATGCCATCAATGGTACTACCACTTACAAGACCTTGAGAGTTTATGGTAATGTAGGGAATCATAAACTTCACATTTTAATTGACTATGGCAGTACTCACAATTTCATGGATGTTAATACTGCTAAGAGGTTAGGTTGCAGACTTAATAGTACTTGTCCTTTTCAAGTAGTTATAGCTAGTGGTGGTAAATAGACTAGTCGCTTGGTCTGCAAGAAGTTTAAATGGAAGCTACAAAGTGAGGAGTTTGAGACTGATTTGATGCTCTTGCCTTTGGGGGGTTGTGAAATGGTACTTGAAATCCAATGGTTATCTACATTAGGTTATATACTATCTAATTTCAGGGAACTAAGGATGCAGTTTAAGCATAAGGGAACGACTGTGTTGTTAAGAGAAACACAGAAGACTGGATTGCAATGGAAACAAGGAAGAAAAATGCAAATCCAAACACCCAAAGATGATCTGTCTTCTATGATGCTATGTGTTTACCCAACAACCTCACTTAACATGATTGAAGCAACCAAAATTGAGTCAGATAATGCACCAAAAGAGGTATCTGAGTTAGTTAAGGAGTTCACAGATGTTTTTGCAGTACCTACTACCCTTCCAGCCCTCAGAACTTTTGATGAGTGTCTAAATACTCATCATTTTTTATCTCGTTAGAATGCCAAAACATCCGAAAACACTCGAAACACATCAAAATGATAAAAATATCACAAACAAGTGTTTTATATGTTTTAAATGCAAAACATCAAAATCGATGAAAACGTATCAAGTTTGCATAATTGGCGCTTTAGTCCCCAAGTTACAAAAGTTGTCAAAATTTAGTCCCTGGTAATTCAAAAACTTGTAAAATATCATTTTAGGTCCATGAGATTCAAAAGTTGTCAAAACAAACCCTTTAAAGTTTCAAAAATCACAAAATGACAACTTTAGTCCTTTAACTTTGAAAATTGTCAAATATAGTCCTTGGTTAATTTAAAAGTGAAAATTATCAAACATTAACCTTGTACTATTTATAAATGACAAGAATGGTCCTTATGATAAACTTTGGAGAAATTACAAGTTTGGTCCCTAGAGTTTCAAAATTGGCAATTTTAGTCCTGGATTTACAAAATGGAAAATAATCAACAATGGTCCTTGTACTATTCAAGATTTGGCGGTTTGGTCCTTGTGATAACCTTTGGAAAATTTTCAAGTTCAGTCCTTCAACTTTGGCGATTTACATTTTGGTCCTTGTTATTTAACTACAAACCAAACGGATCCTAATAAACCAATCCAAAGCCCAATCCAAGCCAAAACACAACCCGCCCAAATTTTAAAAAAAGAAAACCGCCATCCCTGTTTGTCTTCTCCCACCCTCTGTAATCCCAAAACCACCATGGTTTCTCACCTCCACCTCACCCTTTCCACCTCATTCACCTTTCCACTCATCCCCTCCTCATCATCAGCCCAGCAATTAATGCTTCCCACCATGTAACCTTCTTGTAGCACTCTCAAACACGCTTTTGCTTTCCAAATCACCCTAAACCCATTCCTACTTCCCAACTTGTCCCTACACCTCCACAATACTCCAAAGTTCTTTAATTGAACTAAAAGCGCCTCAAGCAACCTTATCTCAATTTTGGCGCCAAAATCCAGTTTGATGGCTAGGATACGTTTGATGAATCAAAGGTGAGATTGTTGATGGGATATGATCGAGACATGTGGGGAGTTCAAAAGGCTATAAAGAAAGAGGAAGAGTGAATGGAGAAGATATCTAGAATAATTTTAATTTAGCTTATGTCGTTTTATTAAATTTCAAGTTCTAGTGTTTGTTTAAGCTTTTAAGCTTGTATTTCATGTTTTCAATGTGAAATAAAACTTTTGATATCATCAATTTCAAGTTTCAAGTTCTTATCTCGGTTTATGCAAAATTTTCATTATCCAAAATTCTCATTATGGTGTTGAATGTTGTTGTTAGTTGTTAGTTTGGACTCATAAGCTCACATAAGCTCCTATAAAGCTTATTCAAGCTTTTAGATACCTTAAAAGCAGTTTAGTATCAAAACACAAAAATTCACAAAATACCAAATAATTAGTTAAAAATAAAAATCACATGGAGATGAAGAAGAAAGTTTGGAGCGGGGTATATTTTGGATTGCCTTGGGTTTAGTGCTTATTTGGAAGCTCTAGGTTGTGTTTGTATGCCTTGGTTCTCGTGATGTGCTTAGAAGCCATTTGTAAGCTTTTGATCATTTTTTGCATTTCTTTGTTTTAGTTGTCTAGTAGTTGTAATATCTGTTTATTAGTGATCACTAGTCATAATTAAGTGTATCTAAGCTTTAAAACCAGTGGTTTGTTCTTTTAAAACAGTAGTTAGTAAAAATCTCATTTTAGACAGTTAAATTAGCTTAAGCTTAAATTGTTAGTTGTATGTTGTTATTGTTGTTAGTTAATGCTTCATTAGTCTCATTTAATGATATCATAAGGTTTGTAATCAGTAGCTTGGTCTATATCTGTGATTTGCTTTGAAAACTCACAAAAGACAGTCATTAAAAGGGTGTTTGGTTTTGTTCTGTTAACTTTGTGTTTAAGTTGTGCAATGTTATTGCTTTTGGTTGTTACATGTCTCATTAGGTCCTAATAACTCGGTTCAACAAAGAAAACTAGTCCTTCATAAGAATCAAAAGTCAAAATCTCATATAATTGCCTTTATCATAATCCTTTGTTGGGATTTTGAGTTGCAAGAATCATCACGAAGCTTAAAGCTTGTTACTATAGCCTAAGTTCATCTCATTTCAGCTTAATACTACTTAATCAGTGCTTAGATTTAATTACAAGTTCATATAAGTCAACCTGTTTAAATTTCTTAAAAAGTCAAAATGATGCCCATTGCACAGTTATGCAGTCCATATTGATAAGCTCACAGATTACTTGTCAGTTGGTCTTAGCTTTTGAATTTTAGCTTTTTGTGAAGCCAACCAAGCCACCTTGAGATCCCAAGCTTTAGTTTTCACTTTGTAGCTTATTTACCAGGGCTGCTTGTGACTTGTTTTTGTCCCATTTTACATTTAACGCATACTCGGTGAAATGGTAGCTTTTCATAAGCCCTCATAAGCTCCTCATAAGCACCAAAGTGCATGAGCTTGGATTTTGGAAAGCCCACCAGGTCTACTTGTTACCTCAAGTCTTTTTTTTGATTTTTAGCTTATTTAAGAGCTTATTTTAGCCTTGAACATCTCTAGCAAACCAAACACGCTTGTTTCATAGATTTGTGCTTATTGTGCTTATTAGCTTATTTAAAGCTTATCAAATGTTTATTTGTTCCTTTTAGCTTTACTTGAATAGCTTTAGCTTGTTTATTTCTTATCATACTTTTTGGTTTCAATAGCTTGAGCTTATTTGAGCTTAAAGTCTTTAAGCTAATTTTCTCATTTTATAAACTGTTGAGATAAATTAGCTTATTTAGAGCTTATTAGTGGTTTTAGAAAAAGTTGTAGTTGAAAAAGTTGCTTATTTAAATGTGCTTAACAAGTTTGTAAAAGAAATTCAAAAATAAAATGTTTTTGCAAAAGGGGTAGGCGGGCTCGAACACGAGACCTCCCCTTATGAGAGTGATAGAAGTGTACACGGAACCATTGCGCCTTGGGTCTTTTCTCGTTAAATTCTTACAAAACTTAGTATTTAACCACGTTTTATTCATTTTAGCTTATTAAGCTTATTTAGCTTATTTAGAGCTTATTTTAAATAGCTTTTTCAACTTTTTTAATTTTCATGTCTTTGTATTAGTATAAAGTATTTTTATAAAAAGTTTGATTTTTCTAATTAGTTTTAGTATTTTTAAACATTTAATTAGTGTAAAAACTTATTTAATTCATAATAAATAATATAAAAGTCTAAAAAATATAAATCTTTTTTCTAAAATTTTCTTTTGTCATATAGTACGTAATAAAATTAGTTTTACATTCGTAGGCCTTTTATTTCATAAATTTTACGTTTTGCTTGCGCTCAACAGTAATTTTTAAACGTAACGCTGCTTTCATTTTAAACCACGTTTTTAGGTAATTTAGGATTACGTTTTAGTTAATATAGTTTATTTAAGTCATTTTATTTTATAAAATCACAAAACATCATTGTAAAAATAGTGATAGCGTTTATTTAATATATTTTAACTTTTAATTTCTTTTAATTTGCATTTAAGTCATTGTAATTTGTAAATCTTTTCTTTAGGTAATTATCCATCAAAACCTTCGATCACTATCCTTAGTGATCATTCTATCATCGATCAAGTGTTTATACACCAATTCATCCTCCGTGGGACTTAACGACCGAGGAATCCACTATATTCCTTCGATCTTCATTGTATTTGGTTTCGAGCGTTTTAAGTTTGTTACGGTTAGCCATTCACAAGTGGTTAGCTTGAGTGATTAAACTTGATTGTTTAGCACCAATCAAATTTTGGCGCCGCGGGAGGTTGTAAGCGTGTTCTAGCATTTTCGGACCTGTACTTGCACATATACCACGTTTGTAAAAGTTTTCGTAAAGTTAAATATAAATCAAAAGTTCATTAACACTTTTCCTAAAGTGTTAAAACACCAAAACAATATAAAACAACAAAACAATCGTAACGTTTTCTAGCTTGTGTTTCTTTTAAGGTGATTCTTAAAGAAATACGATTTGGTTAAACGAGACGATACCAAAAATATTTTCCAAAAGTTTTAAACCCCTTTGCACAAATCATACCTACGTCTTTTCGGTGGTACTTAATTTATACATAAAATCAACCACCGCAAATCAAGGCAAAGGCACTACCTAACTGGGGTGCGACCATAATAAGTTCCCGAACATCGATTTAAAACTTGCCTTTGTGTCACTTGTGATTTGGTGTACCTTTTTCAAAGAAGCCATTTCATTTGTGATTATTGGTTAAGTTCACTTGTGTTTTGCCTCATTTGTTTTGAAAATTGATTTTATACTTAGTGCATGCGCACTCGTTCTTCGATTCTACAAGTCCACTTTTCGAACTTGGAAACATTCCTCGTGAGACGTGAGGACGTTCGGCTCCTTCACCGTGATCGAGGAACGTCTACCACCACCACCACCGTCGAAATGGCGAAGACAAACCCATGAATGAGCTTCTCCAAGCACCCATCGAGGGTTACGGAGATGCCATTGTTGTCCCACCATTGTGGTCGATACCTTCGAGCTCAAAACCGGGTTACTTAATCTAGTAACCCAAAGCCAATTCTATGGTTTTGAGCGGGATGATCCTCATGCACACATTCGATGGTTTAACAAGATTGCATCAACCATCAAGTACAAGAATGTCCCACATGAAGCTATCAAGCTTCTTCTATTCCCATTTTCTCTAGAGGACAAGCCGGAATTGGCTTGAGAAACAACCCCTCGCTCCATTGAGACATGGGAAGATCTAGTTACCAAGTTTGTTAACGAATTCTATCCTCCATCCCGAACCACAAGTCTTAAGAATGAGATAATGAAATTTTCTCGAGATTTGATGAATCATTCGGGAGGCATGGGATCGTTACAAAGAATTGCTCCGCAAGTGTCCACATCATGGTTTTACCGAGTTAATGCAAATGGATACTTTCTATAATGGTGCGAGACAAGTCGACCAAGACTCTTTGAATGCCTCCCGGAGGTAATTTCCTTAGCAAAACCACCAAAGAAGCCTTACAAATCATTGAAAACAAGTCCCGTGTCCGTCCTTTCCGCACAAAGACATATCGACTCGGTCTAATGTTGGACCTTCTACTTCATCTCATGTGAGTACATCTAGCACCGATGCTAAGATTGATAAACTCACGAGATATTGTTCGAGCTTTGGTTCTTGCTAACCAGAAGAAAGTCACCTTCACTCAAACACCATCACATGGTGAAGTGAAGAAAGTTGAAGTTTGTGTTACTTGTGGTGGTCCTCATGCATACTACAACTGATCGCCACCGATGGTAGTCCGTTTGAAGCAAATGCTATAGCCGGTACTTCAAATCAAGGAGGTAATCAATACCGTCCTCGAATGAACCAAACTACCGTGCTAACACTTATCGAGCACCACCGGTTTTAACCGAATCCTAACCGAATCGAATCAACCTAGAATGAACCAAGGTTATCAAAACCAAGGTAATTTCTATCTGGACCCAATCAAGGTTTCCAACAACAAGGGAACCTTCATCAAAACAATTTCAATCGTGGGAATCAATTTCATGGGAATGTGAATCCTAATCAAGGAATTTTCAACAACAAGGTCCTAATCAAAACATCCGACCTCGAATTTCCCTCCACATCCTCCGCCATTGTTCCAAGACCATCATCGATGAGTTGTTGAAGCAATTCATGAAATCCCAAGATGAAATGAACAGTTGTTGGTCGGTCGATTGCGATCTCAAAAGTCTTTAAATGATCAACCCTCGGGCTCGGAAAACTTCCGAGCAACACGATCGCTAACCCGAGGGGCGATGCTAAGGCGATCACAACCAGAAGTGGTGTTTCATACAATGGACCCGCTATTCCTACTACCTCTTCTTCTTCTCTCCCTAAGGTAGTGGAAAGTGAACCGAGGACACACAATGGACCTACGACTCCAATGCCTCCTCCACTAGGAGAAATGAGTCAAGTTACCAAGGCAACAAAGGACAAGGAACTTCCTATTGATAATGGAAGTACCACACACGTCCTACCTTCGGTAGTCCAACCTCAAGTTGTCCAGAAACCCAAGTCTAATCCAGGAGTTGTTTTTGAACCACTGTAGCTCCCGTTGAAAATACCAAATCCAAATCTTCTATTCCTTATCCATCACGTTTGAATGAGCAAAAGCTCCGTGAAAAAGCTAGTCATCAAATGGACAAATTTTTCCAAATTTTCCAAGAGTTACATTTTGACATAAGCTTTGCGGATGCTATCATGCTGATGCCCAAGTTTGCATCAACTCTCAAACACATGTTAAGCAACAAGGAAAAGTCTGTTTGAAATGGCTAAAACTCCTCTTAACGAGAACGCGCTCTGCAGTTATCCACGAAGAAGCTTCGAGAAAAGCTTGGAGATCCCGGAAAATTTCTCTTACCTTGTGTATTTCGGGAATGGTTGAATGCTTTGCCCTAGCAGATCTTGGTGCAAGCATAAACCCGATGCCTTATTCAAGATGGAAGAAACTTTCTCTTAGGAACTTACTCCTACATGCATGACTCTCGAGCTTGCAGATCGTACAATATCCCGTCCTCTTGGCATTGCCGAGGACGATTTGTGAAAGTAGGAAAGTTCCATTTTCCGGTGACTTCGTGGTTGTTGATTTTGATGCCGATCATCGGGTTCCTCTCATTGTTGGTCGAGGATTCACGAGAACGGGCCGTGCTCTCATTGATGTATTTGAGCAAGAAATCACATTGCGTGTTGGTAATGAAGTCGTCACTTTTAACCTTGATCGACTTGAGGTACTCCGCAAATTATGATTACGAGTCGGTTAACCGAATAGATATCATTGATGTTGCTTCGAAGAGTACTCTCAAGAAGTTCTTGGTTATTCTCATAATTCGTGAGTGGGATACCACCACATCTTCTCAACCTATCATAGCCAATTCTACTCCTTCTCTCACTCCGTTTGAGGGAAGCAACTTCATCTTGGAAGAGATTGAAGCATACTTGGCTAGTGATTACATTCCATGGGAAATTGATCACGCCCAATTGACATTGAGGGGACATACTTCTCATTGAGAAGTTGCTTAATGATGATCCATCATCGCCCTCACACTAGTGATTCAATTTCGATGAGATTAATCAAAATGAGATTAACGGAGGAGATTTTCTTCTTGAGAAGTTGTTAAATCATGACATTTCTCCTCCACTCCTCCCGTCGAACTTCATAACAAGGAAATCAAATCGGTTGAGAAAATCAAGAATTTCCGAGGTTGAGCTTAAGGACTTACCACCTCATCTCGAGTATGCATTTCTTGAAGGTGATGATAAATTACCGGTCATTATTGCTAGAGATTTGAGTAAAGATGAAAAGTCGCTCTCATAAAAATCTTGAAGTCACACAAGCAAGCAATTGCTTGGAAACTCTCCGACATTAAGGGTATCAACCCCGAGTTTTGTACTCATAAAATCTTGATGGAGGATGACTTCAAGCCGCTAGTTCAACATCGAGAAGAGTAAATCCAAAATCCATGATGTTATCAAACAAGAGGTTATCAAACTTCTTGATGCAGGATTGATTTACCCGATCTCGAGATAGTCCTTGGGTTAGCCCAATTCATTGTGTTCCTAAAAGGGTGGCATAACTGTTGTCACAAATGAAGATAACGAGTTAATTCCAACTCGATTGGTTACGGATGGCGTGTTTGCATTGACTATCGTAAGTTGAATGACGCCACCGTAAAGACCATTTTCCTCTACCCTTTATGGACCAAATGCTTGAGAGATTAGCAGGAATGAATACTATTGTTTCCTTGATGGTTTCTCGGGTTACTTTCAGATCCCCATTGATCCAAAGGATCAAGATAAAACCACATTCACCGCCCATACGGAACTTTTGCCTATAGACGTATGCCTTTTGGCTTATGTAATGCTCCCGCACGCTCCAACGATGTATGATGGCCATTTTCCACGACATGATCGGGGAAACAATGGAGGTGTTTATGGATGACTTCTCGGTCATTGGGGATTCTTTTCAATCATGTCTCTCCCATCTAGATAAAATGCTTCAAAGGTGTGAAGACACCAATCTTTGTCTAAACTGGGAGAAAAGTCATTTTATGGTCAAAGAAGGCATAGTCCTTGGCCATAAAATTTCAAAGAACGGGATTGAGGTAGATAGAGCAAAAGTCGATGTTATTGCTAAATTACCTCATCCTACTACCGTCAAAGGTATTAGGAGTTTTTAGGTCATGCCGGTTTCTATCGTAGATTCATACAAGATTTTTCCAAAATCGCCCTACCTATGACCCATCTTCTTGAAAAGGATGCTCCTTTTATCTTCTCACCCGAGTGCATCATAGCTTTTGAAACATTGAAGAAAAAGCTTCATCAAGCACCCATTCTCGTTGCTCCGATGGGACTTGCCTTTTGAGCTCATGTGCGATGCAAGTGATTTTGCTATCGGTGCGGTCTTAGGGCAACGAGAAACAAGCATTTTCACCTATTCACTACGCAAGTAAGACTATGACCAAGCTCAAACTCATTACACCACCACGTAAAAAGAGCTATTAGCCGTGGTGTATGCATTTGAGAAGTTTCGCCGTACTTAATCTTGACCAAATGTGTAGTGTATACGGATCACTCGGCTCTCAAATATCTCTTTGCAAAACAAGATGCAAAGCCGAGATTGCTCCGTTGGGTTCTCCTCCTCCAAGAATTTGATATCATCATACGTGATAAAAAGGAGCCGAGAACTTGGTCACGATCATCTCGTCGATTAGAAAACCCTCACCAAGATGTTTTCGAGAAAAGGAAATAAATGAAACATTTCCTCTCGAGACACTCAATGCGGTTTCTTTTCGTGGAAACTCTTCTACCCCATGGTTTCTCGACTTTGCAAATTACCATGCGGGTAACTTCATAGTGAAAGGGATGTCAACCCAAGCAGAAGAACAAATTCTTCAAAGATGTTAAACATTACTCGGGACGACCCTTTCTTATTCAAAATCATGCGGATCAAGTCATCCGACGGTGTGTTTATGGACAAGAAGCTCTTGACATTCTCAAAGCTTGCCATCTTTGGACCCACCGGGGCCATCATAGTCCAAACTACACCGCCAAAAGGTGTTTGATTCCGGTTTTATTGGCCCACAATCTATAAGGATGCCCACGATTTTGTCAAAACCGTGACGCTTGTCAACGTCATGGAAATATATCTCAAAGAAATGAAATGCCACAAAATGCCATTCAAGTTTGTGAGATATTTGACATCGGGGTATTGACTTTATGGGGCCATTTCCATCTTCTCGTGGTAACAAGTACATACTCGTGGTCGTTGACTATTTGTCAAAATGGGTTGAAGCAAAAGCTTTACCTACAAATGATGCCCGAGTAGTTGTGAAATTTTGAAATCTCTTTTGCGTGTTTGGAACTCCTCGTGCTATAATCGGTGATCGTGGTACACATTTTGTAATGACCAATTTGATCGTGTCATGCAAAAGTATGGTGTTACCCACCGTCTATCTATCGCATACCACCCCAAACAAGTGGGCGGTGGAAGTTTCAAACCGTGGTATTAAAAGAATCCTTGAAAGGACAAGAGGTGAAAATCGTGCATCCCGGTCGGATAAACGGATGACGACTGGGCTTTTCGACACGACTTACAAAACACCAATTGGGTGTACTCCATACAAGCTAGTGTACGGAAAGGCATGTCATCTTCCGATTGAACTAGAGCACAAGGCTTCTTGGGCCTTAAAACATGCAAACTTCGATATCTGAGACGGTACCGGTGATCACGAAAAGTTCAAATGAATGAACTAAATGAACTTCGTGATCAAGCTTACGAGAACTCTTTGATCTATAAACAAAAGACAAAGAAGATTCATGACTCTAAAATCAAGAACCGCGTTTTCAACGTTGGTGATCGAGTCCTTCTTTTCAATTCTAGATTGAAGATTTTCTCGGGAAAGCTTAAGTCCCGTTGGTCCGGTCCATTTACTATCACTAAGGTTTATCCTTATGGTACCATTGAGTTATCTCACCGATGGTCCAAATTTTAAAGTGAATGGTCATCGATTAAAGCATTACTTTGGAGAGGACATTCCCACCGTGATTGTCCGGATCTACAAACATTCCCCATGAACCAATGAATGCGGGATCGAGTCAAGCTAGTGACTCGGGAATCAAAAATAGTAGCACACACCATATGGGTTTTCATCCATATTTCGTCTTCTTACCCCTTTCTACCACCCTAGTGTGGGGAGTTTTCCACTGTTGTATATATCAATCTCTTAAAAAAAAAAAAAAAAAAAAAAAAAAAGTGTATATATCAAAAACAAAATAATGGCCGTAGTATTTCCTTTTATGTTCTATGTTTCGCATAACCGCGGTACTTTGAATATTGAGGGCAATATTCATTTCTAAGTGTGGGGAATTCTCACGAATTTCATCATGTAATTATTTCACCCAATTCCCGTTTTGGCCAAAATTTTTTGGAGTAAGTGTTTTCACTTACTCAAAGCAAATGGTAATCATCCGCCATGTCTAACCCACATAAGGATTGGCTAATCCAGAGCAAACGGCTCTTGGTAAAGATATCTCAAATCCGTTTATGGCTTACAATTTGCCTAAAATTGTATGGTGTTCAACTCACCATATCTTTAAACTAGTGAAAAGTTGGCTAGCCCGCAAGTTTATGGCTTGTGGTAAAGGCGATTGAAAATCCATAATTGGTAATCGGCTCACCAAAGATAATATTGATAATTTATCTAAGAGTTGGCTAGTCCGAAGCAAACGGCTTCGGTAAAGACAAATCAAATCCGTTCAAGCTTATGATTTGCTCAAAATCATTTGGTTATCATTGTACCAAGGTTCTTACTTGAACTAAAACAATTGGCTACTCCGTAAGTAATGGCTTTTGGTAAAGAGATAAAATCCATTAATTTTTCTCAAATCATTGCTAGGGACTAGCAATATCTTAGTGTGGGGATTGATGAGTGTCTAAATACTCATCATTTTTATATTGTTAGAATGCCAAAACATCCGAAAACACTCGAAACACATCAAAATGATAAAATATCACAAACAAGTGTTTTATATGTTTTAAATGCAAAACATCAAAATCGATGAAAAACGTATCAAGTTTGCATAATTGGCGCTTTAGTCCCCAAGTTACAAAAGTTGTCAAAATTAGTCCCTGGTAATTCAAAAACTTGTAAAATATCATTTAAGGTCCATGAGATTCAAAAGTTGTCAAAACAAACCCTTTAAAGTTCAAAAATCACAAAATGACAACTTTAGTCCTTTAACTTTGAAAATTGTCAAAAATAGTCCTTGGTTAATTAAAAAGTGAGAATTATCAAATATTAACCTTGTACTATTTATAAATGACAAAAATGGTCCTTATGATAAACTTTGGAGAAATTACAAGTTTGGTCCTCAGAGTTTCAAACTTGGCAATTTTAGTCCCTGGATTTACAAAATGGAAAATAATCAACAATGGTCCTTGTACTATTCAAGATTTGGCGGTTTGGTCCTTGTGATAACCTTTGGAAAGTTTCAAGTTCAGTCCTTCAAGTTTGGCGATTTACACTTTTGGTCCTTGTTATTTAAGCTACAAACCAAACGGATCCTATTTATAAACCAAGCCCAATCCAATCCAAATAACACAACCCGCCCAAATTTTAAAAAAAGATAAACCGCCATCCTGCTTATCCTCCTCTCCCACCCTCTGTAATCCCAAAACCACCATGGTTTTTCACCTCCACCTCACCCTTTCCACCTCATTCACCTTTCCACTCATCCCCCTCCTATCATCATAGCCCACAAGCAAATTAATGCTTCCCACCATGTAACCTTCTTGTAGCACTCTCAAACACGCTTTTGCTTTCCAAATCACCCTAAACCCATTCCTACTTCCCAACTTGTCCCTACACCTCCACAATACTCCAAAGTTCTTTAATTGAACTAAAGCGCCTCAAGCAACCTTATCTCACTTTTGGCGCCAAAATCCAATTTGATGGCTAGGATACGTTTGGTGAATCAAAGGTGAGATTGTTGATGGGATATGATCGAGACATGTGGGGAGTTCAAAAGGCTATAAAGAAAGAGGAAGAGTCAATGGAGAAGATATCTAGAATAATTTTAATTTAGCTTATGTCGTTTTTATTAAATTTCAAGTTCAGTGTTTGTTTAAGCTTTAAGCTTTGTATTTCATGTTTTCAATGTGAAATAAAACTTTGTTAACATCAATTTCAAGTTTCAAGTTCTTATCTCGTTTATGCAAAATTTTCATTATCCAAAATCTCATTAATGGTGAATGTTGTTGTTAGTTGTTAGTTTGGACTCATAAGCTCACATAAGCTCCTATAAAGCTTATTCAAGCTTTTAGATACCTTAAAAAGCAGTTTAGTATCAAAACACAAAAATTCACAAAAATACCAAATAATTAGTTAAAAATAAAAATCACATGGAGATGAAGAAGAAAAGTGGAGAGGGTATATTTTGGATGGCCTTGGGTTTAGTGCTTATTGGGAAGCTCTAGGTTGTGTTTGTATGCCTTGGTTCTCGGTATTGTGCCTTAGAAGCCATTTGTAAGCTTTTTGATCATTTTTGCATTTCTTTGTTTTAGTTGTCTAGTAGTTGTAATATCATTTCTTAGTGATCACTAGTCATAATTAAGTGTATCTAAGCTTTAAAACCGATGGTTTGTTCTTTTAAATTTGTAGTTAGTAAAAATCTCATTTTAGACAGTTAAATTAGCTTAAGCTTAAATTGTTAGTTGTATGTTGTTATTGTTGTTAGTTAATGCTTCATTAGTCTCATTTAATGATATCATAAGGTTTGTAATCAATAGCTTGGTCTATATCTCGTGATTTGCTTTGAAAACTCACCAAAACAGTCCATTAAAAGGGTGTTTGGTTTTGTTCGTTTCTTTGTGTTAAAGGTTGTGCAATCCTTTGCTTTTTGTTGATTCATGTCTCATTAGGTCCTAATAACTCGGTTCAACAAAGAAAACAAGTCCTTGTTCATCAAAAGTCAAAATCTCATATAATTGCCCTCATAAGCTCCTTTGTTGGGATTTTGAGTTGCAAGAATCATCACAAGCTTAAAGCTTGTTACTATAGCCTAAGTTCATCTCATTTAGCTTAATACTACATAATTAGTGAGTAGATTTAATTACAAGTTCATATAAGTCAAACTGTTTAAATTTCTTAAAAAGTCAAAATGATGCCCATGCACGTTGTTGATCCATATTGATAAGCTCACAGATTACTATTAGTTGGTCTTAGCTTTTGAATTTTAGCTTTTGTGAAGCCAACCAAGCCATCTTGAGTCCCAAGCTTTAGTTTTCACTTTGTAGCTTATTTACTAGCTTGCTTGTGACTTGTTTTTGTCCCATTTTCATTCTCTTAACTGCATACTCGGTGAAATGGTAGCTTTTTCATAAGCCCTCATAAGCTTATCGGTGATAACCAAAGTGCATGAATTTGGTTTTTGGAAAGCCCACCAGGTCTACTTGTTAAGTCCAAGTTTGTTTTCAATTTTTAGCTTATTCTTAGAGCTTATTTTAGCCTTGAAGGTCTCTAGCAAGTCTGCTTGTTTCTTGTGCAATTTAGTTATTGTGCTTATTATAGCTTATTTAGAGCTTATTTGTGCTTATTTTAAGCTTAGTTCTTTACTTGCTTAGCTTATTGTTTATAGCTTATTTCTTATTCATACTTTGGTTTCAATTTTGGAGCTTATTTGAGCTTAAGCTTCCAAATAAGCTCTTTTTCTTTCTTAATGTTGTTGAAATACTTTAGCTTATATAGAGCTTATTAGTGGTTTTTAGAAAAAGTCGTAGTTGAAAAAAGTGCTTATTTTAAATGTGCTTAACAAGTTTGTGAAAAAAAAATCAAAAATAAAATGTTTTTGCAAAAGGGGTAGGCGGGCTCGAACACGAGACCTCCCCTTGTGAGAGTGATAAGGTGTACCAGAACCATTGCCCTTGGGTCTTTTCGTTAATTAGAGTTTACAAAACTTAATCTCTTAACCACGTTTTACCCGTTTAAGCTTATACGAGCTTATTAGCTTATTTAGAGCTTATTTTAATAGCTTTTTCAAGTTTTTATTTTTATGTCTTTGTATTAGTATAAAGTATTTTATAAAAAGTTTGATTTTTCTAATTAGTTTTAGTATTTTTAAACATTTAATTAGTGTAAAACTTATTTAATTCATAATAAATAATATAAAAGTCTAAAAATATAAATCTTTTTCTAAAATTTTCTTTTGTCATATAGTACGTAATAAAATTAGTTTTACATTCGTAGGCCTTTTATTTCATAAATTTTACGTTTTTGCTTGCGCCCAACAGTAATTTTTAAACGTAACGCTCGTTTTCATTTTAAACCTAGTTTTTAGGTAATTTAGGATTACGTTTTAGTTAATATAGTTTATTTAAGTCATTTTATTTTATAAAATCACAAAAACATCATTGTAAAAATAGTGATAGCGTTTATTTAATATATTTTAACTTTTAATTTCTTTTAATTTGCATTTAAGTCATTGTAATTTGTAAATCTTTTCTTTAGGTAATTTTCCATCAAAACCCCATCGATCACTATCCTTAGTGATCATTCTATCATCGATCAAGTGTTTATACACCAATTCATCCTCCGTGGGACTTAACGACCGAGAATCCACTATATTCCTTCGATCTTCATTGTATTGGTTGAAAGCGTTTTAAGTTTGTTACGGTTAGCCATTCACAAGTGGTTAGCTTGAGTGATTAAACTTGACTGTTTAGCACCAATCATTACCAAATTGGATTTGAGTTCTGGATACCATCAAATTAGACAAGTTTCCAATACCAGTAATAGAAGAGTTGATTGATGAATTGCAAGGCTCTATGTACTTTACCAAATTGGATTTGAGTTCTGGATACCATCAAATCAGAATGTACCCTCCTGACATAGAGAAGACATCATTCAAAACACATGAAGGACAATATGAATATTTGGTAATGCCCTTTGGTCTCACTAATGCCCCCTCTACCTTCCAAGCCCTAATGAATTATGTATTCAAGGAGTATTTGAGGAAGTTTGTGTTGGTCTTTTTTGATGACATACTTGTGTATAGCCCCACTTTGGAAGATCAAGTGCAGCAATTGAGATTGGTTCTGCAAGTTTTAAGGAAGAATACACTTTATGCCAAACAGTCTAAATGTGTTTTTGGTGACAGAAGGTTAAATATCTTGGGCATGTGATTACTAGAGAAGGTGTGGCTACTGACAGTTCCAAGATTGAAGCCATAAGGAATTGGCCAGTGCCTGCTAATCTCAAACAGCTGAGGGGATTCTTGGGATTGACTAGGTACTACAGAAGATTTGTTAAGAATTATGCAGTTATCAATCACCCACTAACTCAATTGCTCAAGAAGAATGGGGTTGTTTGGTCAGAAGCTGCACAAGTAGCATTTGATAAGTTGAAGTTAGCAATGGTACAAGCCCCACTTCTCAAGTTGCCTAATTTTAATAAGTTGTTTGTTATCGAGACTGATGTTTCACAAGGAGGTATTGGGTAGTGATGCAACAAGGTGATCATCAAGTAGCTTATTACAGCAAAACCTTAGCTCCTAGACACCAATCATTGTCCACTTATGAGAAGGAACTATTGGCAGTTATACAAGCTTTAAGTAAGTGGATAGGGTACCTCCTGGACAGACACTTTAAAATAAAAACAGACCAATTTAAGTTTAAAATTGTTGGAACAAAGAATTACAACACCCACACAGATGAAATGGCTACCTAAATTGATGGGGTTTGATTATGAGATTTTGTATAAAAAAGGGAATGAAAATAAGGCTGCAGATGCTTTGTCAAGAATACCTACCAGTGCACAGTTGCTACACTTAGCTCTTTCCACAATTTCAAGTGACTATATGCAAAGGATCCTTGATTCTTGTAAGGCAGATTTGGACTTGCAGAAGATTGTAACTGACTTGGAAGACAATGCTCAATCACGCAAACACTACAGTTTGTTACAAGGGTAGCTAAGAAGGAAATGAAAGTTAGTAGTTGGTAAATGATGAGCAATTGAGACAAGAATTACTCCACTACTTTCATGCTGATCCAAGTGGTAGACACTCAAGGGGACAAGCTACTGTCAAAAGGATTAGCAGCTTATGCTATTGGAAGAAGTTGAGGCAGCAAGTCAAGGTTTATGTGGCCAACTGTGGAGTCTGTCAAGCAAACAAACCTGACTTATCTGCTTACCCTGGGTTGTTGCAGCCTCTCCCTATACCTCAACAAGTTTGGTCAGAGATTTCCATGGATTTTATAGAGGGTCTCCCACCTTCTAATGGGAAAACAGTGTTGTTTGTGGTAGTAGACAGACTAAGAAAGTACAGTCATTTCATTTCAATGAGTCATCCTTTCATAGTTGTACAGGTAGCACAAGCCTTTTTGGATAATGTGTAAAAGCTTAATGGACTTCCTAAGGTAATAATAAGTGATAGGGACAAGATCTTCATCAATTTATTTTGGAAAGAGTTATTCAAAATGTTGAAGGTCAGTTTGCACTTGTCTACTTCATATCACCCTCAAACTGATGAACAAACTGAAGTAGTCAATAAATGTCTAGAATGTAACCTAAGATGCATGTCAAGAGAGAAGCCCAAAGAATGGTCAAAATGGGTTTCTTTGACTGAGTATTGGTATAACACCAATTACCATACTGCAACCCATGTTACTCCCTTTGAAGTACTGTATGGTCAACCACCTTCCAGTCCAATAGCCTATGTTCAAGGTCAGAGCTCAGTTGAAAGTGTGGATAGATGTTTAGCTGCAAGGGAAGCTACTATTCAGTTGCTCAAGTTCCACTTGGAAAAATCACAACACAGGATGAAAGCAATTGTTGATGCCAAAAGAACTGAAAGAGAATTTGACATTAGTCAATGGGTACTATTGAAACTGCACCCTCATTGGCAAGTCACTGTGAGGATGGGAAAATACAACAAGCTTAATCCTAAGTACTATGGGCCATTTCAGATCACTGAGAGGATTTTCCACATCTTTCAGCTCAAAAAGTATAAAGGTCCAACCCCTACAACAACTCCCATGTTACCAAGGTGCAATAGTGAGGGTGAACTAGAAATTATGCCAGTGCAAATTCTTGATAGAAGATTGGGCAAGGTGGCACTTCAGCTAAAGTTTTTGTTCTAGTCAAGTAGTCAAATGGTACTGTGGATGATGCAATATGGGAACTGCATAGTGACATGGTCAAACATTTTCCTGATGTTGACATTGATGCTTGAGGACAAGCAATTTCTGAAGGAGGAAGTATTGATATGAGTTTTAAGTGAAACTCAAAAATTCAACACAACACCTTTCATAACTGATTTTCAAACAACCGTTTTGGCGGGAAAATCAGTTAATATTATTCCTTGTATAAATTCAATTCTTTGTAATCATTTTAGATCTATCTTTCAGTTGTAAATAATTTCTTCTCTCTGTAAACACCCACATTATCATAATAACAAATCACCAATTTGTCCAATACTCTCTTCTTGATTTTGAGTGTTCACGGATTGTTGAGGTCTTTACCATTTCTATAAATTGAAATTTAAAGATCACATTAAGATAAAAGGGTTTTGGTGGAAAGATGAGCTCTTTTTCAGTAACACAGAAGAATACGCCTTTTTAGAAGCATCACGTAGAAGAAGAGTAGAAGAAAAAGGTACGACCTTCGTAGACATTTATTAACGTCGTGCAGTTGTCTATCTTTAGTATGAATTTGATCGGAAGTTTAATAAAAAAAATGTATGTATGTAGAGGGCTGTTGTTTCAAGGGGATTCTTCACCTGGTTCAAAAGCCTTTTCTCGAGGAACAATTAACGATGAAAAAGTGAGACCTAAATGCAGGTAGTGGTTGTCTATAACTGAGAAGGGGAACGCATTGAAAATTTACATTGAAGCATGTCTGAATCCCACTGTGATCAAAGCTAACAGTCTAAAACATCTAGTGACATTGTTAATTAAAGGTGACTTATCCTATTCCTATCCCTTTTGTTTGGAACAGGGAATGAGTTATGAATTTTCTGAAAGTTCAAGGGGGTAATCAATAACTTTAATTGCTGCCTTAATTCTTCTTTATGCAGACTAGTATTAATGTCCGGGAACGGGCTTAGGCATAGACATTTAATGAAGTATTAATTTAGTTACTCTAAAATAGTATAATGAGCTAGTACCATCAAAACCCTCAAATTTTAGCTTTTAATAAAAGCAATAAACAGATAAGTACTTATCTAAGCAATTCCAAACACCCCCTTCTTTTAACCCTCAAATAAGTATAAAGTACCTTATATTACACCCTCAAATAAGCACTCAATTGTGAGCACATCCCACAACTTTGCTATATGGAGGATTACCTCAATTGGCTTCTCTTCAAAACTCATTTGCTTAAGCTTTATAGTGTCAACAATCCTTGCATACAACACATCCCAACTCATTTTTTCATCGCTTAAATTATGAAATCTCTTTCCAGCCACAGGTTTACAGCAGCAGCAAGTACGAGTCTTCTAAGGATGCTCCGCATGTCGTTCACATGATCTAGGAGCAAAATCCTTAATTATATCTTGCCAATCATTAGCCAGCCCATTCAAACCAATCATTATTTCCAACGTGACCCGTATATTCTGTGCAAAAGGGCAGTTGAAAAAATGAATAGAATGTGATTCACAGTTATTAATATGATGGGCAAACCATTTATGCACTTTTTTTCCATCTACTAACTTATTCTGTGTTTGTAACTTTTCTTGAATACCATACCAAGGAAAACCACTGGACTTTTGGAGCCTGAGTTCTACTAGCTTCCCGCACATGTTTATCAACAATTAGGACTTCTGTACCTTTGATTTTTCCTTACCACATTTGTTCACAAAGGATTAGTGTAGGCCACTCCAAACACGTACTTCTGCCTTTTAACTTCATTGTTTGAATCCATTCTGTTCCATAAATGGGTAATAGTTAAGAAAGACAGACTATTACACTGCAATATTTCATAAATGCTGGATGATTTAAGCTTCATTTATCTATCCAAATCTTTCAACACGAATCCTCCTTGATTATTTGGTTTACAAATATTATTACATGCCACGTTAGCCTTGACTTTAATAATTCATAGTTTGACACCATAGGAAACTTTTCAAAATCTTTTTGTAATTGTTTTAGGAAGCATGATTACTAAAGCCCAGTAAATCCGAATAGACTCAAGAACATAATCAATGATTTATGAAAATCTTCAACAGAGATCCCTAAACATTGGATTTTGTACCCCTATGGTATTCTAAAACATCGTAGACTTGCTTTGGTGTGTGATGCATGTAAATTTTTCATTGACCAATTCCACTCAGTTTTGAAGTTAGCATGTGCCAAGACCCACTTAAACGTTAAACATAAACAACTTAACACATTAGATTTTTTGTTTCTGCAGATTTAATGATTTATAGAAGTTCGTCTAATAACTGCCAGTGACAAATTTGAAACAAACTTTGCAATTTACCTTGTCTACAAATTACTACAAGACCAATACAAATTTGAGGCTCCTCTGGAACTGAATACTAAAAATGGTTGTTCTAGTGATCTTTTGGTGCAAATGGTGAATTTTATATACATCACCAAACAGTGTACAAAGATAAAGATATGAAGTAATGATTTGGACAGTCCCAAATAGGGGTGTCAAAAATCCTGACCCGACCCGGACCCGAACCCGACTAAGCATATTCGGGTCGGGTTACTTGGGTTAGAAATTGAATTCGGGTTATTCGGGTCAACCCGAGTAACCCGAATACTAAATAGGGTCGGGTATCGGGTTGAGTTTTTTTTGGCTAACTCGGGTTCGGGTCAACCAATTTGGCCCGATTAAAGATTTTTTATATATTTATTTTAAAAGTTTCTATATAAATTAGAAAAAATAAGCAATTTTGTCGCTATTTAACTTATATTCGGGTTGACCCGAACCCGAATTGACCCGAATCCGACTAACCCGAGTTCAAATAGGGTCGGGGTTCGGGTACATTATTTTTACCCTTGACCCGACTTTGACCCGACCCGAATTGACCCGAACCCAACCAACCCGACCCGACTAACACCTCTAGTCCCAGATCAAAAACTATACTGCTAAAAGACATTCAAACACATATCAGATAAAACTACAAATAACAGGGACAACACTGATCTCTGACAAAGACCAGCTCCAGAAGCTTTGCATAGCCAACTGCCACAACTATGCTGCTTCCATACTTCAATCCTGAATTCACTATTATGATGCACCATACCATCTAGCTACATTTCCCTTCTTCCTCTCCCCACCTAGACCACTCAACCTGCCACCAGAGTGTTCGGTTATACCTATTTAGCAAGCCCCCCAAACACCTCAATTATTGAACCCAAGTTTGAGGACAAATGAGTTTAAAAAATATTCGTTAAACCATAGGGGCAGTTTTTGCAATATACTCTAAAAATAATTTTCATTTATAATCTTCCGCTCTATCTAACAAGTTACTTTTGTAAAACATAACCCAAATATTACTTCACCCGTTTCAAATTTATTGTCTATATTTATTTTCGAGTTATCATGAGGTAATTGTACACTTTTAAAATTAAATAAAAAATTTAGACCTGATTTACCATATTTTAAAGAAATTATAAAATAATTAATTGAGGACAAATGAGTTTATTTTTATTTGTGTATTATTATTAGTATTTTTTTTTTGGAGTGGGAAAGTAAAAAACCCGTACAAGAGCAAAAGGCCTCAAATAAAAAACACCATTCGTTTCACAATTCACCGGTCCGGTCACCGGAATATTCCTCCGACCACCACCACCACTTTCATCACCGATCATAAACCACCGCCTCACTGGTAACTTACACCAATCTCTATCCTTAAATTTAAAACTATACGTATAGAAAATTAGGGTTCGTTCTTCATAACATCAAATTAAATCTCTTATGTTTATGATTCATACATTCAGAGGTTAATTTGATAAATGTTGAAGCTTTTTTTGAATTTAGGGTTTTCTAATTAGATTATTAGGGGGTGTTTGTTTCGGATTATATAGCCGGCTTATGGCTTATGTGGTTTTGGGCTTATGTTTCAGAAGCTCACTTTTTGTAGCTTATTTTGCAGCTTTTTGGCTTATATAAGCTTATTATGACATAATAAATAAGCCACAAAAAGTGAGCTTATGAAACATAAGCCCAAAACCACATAAGCTATAAACCCGCTATATAAACTGAAACAAACACCCCTCTATTTTACTTTCTCAATTCATGGTATCGAACATAGTTTATTTGCAATGTTAGGTTTTTTTTACCTTCGAAATGGTTAATTAACGTGGTGTATGATTCAAGTTGGGCATCGAATGGGCTAAATTATTAACCCATAACCACTTTCAAAAAGTCAAAAAATTAACTTCGATACCTTCAGTTGATTTTGTGATTTTATCCTTTAGTTTATAATTATATAATTTGAGGTTTTTTATGTGTTTAGGGTTGATTTTGTGGTTTAATTTGACGTTTTTCGGATTTGTGATTTTGGGAGTATTTGGTTTTAGGATATATAGAGGATTAGAGGGTATAAAGTTTCTCTTGTCTAATAGAGTAGTAGTATTAATTTGATAAATATAGAAGCTTTGGTGTGAAATTAGGGGCTTGAGATTAAATTACACATGCAAATCGTTGAACAAAGCTTTGGTGTTTAGTGTTAATTTGGATTTTGTTCTTATGATGTTTGGTTGTTGGAGTTGATTTAGGATTGATGATATAAAGTTTTAGCTTGTAATATGTTGTTATTTGCGTGATTTTGGGTTTTTGGAATCATGTATGAATGTTTTTGTTTGAATGCTTTAAAGTATAAACAATACTGTCAAGTTAGAGGGTGTTTGCGGTTGCTTATTTTTAAGGAGATAAGCGGTTTGAAGTGTTTGGATGATTGGATCATCCAAACTACTTGTGTTTTTCTACTTATTTTACCACAAAATAAGCAAGTTGAGACATGCTTACTTTAAAGTGCTTATTTAAGATGAAACTAAAATTTTCTTTATACCATCGTTCGGTTTTAATTGAAATTTGTATTAAACTAGTATCCAAAATAAGCAAATTTTAACACTTGCGTTCTTTTACAAACTAACGTGTATGTTCAATCTTGATGCTTTTTGGGCATATAGATAAAAGGGTCTTGGCGAAAAGATGAGCTCTTTCTCAATTACACGGAAGAAGACACCTTTTCAGAAGCATCGTGAAGAAGAAGAGGCGAAGAAAAAGGTACAACCTTTGTGGATGTTTTTATTATGACGTTTGTATTTAGTGCGATTCTTACAGAGAATCTGATAATTATGCAGAGGGCTGAAGACGAAACAGCCCGTTTATATGCTGAGTTTCTCGAATCGTTTCAAGGGGATTCTGCACCTGGTTCAAAAGCTTTTGTTCGAGGAGGGACAATTAACGATGAAAAAGTGAAACCTGATGCAGGTTAGTTCATGTTATAAGATCTTGCATGCATTTTCGGCTTTTGTTATTTAAGTTTGTGTAATTTATTAATATGGCGCATAAAATATGGTTGTATGAATAATTTATTTTCCATGGACACATTAATAAGCAAATGGGCCTTTTTATTCATGCGCGAACGCAGGTGGAAATTCCAAAGAAGTGTCTGGTTCAAAGAAGGGGAGTAGGTAAACAAGCGCTTTTGTTTGGTTTGAATATGTTACACTGCTCTTATCGTAAGGCATTTTGAATATAGAACTTATAAGGCGATGAGTTCATGAAACTCTTAGGAGTTAGGAGTCCTGTTAAATGTAGCTTTTGTCTATTATTTGATGACGCTATTTATATGGTACCCTCAAAAGAGCAGTCCCAGTGTCAAGCCACCAATGTTATTCACATTCTTAAGAATACTAACTCACAATATTTGTACGCACACGCTCAATTAGTAGTCCTTTGTATAATCTATTCTGTTTGGGTTTTGTTTTGTTCTTATAGTGATGGAAATTACCATATGCAACTAGGTGAATACTTGCCAAATGAGTTCGAGATTGGTAAAAATGAGGTTTCCTCATCAAAATATTGGTTGGACTTGCGAATGCTCAGTAGGCTAGCAATTAGCTCGCAAGTCACCAAGTTTGGAAGCTTTGAGCTCAGGCTGCACTCTCATAGAACTTGAGTATGGGATTTTATATAAACGTGACTTTTAACTCTACTTTCGTAGCGTTGGATTTATGTGCTCACATCAGCTCAGATGGAATTAAGTTAGATCATTTGTGTGAAGTTACATGCAAACTTATACTGCTAGAAAAATTATAACCCACTCAAACATATAACATATACTAGGTGGATAGTATATCCGTGTATAGACTTTGTACACAAGGGTCTTTTAAGCTTTCCAAGCCTTTCTTAGTTCAGCTTGTTCAGCTGACCATATAACTTTGTTGCCCTGTTTTATTAAATTTGTAGGTGGCTATATCATCATTTTATTAAGAAATCATAACCCTTAAGTTTTTAATGAGGAATTTGTAGGTGCCTTTGTTGACTGAGTTACTTTAGGACTAGATTGCCAAACCAAGTTACCCAGTTTATTTTACACTTCAATGTAATACAAATACATGATTTGTCATCTGGGTGGGCATAGTGTGTTCCATTTCAGTTTGCAGGATGCTAGTGTATCTGGATACACAAGTTATTCTGTATGATGCTACAGAGTTAAAAAAATTAGGTTCAAACTTGTTGACTATTAGGGGATATTTTGTATGAAGCATTAACAAACAGGCATATGTACGTGTGTTTGGCGCACACAAGTTAAGTGTTGAAAATTATGTATTTGTTACAATTTTTCCTGCAGGTATGTTCCTTCTTTCTTACCCCCTCCCATGGCAACCAAGGGTAAAGAAAATGAAAAACAGGTTAGTGAACTGCTGAAACATTTCTATGGTACTACCTTGTTGACTTTTTGCATAGTTGCATTGTGCCTTTAACTTTTTTGTAGCCGATTGTAACGGATTTCTACTACTGACAGAAGGACGAAGAGAGGCCAAAAGAGAAAAGCAAAGGGAAGGCGAGGAATATAGACTATTTCATGGAGGAGTTAAAACATGAACAAGAAATGAGAGAAAGAAGAAACCAAGAGCGCGAAAACTGGCAGGACGGACGTCCAACCTCAACGGTAAGATATGATTTTATTAGGTAGTTCATCATTAGTCAACGAGCTGTCCTAACTATATGTGTAGTCAAATGTTGCAATGCTTACATTTTCAACCCCGTTTGGCATTTATATAAAGAGGATATCATTTATAAATAAACCATAATCTCATCTAAATGACTAAATCACATATATTTGTATCTTACTATCTCAGCTATCTAGTCGGTTTGATGAGTTGCCTGATGAATTTGATCCAAAGTTTGGTTCCTTTGATGATGGAGATCCTCAGACCACCAATCTTTATGTCGGAAATCTTGCACCTCAGGTCAGTGTGATGCTAATATGGTGCTTTAGTGGGTTGAAAAAAATGCAAGCTGACCTTTTTTTTAATGGTCAATACATTTCAGGTAGATGAAAATTTTCTTCTGCGGACATTTGGAAGATTTGGACCCATTGCTAGTGTGAAGATAATGTGGCCAAGGACAGAAGAGGAGCGAAAACGACAAAAAAACTGTGGTTTTGTGGCTTTTATGAATCGTGCAGATGGACAAGCTGCAAAAGATGAAATGCAAGGTTAAGCCCTTCCAAATAGTATAAGAACTAAAATCTTGTTTAAATGAGATTACATGTATGGAAGTATATAGTAGAGGTCACCAATCTGTTTTGTATGATTATGTAGAAATTTTCAGCTATACCAGCAATGTTAATTTTGAGTCTCACAAAGATGGGAAATTATATTAATTGCGGCTCTAGAAATGTTTTGTTGAATCATTTATGGAGCTCTAAGTCAAAAAAACTGAATATTGTATTTAATGTTTCAGGGGTGATCGTTTATGATTATGAATTGAATATTGGGTGGGGTAAATCCGTTTCTCTCCCTTCTCAATCACTCCCTGCTCCTCCTCCAGGACAAATGGCCATCAGGAGTAAAGAGGTATGTTTTATGTTTGTAAAAACTTGCTATGGTTTTTAGCTTAAGTGGATGATATAAAACAGTAATGACTTGTGTGGGTCTTATGAGTGATCTTTTGTGGTTTGCAGGGTGCCACTGTGATCTTGTCCGGTCCATCTGGTCCTCCCATTACTTCTGTTCCAAGCCAGAACTCTGAGCTGGTAAGTTGACTGTGAAATTTTTAATTTACTTCTGATAGGTTGAATATATGTTACGCTACATTTGTTGAAAGTAAAAGTTATTCTAAGGTACTGATATTTTAACCTTGGTGGTTAGGTTCTTACTCCCAATGTGCCCGATATAACAGTTGTTATGCTTGAAGATGCCCGTCTTAGAAAAGTAATTGATAAAATGGCTCTTTACGTTCTTGATGGAGGTTGTGCTTTCGAGCAAGCTATAATGGAGAGGGTCCGTGGGAACCCTCTTTTTAGTTTTTTGTTTGAACTCGGCTCTAAGGAGCATACTTACTATGTTTGGAGGCTTTATTCCTTTGCTCAGGTACATAGGTGACTAGCAACACTTATAATTGAACCCTAGAAAAGGAAATGACACCTTGAGATATATATAGAGTAATTATTAATTATTGGTTTCACAAATGCAGGGTGATACGATGCATAGGTGGCGAACTGAACCTTTTATCATGATAACTGGTAGTGGGAGGTAATAATTGCCATAAACATATATTGATACTTCAATTAAAAATCATGCATTTGTTGTTATATAAATCAGTGATTTAAAAAACAAAATTTGGAACCATTTGCTAGATGGGTCCCACCTGCTCTGCCAAAAGACAAGAGTCCAGAGAATGAGGAGACGGGAGCTACATATGCTGCTGGAAGAAGCAGGGTATGATCTTGTTACTGTATTTCTTTTCTCGAACGTACATCATCCAGATGCAATAAAGTTAATTAATTCTCCTATTATATGTTCATGCAGCGTGTGGAGACTGAACGTACATTGACCGATGCACAAAGAGATGAATTTGAAGATATGCTCCGCGCCTTAACGTTAGAAAGAATTCAAATAAAAGAAGCAATGGGTTTCGCTTTGGATAATGCCGATGCTGCTGGAGAGGTATCATGACATTAGAAGTTTATAGTTATGATATGTTTTGGTGTTTCTTTGTTGCTTAATCAGCTTTATTTATTGCAGATAGTTGAAGTTTTAACCGAGTCTTTGACTCTTAAAGAAACTCCAATACCTACTAAAGTTGCAAGGCTCATGCTTGTCTCGGACATTCTTCACAATAGTAGCGCTCCTGTAAAGAATGCATCTGCTTACCGTACCAAATTTGAAACAAATTTGCCAGATATACTTGAAAGCTTTAATGACCTTTATCGGAGTATCACCGGAAGAATCACAGCTGAGGCCCTAAAGGTAAAAGGTGTAGCCATTGGTCATTGATAAAAATCACTGAAATTGTCCCTCCTGGAAACTAATCGCATAAATGGTCCTTGAGAGCCTTAGAGTGACCATATATGCAACGATATTCCCCTTTTTGGGGCCGTTTATGCAATTAGTTCTAAGAGAGACGGTTTCAATGATTTTGAGCAAATCATATGGAATATGGACCACTTTAGTAAATTTACTACATTATATTTGTAGGTTTAATCAATGATTATCTTTCATTATAAAATGGACATTATTTGGGATGAACATCATCCATTCCATTTATGCAATTAGTCCTGATCCACTCATATTCTTTGCTTATTTTCCTTCTGTTCTAAGTGTAACCTTCTCTTATCTGCAGGAACGAGTTATGAAAGTTCTTCAAGTGTGGGCTGACTGGTTCTTATTTTCGGATGCATATGTAAACGGGTTGCGTTCAACGTTTCTTCGATCCAGTAACTCTGGTGTTACATCATTCCATTCCATTTCTGGCGATGCAACAGAAACCGAACACATTTCCAATTATAGCGAAACTGGCGATTCTGGAAAGATAAATCCAGATGCAGCATTAGCAATTGGCAAAAGTGCAGCCATGAAAGAACTTTTAAATCTTCCTCTTGCTGAGCTGGAAAGACGTTGCAGACATAACGGATTATCTCTTGTTGGTGGTAGAGAAATGATGGTTGCACGTTTGCTTTATTTGGAAGAATCAGAAAAGCAAAGGGGTTATGAACTCAGTGACAATTTGAAGTATTCCCATCATAATCAGAGGGAAAGTAATGTCGATACGGGGCCTGTGGGATATTCAGGAAGGAATCATCAAGTGGATGATGATATGGGTGTTATGTCAAAAGGCAAAGGTTCTGCATCCATAGCTGCAATGATTCCGATCCCACAACCTGAGCTAAAAGCTTTCCCTAATAAGACGAAACCCGAATCTGTGTTGCCTGCCTCTAAGTGGGCCCGTGAAGACGATGAAAATGATGATGAACAAAAAAGAAGTACTAGAGATCTTGGATTGGGTTATTCATCATCTGGAAGCGAGAATGCTGGTGGTGGTCATGGTAATGAGGCTATGGATACCGCAAGCACTATCACAAGTTCTGATAGTGGTTTAACTGAAGAGAAGAGGTATACAGTTATTATCCTTGTGAAAGTTGAGTAGATTTTATCTTCTTTGATATTTCTATAACGAGTAGCAGATTATCTTTTTGTATGGTTTGTTTGTTTGTTTGTTCCCCCTTCTTAAATTTCACATCCATAGACCATAATCATGGTTTTATTGATAGATTAAAGTGAAATTATTTAATACTTTTGGAAAGCAAAGAGGTATACTTATTATTGGCGTGAGCATGACAAGTAATAAATATATACAATTGAAGTACTTCCGTGTTATTAGAAAGGGAAAAATTTTACTACCTTTGAAGTTTTAAATCACTACTAGATTATGTTTTTTCAACTTCACATTTATAATCATGGCTGTTTTGCTTGTCCCACACACACAGACAAAAGTTGCGACAGATTGAGGTGTCTTTGATCGAGTATCGTGAATCCCTCGAAGAACGAGGATTAAAGAAAGAAGAAATTGAAAAGAAAGTGGCGGCACATCAAAAACAGTTGCAGTACAAGTATGGATTAACGGATCATAGTGAAGATTCATCACACAAGAGTGAGTTTTATATTTTCCTCGTGGTTTCGCATTTCGTAATCTTGTTGAATATGTGTATAATGTTTTGGTAACCACAGGGACATCTTTAGAGAGAAGGGATAAAAGAGACGATTCACGTGAATCTTCAAGAAAGCGTCAAAGAAGCCGTCATGACAGTGAAAGCCCACAGCGTAAATCATCAAGTAGGGACCGGGAAAAGGGTAGAAGTTATGATTCACATACTGAAAGAGAGAAGGAACGAGACCATGATAGAGATAGACGCAGAGACAAAGACAGGGACAGCAGGAGAAGATGAACTGAGTTGGAATTCATAGGTATGATTGATTTAGTCATGAATCAAAACAGCTTTTTATGGAGTAATATCACTTTTTTTGAGCTTATGTTATATTATGTTTGACTTAATTGCAGGTTATTCATGGGTTAGCTGTTCAAATCCTTTCGTTTTGTTGCAAACAACAGCAGCAGTAGCAACATGTGGATAATGATGATGATAGCCCCACAATGTTTCCTGCTCGTGAGTCGTGATGGACATTCTGGAATATACATTAAAAAAGAAAAAACCGGATTCATCCTCTTGTTCACATGGTATGATAAATGAATCGTATTTGCTGTAAACAGCATGGTAACTTTCTTTTGCATATTGTCACGGATCTGATTGGTTTGTTGTACGTACAAGAAAGTATTTTGTGTTAGTGCTTTGAACTCTAATGTGAGCATAGAAGTGGGAGTATCATATTGAGCTTTTAGACCCGTATAGATGCGGTCTCTTTTTAAAGCAAGACTCTAGGGCATGTTTGGTAGAGAAAAATTCATAGAAATGAAATGAACCAAAGAATTGAATTGAAATCAATATAAATTTTTGAGTAAATTGCGTAAATTGTCCCTAAAGTTTGGCCAAATTGCATGTTTTGTCCCAAACGTTACGAAAGTGCAAGGATCTTCCCTATGGGAAAACTTTTGGTGCAAGTATCGTCCTCACACAGGGATGATACTTGCACCAAAGGTTTCCCTAAAAAGGACAATATTTATATAACTGAAATAGTAAATTAGTATTTTGCGACTAGGAAACCAATTATTGGCATAATGGGTCGGTCATATTATTTGTGCCCAACTTTAGTCTCCTCCACTTAAAAAGAACTCGTCCTAGAGTTGTCCAGATATAATGGAACATCAGAAGCATGATAAAGCGACACGTGTAGCACGTCGAAAGTACTAGAGATACTTGTAGTCTTAGGCAAGTCAACCACATAGGCATTATCATTGATATTATGCAGTATCGTGGATGGTCGATACTTCTTGGGCTGCAACTTGTTATATCGGCCAATTGGTAATCGTTCACGATGAAGAAAAACAATCACCATATCTCTAACATTAAATAAATTGACCCGTCTATGTTTGTCAGTAGCCTTTTTAAACTTCTGGTTAGTTTCTTCCAACTTTTGTCGAACCTCAACTTGAACAGATTGTGAGTCATTCGCTAGCTTGGCTGCAACAGGACTATAATTAGAAACATTAGGGCCTAATGTTGTATACTTGGTGAAACTGCCTAATGATTAGGCAGTTTCACCAAGTAAACAACCTGACATTGAGGCTATTGATACAGAAGAGTATGGCGATCTCCCGATTGAACTTTGGGTGGTGTTATTGAATGAAAATTCTGCTTGAGGCAACACATAGTCCCACTGCTTTAGTTGATTACCACAGATGCAACAAATAATATTTTCTAGTGTTCGATTAACAACCTCCGTTTGGTCATCTGTTTGTGGATGAGCCGAAGTACTACACTTCAATGTCGTGTCAAACATACGCCAAAAAGTTATCCAAAAGTGACTTACGAACCGCGTGTCATGATCATAGACAATGGACTTTGGCACTCCATGTAGACGAACCACTTCACGTAAAAATAGACGAGCCACGTGTGAAGCATCTGCTATCTTCTTACATGGGATAAAATGCACCATTTTGGAGAAGCTGTCGGCAACAATGAAAACAGAATCCTCTTCAAGCTGAGTTAGATGTAAACCAAGAACAAATTCCTTTAATAATTCTTCTGATATAGACTCAGGAGCCGGTATTGGCATGTAGAGACCGGTATTTTGTGATTGTCCCTTTGACGTTTCACATGTGTGGCATCGTTGTTTAAACTTACCCATATCCCGCTTTAGTTGGGGCCAATAATACTGCTCTTCCAAGCTATCTATAGTATTTTCCCGACCTAGGTAACCACTTAATTCCCTTCCATGTAGATCACTGATTCGTGCTAAACCGTCAAGTTATCTCACACAAGCTAGCCACTTGTGAATGGCTAACCGTAAGAAACTTAAAACAGTTCGAGACACCAATGCAATGAAGTCTAGGAGAGTATAGTGTTTCCCAGGGCCGTTATGTCCCAACGGTACATGCGAGAATAGTCAAACGATATAGTGATCGAGAGGATTTGAGCGGAAAAGAGTTTTGATTTATTATAACTACGGAAAAAGTATATAAATTACAAGGGCTTAAATGCAAATTAAAGAAAATTAAAAGATAAAATATATTAAATAAACGCTATCACTATTTGCAAAATGATGTTTTGATTTTCTTTTATAAAACTTAAATTAAAAACTACGTGACGTCAAAAGAAAATGTAAAGCGAAACAACATTAATCCTAAAAATATGAAAATGACATTTTACAAACCTAATGATAAAAGAAAATTTTTAGAAAAGAAAATTATTTTTTAAAACTATTTATCTAATTATTATTAGTTAAAAACTATTTTTACTTATTTAATAATAACCTAAATTACAAGAAAATATGAAATAAAGCTAGAAAAATGAAATTATGACTTATAAAATCTAAAATAACTAAAGAGAATTTTCAAAACTAATTTTATATTTTACGATTATTTTGTATTTTTATGAATTAAAAACTATTTAAAACTACTTAAATTGCTTAAAAATACAAATTTAACTAAGAAAAATCTGGAAAAATATTTTTTTGACTTTTTATATTTATCTTAACCTAGGAAAAATAAAAACTTATTTTTTTGAAGTTTTTCTGATTTAATTGTATTAAAAGCTAATTAAAATGACTTAAAAACTGTTTTAAATGAAGAAAAATAGCAAACTGACCTAGAAAAATATGAAAAATTCAAGAAAAGTCTAAATTAATATTATGAATCTAAGAAAAATATAAAAACAATGGCTTATGTGTAGGAAAATGAAACTGCAGTCACAAGTGCTTATAAATAAGCACTCCAAATAAGCCAAAAGCTACAACTGAGAACCAAATGATCACAGAAGCTATAATATGCTAAAAGTACTCAAAAGCAACTTATTACAACTAGCTTAGACCACTGAAATGCAAACTACACAGATTTGGTGTTTTAAAATTAAGTGCTAAAACAGTTTCCAGCTACTACTTTTAAGCTTAAGCACAAGCTACCCAATAAGCTGAAACTAAAGAACAGAAGTTGGAACCTAAACTAGACCTGGCTAGCTATCTATAAACCAAAGATGAGACCAAGAGAAGCTCTGATGAGCTTGTTACAAGCCACTGAGCACATGCACACTCGAGATATTCGAGTGTGTGCTGAGGAAATAAGATCAAGTTGACAAGCCATTTTGAGGCTTGTACAAAATTACCAAAAATCTACAAAAATCACAATAAGAAACTAGACCAGTTGAAGTTTTTAAAACCAAAGTTTCACTTGAATTGCTCGAAATGAGTCCATGAAAAATCACCGAGCTTGGGTGGCCGGTTTTTCAACTATTTTGACTTTTGACAGTTATGAAACTTTGACTATTTTGAGATTTGATTCCAATTTGTCAACTGAAAATGATGTTAAATGATGAAATGAAGCTAATGCAAGCTATACCTATGATTTCTAAACACAAAACAAGTTTTTGATTTTTAAAAATCCTAACAGTTAAGTAATTAAGACAGATCCTAGATAATTTTGACCAAAGGAGTTTGCAGACACAATGTTATGACTAGAATGGTTTTCAAATGACTAAAGAAATGAAAAACAACTGATCTTGACTACTGCACAGCCCTCTAACACATATTGGCCATAAAATCCAAACACCACTTTTACAACTGATTAGCTAATGATTTTACTTAAATGGTTAACTGCTTATACTACTGCTGAAACTTGAATAACTAAGACCTAATGACAGTTAAATAAGCAATTCTAAACTAAAACTACAACAATTCAAGACATATATAGAAGTGTGCAAACTCACTTGTGTCCACAGTCACTATGACTTGTCAAGAATCAAAGAACCACTTATTCTATTCTTGTTTTATTCCATATCTAACTAAGTTTCAACCCAAATCCATCTCGCATCATCCCATATCCATTTCCATACCGCTAACAAATTCTCTTCTCGATTGACTTTTGTTGACCAAAAACCAAACTTGCTTGAAACTGAAATGTAAGCTTACCAAAAGCTATAAAGAGCTTAAATAAACTTATTTGAGCTTAAAAATAAGCTGCTAAAGACTTGGACATAAGAGTTTAAAACTGAAATTTGCAACAGTGAACTTGAAAATATGAAACTTAGTTAAACTTTGAAATTGATGATTAAAAGTAGATTACACTGATAATGTGACTTGAGTTTAGTACAATAAAACAAAAGATTACAACTTTAGAGCTTAATTAAAACATAATCATAAAAAACGACATACATAAAAATTTTAGACTAAGTACTCCTTCTTCTCTTTATCTCTTGCTTCCTTTTATACACCAAATTGCTTCTCTCACTCCTCTGAGCTAATCCCACCTTTAATCTGGACCATTGGATGGCTAGAATAGATTTTGGCCATTGGATCAATTTTGGCGGGAAAAGGTTTTAACAGCTGGGGGGTTGAGTGTTAGGTTGAAGAAAGCATTTAATGCTTCTTGGCTTGGGGTGTTTGGAGGGTAGGAATAGGGTGATGATGATGGAAAGTGGGTTGGAGTTGCAGGTGATGATGAGGGGGGAAGGGAAACCCGTGAGTGTTTTTTATATTTTAAATGTGGCGGGGTAAGGTTGGTTGACCGGGGTTTGACCAAGGGAGTATATTAGGCAGGGGTCCAAAATAGGGGGGTCACAATGTATGGCAGGGGTCCAAAATATACAAAGGGTCATGGCTTGGTTCAAAGGTGCAAAGGTTTGTAATACAAGGACCATTTTGTAATTCACGAAAGATGAGGACCAAACCGCCATTTTCTCAAAACTGTTTCAAGGGTCACTTTTGACAAGTTTCAATAGTACAAGGACTATTTTGATATTTTCAAACTTCCAAGGACCATTTTGACCATTTTCAAAGTTTAGGGACCTAAGTTGTAATTTTGCAAATTTAAATCTCAAGGACCAATTTTGACAACTCATGAATCCCTAGGGACTTGAAATGATATTTTCTTTATTTAGATTTACAGGACCTGTTTTTGACAACTTTTGAAACTTGGGGACTAAAGCGCCAATTATGCAAACTTGATCGTTTTTCACAGATTTTGATATTTTGCATTTAAAACACATAAAACACTTATTTGTGATATTTTATCATTTTAATGCATTTCGAGTGTTTTCGGATGTTTTTGCAGTTTAATTGGTACAAAATGATGAGTATTTAGACACTCATCAATCCCCACACTAAGATATTGCTAGTCCCTAGCAATGTTTTGAGAAAAATTAATGGATTTCATCTCTTTACCAAAAGCCATTACTTCGGAGTAGCCAAATGTTTGATTCAAGTAAGAACCTTGGTACACCGATAACCAAGTGATTTTGAGCAAATCACCGACTTCAACGGATTTGATTTGTCTTTACCGAAGTCGTTTGCTTATGGACTAGCCAACTCTTAGATAAATTATCAATATTATCTTTGGTGAGTGATTACCAATTATGGTTTTCCATCGCCTTTACCACAAGCCATAAACTTGCGGGCTAGCCAACTCTTCACTTTTAAGGATATGGTGGTGAATACCATACAATTTTGGGCAAATTGCAAGCCGTAAACGGATTTGAGATATCTTTACCAAGAGCCGTTTGCTCTGGATTAACCAATCCTTTTGTTTATTAGACATGGCGGATGATAACCATAAGTTGAGTAAGTGCAAAACACTTACTCAAAAAAATTTTGGCCAAAATGGGGAATTAAGCGGTATAATTACATGATAAAATTCGTGAGAATTCCCCACACTAGAAATGAATATTGCCCTCAATATTCAAAGTACAGCGGTTATGCGAAACATAGAACGTAAAAGGAAATACTACGGCCATTATTTTGAGATTTTTTTTTTTTTTTTTTTTTTGGAACTTATATATATACACAACATGTGGGCAACTCCCCACACTAGGGTGGTACACACGGTGAAAACCCATGTAGCATGCTCTGTTTTTGATTCGGTCGCTAGCTTGACTCGATCCCGCATTCATTGGTTCATGGGGAAAGTTTGTAGATCCGGACAATCACGGGAGGAATGTCCTCTCCAAAATAATGCTTCAACCGATGACCATTCACTTTAAAATTTGGACCATCGGGTTGAGATAACTCAATGGTTCCATATGGAAATACTTTAGTGATGGTGAATGGTCCGGACCGGTAGGATTTTAGTTTTCAGAAAATCTTCAATCTTGAGTTGAAAAGAAGGACTCGATCACCGACGTTGAAAACGCGGTTTTGATTTTGAGTCATGAATCTTCTTTGTCTTTTCTTTATAGATCAAAGAGTTCTCGTATGCTTGATCACGGAGTTCATTTAATTCATTCATTTGAACTTTCGGTGATCACCGGTATCTGAATATCGAAGTTGGCATGTTTCAAGGCCCGGTATGCCTTGTGCTCAAGCTCAACCGGCAGATGACATGCCTTCGGTACACAAGCTTGTATGGAGTACACCCAATGGGTGTTTTATAAAAGTGTCACGGAAGGCCCAGTGCGTCATCTAGCTTATCCGACCAAGAGGCACGGTTTTCGCCAACCGTCCTTTCGAATTCTTTTAATCCTCGGTTGGAAACTTCATCACACCCCAAAAATGGCGCAATGGAAGGCATTTACGGGTATGACTTCATGATCAAGAACACAAGGTGTCTAAATAGAAATACTAAATTGCATAACATACGATGGATCATAGTCGTAAATTCCCACAACCGGAAAGTACAAAGTCCGGAATCCAAACATCGGTCTCAAAGTCAAACTACTACATAAGGTCGCAACTCCTCGGGATACAATCTCGGGAGGGTCTTGTCTAGGTCTTGCTAAGTCATGTCAATACTCAACCTTCTAGGCAACTTCAATAACACCGAAAATGGATACTCGGCGTCAACATAATGTTGGTGAGCTCGTAGGTTTAAGAGTTAAACCACGAAGCTGTGAGTAGTTTAGAGTAGGACAATAGTGAGCATGATATACAAATATAAGCACTAACTGAAACCACGATGCATGCAACAACTGAACCTCACAAATGCCACGTGTACACGATTTCCAATAATCCCGATAGTACTATCAATGCTTCGGCTCCAAACGGAGTTAAACAGTTGCGCACAAATGAACACACAACAAGATCACACAGAAAGCACATATTGCAATCAAACGCACATAATTGTCCAAAACACAAAAGTAGTAGATCACAGCATAAAAACAGTTTAAAATTATAATTTGAGTACCATTTTCCCCCAAGGAAAAATATTAGAAAAAGGGGCTACGAAAACTCACCTCAGAAGATAGCAATGAATAGTAACTCGGTAACGAAAACAGTGTCAAGAAGCAAGGCACAACGATACACGAACGGCACAACCTAATAACCATTGATTATCTCAGAATATATCTCAAAATAGTGTAATGTACAATAGTTTTCAAAACTAACGTATTTTAGTTTTCGTGGATGACTCGAATAGTTATTTGTAAAAAGTCTAGTATCGAAGCTCGTGTGGTTTTTAGGAAAACAAATAGACTCAACATACTCACGCCAAAATAACGAAGTCAAAGGAGTAACGAAAGGACGACAAGAAGGAATAACGAAAAGAAAATAGTAAATAAAGGATAACGAAAAAGACATGTCGATAACATGTTTCGGTGTTTTACCCCATAACCCAAATAGTTTGTAAAACGTTGAGGTTTTGGAAAAATTATTCATTTGATGAAAAATGTATCATGTTAATAATTTAGAAATTAGAAGAGTTTTATAACGTTTGCAAATCGTAATGTGTTAAGTTTTAAAATTAGTTTTCGTAAAAATTTGGACATAATATGTCCGTTTATAAAACATTTCAAGCCATTACGACTTTTGAGTTAACAAGTTTTATTTATTATGTTTCACCAAATTTATACAATTATTACAAGTTTTAATTATTTATTTGTCGTTATCATTCGCGTATATATTAGTGTCGGGTTTATCGACAATTTTGTGTCCAAAATCGTCCATAAGTCCTTCGGCTAACACCGTAAATCCAATAACGAGCATCCATATTAGACAAGCATAGGTTTTTGTTACAATATCCGTATCCAAGACCATATCATATCCCAAGTACCCGAATAGCATCCGAAACATCATCGACAAAACCAAGAATATAAATTAAGTTAGTGTACGCGAAATGAATTATTACGACAAGTATAAACATATAAACACACGCTATTGGGCTTTCCGGGCCAATGTGGATACTCTAAACTCAAACTTGACACTAGAACCTTATGGGCTCTTTAGCCTATATGACAAAACGGATCCAAATCGTAACACAAACACAAACACTAGACGCAAAATACACCTTAGTTTAGTTTGGCGAATATACATTTTTGACGATAACGCGACTAATGCGTCAAGACTTGAGAACATATCCAGCCATTTAGACCACATCGAGCCCACACCATTTGGGTGAGTCTCGTCAACCTTGATACTACTCGACCAAGACCATAAGGAAGTTCCCACCTTGTTAAACGACTCAATACTCAAATTCAACCAATCAAATTTACAACCCAAGTCCCCACAACACTACATGTGCCGTGGTACACATCACGACATACCCTCGTATGCCATTTCCAACCCAACCAAAAGCGCCATGCTCAAGCTGAATTCCACTATACGATTATCATATATTGACTACGAAAATCAACTCAAACCACGACTACAATCAGACTCGAACTCAAAGCAACAACAAGACTCGACTAACCAACCATACCAAGGTCGTGAGTCCCTTGAGTCACGACTCGCCCGTATCGACTAAGCGACCAATCGGCTAACAAAACAAATAAGCAGCGATAATCAAAACAACTTAAACTCCACACAACAACCATTGTAACGTGAAACAAGAATGATAAACACGAGTCAAACATCACCCAGTTACCACACGACTCCAAGAGACTATATAAAACTCGTCAAACAATTTCCCAAGAACGAATATCGGTTCAAAAATATAAAGAGTATCGCGATTAAACACGAAAGGGGTGGCGAGTCAACTCAACATAACCAATAATCATAAGAATGGAATGACAAGAATATTCATGAGTCAACTCGACTCGTGAGTTGACTCGGATGAGTCGAGTGAGTCGGACTTTAAACTTGATTAATCCACACGAGTTTGAGTTCGAAAACATTACTTTTAATGATTTTAACACGAAAATCGTTAGTTTTAATTATCAGGCGGTTAGGGTTTTGAATAAAATGAAGAAATAAAGAAAAGGTGGCGCGTGAGTCTTACCCAACGAGAGAGAAATGGTGGGGAAGACGGTGGTGAGTGGCGGCGTACGATGGTGAGCGGCGGTGGAGCTTCAAAACAAGCCAAACGTACTCCTCTTGGTCTACAAATCTCCAGAAATACTCCCCTCGACTTGATCTACGTGCTTGGCAAATAAAATGGGTGGCCGGAATTTGGCCGGAAAAGTGTAGCGGCGCCGGAAACAGAAAAATCCGGTGAGGTGTGTGATAAAATGGGTGAAAACCCTAAAAAGCTCTCTTTTATATGCCGGGGGGCCGGTTTTGCCAAAAAGGAAAGAAGGAGGGTGGCTGAGCAAAATAATGCAAGGGGTGTTTGTGAAATTTCTTTAAAGTTTTATATAATAATGTGTGGGACCCATTAAGGCTCGGTAACGATTGATTTCGGACTCGGATTTGAACCATTGATTTTAAAATAATTTTTCCACGAAAATGAGTGTAAACACGACTAGTGTTCCACAATTTTTTAAAAAGTCTAAATAAAATGTTTATCGACTTTGGTTGTCTTGGGAACGCGATGTGTGTCGTTTTTCTCGTTTTGCGAGAATGCTTCTCGTTTTCAAATCCAATAAGTTTAGAAAAGTTCAAAAATAGAAAATAGGTATAATTTATTGTAAAACCAAGTCGAAAAATTACGGGTTGTTATAGTCTACCCCGTTAAAAGAATTTTGTCCTCAAAATTCAACCGACTAAGGACCCGAGCTTGATCGGATAGTATTCACCCTTCGCTTACGTTGTACATAGAAGGCTACGGTGTGGGTGTCAACCCAAATAGTACCGGGTGCTACTTCCCAAGTGGTACTATCAATACCTCCTAACCTCTTGCAATGACGCAAATGAAACCACATAACAACCACACAGTAAGGCAAGCTTCCCGTCCTTGAGTGAAGCCATCAAAAACCTTAAGAAAATTATTAGGTAGCTTAAGTTGAGCCTCAACTTGATTTATGCTTAAACCCACAACTCATCAAACAAGAACTGTCATGAGGTTAAGCTATGCAACAAGTTGAGCCTGCCCTTAAGCTACGTAATAACTTAAATTCCAACTTAACTTCGCAGCCCAATCAAACAAGAACAGCCTTGAAATTAAGTTAAGAAACTCAACGCTTTCGATGAATTGGCTCAATTTTGGGATCACTTTACAAATAAACAATTCAGTAAGTATCTAAGGCTTAGATTCGCATAAGTTGAGGAAATTCATCTAGGGGGGATGCGTATTCCTGATTTCCTTCAAATCAATAGTGTGCGCCCTAAGTACATCTCCCAAAGTCAGATAGCATGCATACTCTAATCATCTGCCTAGAAATGGTAAGTCGTACTCAAACCTAATTGTGTTCCCAATGCATCCTATAGGGCCTGCCAAAAATAGCGGTGTGAACCGACTATCACGATCCGATGTAATAGATACGGACGCTCCTCCTATGCGTCACGCTTAATTGGATATCCTTGAATACTACGAAAGCGTTGATCAAACCAAAGGACTTAACAGGTAAAATCGATCTGCTCGCATATAGTTCTGAACGCGGTCATAGGGTTGTCGATCTCGTGCACTCTTAACTGAGGATATTCGGATCAGGAATTTCTTCGAGAAGTATCACGCATTATGTAATTGGTGCCGTTTCGAGAATTAAGTCTACGTGAAGCTCAATACATCAAGGAGGGGTAAATCGTGTTAGGTATTTACGAAGCGCTTCAGGGAAGTCTCAAGCACGTGAGGTATCCTTGGGTTTTTGATCGTTCTACTAGGCGCGATGATATAGAGAATTCAACGGTAACTATCGAGCGATTTGGTTTTATGAAATGCCTCGTCCATTTTTATTTTATTTATTTTTTTTGCCAAAATTTTTCAAAAATTTTAAGCTAAGTAGCAACTTTTAACTTGATTTTCACATCTCATCAAACAAGAACTGACCTGAAAATTAAGTTAAGAGTTGCTAAAAAGCTTTTTTTTTTTTTTTTTTTTTTTTTTGGAAAGGAAACTTTTAGCTAAAGTTTGGGGTTGCTCAAAAATGAACGAATGATATCTCAACACCCAAGAGTCTTGCTACCAGATGGTGAAAATCCGAGGCATCTTATTGGTCTCTATTCTTTAGTCATACACTATATCTATTCCATGGCTAAGGTATCGGACACTAGTTTCAAACTTAATATAAGCATGAATTCGGTAGAACCAAGTCCATAATCAACGCCAGATTCAAACAGTATGGCAGCTTAATGATCGTTTAAGGAGGACATACCCGGTACGGTATTCGGGTCCTGGCGTCCTTCGTCAGCTTTCATCACAAATGCTTGCCCACGAGCTGGGTTGCCATTGCTTCCACGGTTTGAGTTTGTTCCATTAGTCACTAAGGCTTGATTCGGGTTATTCTGCACCTGCCCATGTGCCCTATTCAGCTTAGGACACGTGTTTCGGAAATGATCCGGGCTCCCGCACTCATAACAGGTCCTTGGGTAAATGACGTTGATTGGAGTCACCTGCATAGCCACTGCTCGACAATCCTTCGCAATATGACCAGGGCAGTTACAGTTAAAACACACATGACAAGGCGTGGTCTCTGGATGATGGTAGTCACATTTGACACACTGTGGGTGAGGTCCTGCATATCCCTTTCTACCCGAGTTTGTTGCCACAAATCCTTTTCCCCATTTCGCCTTCTTAGTGTTACTGTTAGCACCTTCTTGCTTACTTGGCTCACTCACGGCCTTCCTCTTGTCATCACTCTCGGATAATGACTCATTCCTAACCATCTCATCTGTTAAGGTTGCAGATTTCAGTATTGCACTTTGAATAGTAGCAGGCTCAGTCGCTTTCACCATCCCGCGAATCTCAGGAACCAAACCATAGATGTACCTTTCAATTCTCTTGGATTCAGGAGTGACCATGTGAGGTACTAGTTTAGCAAGCTCATGAAATCGATCTGTGTATGCCGCGTGACTAGCTCCTACCATAGTGTGGTTGTAGAACTCATGCTCGATCTTCTGCATTTCATTGTTTGGGCAGTATTCCTCCTTCAGCAATTGCTTAAAATCATCCCAAGTCATGCCTATGGCAGCTTCTCTTCCTCTGGCTTGGATCTGTGTGTTCCACCAGTTCAACGCCTTTCCAGCCAACGAACATGCAACATACTTTACCTTCTGGTGATTCGCACACTCACTTATGTCAATCACTGACTCCATCTTCTCGACCCATCGAGTATAAGATAACACTCCTCCGTTACCATCAAGTCCATTGGTTTGCAAGCCGTGAATTCCTTGTACGAGCATCCTCTGATAGTGTTGTTGTTATTTCCATTTCCGTCGTTGTCATTGGTGTTATCATTCTCCACATTGTCGTTCCTACTATCGTTATTCCCGGGGTTGCTGATGTGGTCACATACCTGAGCAATGATAGTGGGAAGTAAGTTCTTCAGTTGTTGGGCGATGATCGTGGAAAAGTCGGGGTTTGCGTCGTTGTTGTTGTCGTTCCCATTGTCGCAGTTACCATTTCTTCCCCCATGTCTCCCAGTCCTTCCACCCCTACGGCTGCATCACCTTGGTTAACTCGAGTCGATCTTCTTGGATGAACGGTTTCGCAAGGAGGACATTTGGTTAACGCTATATAGGAGGGTTTATGCGAGACGATCGGTAGTGGTGTCCTACTTCTACGTTGTAGTCACGTCCTAGTTCTATGTCGTAGTCGTGTCCTAGTTCTATGTCGCGATCCTAAGCTGACGATCTATGAATTTCATAAGTCTATGTCGCATCATGTTATTGTAAAAACGTTGGCCAAGCGTTTTTAGAATAGCAGTATGCCAAATTTTCTTATCATCATCACTTCACGCCATCTAGTCTATATTCCATCCTTGAGTCAATCCCCCAAATCCATTAAGTTAATTAACAACTTGCACCCATATAAATTTCGCAACCCAATCAAACAAGAACAGTCTTGAAATTTAGGTGCAAGTTGTTTAAGAACTTAAGGGGTTTGAAAAAAACAATTGACTCAATTCAGGAGGAAAGCTATCCTAAGGTCTAATACTAGGCACTAATACATATAAGGCAAATAAACACATAACACATGTAGGTCCTCTTATGCCAACTATATAAAGGTTTCTAGGTTATAGTCTAGGTTAAACCACCTAATTCTCTATAACCAAGGCTCTGATACCAATCTGTCACACCCCAAAAATGGCGCAGCGGAAAGGCATTTACGGGGTATGACTTCATGATCAAGAACACAAGGTGTCTAAATAGAGAAATACTAAATTGCATAACATACGATGGATCATAGTCACACCCCAAAAATGGCGCAGCGGAAAGGCATTTACGGGGTATGACTTCATGATCAAGAACACAAGGTGTCTAAATAGAGAAATACTAAATTGCATAACATACGATGGATCATAGTCGTAAATTCCCACAACCGGGAAAGTACAAAGTCTGGAATCCAAACATCAGTCTCAAAGTCAAACTACTACATAAGGCTGCAACTCCTCGGGATACAATCTCGGGAGGGTCTTGTCTAGGTCTTGCTAAGTCATGTCAATACTCAACCTTCTAGGCAACTTCAATAACACCTGAAAATGGATACTCGAAAACGTCAACATAATGTTGGTGAGCTCGTAGGTTTAAGAGTTAAACCACGAAGCTGTGAGTAGTTTAGAGTAGGACAATAGTGAGCATGATATACAAATATAAGCACTAACTGAAACCACGATGCATGCAACAACTGAACCTCACAAATGCCACGTGTACACGATTTCCAATAATCCCGATAGTACTATCAATGCTTCGGCTCCAAACGGAGTTAAACAGTTGCGCACAAATGAACACACAACAAGATCACACAGAAAGCACATATTGCAATCAAACGCACATAATTGTCCAAAACACAAAAGTAGTAGATCACAAAGATAAAAGCAGTTTAAAATTATAATTTGAGTACCATTTTCCCCAAGGAAAAATATTAGAAAAGGGCTACGAAAACTCACCTCGGAAGATAGCAATAAATAGTAACTCGAACGCAAATAGTGTCAAGAAGCAAGGCACAACGATACGAACGGCACAACCTAATAACCATTGATTATCTCAGAATATATCTCAAAATAGTGTAATGTACAATAGTTTTCAAAACTAATGTATTTTAGTTTTCGTGGATGACTCGAATAGTTATTTGTAAAAACTCTAGTATCGAAGCTCGTGTGGTTTTTAGGAAAAAAAATAGACTCAACATACTCACGCCAAAATAACGAAGTCAAAGGAGTAACGAAAGGACGACAAGAAGGAATAACGAAAAGAAAATAGTAAATAAAGGATAACGAAAAAGACATGTCGATAACATGTTTCGGTGTTTTACCCCATAACCCAAATAGTTTGTAAAACGTTGAGGTTTTGGAAAAATTATTCATTTGATGAAAAATGTATCATGTTAATAATTTAGAAATTAGAAGAGTTTTATAACGTTTGCAAATCGTAATGTGTTAAGTTTTAAAATTAGTTTTCGTAAAAATTTGGACATAATATGTCCGTTTATAAAACATTTCCAAGCCATTACGACTTTTGAGTTAACAAGTTTTATTTATTATGTTTCACCAAATTTATACAATTATTACAAGTTTTAATTATTTATTTGTCGTTATCATTCGCGTATATATTAGTGTCGGGTTTATCGACTATTTTGTGTCCAAAATCGTCCATAAGTCCTTCGGCTAACACCGTAAATCCAATAACGAGCATCCATATTAGACAAGCATAGGTTTTTGTTACAATATCCGTATCCAAGACCATATCATATCCCAAGTACCCGAATAGCATCCGAAACATCATCGACAAAACCAAGAATATAAATTAAGTTAGTGTACGTGAAATGAATTATTACGACAAGTATAAACATATAAACACACGCTATTGGGCTTTCCGGGCCAATGTGGATACTCTAAACTCAAACTTGACACTAGAACCTTATGGGCTCTTTAGCCTATATGACAAAACGGATCCAAATCTGTAACACAAACACAAACACTAGACGCAAAATACACCTTAGTTTAGTTTGACTAATATACATTTTTGACGATAACGCGACTAATGCGTCAAGACTTGAGAACATATCCAGCCATTTAGACCACATCGAGCCCACACCATTTGGGTAAGTCTCGTCAACCTTGCTACTACTCGACCAAGACCATAAGGAAGTTCCCACCTTGTTAAACGACTCAATACTCAAATTCAACCAATCAAATTTACAACCCAAGTCCCCACAACACTACATGTGCCGTGGTACACATCACGACATACCCTCGTATGCCATTTCCAACCCAACCAAAAGCGCCATGCTCAAGCTGAATTCCACTATACGATTATCATATATTGACTACGAAAATCAACTCAAACCACGACTACAATCAGACTCGAACTCAAAGCAACAACAAGACTCGACTAACCAACCATACCAAGGTCGTGAGTCCCTTGAGTCACGACTCACCCGTATGCGACTAACTGACCAATCGGCTAACAAAACAAATAAGCAAGCGATAATCAAAACAGCTTAAACTCCACACAACAACCATTGTAACGTGAAACAGTAATGATAAACACGAGTCAAACATCACCCAGATTACCACACGACTCCAAGAGACTATATAAAACTCGTCAAACAATTTCCCAAGAACGAATATCAGTTCAAAAAATATAAAGAGTATCGCGATTAAACACGAAAGGGGTGGCCGAGTCAACTCAACATAACCAATAATCATAAGAATGGAATGACAAGAATATTCATGAGTCAACTCGACTCGTGAGTTGACTCGGACGAGTCGAGTGAGTCCAGACTTTAAACTTGATTAATCCACACGAGTTTGAGTTCGAAAACATTACTTTTAATGATTTTAACACGAAAATCGTTAGTTTTAATTATCAGGCGGTTAGGGTTTTGAATAAAATGAAGAAATAAAGAAAAGGTGGCGCGTGAGTCTTACCCAACGAGAGAGAAATGGTGGGGAAGACGGTGGTGAGTGGCGGCGTACGATGGTGAGCGGCGGTGGAGCTTCAAAACAAGCCAAACGTACTCCTCTTGGTCTACAAATCTCCAGAAATACTCCCCTCGACTTGATCTACGTGCTTGGCAAATAAAATGGGTGGCCGGAATTTGGCCGGAAAAGTGTAGCGGCGCCGGAAACAGAAAAATCCGGTGAGGTGTGTGATAAAATGGGTGAAAACCCTAAAAAGCTCTCTTTTATATGCCGGGGGGCCGGTTTTGCCAAAAAGGAAAGAAGGAGGGTGGCTGAGCAAAATAATGCAAGGGGTGTTTGTGAAATTTCTTTAAAGTTTTATATAATAATGTGTGGGACCCATTAAGGCTCGGTAACGATTGATTTCGGACTCGGGATTTGAACCATTGATTTTAAAATAATTTTTCCACGAAAAATGAGTGTAAACACGAAGTGTTCCACGAATTTTTTTTAAAAAAGTCTAAATAAAATGTTTATCAGACTTTGGTTGTGCCGGAACGCGATGTGTGTCGTTTTTCTCGTTTTGCGAGAATGCTTCTCGTTTTCAAATCCAATAAGTTTAGAAAAGTTCAAAAATAGAAAAATAGGTATAATTTATTGTAAAACCAAGTCTGAAAAATTACGGGTTGTTATAACTTCCACTTGCCCACTTGTTTGGGGGTGGTACGCAGTAGAGAGACGGTGAGTTACACCATACTTTTGCATGACTCTATCAAATTGGTCATTGCAAAAATGCGTACCACGATCAGTGATTATAGCTCGTGGAGTTCCAAACCTAGCAAAAAGAGACTTCAAGAATTTCACAACAACTCGGGCATCGTTGGTAGGCAAAGCTTTAGCTTCAACCCATTTTGACAAATAGTCAACGGCCACGAGTATGTACTTATTTCCTCGAGATGATGGAAATGGCCCCATAAAGTCAATGCCCCAGATGTCAAAAATCTCACACACTTGAATGGCGTTTTGCGGCATTTCATTTCTTTATGAGATATTTCCGTGACCGACAAGCGTCGCGAGTTTTGACAAATTCGTGGGCATCCTTGTAAATCGTGGGCCAATAAAATCCGGAATCAAACACCTTCTTGGCGGTGTAGTTGGGGCTATGATGTCCCCAAGTGGGTCCGAATGGCAAGCCTTGAGAATGTCATTGGCTTCGACCATACACACATCGCGATGACTTGATCCGCACAAATTTTGAATAAGTAGGGTCGTCCCGAAATAATGTTTTACATCTTTAAAGAATTTGTTTTTCCGTTGGGACGACATCCCTTTCACTACAAAGTTACCCACATGGTAATTTGCAAAGTCAAGAAACCATGGGGTAGAAGAGTCTCCACGAAAAGAAACCACATTGAGTGTTTCGAGAGGAAATGTTTCGTTAATTTCCTTTTCTCGAACACATCCTGGTGAGGGTTTTCTAGGCGGACGAGATGATCGTGACCGTGTTCTCGGCTCCTTTTTATCACGTATAATGATATCAAATTCTTGTAGGAGGAGAACCCAACGGAGCAATCTCGGCTTTGCATCTTGTTTTGCAAAGAGATATTTGAGAGCCGAGTGATCCGTATACACCACGCATTTGGTCAAGATAAGGTATGGCGAAATTTCTCAAACGCATACACCACGACTAATAATTCTTTTTACGTAGTGGTGTAATGGGTTTGAGCTTGATCATAGTTTTACTTGCGTAGTGGATAGGTGAAAATGCTTGGTTTTGCGTTGCCCAGATCGCACCGATAGCAAAATCACTTGCATCGCACATGAGTTCAAAGGGTAAATCGATCGGGGCAACTAGAATGGGTGCCCGTAGCTTTTTCTTTAATGTTTCAAAAGCTTCGATGCACTCAGGAGAAAAGATAAAAGGAGCATCTTTTTCAAGAAGATGGGTCATAGGCCGGGCGATTTTAGAAAAATCTTGAATGAATCTACGATAAAACCCGGCATGACCAAGAAAACTCCTAATACCTTTGACGGTAGTAGGATGAGGTAATTTAGCAATAACATCGACTTTTGCTCTATCAACCTCAATCCCGTTTTTGGAAATCTTATGGCCAAGGACTATGCCTTCTTTGACCATAAAGTGGCTCTTCTCCCAATTTAGACAAAGATTGGTGTCTTCACACCTTTTTAGCATTTTATCTAAATGGGAGAGACATGTTTGAAACGAGTCCCCAATGACCGAGAAGTCATCCATAAACACCTCCATTGTTTCCCCGATCATGTCGTGGAATATGGCCATCATACATCGTTGGAGCGTGCGGGAGCGTTACATAGGCCAAAAGGCATACGTCAGAGGCAAAAGTTCCGTATGGACGGTGAATGTGGTCTTTTCTTGATCTAGCGGATCAATGGGGATCTGAAAATACCCGAGAAACCATCAAGGAAACAATAGTATTCGTTCCTCGCTAATCTCTCAAGCATCCGATCCATGAAGGGTAGAGGAAAATGGTCTTTACGGTGGCTTCGTTTAACTTGCGATAGTCAATGCACACACGCCATCCGTAACCAATCGAGTTGGAATTAACTCGTTTTCTTCATTGTGACAACGATAATGCCACCCTTTTAGGAACACGGTGAATTGGGCTAACCAAAGACTATCGAGATCGGGTAAATTAAACCGGCATCAAGAAGTTTGAGAACCTCTTGTTTGATAACCTCATGAATCTTAGGATTCACCCTTCTACGATGTTGGATCATTGGTTTGAAGTCATCCTCCATTAAGATTTTGTGAGTACAAAACTCGTGGTTGATACCCTTAATGTCGGAGAGTTTCTAAGCAATTGCTTGCTTGTGTGACTTCAAGACCTTTATGAGAGCGATCTTCTCCTCCTCGATTAAGTCTTTAGCAATTATGACGGTAATTTATCATCACCTCCAAGAATGCATACTCGAGATGAGGAGGTAGGTCCTTAAGTTCAACCTCGGGAAATTCTTGAGAGATGTTTGTACCGATTTGATTTCCTCAATCGTGATCTCTTTCGGAGGAGTGAAGGTAATGGATCTTCATTTAACAATTGCTCAAGATAAAGAATATCTCCTCCGATCGTAAACACCATCAATTCCGCGGAATTGATTCATCAATAACAAGAAACTCATCGATCTCTTCCAGAAGAAGTCACCTCCTCAAACGGGTGAGAGAGGGGAAGAGTCGGCAATGATTGGTTGAGAAGATGTGGTGGGATCCCCACTTACGTAATTATGAAGATAACCAAGAAACTCTTGAGAGTACTCCTCTAAAGAAATATCAATTACATCGACTCGATTAATTGATTCATTATCATAATTTGAGGAGTACCTTGAAGTTTGATCAAGGTTAAAGGTATGACTTCATTACCCACACGTAACGTGATTTCTTGCTCAAATACATCAATGAGAGCACGGCCGTTCTCGTGAATCCTCGTCCAACAATGAGGGAACCCGAGGATCGCATCGAAATCAACAACCACAAAGTCAAGTGGAAAATGGAACTTTCCTACTTTCACAAATACATCCTCGGCGATGCCAAGAGGACGTGATATAGAACGATCCGCAAGCTCAAGAGTCATGCGGTAGGAATAAGTTCGAAGAGAAAGCTTCTTCCACATCGAATAAGGCATCGATTGATGCTTGCTCCAAGATCGGCAAGGGCAAAGCATTCAATCATTCTGGAAAACACAAGGGAGAAGAAATTTTCCGGGATCTCCTAGCTTCTCGGGAAGCTTCTTTATGAAGCTACGCCGAGGTTCTCGCTCAAAGGAGTTTTGGCCATTTCAAACGACTTTTCCTTGTTGCTCAACATGTGTTTGAGAGTTGATGCAAACTTGGGCATCAACATGATAGCATCCGCAAAGCTTATGTCAAAATGTAGCTCTTGGAAAATTTGGAAAATTTTTCCATTTGATGACTAGCTTTTCGCGGAGTTTTGCTCATTTAAGCGTGAGGGTAAGGAATAGAAGTTTTGGATTTGGGGTTGTCAAGCTCGAGGTTCAAAAACAACTCTGTGTTTGGTCTTGGGTTTCGGACAACCCGAGGATGGACATTCTTTGGTACCTCCGTTATTAGTAGGAAGTTCCTTGTCCTTTGTCGCCTCGGGTTCACTTTCCACTACCTTCGGAGAGAAGAAGAAGAGGTAGTAGGAATAGCGGGTCCATGATATGAAGCACCACTTCGGTTGTGATCGCTTTGCATCGCCCCTCGGATTAGCGATCGTGTTGCTAGGTAAAGTACACGAGCCCGAGGGTCGATCATTTAAAGACTTCTTCATGTCGAAATCGGCTAACCAACAACCGATTCATTTCCTCTTGGGATTTCATGAATTGTTTCAACAACTCATCGATGATGGTCCATTGGAACAATGGCTTGAGTTTGCACAGAAAATTTCGCCTCTATTGTTAGGGCCTTGATTTTGAAAATTTCTGGATTATTGCCATGAAAATACCACAGGTTGAAATTTCCCGACCTTGGTTTCTATTGAAATTTCCTTGGTGTTGGAAGTTTTGATTTTGATTTTGAAAACCGTTATTTGGATTAAAATTACCTTGGTTTTGAAAACCTTGGTTTGGTCTATTCGATTTTGATTACGGTTTTGGTTGAAACCGGGTGGTCCAGGTAGTGGTTAGGACGGTGGTTCGGTCTATAGAGCACGGTATTGGTTGCCTCTGGATTAGAAATCCATACAGCGTTAGCTTCAAAAGGGTTACCATCGGTGGCCATACAGTTGTAGTAGGCATGGGGCTACCGCAGTAACACAGACTTCCACTTTCTTAACTTCAGCAGGAGGTGAAGTTTGTGGAAAAGAGACTTTCTTTTGGTTGGAGAGAACCAAAGCTTGAATTGCTTCAGTGAGTTTGTCAATCTTAGCATCGGTGCTAGATTGACTCACGAGCGATGAAGTAGAAGGACCAACAATGACTTGGGAAACAACCGCTTGCTTCGGTCACGGACTTTAGACTTGTTTTCAATGATCGCTAAAGCTTCTTTGTGAGTTTTGCTCAAGAAATTTCCTCCAATGGAGGAATTGAGAGAATCTTGATCGATTGACTCACTCCATTATAGAAAGTATCGAGTTGCATCAACTCGGAGAAACCGTGGTGAGGACATTTATGAGCAACTCCTTAAAACGATCCCACGATTCTTTGAAGGATTCATCAAACTTTTGAGTGAACTTGATGATTTCATTTTAAGACTCGTGGTTTTGGAAGGTGGATAAAACTCATTCACAAATTTCTTCACCGTGTCTTCCCATGTCTCAATTGGTGAGGGGTTGTTTTCAAGTCAAATCCGGCTTGCCCTCAAGAGAAAATGGGAATGTAAGAAGCTTGACAAAGATCGGTGGGGACATTCTTGTATTTGATGGTAGATGCAATCTTGTTAAACCATCGAATATGAGCATGAGGATCATCCGCTCAAAACCATAGAATTGACTTGAGGTTACAAGATTCGATAACCGTTTTGAGTTCAAAATTTTCACCACAATGGTGGGATAACAATAGCATCTCCATACCCGTCGATGGGTGCACGGAGAAGCTCACACATAGGACGTTCTTCCGCCATGATAGCGGAAGTAGTGTGGCGATCCGGATCTCGATCCGATCGATGGAGCGAGAAAGTCTACGGACACGCCTTCTTGGAATCGACAAGCTCACGAAATGGGCTTACAGATCTAGAAGAGCGAGTGCGCATACACTAGAGTTAACTCTAAGAGATCTCAGAGTTAAGGAAAGGAATTATGAAAATAAATTATGAAAATGGGGTAAGAAGAATCTTTTTGGGTTTTCTGGTTTTTGAAATGTAGATATAACAACAAATCCAATTAAAACAATATCGAGGCAAAACAACAGTGAACTTAAACCAATAATCACAAGATGAATGGCTTCTTTGAAAAAGGTACACCACTCACAAGGACACAAAGGCAAGTTTTAATCTTTGGTTCGGGAACTTATTATGGTCGTAGCCCCAGTTAGGTAGTACACTGCCTAGGTTTGCGGTGGTAATCTTTTATGTTGTTATTATTAAACAAAGAAAACGACAAATCTTTTGTATTTTTATCTTTGATACATATATAGAAACAAAAGAAAAATATTTTGTGTTTTATCGTTTTGGATGTTTTGGGTTTTAGATTTTTATAAGATTATATATATAGATATAGATAGATGGTATGAACAAGGAGTGAATATTCAAATCACTAATCTGCTAAGTGTAGGATAATTAGCCTGACTCCCAAGCAATGCGCCTAAAATTTGATTCGTGCTAAACCGTCAAGTTATCTCACACAAGCTAGCCACCGTGAATGGCTAACCGTAAGAAACTTAAAACAGTTCGGACACCAATGCAATGAAGTCTAGGAGAGTATAGTGTTTCCCGTGTCGTTATGTCCCAACGAGCTATGCGAGAATAGTCAAACGATATAGTGATCGAGAGGATTTGAGCGGAAAAGAGTTTTGATTTATTATAACTACGAAAAAGTATATAAATTACAAGGGCTTAAATGCAAATTAAAGAAAATTAAAAGATAAAATATATTAAATAAACGCTATCACTATTTGCAAAATGATGTTTTTGATTTTTCTTTTATAAAACTTAAATTAAAAACTACGTGACGTCTATAAAAAGAAAATGTAAACCGAAACAACATTAATCCTAAAATTATGAAAATGACATTTTACAAACCTAATGATAAAATAAAATTTTTAGAAAAAGAAAATTATTTTTTAAAACTATTTATCTAATTATTATTAGTTAAAAACTATTTTTACTTATTTAATAATAACCTAAATTACAAGAAAATATGAAATAAAGCTAGAAAAATGAAATTATGACTTAGAAAAATCTAAAATAACTAAAGAGAATTTTCAAAACTAATTTTATATTTTTCGATTATTTTGTATTTTTATGAATTAAAACTATTTAAAACTACTTAAATTGCTTAAAATACAAATTTAACTAAGAAAAATCTGGAAAAATATTTTTTGACTTTTATATTTATCTTAACCTAGGAAAAATAAAACTTATTTTTGAAGTTTTCCGATTTAATTGTATTAAAAGCTAATTAAAATGACTTAAAACTGCTTTTAAATGAAGAAAAATAGCAAACCGACCTAGAAAAATATGAAAATTCAAGAAAAGTCTAAATTAATATTATGAATCTAAGAAAATATAAAAACAGTGGCTTATGTGTAGGAAAATGAAGCTCAGAGTCACAAGTGCTTATAAATAAGACTCCAAATAAGCCAAAAGCCACAACCGAGAACCAAATGATCACGAAGCTCTAATATGCTAAAAGTACTCAAAAGCAACTTATTACAACTAGCTTAGACCACTGAAATGCAAACTACAGATTTGGTGTTTTAAAATTAAGTCTTAAAAGCAGTTTCACTACTACTTTTAAGCTTAAGCACAAGCTACCCAATAAGCTGAAACTAAAGAACTGAAGTTGGAACCTAAACTAGACCTGGCTAGCTATCTATAAACCAAAGATGAGACCAAGAGAAGCTCTGATGAGCTTGTTACAAGCCCTGCACATGCACACTCAGTATTCACTGAGTGTGTGCACAGGGGAAATAAGATCAAGTTGACAAGCCATTTTGAGGCTTGTACAAAATTACCAAAAATCTACAAAAATCACAATAAGAAACTAGACCAGTTGAAGTTTTTAAAACCAAAGTTTCACTTGAATTGCTCCAGAAATGAGTCCATGAAAAATCACCCAAGCTTGGGTCAAAACTGGTTTTTTCAACTATTTTGACTTTTGACAGTTATGAAACTTTGACTATTTTGAGATTTGATTCCAATTTGTCAACTGAAAATGATGTTAAATGATGAAATGAAGCTAATGCAAGCTATACATATGATTTCTAAACACAAAACAAGTTTTTGATTTTTAAAAATCCTAACAGTTAAGTAATTAAGACAGATCCTAGATAATTTTGACCAAAGGAGTTTGCAGACACAATGTTATGACTAGAATGGTTTTCAAATGACTAAAGAAATGAAAAACAACTGATCTTGACTACTGCACAACCCTCTAACACATATTGGCCATAAAATCCAAACACCACTTTTACAACTGATTAGCTAATGATTTTACTTAAATGGTTAACTGCTTATACTACTGCTGAAACTTGAATAACTAAGACCTAATGACAGTTAAATAAGCAAGTCTAAACTAAAACTACAACAATTCAAGACAGATATAGAAGTGTGCAAACTCACTTGTGTCCACAGTCACTATGACTTGTCAAGAATCAAAGAACCACTTATTCTATTACTGTTTTATTCCCATATCTAACTAAGTTTCAACCCAAATCCATCTCTGCATCATCCCATATCCATTTCCATACCTGCTTAACCAAATTCTCTTCTCAGTTGACTTTTGTTGACCAAAAACCAAAGTTGCTTGAAACTGAAATGTAAGCTTACCAAAAGCTATAAAGAGCTTAAATAAACTTATTTGAGCTTAAAAATAAGCTGCTAAAGACTTGGACATAAGAGTTTAAAACTGAAATTTGCAACAGTGAACTTGAAAATATGAAACTTAGTTAAACTTTGAAATTGATGATTAAAAGTAGATTACACTGATAATGTGACTTGAGTTTAGTACAATAAAACAAAAGATTACAACTTTAGAGCTTAATTAAAACATAATCATAAAAAACGACATACATAAAAATTTTAGACTAAGTACTCCTTCTTCTCTTTATCTCTTGCTTCCTTTTATACACCAAATTGCTTCTCTCACTCCTCTGAGCTAATCCCACCTTTAATCTGGACCATTGGATGGCTAGAATAGATTTTGGCCATTGGATCAATTTTGGCGGGAAAAGGTTTTAACAACTGGGGGGTTGAGTGTTATGTTGAAGAAAGCATTTAATGCTTCTTGGCTTGGGGTGTTTGGAGGGTAGGAATAGGGTGATGATGATGGAAAGTGGGTTGGAGTTGCAGGTGATGATGAGGGGGGAAGGGAAACCCGTGAGTGTTTTTTATATTTTAAATGTGGAGGGGTAAGGTTGGTTGACCGGGGTTTGACCAAGGGAGTATATTAGGCAGGGGTCCAAAATAGGGGGGGGTCACAATGTATGGCAGGGGTCAAAACATACAAAGGGTCATGGCTTGGTTCAAAGGTGCAAAGGTTTGTAATACAAGGACCATTTTGTAATTTCTGAAAGATGAGGGAACAAACCTGCCATTTTCTCAAAACTGTTTCAAGGGTCACTTTTGACAAGTTTCAATAGTACAAGGACTATTTTTGATATTTTCAAACTTCCAAGGACCATTTTTGACAATTTTCAAAGTTTAGGGACCTAAGTTGTAATTTTGCAAATTTAAATCTCAAGGACCAATTTTGACAACTCATGAATCCCTAGGGACTTGAAATGATATTTTCTTTATTTAGATTTACAGGACCTGTTTTGACAACTTTTAAAACTTGGGGACTAAACTCCCAATTATGCAAACTTGATACGTTTTCACCGATTTTGATATTTTGCATTTAAAACACATAAAACACTTATTTGTGATATTTTATCATTTTAATGCATTTCTGAGTGTTTTCAGATGTTTTTGCAGTTTAATTGGTACAAAAATGATGAGTATTTAGACACTCATCAATCACGAATCAACTTTTTCTCTTGGCGAGCTACGAGGTATACACAAATCGTTACCCTTAAAATGATAAGGCTAAACACAGTGGATCGGTCTCCACTAAGGTCGACCGATCGGTGGTGATAGGTCACCCCACTGTGGGGTTTTGGACCTCGTCGGTCGTTGGTTGCATTTTGGAGAAACTTGGTCGTTGAAACTGTGAAAACTAGAAGGGGGGGGGTTGAATAGTTTTGAAGATTAAAACTTCATTTTAAAGTATTTAGATCGACTTATGTCAATCAATTTAGATCATGTGTTGGATATTGATAGATGGGCATATAAGTAAGTAATGCAAGAGATAAAGAGTAAAGGAACACAAAACCATGACACGAGTATTTATAGCGGTTCGGCTACAAGGACACCTTTCTTGCCCTACTCCACTCCCCGAGTACCCCACTCAAAAGTTTCTAAGCACTACACAACATAAGCTCCTTAATGTGGCGGAGAAGCCTTCACAACGTCGCCTACTCTTTATCCGATACAAGGCTAGACACCGAGTTCTTCCACGAGGTAGAACCAAACCTATCACAACGTCGCCTACACTTTATCCGGTACAAGGCTAGATACCGAGTTCCATTACAAAGGAGGAACTACTACCCAACACTACACTACAACACAACTACCCAAAGGAGACACACTCCTTTTTACAACACTAAAAAGGATATCAACATCCTTTAACTCAAACTACACAACTTGTACATCGACGCACCATATCGATTGTACACCTTCAACACCATTCACTAATGCCTTCAACACGATACTTCTATGGAGGGAGGAAAGAACTATCAACAAGATGCACTTCAGTGGTCTTGATGATGACGAAGCTTAGCAACTCATGACCTTGAGCGTGCACGTCTTCAAGAGGTGGTGATCTCGCCTTTAAGAGGAACCTAGAGAATCACACAAAGATAAATCTACATAGAATGATCATTTGGATCTGTGGTTAGAGAGGTTAGAATACAGAGAGAAAGTATATCTAAGAGTGGTAGTGAGCAAGAAAGAAATGGCTCACTATTTATAGGCAAAATATGCCTACTGTCCCACGGTTCTGGCGAATCCCACACCCAAGGGATCCGGCCAGTGCAAATCCTGGGATTCGGCTACTAGGTCAGTTTAGTCCGGATTTTGGGTTACAAAACGGGTTATGGGTTATGGGTTATGGACCATGGGTCATGGAGTTTGGATCATGGATACCCAACAAGATGCAATGTACCTAGTCAATGGGTTATGGATCTTGGGTCATGGGTCATGGACTTTGGGTCAAGGATCATGGATAATATCTAACATGACTTCATGCATGATGTCATGCAATGGGTCATGGGTTATGGATCATGCTCCATGGGTATAAGTTATGGACTTTGGTTCTTGCCTAACAAGATTCATTGTACCTAGTCTATGGACTTTGGTTTTTACCCATTACTTACCCATTACAACATATACAAAGTACATATACATTTTTATAAGATGTAAGTAAACAATATTACTTGTAAGTGTTTTATAAAAATGTCTTTGGTTTTATATAACTTATTTACTAAACATGTTTTGATGGTTTTAATATGTTTAGTAAAAGTGTGTTAGTAAACTATTGGCTCAAAGCTTTTACGTATTTTATTTATTTCGTTAAAAAGATTTTACGTTTGTTATCAACAAAACATTAGAAGATCGTAAAATATAAATAAAAGTTTTTATTGTTTATTTGTATTAACAATCTCCCCCTTTTTGTTAATGACAAAACATAAGATTATTTTAAGAAAAAAATAAAATTCGTAAAAATTTGAATTGGAGTTTTTACTCTCTTCTCCCCCTTTTTTGTCGAAACAAAAAGAGCGTCGAAAAGAAACTAACACATAGTAAAAAATGTTTTTGAGAAAAACTTGTGAAAAGTAAAAAAATGAGAAAGAGTTAGCAAAAGAAAAGTAAAGAGAAGTAGTAAGATAGGAGAAAGATTTTCGTCTTAGCTTCCCCTTGACAAATGCTTCCCTATGTTGAGGGCGTCAAGAAATTAGGAAGGCTAAACGAGTGTATTGCAAGTATTTTTGCAATGATTTTGTCTTTGACGAAATGCTCCCCCTTGACGAGTGCTCCCTTTTGATGAGGGCGTCAAGTAGTTAAGAAGCCTAAGTGAATGTATTGCAAGTGTTTTTGCAATGCTTTGCTTTGACGAAAAGCTCCCCGTTGTTGAGGGTGTCAAAGTCTTCATGTGTATTTTGAAAATATACAAAACAAAGGTTAGAAAACAAGTATATGGTGCATTTTTTCCTGCAAATGAGATTCAAATTAGCTTAAAACTTATAATATGTTAGACGGTTATGTCGGATCCTTCATCAGAGGGATCCGTCCAGGAAAAATCCTGGGAACCGTGTACCTGTAACTTATTGGCAACAATGTAGATATGAGTAGTGACGTAAACGTCCAAATGAGTTATGTATTGTTGCACCAAACATATTCACATAGCTATATAGCATACAAACATGTAGTTTCATTCAATAAAACAAGAGAAATGATACACATATCTCCAAAACTAAGAAAATGATATAAACATGTATTAAAGTAAAAATTCTTAATAATTCTAAGTTGCGCCTAAGAACAGAGGAAAGCACATCACTTAGGGACGGTTTGATTTGTTGACTTCATCAAATCGTTCAAGAATGTGATAGAACATGAAACGCAATTGATCACGTACTTCATAGACTAACCCTTGGACATGTTGACAATGAAGACAATCATTGTCATGACTAGGAAAGATTGGAGCGGTTTGAGGTGGAGGGTTTGATGAAGTAGGTGGAGGTTCCACAAAGGATGGAGGGATTGTATGTAAATTTCATGAGGAGGGTGGAGGTTTCACAAAAGATGGAGGGATTTGTGGAGGTAAATTTGATGAAGTAGGAGGTGGTTCAACTAAGAATAAAGGTGGTGATATATGAGTTGGTGGTGGAGGTAAAGAAGTATCTACTTCCATATGGTCCGGTTGTTGAGTTTTGTGATTTCTCATAATCCAAAATGGATCATTTTAGGGCGAAAGAGAGGGACACATGGGTGCTAGTGATGTTCCAACACCAATGTTTTGGTGAGAAGGTTGTTGTGGTGCAATTTTCTCAATTGATGAGAATGTGGGCAGTGGTGGTGGATGATGTCACAATTCTCAATTTCCGGTCATTTTTCAAATTTTGCTATTCATTCCCGGAGAAAAATTTATATTTCATTAACGTATATTTTTCTTATTAAATAAACGCTATCGTACGATCATTTATTTTGAACAATTGATCCGCCACTTCCCAAAACTTATCCTGATATATTTTTATACTCAATTTAAGACCATAAAAATAGTTTACCCGGTGTTTTAAATTTATTTTGTATATAAATTGTTATATTTATATAATTACGACGGTTTTCGTAAATTCAACACGATAAATATTTATTCACTCAATCTTTGTAAGGAATGTATTTTTATAATTTTTATGACTTCAATATATTTTATTTTGCTCCATTAAAATTTATTTTTAGCTAACGCTACCCTAAATGCTTAAATATGTACACAAGTTACCAATTATACTTAAATAACCACACTTTACTTATACATGTAAATACTTAACAATAACAAAATGCATCTACTTTTTTTTTTATTATGCTTGTCGACACAAGCATGACACACTCTTTTTGGGTACAAAATATCTTAGGAGTACCATAATACTTGCCTACTTTTAATTAAGTAATATTATTACACATACATACACTTTTCTTTTAGTGAGAAAAAAATCAAACACTCTCTCTTTCTCACCTCATGAAACCGGCCATGCTCAAGAACACAAGAGAATCCATAATTTTTCAAGGTTCAAGTGATTATCAAGCTCATGTAGTGATCTAGTATAGGTTTTGAAATAAAAACCTCATGATTTATTTAAGTACACTTTGCTCAAAACTCTTCAATCCTTCAAGTAAGTGTTCTAATATTTTTTCATAATCTTTCATACTTTTACTTGATGTATTTTTATGTTTCTTTTAGAAAAACATGCATGAATTCCATGATCCATACCACTTTTATGGGTTTTTAGTACATATAATGGGTTTTAATTATCCAAATAATAATCCCTTGTAACATATCACTTTTGGTGATGTCTAGGAACCCATGACACCCTAAGAAGGTGTATGGTATGATTAGAATAGCTTCGGAGTTGTTTTGAATTGGTTAGAATAGGTTTTGCGCGAGAAAAACTCATTTCGACAAATTTATTTAGAGGTCTGATCTTATTTTCGAATTCTGGAATTCTCGACAGTAGATAAAAATTTTTGGGCTAGATATTTGGAAAATATACTTTAAAACGAAAACGTGGTCGCTTGAACGGGTTAAAACGGAGTTATAACGAAGAAGATATGAATTTTTTAAGTTTAACGACGAAAACTATTTGTTTCAGAAAATTCAGCATGTATCCTCAACTTTTTACGAGTAAAAAATGAGTCTTAAGCGTTATAAAATGTGTCGACTTATCAAATATATATTAGGATACTTTAATACGAAGCTAAGGACATATAAAACGTGAACAACGGACTTGTAACGATTAAATTACACGCGTTTAAATAAAGTTGCCGTAACTATATTATATAAGCAAAACTAATATATTTCTATTAGACAAGCATTACGGCCGCGAATGACCATGTTGAGGGTCGTTTTTAACATTGATGGGGTACTTTTTATGAAATGATGTCTTCTAGTAAAAGTAATTTCGCCTAGCCTGTTTTCCAAAATGTTCAACCGTTTGTCAAGCGGAGTTGTAACGAATAAAATATGGACACTCAAACTTTGCCGAAAGTTACCTTAAACAATATTTTGGACACAAGTACCATACATTACCTATATTTTTCTCCATGATCGAGACCTCTATGATGAAAACTTAAATGCTAAAACTTTGAGATAATGATACAAGCTTTCCAAAACCGTTGAGTTTGTTTCCTAACACTCGATATTCACTATTTTACGACTAGCTTTTCGAGGCCATTTAGTCACTTTCATGAATTGACAAAGTATATTATTTTGCGACGAAAAGCTATAAATTCTTGATAAATTACTAAACGACTATGGTAGGATGTTATTTCGACGTAAATACTTGTAAAGTATTTTGTAACTTGTCAAGACATTATAAACTTATTTTTCGACGATAAACTTTATATTTCAAAAGTGTACAAGTGGTATGGATATCATATGAGTTTGCATGCACGACATTGTTTCATGACTTATATTAGATCATATCATTCATAATAGGTCGCGGTTAGAAAGTTGCATCTCATTTCTGTGCATCCACTTTGTCATCGTAACTATTCCAACAGGTGAGTTCGTAGCCCCACTTCTACTCGTTTAATTGTTTTATAAACTCTTCGGGGGAGATACATGCTCAACTACTTGCTTTTACTTTACATTTATATGAACTTAAATATCTTTTGTTTCACTCTATGTGCGCGTAAGTAGATTATGCCCGAACTAAATTGATCACTATGTTATGAACACTATTAGTTGAAACACTTTCCTTGATTTTGAACCCTTCGACATGTATATTTGAGCTATTTTAAATTGATTCGGACCCTTTAACATATAAGTGAACACTTTGGACTTGATATGAACCTTTTGACATATAGTTAAACTCTTTTAACTTGTACAAGGACCCTTTTGATATATTTTAAACTTGTTTGACGTGATTTTGAACGCTTCGACTATCTTGAACCTTTTGATAGTATTCGAGCTCTTTGACTGTTTTGAACTTTTGAACTCGGCTTAAATCTTTGAACTTAATTACGAACATTTGAATGGAACTCTTGAACTTAAATACAAACTTATGACTTGTTTGAACTTATTGAACCGTACGCGTTAAGACCTTGACCTAAAGTCTCCCATGTTCGGAGCATCACTATAAAGTCTCCCTTGTTCGGAGCAAATTAAAGCCTCCCCGGTCCGGAGCAGAATGTCTCCCTATGGGAACGGAGCATTTTCAATCTAAGTCTCCCTTGTTCGGAGCATCACTATAATTCTCGCCTTGTCGGTGGAGTGTTCTCAATAATTCTCGCCTTAATGGTGGAGTGTTCTCAATAATTCTCGCCTAGGTGGTCGAGTGACAAAGGAGTCTCCCTTGTTGGAGCAGTGCAAAGTCTCCCATGTTCGGAGTATCCCTGAATTATTATATATGTGGTGCAATATTGTGAATTATTATGGTATCGTACACTTAACTATTAGACACACTATATTTTGTGCAATGGGTTGTGAACTCACAGGTGGCAAGTTTTGTATGGGCGGAACTTGGAACTGAGTGGATTTACAATGCCTTTGCTTTGTGAACTATTATGATAACGTGCACTTGACTTCTAGACATACTACTTTTGGCAGTGGGTTGTGAACACACAGGTTGCAAGTTTTGTATGGGCGAAACTTGGAACTGAGTGGATTTACAATGCCTTTGCTTTGTGGACTATTCTAAATGACCAAAAACTTTGCCTTTGTTGCATGAACGCTCTTTAAAAGCTTTATTTGTTAACCAAACTCTATGAACTCACTCAACCATTGTGTTGACACTTTTAGCATGTTTTATCTCAGGTATCTAAGGCCTTCACTTCATGGCATGCATGTGGACTTATCATAGAGTCGTGGTGTCGACGCGTCTCACCTATATTTTATGCACTTAACTATCGTTTGATTGTAACAAACTCGTTTTGATATATTGGAAATCTTTTGGGACCTAATGTTTGTAAACTCTGATTATTTTAATGAATCAAACGATATTTTCAAAATGACACTTTAGGTCGTTCGATATAACTATAACTTTGATGCTATGACAGTCCTCCCCAAGGTATTCCATTCCGCTGTAAAATAGGTAATTTGGGGGTGTGATAGATGAGAAGGCCTAGGAGGCAAGTCTTCTAATGAGTAAAGGTTTGGAGATGAAAGAGGTGTGGTGAAGGAGAGTATTCTAGGCGCTAGAGGTGAGAGTTTAGTTGCTTTGGTGGAGATAGGAGTGTTTAGTTTAGAAGGTACGGTAGTGTTTGGTTCAGGAGGTACGGTAGTGTTGTTCTGTCCTAGGGAGTCATTTAAGACAAAGTGGAGTGTTTAGATTACCAAAGAGAGTTTGAAATGAATGTATCAAGTGAGATTTAGACAGTCTGTGCAGCCGGTTCCCATAGATCCCTCACTTGAGGGATCCGGCTCTCAGAAGCCAAGAAAAAGAGTGATGCGGTTCTAGCAAGGTCTAGTACCTACATATCTTGAGTGTTTAAGTTTCCTCATGTATCTTAAATGGTATAAGACTTAAATGTTCAAGCATAATGAGTGAGGATAGCTAATGATGACTTTTATGAAAAGATATGGAGTTTTTATGAGCACCAATGAGTGATCAAGGATGACAATAAGAGTTTTGAAGATGGTAAATGATCATAGAGACCAGATGGTGATCAAAGGAAATTTTAGAAAATTCCTTAAAAATCACAAGAAATGAAAAACTAGTTTGTAGACCATTTTAAGGTAAAGATGACTAAAATTAATTTGCTAAAATTGAGAGAAATATCAACATAGGTGTTTTGAGATAGCAGGAACAATGTGTAAACATTGGTGCGAAAAGATGGTGAGTTTTGAAGTAATGGTAAATAAAAAACACCTTGGATGTGATCCTAAGTCATCCATGAGTAAATGTGAGATCTACTGAGCCTAAAGAAGGTTTAAGTGATCTGAATGTATCATGTTTAACTGGTCTAATAAGGTATGGAAGGTGGTGATATATGAGTTGATGGTGGAGGTAAAGAAGTATCTACTTCCATATGGTCCGGTTGTTGAGTTTGGTGATTTCTCATAATCCAAAATGGATCATTTGAGGGTGAAAGAGAGGGAGACATGGGTGCGAGTGAAGTTCCTACACCAATGTTTTGGTGAGAAGGTTGTTGTGGTGCCATTTTCTCAATTAATGAGAATGTGGGCAATGGTGGTGGATGAGAAGGCCTAGGAGGCAAGTATTCTAGTGAGTAAAGGTTTGGAGATGAAAGAGGTGTGGTGAAGGAGAGTATTCTAGGTGCTAGAGGTGAGAGTTTAGTTGCTTTGGTGGAGCTATGAGTGTTTTGTTTAGAAGGTACGGTAGTGTTTGGTTTAGGAGGTATAGTAGTGCTTGGCGAGGGTTTAATACAAACACAAGTGGTTTATAAAGGAAGAAACTATGTAAGTGAATTAAAGCCTAAACCACTAAGGTTCTTCAAATTGCATGCACTAAAGTCAACTATTGTGTTGTTCTGTCCTAGGGAGTCATTTAAGACAAAGTGGAGTGTTTAGATTACCAAAGAGAGTTTGAAATGAATGTATCAAGTGAGATTTTGACAGTTTGTGCAGCCGGTTCCCAAAGATCCCTCACTTGAGGGATCCGGCTAGTTATAATTCAGGGATTCGGCTCTCAGAAGCCAAGAAAAAGAGTGATGTGGTTCTAGCAAGGTCTAGTACCTACATATCTTGAGTGTTTAAGTTTCCTCACATATCTTAAATTGTATAGGACTTAAATATTCAAGCATAATGAAAGAGGATAGCTAATGATGACTTTTATGTAAAGATATCGAATTTTTATGAGCACCAATAAGTGATCAAGGATGACAATAAGAGTTTTGAGGATGGTAAATGATCATAGAAACCAGATGGTGATCAAAGGAAAATCTTAGAAAATTCCTTAAAAATCACAAGAAATGAAAAACTAGTTTGTAGACCATTTTATGGTAAATATGACTAAAATCAATTTGCTAAAATTGAGAGAAATATCAACCTAGGTGTTTTGAGATAGAAGGAACAATGTGTAAATATTGAAGCGGAAAGATGGTGAGTTTTGAAGTAATGATAAATAAAAAACACCTTGAATGTGATCCTAAGTCATTCATGAGTAAATGTGAGATCTACTGAGCCTAAAGAAGGTTTAAGTGATCTTAATGTATCATGTTTAACTGGTCTAATAAGGTATGGAAGGTGGTGATATATGAGTTAGTGGTGGAGGCAAAAAGTATCTACTTCCATATGGTCCGGTTGTTGGGTTTGGTGATTTCTCATAATCCAAAATGGATCATTTGAGGGTGAAAGAGAGGGAGACATGAGTGCTAGTGAAGTTCCTACACCAATGTTTTGGTGAGAAGGTTGTTGTGGTGCCATTTTCTCATTTGATGAGAATGTGGGAAATGGTGGTGGATGAGAAGGCCTAGGAGGCAACTCTTCTAGTGAGTAAAGGTTTGGAGATAAAAGAGGTGTGGTGAAGGAGAGTATTCTAGGCGCTAGAGGTGAGACTTTAGTTGCTTGGGTGGAGATAGGAGTGTTTGGTTTAGAATGTACGATAGTGTTTGGTTTAGGAGGTACGGTAGTGTTTGGCGAGGGTTTAACACAAACACAAGTGGTTTATAAAGGAAGAAACTAGGTAAGTGAATTAAAGCCTAAACCACTAAGGTTCTTCAAATTGCATGCACTAAAGTTAACTATAGTGTTGTTCTGTCCTAAGGAGTCATTTAAGACAAAGTGGAGTTTTTAGATTACCAAAGGATGTTTGAAATGAATGTATCAAGTGAGATTTAGACAGTCTGTGCAGCCGGTTCCCATAGATCCCTCACTTGAGGGATCCGACTAGTTATAATTGAGGGATCCGGCTCTCAGACGCCAAGAAAAAGAGTGATGAGGTTCTAGCAAGGTCTAGTATCTATATATCTTGAATGTTTAAGTTTCCTCATGTATCTTAAATGGTATAAGACTTAAATGTTCAAGCATAATGAGTGAGGATAGCTAATGATGACTTTTATGAAAAGATATGGAGTTTTTATGAGCACCAATGACTGATCAAGGATGACAATAAGAGTTTTGAGGATGGTAAATAATCATAGAGACCAGATGGTGATCAAAGGAAATTTTAGAAAATTCCTTAAAAATCACAAGAAATGAAAAACTAGTTTGTAGACCATTTTAAGGTAAAGAAGACTAAAATTAATTTGCTAAAATTGAGAGAAATATCAACATAGGTGTTTTGAGATAGAAGGAACAATGTGTAAACATTGGTGCGAAAAGATGGTAAGTTTTAAAGTAATGATAAATAAAAGACACCATGAATGTGATCCTAAGTCATCCATGAGTAAATGTGAGATCTACTGAGCCTAAAGAAGGTTTAAGTGATCTGAATGTATCATGTTTAACTGGTCTAATAAGGTATGGAAGGTGGTGATATATGAGTTGGTGGTGGAGGTAAAGAAGTATCTACTTCCATATGGTCCGGTTGTTGAGTTTGGTGATTTCTCATAATCCAAAATGGATCATTTGAGGGTGAAAGAGAGGGAGGCATGGGTGCTAGTGAAGTTCCTACACCAATGTTTTGGTGAGAAGGTTGTTGTGGTGCCATTTTCCCAATTAATGAGAATGTGGGCAATGGTGGTGGATGAAAAGGCCTAGGAGGCAAGTCTTCTAGTGAGTAAAGGTTTGGAGATGAAGTAGGTATGGTGAAGGAGAGTATTCTAGGCGCTAGAGGTAAGAGTTTAGTTGCTTTGGTATAGATAGGAGTGTTTGGTTTAGAAGGTACGGTAGTGTTTGGTTTAGGAGGTACGGTAGTGTTTGGCGAGGGTTTAACACAAACACAAGTGGTTTATAAAGGAAGAAACTAGGTAAGTGAATTAAAGCCTAAACCACTAAGGTTCTTCAAATTGCATGCACTAAAGTTAACTATAGTTTTGTTCTGTCCTAAGGAGTCATTTAAGACAAAGTGGAGTGTTTAGATTACCAAAGGATGTTTGAAATGAATGTATCAAGTGAGATTTAGGCGATGCATGCGGCAGGTTCCCATAGATCCCTCACTTGAGGGATCCGACTAGTTATAATTGAGGGATCCGGCTCTCAGACACCAAGAAAAAGAGTGATGCGGTTCTAGCAAGGTCTAGTACCTATATATCTTGAGTGTTTAAGTTTCCTCATGTATCTTAAATGGTATAAGACTTAAATGTTCAAGCATAATGAGTGAGGATAGCTAATGACGACTTTTATGAAAAGATATGAAGTTTTTATGAGCACCAATGAGTGATCAAGGATGACAATAAGAGTTTTGAGGATGGTAAATGATCATAGAGACCAGATGGTGATCAAAGGAAATTTTAGAAAATTCCTTAAAAATCACAAGAAATGAAAAACTAGTTTGTAGACCATTTTAAGGTAAAGACGACTAAAATTAATTTGCTAAAATTGAGAGAAATATCAACATAGGTGTTTTGAGATAGAAGGAACAATGTGTAAACATTGGTGCGAAAAGAAGGTGAGTTTTGAAGTAATGATAAATAAAAACACCATGAATGTGATCCTAAGTCATCCATGAGTAAATGTGAGATATACTGAGCCTAAAGAAGGTTTAAGTGATCTGAATGTATCAATTTTTAACTGGTCTAATAAGGTATGGAAGGTGGTGATATATGAGTTGGTGGTGGAGGTAAAGAAGTATCTACTTCCATATGGTCCGGTTGTTGAGTTTGGTGATTTCTCATAATCCAAAATGGATCATTTGAGGGTGAAAGAGAGGGAGGCATGGGTGCTAGTGAAGTTCCTACACTAATGTTTTGGTGAGAAGGTTGTTGTGGTGCCATTTTCTCAATTGATGAGAATGTGGGAAATGGTGGTGGATGAGATGGCCTAGGAGGCAAGTCTTCTAGTGAGTAAAGGTTTGGAGATAAAAGAGGTGTGGTGAAGGAGAGTATTCTAGGCGCTAGAGGTGAGACTTTAGTTGCTTTGGTGGAGATAGGAGTGTTTGGTTTAGAAGGTACGGTAGTGTTTGGTTTAGGAGGTACGGTAGTGTTTGGCGAGGGTTTAATACAAACACATGTGGTTTATAAAGGAAGAAACTAGGTAAGTGAATTAGAGCCTAAACCACTAAGGTTCTTCAAATTGCATGCACAAAAGTTAACTATAGTGTTGTTCTGTCCTAAGGAGTCATTTAAGACAAAGTGGAGTGTTTAGATTACCAAAGAGAGTTTGAAATGAATGTATCAAGTGAGATTTAGACAGTCTGTGCAGCCGGTTCCCATAGATCCCTCACTTGAGGGATCCGACTAGTTATAATTGAGGGATCCGGCTCTCAGACGCCATGAAAAAGAGTAATGCGGTTCTAGCAAGGTCTAGTACCTACATATCTTGAGTGTTTAAGTTTCCTCATGTATCTTAAATGGTATAAGACTTAAATGTTCAAGCATAATGAGTGAGGATAGCTAATGATGACTTTTATGAAAAGATATGGAGTTTTTATGAGCACCAATGAGTGATCAAGGATGACAATAAAAGTTTTGAGGATGGTAAATGATCATAGAGACCAGATGGTGATCAAAGGAAATTTTAGAAAATTCCTTAAAAATCACAAGAAATGAAAAACTAGTTTGTAGACCATTTTAAGGTAAAGATGACTAAAATTAATTTGCTAAAATTGAGAGAAATATCAACATAGGTGTTTTGAGATAGAAGGAACAATGTGTAAACATTGGTGCGAAAAGATGGTGAGTTTTGAAGTAATGATAAATAAAAAACACCATGAATGTGATCCTAAGTCATCCATGAGTAAATGTGAGATCTACTGAGCCTAAAGAAGGTTTAAGGGATCTGAATGTATCATGTTTAACTGGTCTAATAAGGTATGGAAGGTGGTGATATATGAGTTGGTGGTGGAGGTAAAAAAGTATCTACTTCCATATGGTCCGGTTGTTGAGTTTGGTGATTTCTCATAATCCAAAATGGATCATTTGAGGGTGAAAGAGAGGGAGGCATGGGTGCTAGTGAAGTTCCTACACCAATGTTTTGGTGAGAAGGTTGTTGTGGTGCCATTTTCTCAATTAATGAGAATGTGGGAAATGGTGGTGGATGAAAAGGCCTAGGAGGCAAGTCTTCTAGTGAGTAAAGGTTTGGAGATGAAGTAGGTGTGGTGAAGGAGAGTATTCTAGGCGCTAGAGGTAAGAGTTTAGTTGCTTTGGTATAGATAGGAGTGTTTGGTTTAGAAGGTACGGTAGTGTTTGGTTTAGGAGGTACGATAGTGTTTGGCGAGGGTTTAACACAAACACAAGTGGTTTATAAAGGAAGAAACTAGGTAAGTGAATTAAAGCCTAAACCACTAAGGTTCTTCAAATTGCATGCACTAAAGTCAACTATAGTGTTGTTCTGTCCTAGGGAGTCATTTAAGACAAAGTGTAGTGTTTAGATTACCAAAGAGAGTTTGAAATGAATGTATCAAGTGAGATTTAGACAGTCTGTGCAGCCGGTTCCCATAGATCCCTCACTTGAGGGATCCGGCTAGTTATAATTCAGGGATCCGGCTCTTAGAAGCCAAGAAAAAGAGTGATGTGGTTCTAGCAAGGTCTAGTACCTGCATATCTTGAGTGGTTAAGTTTCCTCAGGTATCTTAAATGGTATATGACTTAAATGTTCAAGCATAATGAGTGAGGATAGCTAATGATGACTTTTATGAAAAGATATGGAGTTTTTATGAGCACCAATGAGTGATTAAGGATGACAATAAGAGTTTTGAGGATGGTAAATGATCATAGACCAGATGGTGATCAAAGGAAAATTTTGAAAACTCCTTAAAAATCACAAGAAATGAAAACTAGTTTGTAGACCATTTTAAGGTAAAGAAGACTAAAATCAATTTGCTAAAATTGAGAGAAATATCAACCTCGGTGTTTTGAGATAGAAGGAACAATGTGTAAACATTGGAGCGGAAAGATGGTGAGTTTTGAAGTAATGATAAATAAAAAACACCTTGAATGTGATCCTAAGTCATCCATGAATAAATCATGTACACAAGACATGCATTCGGATGATCCTTATTCCCAACAAAGCAAAGAAAATTTTCTCTAAGAATTGTTTCCCATTTTTTTAATGTGAGAACATCTCAAAAAGCTCCATTTGAAAAGGATATTGGTGGATGAATTTTGAATTCCTAGTGACTCGGGTTTGAGAGGTTCTTTGGATGAATACGGCATCTCTTACCGTGGCAGGTTCATGAAGAGGAGTGAAATAGACCTCGTGATCATCAACAATATCATGGATTTTGGCAAGTGACCAATCATTGGAATACATACACACACCATGGTATGAGATGCGGAGAATTCGGGCAAGCTCGGCAAGAGTTAAGGTGTAGTTGTGATTGTTGATGACAAAGACAATAGAGATGGTTCCATCATCATTTCTAATGATGCGAACGCTCTTGTAAAACTCGAGGACAAACACGGGACATATTTGTTCGTTGATATGGAGGAGACACTCAAAGTTGATCCTAGAAAAGACTCCGGGAATATCGGTACCATTGAGATTAGATTGATCAATGTCATGTCCTTTATGAAATAACCATTTTTGGAGCATTTTGAAGGTTTTTTGATCCTTAAGGTTAAGACCATCCTTTCGGTGATGCATCGGTATATAGTAAGCGGTGTCTTGATAATCTTGTTGTGTGGAACTAGGCATGATTGATCCTAAACAATAAAACCACAATGTGGTGTTAATTTTGAGAAGATTTCTTTTTGAGGTTCATCACAATTTTGCTCAAAACATCCCTTTTTGAATTCATTATGAGTTATAATTTATATTAACAATGTTTGTTCTTTGATCAGTTATCTTAGATAGCTAATTAAAACAATGTGATAGCAAATTGTAACAAACCCACTTGAATCAAAATTTTAAAGATGTAAAAATTGTATAACTAAGAATTTGAGAATGGAAATCACAATGTAGTGAGGATAAAACTTACACAAGTGATTGGATTGCTTGGATTGATGAAGAGAAAGCTCCTAGGAATGGTAGCACTGAGTTTAGGGTCGTGTATGAAAGAGTAAAGTGGAGGATGGGAGTGTACAGTGAATTATCAAAGACTTATTCTGTTTTGCTGATGTGCCGGTTCCCACAGATCCCTTGAAAAAGGGATCCGGCTAGTTATACTCGAGGGATCCGGCTATTCAGTAAGAAAACAGTTTCAGTGGGTTTGATAATTTTGACGCGGGAGTTTTCGATTTCAATTTTTTTCAAAGGTTTTGCTATATTCCTTAGAGTTTATCTATTATAGATGTGATACAAGATTTTGACCAGTCTTCGTGTTTACTAAACACATTTGACGAGGTTCTTTTTATGAGTAAACCATGAGTCGAGAGAAAAAATAAGAATCATGTCAAATTCTATTTTAACATGATATATATAATTAAATAGATGATATTGACGTAGATTACTAATGCAACAACAATATCTCTATGCGAGGAACGATGGATCTAAACTTTTTGTTAGCAATATTTCTTTTCGAGATAAAGACGTATATTGACTAGTTTATAATGTTTAGGGAAATCAAGGAGGAATACTATTCTCGATGATGTGTTTGAGATGAAGAGCAACATTTTAGAGAATTTGTGACATTGAAGTTAGACATCAAATCTACGAGTCTTTACATACTATTAAATATATGCAAGGACATTATAATACTACTTAACATAATATAGAAGCATATACCATTATTTTATCTATAAGCAATTAAAGTACAATATACTCTAAGAAACTTGGTAACGAAGCTCTGATGCCAATTGTGAAAACTAGAAGGTGGGGTTGAATAGTTTTGCTGATTAAAACTTCGTTTCAAAGTATTTAGATCGACTTATGTCAATCCATTTAGTTCATGTGTTGGATATTGATAGATGAGCATATAAGTAAGTAATGCAAGAGATAAAGAGTAAAGGAACACAAAACCACGACATGAGTATTTATAGTGGTTCGGCTACAAGGATACCTTCTTTGCCCTACTCCACTCCCCAAGTACCCCACTCGAGAGTTTCTAAGCACTACACAACAGAAACTCCTTAATGTGGTGGAGAAGCCTTCAAAACGTCACCTACGCTTTATCCAGTACAAGGCTAGACACCGAGTTCTTCCACGAGGTAGAACCAAACCTATCACGACGTCGCCTACACTTTATCCGGTACAAGGCTAGATACCGAGTTCTATTACAAAGGAGGAACTACTACCCAACACTACACCACAAAACAACTACCCAAAGGAGACACACTCCTTTTTAAAACACTAAAAAGGATATCAACATCCTTTAACCCAAACTACAAAACTTGTACATCGACGCACCATATCGATTGTACACCTTCTGCACCATTCACTAATGCCTTCAACACAACACTTCTATGGAGGGAGGAAAGAACTATCAACAAGATGCACTTCACTGGTCTTGATGATGACGAAGCTTAACAACTCATGACCTTGAGCTTGCACGTCTTCAAGAGGTGGTGATCTCGCCTTTAAGAGGAACCTAGAGAATCACACAAAGATAAATCTAAATAAAATGATCCTTTGGATCTGTGGTTGGAGAGGTTAGAATACAGAGAGAAAGCATATCTAAGAGTGGTAGTGAGAAAGAGAGAAATGACTCATTATTTATAGGCAAAATATGCCTACTGTCCCACGGTTCTGGCGAATCCCTCACCCAAGGGATCCGACCAGTGCAAATCCTGGGATCTGGCTACTGGGTTAGTTTAGTCCGGATTTTGGGTTGCAAACCGGGTTATGGGTTATGGGTTATGGACCATGGGTCATGGACTTTGGATCATGGATACCCAACAAGATGCAATGTAACTAGTCAATGGTTTATGGATCTTGGGTCATGGGTCATGGACTTTAGGTCAAGGATCATGGATAATATCTAACATGACTTCATGCATGATGTCATGCAATGGGTCATGGGTTATGGATCATGCTCCATGGGTATGGGTTATGGACTTTGGTTCTTACCCAACAAGATTCATTGTACCTAGTCAATGGATCATGGGTCATGGGTTATGGACTTTGGTTTTTATCCATTACACCCCCATTACAACATATACAAACATATACATTTTCATAAGATGTAAGTAAACAATATTACTTGTAAGTGTTTTATAAAAATGTCTTTGGTTTTATATAACTTATTTACTAAACATGTTTTGATGGTTTTAATATGTTTAGTAGAAGTGTGTTTGTAAACTATTGACTCAAAGCTTTTACGTATTTTATTTATTTCGTTAAAATGATTTTTCGTTTGTTATCGACAAAACATTAGAAGATCATAAAATATAAATAAACGTATTTATTGTTTATTTGTATTAACATAAACGACCGAATGTAAAAAAAATTAACCGTTTAACATTTAAAATTTTTTTCTTAAACTTTACCACTTTTACAACATTATAAATACCCTACTTTCCTCATTTCCTTCACAAATTCAGACAATAATTCTTTCAACACACTTCAAACAACAATTCTCTCAACTAAATCATTAAACACAAAATTATGGCTTGTCGTCTTCCCCATACGGTCGAAGAAATGCAAGTGTATATTAAAAAACAATGTGACAAAGACGATGCTGCTCGACAACAGGCTATTGTCGACGTTATCAAGCAGTTTGATATCGCAAAAGCAAATAAACAACGCTTGAGAGAACGATACGCGCAATGCAAAGACCTTTCTGTAGAAAGAAAAGTTGTGATCGACCAATTTCTGAGCGACGAAAGAAAGAAAGACGAGGCCATTAGTGACACATTGTTGGGATGTGTTTCACAGATACAAGCCAACATCATCAACAAAATCCGTTGGAGCTATCAGGAAAACAAAATTGTTGGTTTTGTATCACAACACTTGACTCAATTTGAGCTAGGTGCATCAACTTCAGCTGATGCACCTAGATATATTGGGAACACCATTATCAACCTCAGCTGACTCAAATTGGGCTAGGTTATGTAGACGAGGCAGTTGATGAGTATGTCTTAACTGCAAGCCAACATTATCAAACGATGTGTGATGAACAGGCATTATGAGAAGTTGAAGCAGAACAATCAAAGAGGCAACAAGAGGCGGATGAGAAAGCCAGGAAGGAAGCAGCAGAACGGGCGGTGTTCATTGAGGAATTTCCTGGGTATAGGTCTCTTTCGTATGATTCTGCATGCGGGGAGCATTCCGATTAGGATATGTTTATGTATTTCGTATCGTAGTGTATTTTAGTTCGTATGTTTTTTTCCGTATCATATTTTGTATCGTATTGTATGATTTATGTAATATTTTTATTATTAATTAAGTTTAAATTTGTTGTTTAAAACTTTTGAATTAAAAAAAGAAAAAATAACTTGGTCGCCACTGTGGTAACTTGGTTGTCGTCAGGTCATCGGAGAGAGAAAGCTGATGTGGCAGGGGTGGCCTAAGTCACCACTGTGTTTAGCCTAACCGTCATTCATAGAAAAATCATCCAAGGGAAGTTTACTCCACGTGCTACCAAAATCTTCATCATTAGCATATAAGCCACACAAAACTTCAAATCCACTTACCTCATGGGTCAAAGTCTCAAACTCGCAAATAGTGTTTCACATCTCCTCAAAGAAACACCTACTTGATTTTGTTGTCATGCTTTATGCTACAACCTAAAATGAAATTTTTTTCTTTTTGGTAAAGTGTTTCCCTGGTAAAATATATTACAAAAAAAATAGTTAAGTACAATAGAATATGGGTGAGATACCACATTTACCTCAAGCAACCGCTTGAACAACCACTAGAATTTGTGACATGCCACAAAGACAATCAGATTAAATACTACCATAAACAAGATCAACAACCTAACCTAGCATAAAATGACAAGCCATAATTTATGCAGAACCACACAGGAAAAAATAACATATTTTAATCTAATGTCATGGATACCCGCAACCTTTAGAGCAACAGAGAAACCATAATCATCAAACTCATCATCAACATAAGCGTTGTGGTCATAGGTATCTTTCTTCCATTCCTCCGCTAAGCTCTTCATGTTCACTCCACCACCATTAAGATTAGTAGTCATGTTGTGATCCTCAAGGACTTCATCATCTTCACTATCTGAGACGACCACATTACCCACCTTTGAAAACAGATTACCCACCCTTTTTCCATCTTTCACTTGGTTAGGAGTACTATTTATATCGAAGGACAAGGGACATTAGAAGATCCAGGGATACTATCACAAGTATCCACATTACCATCAACAACATTAGTATCAGGAGTAATCGTAGAATTAGTAGCATGTTCAATGATAGGATCTTGCTGAATGAGCACATTGAAACTATTCTTCAAATCAATAAAATTTTTAAATCATCAACCTTATTATTGCTCTTACCTATAATACCATCACCTTGAGGCTGTGATTTCGAAGGCCCCACATTACCACTAGTTGGCTTAGTCGTATGGGCCTCATGATCGAGAAGTCGATGCCCCCATCACAATTAGAAGGCTTCGATATTGGAAGATAGTAATAAGAGACCTTTGGTTTATTTAATCGTAGCCCATCAATATACTTCTCTTTAATCGGTTGCTTACCTTACCTTTTTTCCTATTCACTTCAACAAACCCATCATCACCAACCGGTTGCTTCACAACAGGTTTGACATTTTTAGGACACCCATCATCATTGTTATAAATTTTTTTGCATGTTTGACACCTTGGCGGCTTCCATTCGTATTCGATCTCTATTTTTCCCAAAGAGTGACATGAACCATTAGGAAATGGTATAACAACAACAAGAGATTCCAACAAGGCAGAATGAGACGAAACTTCCACTAGGGCACGAGCATACGAGTTCATGCCCCAAGATTTAAGACACATCGAACTTATGTAAGCATCCAACATGATGGGATGACCAATTTGTGTAGTAATCAAGCTTAACCCGACTTCAGAATAAGTTACAATCGGCACATTATGCAGCTTGACCTAAACATCAGCTGTTATTATCTATTCCTTCTTAAGCTTAGAATTTGGTGTCCATATGTTTAAAATGATAGGAACAAGTCGAATCAACGATGGACCAGTTTCTAATACCCTTTCCATCCCTTCCTTAGTCGAGAAATGAAAAAGAAAAACCCGTTGTTAGGCATAACTGTTGATGTATAGCTCCCAGAACAGGGTTAGATAATCAACTTCAGCAGAAAAAAATACCACTAGGTGGTTACCGGATATCACTTGGAATCGTGTGATCACTTTCCAAAGTAAACTATTCGACCCTAATGCCTGGGTTACACGAATATCTACTTGGGATAAGACCAAATGTAGTTATCGAATTAGGCACAATTCAATAACTCTTGCGCTTATAAGTGTTAATGGTTTTCTATATGTTTATCATGCATAATAATATCTCCTATTTATAGGAGATTACTCTTAGCTAGTCAAATGGAATTACGAGTATTAATCGGCCCATTAATAGCCTCATAATTATCCCCATTATAGCCGTTAGTGGTTACATGACCAATTAAACGTGGTCATTATGCAGTTGTAACTGCCACTTGAATAGGTCAAAGCCCGTTACAAGCAGTACTTTCATCAGTACTTTCATAGTACTAGCAGTGGATACAATACTTCAGTGGAAACACTAATTCAGTGTAAACACTGCTTCAGTGGAAACACTGCTTTAGTGGAAACCACAACTTCAGTGGAAACCACAAGCAATACTTTCCACTAGCACTACCAATACAAACCACTTTTAGAGTCAGGGTGTTCATGGACCTTATGGGTGTACTTTCCGTACCTCCTAACCCATTATAAGGTGTGAACTGATCCCACAAGTGCACTAAATTTTCCAACAATCCTCCCCAAATTTAGTTCACTTCCTTTGCATGAAAACAATACATCAAGCAAAACATGTGCATAAACGAAAATGTCCTGAGGATTGAATTTTCATCTTAGTAAATTACACGTTCAAATATTCGAGAATCAGGGTGTTCTAAGAATTGAACCCTTCAACCCATTTGAATACCTGAAGATAAAATACACACAAGTTTTCAAACACTTAAAAGCTCCTGACACTATACAAGCCATGTGTCCATATCCAAATTCATAAATGTTATAAAAGCTAAAGTCCAAAAGCTTCCTGAAGCGGCAAAACTTCAACATTCACATAGGTGGTTCCTCTTTATTCATGCTCCCGCCAAGCACTTTTTCAAAGAAAATTAACCATTAAGTAAAGACTTCATCCTCCTTTCAATGAGTTCGAGCACAACCTTGGGATGTAAATAAAACATGTGCTCCAGTCCACCGAATGTTCAACTTTCCACATTGAACTCAGCTCCTAAGTTTCCTCGTGAGGAGTTGGGTGTCCTAGCATTCGATGACTAAGTTGGACTTAAACCCATCCCTTTAGCGAGACTTTATAACCAAGTCTCTAGCTAGACCCTTCGTCAAGTGATCAACTAAGTTTTGTTGAGATCTAACAAACTCTATAGATACCACCCCATTCATGATAAGCTCACGAATCATGCTATGCCCGACACCTAAGTGTCTAGACTTACCATTGTACATCCGGCTATAAGCCTTAGCCAATGTAGCCGCACTATCACACCGGATAGAAATAGGTGCTATAGGTTTAGGCCACAATGGAATCTCAAGAAGCAAGTTTTCAACCATTCACTTCTTTACCTAAGCAATGCTAAAGCCACAAATTTAGATTCCATTGTTGAACTGGTGATGCAAGTTTGTTTCTTGGATGCCCAAGAAATTGCACCTCCACCAAGTAAGAATACCCACCACCGGTAGATCGAACCTGTCTTCGATGTTCTCGATCCAACTTGCATCGGTGTATCCTTCCAACACCGATGGGTAACCGATATCGAGAGACTATAATCCATAGTTCTCTTCAAATACTTGATACCCTCGAAGCGCTTGCCGATGATGAGCACTAGGATTCTAGTATACCGCTCAATTTTCCCACCGCAAAACCAATATCGTGCCTTGTACAAGTCATGGCATACATTAGGCGACTAATTACCCTAGAATACTCAAGTTGAGATCTGACCTTGCCATGGTTAGGCATCACTTATCTCAGTATCCATAGGTGTACTCATCGAGTACAATCAAAGTAATTGAATTTCCTCAAGACCTTCTCAATATAATGAGACCGAGAGATAGAAATTCTTTTACTTTCATGTTTAATCCTTATACCAAGGATAACATCGCCTCCCCATATCCTTCATGGAGAACCTTGATGACAAAATTCCTTTGTCAGTCAACTCGATTTTGGTCGGTGCCAAAGATCAACATGTCATCAACATATAGACAAATGATGACTCCTTTACCGTAATCATCAAATTTGCTATATACACATTTGTCGACTTGGTTAAGAACATAACCACTAGACAAAACCAGTTCATCAAAATTTTGATGCCATTGCTTAGGTGCCGCTTCATCCATAAAGAGACTTAATCGGTTTACACACCTTGTTTTCATTGCCGAGCATGATGAAGCCCCGAGGTTGGTTCATATAAACCTCCTCTTCCAATTCACCATTCAAGAAAGCTGTTTTCACATCCATTTGATGAATAACTAGATTGTGAATAGATGCCAAAGCAATCGCAGTCTTATGGTAATCGATCACGAGCCACGGGGCATAAGTATCAAAATAGTCTATTCCTGACTTTTGTTTAAAGCCCTGAATGACTAGTCTAGCCTTGAACTTTTCAATAGTTCCATCTACCTTCATTTTCCTTTTGAAAATCCATTTGCAACCCAGAGGTTTGCAACCTGGTGGTAGATCAACCAACACCCAAGTGTTGTTGCCCATGATGGAATCCATCTCATCATTGATTGCTTCTTTCCAGAATGCAATGTTCTAGGACTTCATTACTTTTTCAAATGTCTTGGGATCATCCTCAATAATGAAGCAATAGGAGTATTGGTCTCAGACCTCATCCCTGGTTCCTTCAACTAAGTATAGTTGAAACTCAGGTCCAAATGACTTTGGAGTCCTGACCCTTTTGCTCTTCCTGAGCACAAGTTCAGGTTGTTGAACCACAACCTCATGAGGGACCACCGATGGTTCATCATCGGGACCTCGATACACCAAATGTCATGAGTTCCATTAGGAATCCTCGACTTGGTCTAGGGACCGATGTGAATCTATTCTCATCAAAAGTTGCATCCTTCATTCAATTATTGAGTTAATCGAAACATATTCATTAGGTTCAATAACATAGAACCTAAAAGCCTTGGAATGCTCAAGATATCCAACAAAGATGCGATCAATGCCTCTTTCACCCAAGGTTTTCAACTTTGGATCGTGGAGTCTAACAACACCTACAACCCCAGACACCGAGATAATTCATGTTGGGTTTCCTTTTAGTCCGAGTTCATAAGGGTAACCTTGTTCCTTTTGTTGGGAACCCTATTTAATAAATAACAAGTCGTTAACATAGCTTCACCCCGAACCCTTGACTCGATCCGAATAGGACAACATGGAATTAACCATCTCCTTCAACACCTGTTTTCCTTTCGAAATACCATTTTGGTGAGGAGTATAAAGGCGATCGTTTCATGGATTATACCAACAGATCGAAAATCTGAGTATCCATGTACTCACCTCCCTATCGGTCCTTAATCTTTTGATCAACGACCCAAGTTGTAATTCAACTTCAGTTTTAAACACTTTGAATTTATCTAATGCTTCATCCTTGGAATGTAACAGATAAACATAACAAAACCTAGAAGCATCATCAATAAATGTCACAAAGTACCTTTTATTCCCCAAAGAGGGAGTGGCATGCAAATCACACAGATCACTGTGTATAAGTTCCAAGAGATTAGTCTCACGACTAACACCCTGAAAAGGTTTCTTGGTAATCTTGGTCAACATGCAAGTTTTACACTTTTCAGTGTCCATGTCAAATGCTGGGATCAACCCATCCTTAGACATATCTTGCATTCTCTTATAATGAACATGGCCAAGTCTAGCATGCCACAGGGTAGAGTCAGTCTGGTCAGAGGTGGTCACACAGGCTGAATTTACACTATCAGTGGAAATAAATACACTATCAGTGGAAATATTAAGCCTGAACATTTGATTACATAAATAACCAAAACCAATAAAAACACCATGCTTAGAAAGCAAAAATTTATCAGACTCAATAAGTTGTTTATATCCATGATTATTCAAAATACTACTTGAAACCAAGTTCTTCCTGATATCAGGAACATGAATAACATTAAACAAAGTTACAATCTTTCCGAACTAAACCTAAGATCTACACAACCACGACCATGCACTAAGGTCGTTGACTCATTTCCCATGTGAAGAATAGAACCATCATTCGTGACTCATAAGTCTTGAACCGCTCTATCTTTACACACATGAACTGTTGCACCGAGTCAACCCACCACGCAACATCATCATCATGCACATAAAAGATTGAGATACATATGTAACATAATAAATCGAAAAGACTTATTAAACATATTCGACCTTTCGGTGAGTTGGTGAACTACCACTCCCCGAACCATTAGTGCTCGATCCATTGGCTTTACCACTAACTTTAACACCTTTGCGTCCCTTTTAATGTGACCGGTCTTGCCACATTTCCAACAAGTAGGTGTTGCCTTCTTGTTAGGATATGCCCTTGTGTTATCATGATATTTGCGTTTGCCTTTGTTGTCATTGTACCGTGGAGTTGTTATGCTCCACCATATTGACAACAGATGGTCCAAGAAGATTGCTACTCTTTGGCTTGTCATTATCCCGCACCGAGAGTATCCTCAATGCGCAGATGATCGCCTAACTCAACCGAGTTAATTCCTCCATCTTATGTTTCAAGATATGCTTGAAATCTTTCCAAGAAGGAGGAAGTTTATCAATAACACAAGAGACTGAAATAGCCTCATCCATGTGCATATTGTGTTGTGTAAACCTTCCAAGTATTCCAAGAAGTTCATTGTATTGTTTCATAACCGTTCTTGAATCGGTCATTTTGTAATTTGTGAAATTACTAACAAGGAACTTCTTACTTGATGCATCCTCACCATATATTTGGCATCCAAGGAATCCACAGTTCTTTGGAAGATTCGAGTTCGATAAATATCAAACAAAGAATCGACATACCATTGAGAATAAGACCTCTAAATATGTAGTCATCATTCTCCCACTTGCTCCTCCTCCTGACCTGCTCCACAGTAGCATCATCACCATCATCAGGAATAGGTGTGGTCAGCACATACACCACACTCATACTTGACAGCAAGAAGTGCATCTTCTTCTGCCACCTCGTAAAGTCCACCCCTTCAAACTTATCCAGCTTAGAAAAGTTTGAAGCCATGTGTTTCATTGCAACAGTTGCCATTGATTATCACAAAATAGTTTACTTTGATTGTTGGTGTATAGCTCCCAGAACAGGGTTAGATAATCAACTTCAACAGAAACAAATATCAAGTCAGCAGAAACAAATACCACTAGGTGGTTACCGGATATCACTTGGAATCGTGTGATCACTTTCCAAAGTAAACTATTCGACCCTAATGCCTGGGTTACACGAATATCTACTTGGGATAAGACCAAATGTAGTTATCGAATTAGGCACAATTCAATAACTCTTGTGCTTATAAGTGTTAATGGTTTTCTATATGTTTATCATGCATAATAATATCTCCTATTTATAGGAGATTACTCTTAGCTAGTCAAATGGAATTATGAGTATTAATCGGCCCATTAATAGCCTCATAATTATCCGCATTATAGCTGTTAGTGTTACATGACCAATTAAACGTGGTCATTATGCAGTTGTAACTGCCACTTGAATAGGTCAAAGCCCGTTACAAGTAGTACTTTCATCAGTACTTTCATAGTACTAGCAGTGGATATAATACTTCAGTGGAAACACTGATTCAGTGTAAACACTGCTTCAGTGGAAACACTGCTTCAGTGGAAACCACAACTTTAGTGGAAACCACAGGTAGTACTTTCCACTAGCACTACCAATACAAACCACTTTTAGAGTCAGGGTATTCATGGACCTTATGGGTGTACACTCCGTACCTCCTAACCCATTACAAGGTGTGAACTGATCCCACAAGTGCACTAAATTTTCCAACAATAACACGTTCAAGACCAAATTTGGCCCATGTGTTCTTCACATAGTTGTCCACAATAGAGAATGCAAGGCGTTTCCCTATAAAATAGCCGTAAAGATTATTAGAAAATCGGTTAGATACCTCATCGACCACCTCCACGGGAATAGTGACATCAGCCCCTACACCACACTCATTATTTCGCATCTCGGTTATTGTAACCGTCTTCTTGGGAGTATTCTCCTTGAACATAGAAGCATAAGAAGTCGACTTAGTACCTTCATTGACGATATTTTTGATACCAGCAGGTGAAGTTTTGGTAGCATCAACAGAGGCAAATGAGACTTTGTTTCCAAAACTGGTCGATGTGGCATCTTCACCCTCTTTAAAAGGAAATTGTTGTAGGTAGAAAACTCAAAGAGCATGCATTTAACTTACATCCATTTGGCTATTGGTATACTTCAGTGCTTGATGGTCAGTATAGAGAACAAATTGATCTTTAATAAGATGATGTTCCCAATGCTTTAGAGTCGTAAACACCGCATAAAATTCTTGATCATAAGTTGACTACTTTTGACGAGCATCACTTAACTTCTTGCTGAATAAGCAACGGATTGTCCCTCTTGAGAATGAACAGCTCCAACCCCTACTCCACATGCATTACATTCTACCATAAACAATTTATCAAAACTGGGGAGAGCAAGTACCAGTGCGGCACATATTTTTTCTTAAATTAGTGCAAAAGTCTTGTCTTGATCTAAACCAAACAAGAATTTTGTTTCTATAAGCAATTCATCAAAGGAGCCACAATAGTGCTTAAATTGCGGATGAATCTTCTATAAAAGTAGCAAGTCCATGAAGGCTTCGAATCTCAAAAAATATAGACTTTTTTTTTCCATATGTTGGTTGAAGTGGTTCTCTTTCGTTTTCCAAACACATATGCGCATGAAGTGTGTGTAAGGCAATTATAGTGGAGAGTCTTAACGTATAAGGCAGTTATAGTCTAGGCTCTTAAATGCAACCTAGTTCTCTTACTTCTTGAACTCGGGATAGTACAGCTTCTCCATCCAATGGTTGTCGTAAGACTCCTGGCTCAGCGTTGCCATCAAACAACTTTGTTCGTTTACGGTATGGGTGATTCTTTCGAAGCGATCTTCGATGTCCCATATATATCATCTTCATACAATTTGGCAACCACCTTGAGTGGGTATCATCTTCACAAACAGGACACGCCTTATATCCTTTTGTACCATATCCGACAAGTTACCATATGCAGGAAAATCACTTATGGTACAAAATATCATGGCCCGCAATTGAAAAGTTTCCTTCATGTACGCATCATACACTTCAACGCATGTACCCCATAATTCTTTCATGTCATCAATTAACGGTTCCAAATACACATCGATGTCGTTTCCTGGTTGTTTTGGACCTTGAATTAACAATGACATCATGATGTACTTTCTTTTCATGCATAACCAAGGTGGAAGATTGTAGACACATAAAAGAACTGGCCAAGTGCTGTGACGACTACTCATGTTTCCAAATGGGTTTATTCCGTATGAGCTAAGTCCAAACCGTATATTTCTTATCTCATCTCCAAACCGTATATTTCTAATCTCATCTCCAACCCGTATATTTCTAATCTCAATATTATCAATATTTCTCCATTGAGGTGAATCAGCCACATGTCTTATTTTTCCATCTTTTTTACGCTCTTCAGCATGCCAACGGAACAATTTTGCATCTTTGGCATTAGCAAATAATCGTTTTAGTCTAGGTGTAATGGGCAAATACCATAATACTTTAGCAAGGGGGCTATTCTTCGTGACATCACTATTATTTTTTGTTTCAGGTTTTTCCTTATACCTTGATGAATTAGAGACATGACATTTATGCAAATCCTTTTTTTCCTTCGTATACAATACACAATCATTGGGACATGCGTGCATTCTTTTGATTTCCAATCCCATTGGATAAATCAGTTTTTTTGCTTTGTATACTGAAACGGGCAACTCATTATCTTCGGGGAGCAACTCATGCACAGCTTCTAACAAATCTGTAAAACCTTTATCACTCCAACCATTAACTGCCTTTACGTCAAACAATCTCAACACTGCACTTAGTCTAGTGTGTTTTTTACACCCAGCATATAATGGCTTTTCCGCATCGACAAACAATTTTTGAAATTTGGCATGATTATTGTCATCTATATCACCCTCCAAATCATGTAACATGTCATCTAAGTTATCATGACCGCTGTCGTATGAATCATCGTCATCATCCTCGCCATAATCAGAATCAACCGTGTCACGCTCTTGTAATAATTCACCATGCCATGACCAACAAGTATACCGTTCCGTAAACCCATTTGATATCAGGTGTCCTCTTACTTCATTAGAGTCAATATACGCAAGTATATGGTTACAATCTTTACACGGACAAGATATTCTTAATTTTCCTTTTTTATCCCTATCATCCTCGGCAAATCTAATAAATTCAGACAAATTGGTCAAATATTCCTTTGAATTTCGATCTATCTTGTACATCCATCTACTTCGATCCATCTAGAATTTCGATCTATCTAGTACATTCCCTCAAATCCCCAAATATGTGTATAAAACACAAATTTGTACAAGTAAGAGAAATCATACAGACTTTTCCTTAAATACTCAATATGTTAGCAACATTTGCATCCTAAATGGGATAAATTATTTAAAAGAAAATCCTAAAATGGGGGCAATCCTAAATTAATCTCTATTAAATGAATATCGACTAAGTATTTTACTAAGAGAGAATAATTTATACCTTATTTGTACTACATGAATGTCATAAATATAAATACACCTTACTTGCACGGGTCAATCAAGCTAGTAACATGTTTCACGTGCCAAATTATTTCCGAAAACGGTCCTACAAATACAAACAAGTTACAAGTTAACAAAACAAAAATTCATATATCTAAACATATTTATAGTATCGTGAATTCTTATTACAAAATAATATATTATATTGAATAAACTCCCATCACAAATAACACGATGCATTATTGTATAAACTAAAGTATTTTGGTAGCTAGTGTTTGACATTCCTTCAATCAACTCATTCACAACTAAGTTCAATAACTCGACGCCTCAAAATAATAGAAAACTAACTATTGATAATTATAATAGTTTGTTATCTAAAATGAGTTTACATTAAGCAGTGGGTAGTTAAATAAAATGCACATCAACGTTTTTGAATCTAGGCCACTTAGTTGCAATTCATGTAATTAACACTAGTAAAGTCTAATTCATATACATGAGGAAATTATATATAATGAAAACAAAGCTAGAGTAGTATACAATAATAATCAAGTATAAGAAGTTACCTTTAATTATGATTTGAGACAATTCAAATTTGATCATTTAATGCTTATGGAGACAATTAAAATTTGATCATTTAATGCTTATATTTGGAGACAATAAAATTTGATCATTTAAAACTTATATATGCAAAGGTTTTGAAAAAAAGAGGCAAAAAAAGGTAATAAATTTGCTTCATATGTTTTCACCCGTTGAGTTTGCTATTTCTGTTTTCAACCGTTGGTGGGCATTGTAATAGAGTCCGGTTTTATGGAAGAAAAACGGGCTCTAATAATCTTAATCATAAAGCCCGGTTTTAGTAAAGAGAAGGGGGCTCTATACAAGGAATAGAGCCCGGTTTGTACGCAAAAAACGCGGCTCTAAACTTTTTTCGCATAGAGCCCGGTTCTATCAGGAAAAACATGGCTCTATACCCCCCAGAATCCCTTTAGAGCCCGTTTTTCACAAAAACCGGGCTCTATTAAGGGGGCTCTATGTCCTTTTTTGTAGTAGTGGCGGTGAGCTTTGCTATTTTTTAGGAATGCTCATTTTTCCTTAAGAAGCTGTGAGCGGTGAGCTGTGACTACTGCTCAGCTTAGTGCTACTGCCCACTGCTACAACTCACTGCTAGTTTTAACAAACACACTCAACACACTCATAGTTTATTTTCAAGCAAAATAACGAGGACTTGTCGCAAATGGTCCAAATGATCATTCTCTTTTCATTTGTAAACATTCTTGCATATGTCTTTTGCCACACAAAGTATACACTAGCTCCCAAAACAAATTTTCTCGTGACTCTCTATATAGAATTATAGAATTGTTGCAGGGCTAGTTTTTCATTTCATGAATAATGCTTTTCAAGTCGTATGATAAGTTCACCATGTTTATTGAAATATTCATAGAGAAGAAAATGATGACGAGTTTAGGTATGTTGTGGTAGTCGAGGGTGATTTTTTGGTGATGGGTTTACGTGTTTTGTAATGTGTTTAGGTAATCGGTGTCAGTGGAGGTAGGGAGAAAAAATTGATGATCATGGGTGGTGGAGGTTGTGACTAAAAGAAAATGAAATGAATAAAATGGAGTAAATTTATCAACAAGGGTGTTTGACTTTTATTAAATAACAAAGATAACGAAGAAAAATTATATTGTTGACGAGGCTTCCCTCAACCCGTGCGATGCACGGTCTAGTGGTTGAGGGGTGATGTTTTTATCCGTAATGTTGTATATGATGGTATTTAGATACCTATTAGAGAAGTTGCATTGTATTTATTATTTAGATGGCTAATAATGTTATCATTACTTTAGTTTATATTATTTTAGTGGAATCTATATTTAGATGCCTAATAATGTTATAATTACTTTTGTATTTATATTAGTTTCTTTTCATTAAAAGTTTTTATTAACATAGTCTTTTCATATGTAGTATTTTAATTTGAGTAAGTTACATAAGTGTTTTGTTGCTTATTTATTTGTGACTTTTGTTATTTGGAATTATATAACTATTTGTACTCTTCAATGGCAAATTTTGAGTTGTTAAAGAATTTGATGAATATTTCAGGATCATCTAAATTGCATGATTGTATGCGTTTGTGGAACAGGCATGTGAAGATGATGCATTATCAAAGTTGCTTTTTGATTGTTGTCATCATTTGAGGCGTGTAATGGCAAAAAACAACACGATGATTTTGAACATGGAAGCGTTAGGTCATCGTGGTGTAGCTTTAGATTCGATCGATGCTTTGAGAAAGACTCAAGAGAGGCATCGTGTATTGCTTGAAAAGTTAGTTAATTTGTTTAAGCAAGCTAAAGATGGTGTTCGTGAGGAAGAATCAAATGCTAAAAAAATGAATGAGTTTAATTAGTAACTTTGATTTAAATATCTTTGATGGTATTTAAATTTTCAGTGTTTTGCTTGTTTTTATGATTATGAAATTTTTAATAAACGAAGCTTTATAAATTATAAGCATTTCTTTTAAGCTTAGGATGTTAATTGTAATGCATTGTGCATGTAGGGGTTGTTTTATATCAAATGTAGACATATCATTCCTACTTTCTTCTTTAAATGCAAATGTACACATTCACTGCACAACGTACAACTTATCATAAAATCATAAACATTCGTCCAAATAATATGGCCCATTTTCGACAAATCCAACCTTCTTCATCCATGTCCAAATTCCTCTCACAAACACCTGTTTAACCTAATATTTTCTTTTGCAGCCACCAACCAAAAACTAATTTCAAATCCTCTCTTGTGTTCGTCGAAGATCAAAGAAAAAACATACAAAACCTTAAACCATTGATACTTTTCTTTTATGCATGATTTGGGTCTCGGGTAGGTTTCGTGTTTTTCGTTTATTGTTTTCTTTTACCGAATGAAAGTAAGATTGAAACACTCTTATTTTTGAATGAGAGGTTTTCGGCTGCAAGATACTTTAAGATCTTGTGTATAAGGTCTCGAGTAAGGTTGTTGAGTCGTTTTGATTTTTCGCTTTGAAAGATCGATGATCTTTTTTGTATAGAACTTTAAAGATCTTATCTTTAAAGAGATAAAAACTAAGGTTTTTGTCATTAACTGCTTTTGGTTTCGAGTTTGTTGGAGTAATTGCATCTTCATAACAGTTTTGGGGTTTCAACCACATAATTTCCCCTCTCATTGATAACCCAACACAAAGACCATCACCATATTAAACTGGAATAGATTTTATTGGATATAGAACGAATTCTTGTAGTTTATGATCCCTTTATACATAACCTGCCAGTTGAGAGGCATCTTCTTCCTGCATTTCTTATTATCACCGCAATACTCCAAGGCGGACATTGCAACTTTTGGCATCAACTTTTTCAGGTCTTGTTTATCAGTCGATAAAATCTTCAAATCATCGTTAAAAAACCTCACTTTCTTCTTTGTTGAATTCTTGCATGAACCTATTATGCAAAATACAGATAACACATCAAATGTAAAATCTTTTCTATTATATGATCTTAACATTCAATATCAACTTTATAAAACAACCAATTATGATCCATGCTAAAATAGACGAAGTGTCAAAAATAAACTTTTGAAGAAAGGTAGTTATCTATCTCCACCTGATGTGCTAAGCATACCAATATAGTCTTTTTCTTCTCTATGGTGTGGAAAGTTTAAGAAATGCATGTGTTATTTATAGGCTCCTTAAGATGAATATGAAGGTGTTGCAACAACTAAATGCAGTGTTTCTTTGTATACCTCCAAGTAATGATCACAACGTAACTTCATGTCTCTTCGTATACCTCCGATTAATGATCATACATGAATGTTGTAGCCTTCAAAGAACACTTCATATTCACCTTCATTTCATTACATTCAATTGAGAGCTTTTGTGAAGCATTGACATGTTGTACCGTACATGTATTTTTGTGCACAAACCCTCTTGCACATTAAATTAAGGGGTTCAACTACAAAGTTTGTTTAAGTAAACTATTGTAAACAAAATTGAGCTAATATAAACTCAACTTTTTTAGACAAAAATTGATTAGATTGTCCATCAATTTATTAGTTGAACACGAAGTGAAATGTTTATTTAAATACTTTTACAAATACATATTTTGTTAAATATCTTTTTAAAATGCTAGTGAAGTGTGGTATATTTGTTTGCTTTGATTAATGCTAAACTCGTGTTTTGAATCGTATTTGATGTTGTTTTGAGTTTTGTTTCAGTGTTGGTGAGTCTTGGTAAGTAGTGGTAACGTTTGATGAATTATTTGCCTGATATTAATGATGGTGGATAAGATAGAAACACGAAGATTATAGGATTAGAAAATATTGATGTAGAATCGACCGATTGTCGGATAAATGCAACAAAACGATTCAATAAAAATATCACGTTATAGATATACACATTTCATGTTAGGAAAATGTGTTAACAATAAAACACTCCACACGTTTCATGCAAAATCATGCATTCATACTTGTTTGCTTATCATGTTGCATGGATTACATATATAAATTTTTGTCCATCAGTCCATGTATAACTTGCAAATATTTCATACAAAACACAAACGTGTGTCCGTTGTAAGCATATCTTTGCATCCACTTACATGAATACCCATCATGCACGTGCAAGAATCAAATACATAGCCCATATCACAATTCAAACCATACGAATCTTGCATACCACCCTTCGATTGCAAAATAGTAACAGGTGGCTATACCTTTGCTTTAGTTACTTTCTATTATTTAAACATAAAGTGTACTAATGTTCCTGAGTACACTTGATGGACTTCCAAAAGTTGTTAAGATTTTGATGATAGATTCATCTACAGCTAGTCTATGACCCTGCAATAATATATTTTGCAGAGCATTTTCTTTTATCTACCAGTATTTGACATGTTAGGATATATTTCGATATAAACTCATTTGGGTAATGCTCTATTCCAAATAGTTAAATACATCAACTGAAAATAGGCTTAAAATCATTATTGATAATAGGAATAAAAAAAATATGTTAATCCAACTATAGGTAAAGAGACAAAAATTTCAATTTTGACGCATGGCTTTTTCCATAGAAAAAAGAAAATATCATCTGTATTGCACAGGGCATTGGCAAAGTGGAGATAGTAAGTTACTGATTTTGTCACCTTATCCTCCATTTTAGCACACCTATTCTAATTCATTTGGTATGTTTTGGTCATCTGATGCGGGTTTTCTCCGACACCGAAACCGATTTCGAATCTCTTCACATTTAACTTCATTCTCACCACTTCACTTATTCCTTTTTTCGTTCTTCACCTTGCACCTGAACAACAAATATTAAAATCGATTCAAAGAAATAAACTATACAACACAACAACTTACACCTATACGGCTATACATTCAAAACATTCAACAACATGTATTTCTCTTCTAATCGACTACTCATAGATAATGACTACCAATTGTGTATTTATCCATTTTAGCAAACGATCAGCAGTTCTTCCATCAGTAATGGGAGGGATGTCACTTTTTTCAGTTTTTTTTCATCCCAGCCACTGTTAGCAAACTTAGAAGGGGGTCCCCGATACAGGGTTGGGTAGTGAGTAACGGAAAACGTATCGCAAAGCTTAATATTTATCTGTGCTGCCAAACATGGACAAAAGAGAAATTGGTTGCTAAGCCACAAAAATGATAAATTTGACTAAAACTAAGTGATGCATCATGCATGGAGTAATAAAAAGGCAGGGGAGAAAAGGAATATTAAACAAAGAATGCCACAAAAGACACAAATAGGTAAGTGCATGCACATGTGTTTGAATACGTATGGGTGTTATAAGCAAGTCTAGGATAATGGCAGCCGGTGCATTATAGATTAAAAGCTTCTTTCCAACAGTTATCTTAATTTAATTCTCAAGTGAACACTTTGTTCCATGGAAGCATGTCCAACTCGAATTCCCACACAACTCTTTATATAATTTGTTTAGTATGACTTGCTTGTAAGTTGTAACTTATGGGAGGCAAAGGGATGGAGGGTTTATAATCTTTTGATCTTCTTATATTAATGGCTACACTAAAAAGATAGTTTTATAATCTTTTGGTTTTCTTGTTTTCACTTCTTTAAGACTCCACATTAAATATTTGAAAAACGAAAAATTGTAGTTATTTGGTGTGCAATGTCCAGCATTGAATATGAGGGCCTCCTAAAACGAAATGAGTTGTAGTTATTTCGGTATGCATAGACATGTATGTACCGTACTTTTGGTTGTGCACAACCCCCCGTTGCACATTAAATTAAGGGGGATAAGCTTTAAGTATTATAGATTCTTAGAAATGTAATGTATTTGACTATTACTAACGGAAGAATGTTGATTACCAAAAGGTTTTGGCATTAACATTTAGTGTGAAAATTAACAAACCAAAAAGATGTATTTTGTAGAAGAGTACTTATTTGCAACACTTGAGTTGCTTCAAAAGTACAAAATCACCAAATAATATAATAGATCAAATATAATAAAACTAAGAAAAATAATGAAAATGTGTTTTGGGCATTTAGTTATTTTCTACCTATATTAGTGTAACACTGTTCAAAATTTTACAACTCAGCATCTAAGTGTAACACTGTTCACGGGTGTGAGCTTTTAAAGACTACCACATCATATATTCACTCACATTACAAAGCCTTCGACCCACACTCACGTATGAGGAAAAAAAGAAAAACTTTTCGCATCCTCCTCCTCGACTATGTGAGGAGTTACGAAATTACCGTGTACTTTTAGCTATTTACAGTTTTTTAAATATAACAAACTTTATTTATCAAATATCTAACAAACATCTAGTGGTTTTTCTTATAAAACATATATCGATAAAAAAGTATTGAAATTACGAACAAAATGACCCCAATATTGCAATACTTTTTACTTACGTATGATTTTATAAAAAATGTTGAACTTTATTTGTAACAATAAATATTTTTTTCTTTTTTGCAAAATAAAAATAAAAATTCAAAACATATCCTTAAACTATGTAATAATGTTAAAAACTACCCTAAAGTTTGTTTAAATAGAAATTAAAAAAAAAACAAAACACACCCCTAAACTATGTAAGAAGTTACGAAACATGACTTTGTACAATTTTTTTTATATAACAAACTTTATTTATCAAATATCGAATAAATATTAAGCATTTTTCGTATAAAACATATATCAATAAGAACATCTTTAAATTTGAAATAAGATGAGACCAATATTGCAATGTTTTTGACTTATGTACGATTTGATAAAGAAATTATTAAAGTTTTAAAATCAACTTCTCATTTTCTGGTAATTGGTAAAATTTAGGAATGTTGTTAAAAAAATTATACTAATAAAAAGGTCTTAAATTTCAAATAAAATGAAATCAATACTGCAATACTTTTAACTTACATTTTATAATAAGTATGGATTAAATATTTAAAATCAACTTTATATTTTTTGGGTAATAAGTCACAATGATTGCCAATAATTGAATGATATGGACAATCGACTAATTACAATAGTCAATATTAGTTTATGAAAGAGTTCTTATATACGTTTTACTTTTAGAATATAAACTATTTAGTTAGCAGAGATTGCTAATATAGTGATTGAAGTTTTATGTTTTTATAATTACGTTAGGTTACTAGACAAACAATATGAATTGCATTTCATAATTTAGTTATATGAAAACGCATGGATATCAAATTATATAAACATATGAAATATTTTTTGTGCAAATGTAAGTAAAATAAATAAATGATTTTAAGTGATTATATGTTTAGATAAGGTACATATAAGGGGTAAGGATGGTCACTCACTTGGTTTTCTACGTTTGGTAAGGACCCCATAATGCGACCAGAGTCACGAGTTGGGGTAACACTTATGAGGTTAGTCTTCATACTTGATAAAGAGAAATGATAGAATCACATAATTTTTACAAAGCAAAGTCCACAAAATGATGTGTCATGATTACTATTGGATTCAAATATGAGATGATCGTAATAGGAAGACCCTGAGAATACCATTCATTAAAATGACACATCATTTGTGGTTTTTTGTAAAAATTACGTGGTTCTATCATTTCTCTTTTGATAAAACCTTTTCACTAAAAATTGGTTAAAGCCTTATCAGCTTCACCCTAGTCCTGGGTTTTGACCCAGTTAACATTTATGAAAAAAATGGAGCTTAATTTTTCACAATATCTCCCACAAATCAACTTATGAAAATTATTGCAAAGTGCAAACAACATTATCAGTAAATTGCCCACTACAAAATCATTGCAATAAATCATCTATATAGGTCTAAGCTCGATTCCTTGTACTATGAGCCCCTTAAGATCCTCATAACCGGGATGCTTAAAATAAAGATGCATACGAACTGATTCGGTGGTAGTATGAAACTCCCATACTTTGACTTCCATCCAACCATCGGTCCTCTGTTGTGGAATGGCATTCCTTTTGTATCTATTTAGTGGGTTATAACTATTTTCATCAATCTTTGGTCCGATAACTGGGGTGTGTGGAGGGCTTGCTAAATAGATAAACGAATGTGTACTTCTATAGCCAGCATTTTTATCATCCAACTCAATAGGAGCCTCAAATGTTGATTGGTCTTGTGGTAATTTGAAGACAAGGTAAGCTGCATATGTTGTTTCAGGTGACACTACATCGGATTTGACTTCGCTCTTGATTTCAAAACAGTGGTCATCAGTTATCACAAGCACTTCTCTAAATCTGCAGAAACCAAAAAAAAAACTCATCATTTATGCACTAGCTTTGGAAAGTGTTATAAGGTTTCCAAGTGGTAGAAGCCTACTAATATATTAAGTTGTTTATGTTTATGGTCTAACAGGTGGACATAACACATGGTAGCTTCAAAAAGTGATAACATTTAATCCGAATGGAATTCGTCAATGGAAAATTAGCATGCCATCACACACCAAAGCAAAGTCCTAGGATGCTTTGGCATACCGTGGTGGGGTACAAAATTTAACATATAGGGCTCTCTTTCAAAGCTTTTCATAATTGATCGCTTATGTTCTTGAGTCTATTCAGAGTTACTGGGATTGAGTGATCATGCTTCCTAAAAATAGTTATAAAAGATTTGAAAGGTTTCGTATGGTGTCAATGAAAATTAAAGTCAGAGCTAACATGGCATGGAAAAATATCTGTAGACCAAAGGATCAATGAGGTTTTGGGTTGAAAGATTTGGATAAATAGAATGATGCTCAAATCATCAAGCATGTACGGAATATTGCATTGCAATAAAGTGTCATTGTTAACTAATACCTATTCAGAAGTCTGATAAAGGAAAAAAGATCAATAGAGTTGTGTTCTTGGAAGCCACTCAGAATTGTTATTATCATATTGTGGTGATGATTTTGTTGGAATTATATAACATGACATTCAAATAAATAACTACAAAACATCAAAGTATTCAAGCGGAAGCGTATAGGATTTATTAACGAATAATTAATTAACATAAAAGAATATGCGTGCACTTTCTCGATTCTAGCGAACAATAATCAAATCCACAAACTAGCAATTAGGATGAACCCTAATTAGGGTTTATAGGATTATAAAATTACCCTCACCGCTTTGTAATTCAATCCAAGATAATAACAAAGTATGTTATTACTATGTTCTTTGTACACGCATTAAACCGAATTAAAGTAATGCTAGTTTTATCAAACAAAATAACTTGGTTAGTGGAAAGTATTGGATCGACACCCACAAAGGTGTTCAATCGGTTTGGAGAAGAAAACACACACAAAACAATTTTAGGGTTTAGCAATGAAGCACGAGATGGAAAAATAAAACCCCTAGCCTTGTTTATATACTCCAAGCAAACTTGGTGAACAAGTTGGTTTTCTTTCCTTGTTTTGTGTCCCTAGGCCGATCGGTTTGGATATCCCATGGGATTCGGAACCTTCCTAACTTTTGCAATTAAGTCCTTTTCCAATACCTTTAACGCCTGTTAGTCCATTACATTAATTACTTAACGTCCGTTAGTTATTTCGTTTAATAAATAAATAAATATAACATTTATATTTAATTATTAACTTTAAATTCTCACACGTAAAGTGTGCAATCCCATAGTCTCGAGTTCGATCCTAACTCACGCCTACTAATTTATATCCATAAAACCAACACTCCCACTTGGATATATCTTAATAGAGTGATCACATTCGGTTAGCGTCTAGCAACACTTGATGCCTCTAGTACAAATCGAGCAAGGCTCTGGAAAACCTTTTAATGATTTCTCATTATTATTATCCTTTGTTTCTAATACCATGTTAAATAAAGATATGGAATTAAGTCATTCTTTATTCAACCATTCTGCTTTCGTTATTAGTGATTGAGCAAGATTACCAAATCTTCCGAACATATTCGGGGAGAACTTTGGGCGTGGCCACGCAAACATCTTGTCAACCCTACGAGGGCCCAAGAAGATTAAACTCCAAAATAAATTTGAAGGAACAAATTTATCTTGACTACGAGAATAACCCATGAACTTTGCAACACTTCAGAAACAACCCTTATGACTACCAACACGTATAGCGTTAAGTTGTTCCACGTAGTGCACTACATTCATGACACTTATCCGGTATCTCAAGTCCGAGGATAACTATTCATGATTTACTTAATAACAATATCCATAAAGTAAAATCATGTAGTTGGGATAAGTCCTATATTCAATTCATTGAATATAATCAAATTGGTATGCATTCTCATCAATATACTTTCAAGTATATTCTACCATATCTCTCGATTTGTCTTAGTTTAATGATACTCCCATATCATTAATCGACAACGACGATTTAGAATAAATAAATTTATTCACGGATTAAACATGCAAATATAGGATACAATATATTATAAAATCAAACATACCAAGTATTTGATTTATTATAACAATTGTTTAACATCCCTTATCCAAATACCAAATAGATCAATGCATGAAAATTCCAGTTGATGAATTATACCTCAAGTAATGACAATCATACTTGTTGACAAGGCATAAATCAACCAACTTGATCTATCGTAATTTTGAGAATACTTATTTCAAGAATTCAATTAATGAAGTCCTTGTATGTGTGCATTCAACAATCCACATAATAATTCATAAATTGTGTGACATCCTCTTTCACCAATTTATGACAATTTAAACTTTCAAACATTTAAAGTTTAAAGTATTCTTATTCTTTCAATGTATAATGCAACTGCGCTCTTATTAGCATAACTAGTTCACATGGCCATTAACAAGGATGAAATCCTATCATGACTAGTATTGAGTGTCATCTCAATTAAACCAGCATCATTGTATACAAACAACAATATGCTTATTAAAACTCCGTAAACTTTAATATCTCATTGTGTAATGTTTGATGCTTTCCTAACTTTCAAGTTTAAAGCTGATGACAATTTTCACAACATTTGACATATTGTTCATCCATAGAATCTAGGAGCAATTCCAGGCTGAGGATGTAATTCTTTTAGAATATTCATTACACAAGTTATCTAATAATTTTTAGTTAGATATCAATGTTGTCAAATCATCTATCATTTAAGAATGATACAACAATTTGAATACACTACATGATGTACATGATGAATCTACAGGTCAAACTTAGAATTCATTCACGTTCTATCTTGTCAAAAGATATTTATCAATTTCCCAAATGATATATCATGTTTTATTAGAATCATTTATTTTACTGCACATGTTTATTAACAATAAACATATATTCCAAGGTTGTATGTTTTAATTCTTAAATCTTACAAGTGAAGTTTCATTCCAATCTAAGACTTAACATTTAGCTTACAAGGAATGTTACTTACTATATGTTATACAACATATAAGATTTAAGAAACTTAACATAATACTCCACTAGCTTTCAGGAATACTTAAAATTTATCTTATTTTAATTATAAATCGAAAATGGGATTTAATAATTAAACATAAGAATAATTTCATAGATGCATGCATTTATCCATTCATGAATTATTTGCACTTCGTACACTTTCAAAGATTATATGAATTAAAAACCTTTCAATTACTTACCGTCCTCGCCAAGTAATTTCTCAAGAAAGAGTTTTGATATTCCATTGTCATATTTCATATTAATGAAATCCAAGATGACAATTATCATCTTTATATATTTATTGTGTCTTGAAAAGAATATTCAATCATAATTAATTGCTTAAGTATGATTAATAATCTTGTCATAAAACATGCATTAAATATGTGTACAATATTGTCCATATGATTTCTACATAGAAATTCAAACCACTAGGGTTTTTCATCTCTTTGAAGAAACTCATTTCCATTCTATAGTCTAACTATTAAGATAAACCAAATTTCCAAAATTGATTATCTTTATGGACAACATCTTTAACATTCATAGTATGAGTAATTTACCCAATTCAATATTCGGTAATCCATCATAATGATTATCAGGTTTACTCTAATCCTGTAACTCATATTTCTCAGCATATAAGTCAAATATCTGAGATATCCTTGCAGATCTATGAATGAAAATTCCATCATCATGATATTTACTAGTGTGTTTTAGAAGATTATGTATCTTGTAATTTTATCTTTCAAGATAAAAAACTCCCACTTGCCTTTTGTAATATATAGACTATCTATATATACTTAGCAATTTGAGCAAAACTACATTGTTCTCTTTTTGGGATATTACAAATACACATTGATAATTCATGACTTAAGTTTGTTAATAACCTATTCATAAGTAGTTTAACAAAATCAGAATCTTCAATTTTAAAACTTAATGTGATTCATCACATTCCATAATAAAATGGTGTTTTATTAATCTTCTAGGTTGGAGTCATATTGAGTATATTCAATCCATACTCAATTTTCTAACCTTGTTACTTTTTAAGAAAGAAGTTATGGTTATCACGAATCAAACAAATTAAATGGAGTTTGATTCTCCTAACTGAACATACCATCAACTTGTGGTATTCAGTAGAATTAATATTGTAAGACAATCTAACAATATAAAAGATAAACATATTCCTTTTGGCTTACCTATTTACCAACTAAGTCAACTTAATGGTATAATAGACTTTCCAAGCCAATTACATGCTTTATAACACAAGTATCTTTTAACCAAGTCACTTCATATCCATGTTTCAACAAGAAACATAAACTGTTATAATCCCATTATACGTTATAAATCATTGATCAACTCAATGACTTCTTGTATATGTCTTAATTAAAAAACATAACAAGTTAACGTCTTACTTTATTATAAGTCTTAAAAGACTTTATGTTTATGTCTTTACAATGAATCATAAACATGTTTAACTAAAGTAATTATGAACACAACTCTTGGTTTCAATAGTAATTTCAAGTTAATTTATTTTACTTCATAATAATGTAGGACTACATTATTTTTCATTTATGTCATTCCAAAATACATAAATAAACAAATTGAAGTAGGATTAGATTACTTCATTTAATTTTATGTCATTCTAATAATACACAAATATTTAATTTGAAGTAGTCTTATATATCATTTTGGACACATGTTCTAAATACTTGTCTAATTTATAAACTGCAAATATGTCCATGCAAGGTCTGACTTCACATAGAGATTTACTTTGTTATTGCAATCTCGCCAAGTTCTGACATGACGTAAATTACAACACCAAGTGTTTCTTGAATTAGATATGTACAAGTTATATTAGAATGTTGGTCTCTTACCTTGCAGTCAAGAGAATCCTTTAAATCATATACCTATATATTGTACCTTGCACACAATATAGATTTCTCCCACTTGTGCATTGAACAACATCATGTAGCAGATAAACAACACGACATATGTTTGTTTATGTGACTAATATGATTGTGTCATTGATATTAGCATAACTAGTAGATGTAGAACCACTTCATTGTCTAATAAGGAAACGTACATGACTATCCTTGAAAACATAAGTGTCTACAAGTGGAAAGTAATTATCTTAAGACATTCTAGAGATAATCTGGGTTACTACCAATATGACAAAGCTTGTAACTCCCACTGAATTAAAGATCAATACATTAATTCCTTATTCAGTAATAAGAACAAAATTCTCCCACTGGATTTGACAACATTGTAAGTGTTTCATTAACCAGTGAAAGAAAATAGCGTTCTATTTACTTTCCTACACCTTTGAGAAAGTCCATACATAACAATTAATTATGTACTAAAAGAGTGTATTCTACTATGTAGATGATGAACTATCCATCAATGCTATTAACTTGAAAAATTGGGCATGCAATTTCTTTCTTAATAGTTCTACTATTCCAACAATTGTAAGTAGTACCTTTAAATGGTCAAAGCACAACAACTAGATAAAATATGCTAGTTTGTCTTTTTACCAATTATGCAGTAATTAGTCTAGTTTCTAATTTAATAACTCAGAAAATATGCAATTTATTAACTATTAAAAATGCTTACGAGTTATGAATTTAGAATTTAGACAATTCTAATTGTCCTATCATACCTTTCTTCATTCATAAAAAGGAATAGGATTGAATCTCACTCTTTATTAAGAAAAGAGGACTAGGTTTATTCTCTTATTAAAGTTGACTCTACCAAAAAAACCATTACAGGCGTAGATCAATTTACCAATAGAGGAATAACATACGTTTACGGTTTAATGTTGCATTAATACATTTAAAGAATTAGCAAAATTCAATTTCAGTATTTTCGATAATTAAACTTTTCAAGAAAATAAAATACCCAAGGTAATATTCATATAACCATAGAATTTTCTCGAAAACTAGGATCCAAATTATCATAGGTTCATTACATCAGTTGATCTGCTAGTAACGAAAGCACATAATAAGGTAATCTGTCGAATAATAATTGGCAAACAATTTCCAATTCCTAGATCATTATGGGATTTATATTTTCCAACGCTATTGCAAATATAAACATGTTTCATCCCATCTTATGCCATTGAGTCCAAGTCTCACTTCCTACTCAACTTAAGTGTCTAACTTAAAGAATCAGAATATGTCCATGTAAAGTCTCACTTTACATAGAGATTTACCTCTCCATCACAATCTAGCCAAGTACTCTCATGACATAAATTACAACTTCAAGTGTTCCTTTTAATTAGATGGCATATAACTTAATTTAAAAGGGTACTAGTTTTGATTTTATGTGGTCAAATCAAATATGTACAAAGATGTCATGCATTCATCTTGTAGCATAATTTTAATAAAAAAAACCTTTTATTACCAATTCATAAAGATCAAATTATCAAAGTTTTGATTGAGGTATTGGGTTCACCAATCAAGGAATTTAGTGTTAATTATCATCCATTATACCGTACTTTTGCATAAGTGTAAACACTTAGTGTTTGGATAATTACCACCAAGTGGCGCATGGAATTAAAACTAATTCGCCTTAAGATGAGTTTGTACTTTTATGGCTTACTAAGTAGCTCCATTCGAACTTACTGGAGGAGAGGACCGTAAGCGCAAAAGCATAACCTTAGACATCCTTTCGGTGTGATTGTGCGACTTTAAATAACCCCTTTATAGTTCATTCTAATGGGTGAGCTGCTCATCATTGTACCAAAGTCACCAATCAATTAAACTATTGAAAACTTAACTCTTCCAAAACAAATCAATTTCGCCATTTTTAGTCCAGTATTATTTTCTATTCAAAATTACCTTTGCTTAAAACCGCATCTAACATAATAAACAAACAAGTAATACCAATAAAAAATAAACTACTAAAAACAATGCGCATATAATAAACAATTTTATACGTAAACAAGTAGCCACATGCAACTTATTCGATAAAACCCTATTAATAATCAATATCTAGGTTAAATTAATGTATATATTAATTTAGGGTTTTCACTCCAACAATAGAAAGTGAACCACATACATCGATGAATCGATTGCGTAAACCCTTAATTAAATTATACCAAATTGCACATAATTGATTCATTAATATATATATATATAATTGGAGTCTTCCCCAATTCAAGATTTATCGTAAATAAATATGTCATAACAATTAAACAATATCAAAGCAACTTATCCATGACTAACATGCATGTATAATCATGGATATATCATAACAATTATACAAATAGTCACAAGATCGCATATAAAAATTCCATGACACATAACAAATTATTCATGAATTAATCACGTAACTAATATATTAATTCTAGGTTTTAATAAGGTTAGCAAACAATTTTCTAAACCCTAAAAAATTTTATGTGTATGTCGACATAAAAAAAATAGGGGACGCCCCAATTTACAAAAAAAATCGACCAAAACCTAAATTAAACATAAAACCTAGATTAACATATCAAACAACATACAAGTATTTGTTTTATTACGCGTTTATGTAATTAATTACTCATTAAAAACCAATGACTCGTGATGCCACTGTTGGAATTATATAACATGACATTCAAATAAATAACTACAAAACATCAAAGTATTCAAGCGGAAGCGTATAGGATTTATTAACAATAATTAATTAACATAAAAGAATATGCGTACCTTTTCTTGATTCTAGCCGAACAAGAATCAAATCCACAAACTAGCAATTAGGATGAACCCTAATTAGGGTTTATAGGATTATAAGAATTACCCCTTACCGTTTTGTAATTCAATCCAAGATAATAACAAAAGTATGTTATTACTATGTTCTTGTACACACGTACTAAACCGAATTAAAGTAATGCTAGTTTTATCAAACAAAATAACTTGGTTAGTGGAAAAGTATTGGATCGACACCCACAAAGGTGTTCGACCGGTTTGGAGAAGAAAAACACACACAAAACAATTTTAGGGTTTAGCAATGAACACAAGAGATGGAAAAATAAAACCCCTAGCCTTGTTTATATACCCAAGCAAACTTGGTGAACAAGTTGGTTTTTCTTTCCTTGTTTTGTGTCCCTAGGCCGATCGGTTTGGATATCCCATAGGGATTCCGGAACCTTCCCAACTTTTGCAATTAAGTCCTTTTCCAAATACCTTTAACGCCCGTTAGTCCATTACATTAATTACTTAACGTCCGTTAGTTATTTCGTTTAATAAATAAATAAATATAACATTTATATTTAATTATTAACTTTAAATTCTCATACGTAAAGTGTGCAATCCCATAGTCTCGAGTTCGATCCTAACTCACGTCTACTAATTTATATCCATAAAACCAACAGATTTGAATTGTGAAGATAGTTGTGTAGAATGGATTTTCTAATTGTATAGATTTCATTACCAGTCTTTTAATATTTGGACTACCATGGGAGTTATCCTTGTCTCTCACTTAAGGTAAATAAGCACTACCAAAGTAGAATTTAAATAAAAGTATCTATATTCCTAGGGAGTTGAAAAGTGGTGGACACATATTCATAACATGTAAACTGTTACAAGAAAACTGGCTTGAAAAAAATAGAGAAAGAACCTTGATTCGTGGGAAGATTCCCAAGCTGAGTTCTCATCATCTGTAACCAAAGTCTCTCTTGCAGATAGCACTAAACATTTCTTCCCATGTTTATCAACAACGAACCACTATCAATCCATATAGATATGTAAGTGTAGGAATATTACATTTAAAATAGGTTTGAAATGACTGTAGTCTTATAATTCCTATAAAATATACCTGTTGACCATTGTCGATTAGGAACCCTCTTCTGAGAATTGAGTATAGTTCTTTCTTCGTTGTCCACTGCATACTATCTTTTGAGAAATTGAGTATTTCTTCATAATCACTTGGCAAATTTTGTTCCCAATAAGTGTCTGATTCAGAATCTGATACGGTTGGGATGTTCTCCACCTTGTCCTTTAATACTTGATCTTCCACCTATTTATAGAAAGTAATTGGTTTATAAGTTTTAGTTTTAGCTATAAAATATATGATTCATATAATTTAGTAAAAGTTACATGTTTCGTCCTTGTGGTTTATTCAAAATCACACTCGTCGTCCCTATTTGATTTTAATTACATAGATAATCCCTAATTTTCAAACTATTTTCGAAATAGGGACTATCCGTGTTACAAAGATAGGGACTATCCATGTAATAAAAACTATAGATTATTACACAATTGAACCTTATCTTTTAAAATAGGGACCATCGATGCAATCAGTTTGAAAATTAGGTATCAATAGTGGAATTAAAATCGAATAGGGACGGTGGGTGTGATTTTAGATAAACCACATGGTTGAAACATGTAAATTTTTTCTATATTTTATAAAGTTTGTATCTTTGACTTTTTATCAATTTTTAGGAAATCTAAATTTCATAAAGTTCATTTTTCAGCCCGTACGTCCTACTCGAACAAAAAATGGCCCGTTTTGACCCAAACCAATTTCGACCTATTACTAGACCCAACCTTTTTGCGACTGTTTATTCAAATGATTATAGTAGTTGTTTACCTGTTTCGTAAGAATAATAAAATGATACTCCCTCTTCCCGATATTAAATGTTCCGTTTGACTTTTTAAAGTTTTATCTTTTCAACTTTGACCATAGCTATTTTTTATGTGTTATATAATACTTGATGCAAAATATATGAATGAATTGAGTTTTAAAATATTTTCTTTGGTATAATTTTCATCATTATATAACACAAACAAAAATATTTAAAGTCAAAGTTGAAAAATAAAGACTTCAAAAGTCAAAACAAAACATTTAATATGGGACGGAGAGATTAATTAAAAATTGACTAAGATGATTAAACCAATATTTGTCATCTTACTATTTCCAGGGGCTGAAACAGGATGCCTTCTACTCCTCTGTTATTGGTTCGATGATCGTCAAAATTAATTTCTAGATCAACAATACTCCCATCACTAGTGAATTGATACAATTCAGCTATATACATCCAATCTTCTCTTCTTTGAGTTGCAAGGTACACCGTAGAAATTGTTGTCTCCCCTCTTAATCTATATTTGAGATCTACATATACTTGTTTAGCAGCTGAGTTGCTGCTAATGACAAGGTTGACGGTGTATGTGACTGATGGAGACAATAATTGGGTCTTCACATGTGTTTTAAATCCCTTATTGTTCGTTTGATAAAGGCCTGCTGGGAATCTGCATAAAGAAGAAGAAGCAAAGAATGATGCATCAATTTATATACTTACGAAACAATAGGGATAAGTCTAAGTATGACAAGTCACCTTGACCAAATATGAGACTTGTAACGAGAAGGGAAATCTTCATTTGGAATCAAACAATCTTCGATGGATATCATGTGACAGTGTTGCCCTTTCTCATTCAATGAAAACCACTATATAATTAGTAAGTTGGGAATTAGTTATGCACAATTTATCTTTCTTAAAAATATAATAAAAACCCTTAACGAGTAGGGAGTATATATAAACGTAGCCAATTAATTACCGTCTTGTATCCATTAAGGTGGACTCCTGTGGAGAGAATCAGTTTAAGTTGGTCAAGGGATCTGTAGAACAGATACTGTGAGGCAGCTTTGACTATGTCTTGGTACTCTTCAGTCACCTGCAGTTCCACCTGTATATGACATCCAAGTAAGTGGAACCATCAATAATTACAGTAAAGAAATAAACCACTAGCTCACTTTTTCTTCATATGGTTGGAACTCGAAGCCTGCTACAACTAATGTGCTATGACGGTCTTCAAACTCAAATTGAAGGTCTGCAGTTGTGTGTTGGCTTGTGAACTGATATAAAGGAGTAACAAGCCATCCATCTTCTCTCACATGGATAGAAGGGTAAATTATGAAAACTTTTGCCTCTCCATTTAATTTGTATCTCAGGGGGTTATATGAATTGACATCTGATTGATCTTCATATCGAAAGACAAGGTTCACCGTGTATGAAATTTGAGGTGTCAAGTATTGACCTCTCACATGTGCTTTGAATCCACTCATGAAATAATCATAACATCGCCCCCCTGGAAATCTGCATAAAGAAGAAACTAAATAATTTATTGAACTTTCACTAAATGCATAACTCACTCCCTGTTCCAAACAAAAGGGATAGGAATAGGATAATAAGCACCTTGAATTAACAATGTCAAAATAAGATGGATGTTTTAGATTAGCTTCAATCCTATTCAGACATGCTTCAATGAAAATCCTTTCAATGCGTTCCCCCTTCTCATTTATATACAGCAACTACACGTCCAATTAAAAAGTATAGTTAGTGGTAAATAGTGTAATAATTGCACTTTTAAAATTTTATTAATTACCGTTTTGTCATTGTTAACGAGGACCCCTTTGGAGACAAGCTCTTTCAATTCCTCTATGGAAGTGTACATCAGAGGAGATGTTGCAGACATAACTATCTCTTCATACTCTTTTGGCAGTGGAAGCTTTAACATAATATCATGACGCTCCTGCACTTCAAATGCATCCTTTAGTTTTTCCACAATAAGAGACATCGATGGCCGTTCTTCACGTAATCTCTTCAAACATTGATATGCAATGCTTGCAAATGTTTCCAAAGCACTTGGGTTTATTTGTTGCTTGAGATCTTTAAAAATTATGTCTTCTAATTTATTCTCTTCATAGGTTTTTTTCCAAAAATGCACGAAAACATTTAATTGACCATTGCTAAGTTCAAAACATTGTCTGCCAGACAGGACTTCGAATAACACCACCCCAAAAGAGTACACATCTGACTCTTTTGTAAGTTGGTATGTCTCCATGTACAGTGGATCACAATATCCAGGGGTACCTAAAGGGTTGGTGATAATAACTGAGAACTGCTGCTCAGCAGAGCCCATTTTTGACAGCCCAAAGTCAGAAACTTTGGCGTTCAGATTATCATCAAGTAGGATGTTGGCACTTTTAACGTCACAATGGAGTACCCTTTGTTGACTGTCGTTGGGATCATGAAGGAAGCTTAGTCCCTTTGCAGCATCGAGACATATCTTAATACGTTCCGTCCATGTGAGAGTGGCATCTTTAAGATAGCGATCGAGACTACCACGAGATGCGTGCTCATAAACGAGGATCATCTCACCTTCTTTGTTGCAAAATCCTAGGAGAGAGATGAGATTTTCATGTGTGTAACGAGAGAGCATCATGATCTCCTTCCAGAACTGAGGGTCTCCTTGCCCATGCTTACGATCTAAACGCTTCAATGCAACCATACCTCGCCCCTTAGAGAGAGACAGTTCTCCTGCATACACTTTCCCAAAACCGCCAATTCCAATAACTTTGCTTTCATCAAAGTTGTTGGTGGCTGATTTGACATCTTCCAGTTGAATTTCAAGATGTTCATATTCTTTCATGTAAGATGCCATTATTTGTTGTTCAAATAATAACGAGATAGATTTAATTGTTGAAAAATAAGCACCGCGCGAAATTGGTATTTGTAATGTCTCTAATGGAAATATAACTCACAACTCTGGTACCCAAAGATTTGAAGGTAGAGAAATATTTATCTGTTGTGATTAGTTCAATAATTTCAAGAAAAAGAACAGTCACTTAACAAAGGAAGCTTGGCAAGAGAGGATATGATAAGATATGGTTTACCTAACACACTCGGACGAAATAATTCTATGGAAGTTTTAATTAAAATGAATATCAATTATTGAAAAGCAAAAAGAGGTATTGAAAAGGAAATGTGAATGGAAGTGGGGCACCAATAATTTCCATTAGCATCACTTTAGTGATGAAAGGTGCACATTTTATTTAAAGAAAAAGTTGAAAGAATAGTAAAACCTTAAAATCGATACTTATCCGTGCTAAAGTTGTTGGTGGCTGATATGATATCATGTAGAAAAACAAGCACTGAAATTGGTGTTTGTAATCTCTCTAATGAAAGAAAACTCACAATTCTCCTATACTGAAAGATTTTTAAGAATTGAGAAGAAGTAAACACTTGAAGGCAGAGAAAGATTAGTTTCATGACTTTAATGACACCACTAACCTTAAATAACCCAAATGCATTGAAGGTTTTGTACATTTGGGCATGTCTAGAAGTGGGAATGAGATGGTTAATGACGGCTGTAATAGCTAGACAAGATAACCTTAATCAGTCAGTAAACTATGGGAATGGGTCAAAATAGGTAACTTTTTGGTACGGGTCGACCTGTTACATACTTGGTGTAAATCCTGTAATAACTAAATACAATTAAAAAAAACTATTCACAAATTAGGAATCCAAAAACAGTATTAATACAATAATATTATATTTCGTAAATGTATAATTTTTTGAGGTAGAATATAAACTCATTTTGGCTAGCCAGCTTTCGGCAAGTTAGATCTAGACACGTTACCTTTTGGCTAAGTTTTTATTTATTTTCATTAACAAACCCGTGAGACATGAAATGTATCTCAAGTGAACTCATTCAGAGTAAATGAAAATTCACCCAATTAACTGTGTTAACATGGAAATTACTTTAAATTTACTTCTAATGTTACTACAACACTCTACTATATAAATCTAGTTCAACCCTCTATGTGTAAGTCAACTCCTTTTAGTAGTATTATTAATGTTGCTACAATATTAAGTCGGGTCATTGACACTGGGGCAACATACCATGTGCGTATGTAGACAATAATAGCTGATAAAATTGGGACCTGATGCTCAAAGGCAGGGGGCTGGCGTAGATGCCTTTATGACATGATTGCATAAGACAACTTTCCAGCTAAGCCCAAACACAACGCACAGTTTTTTTTTTCGAGTGCATGTATCACATGATTGCATATAAAAAATGGGCTAATTGCATAAAAATGTATCTAACTTGTCACTTTTTGTAGTTATGTGTAGCCTACTATTTTTTTTGCAGCCGCCACACACTAACTGCATACTATAAAAAATACTCATTCCCAAACACCCCCCTTCACCTTCACCCTTCACCTTCACCCCTTCACCACCATAGCAGCCGCCATCACCACCCTTCACCTGCTACCACCACCATAACAACCACCATTTTCTTTAATCACCATTCATAAGTATACCAGAGGACCAAAAAGTTAGTTATACAACATGGATGAATAATATAATGAAAAAGGCATCAAGCTCTCATTTGTAAATCAAAAAGTTTACACCAAATTGTGAGAACTTGTTTTCATATAAATTAGATCTTTATTCAATAATAAATCACTAAGCTTCCTGCATTATTTCAAATCATTCATTGTTCATAAATCTTAATAGCAAATGTTTTTCTCTTCTTAATTTAAGAGTCTGGCTAAAATCTTAACCCAAAAAAAAAAAGTAACAAACAAAAAAGATTTTCATGTGTCATGGATCAAGAATCTAGACCTCAAAATTGACTGTCAATCGGTTGTCTTCTCAACTTTGTTGAAGAGCGATGACGACACGAAGGTCAACAAGATAAGGGGTTGATGCACATGGTGAGAATCGGAGGCAAACCAACAATAATGGTGACACAAACTGTTATGACCGGGCCAGCTGAAAAGGGTCGACCCAAGAGGGTGGTGTCTAGTCCCGTATGGCATAAGGATTATGTCGTGCCAAGTTATCTTTATCTATCTTATTTGTTAGGTCACGTTCGAAGTCTAATTGGTCAAGTTTCATTATCATTGTTTAGGCTATCAGAAGGGTTATAAATAAAGCCATTATAATGAATGAAATATAGTTATGTCAAATAGTTCTTTTCTCTTCTCTAATATTTTTAAGGAGAACATACCGCTGAAGTGGTCTTCTATCTCGATACAACCTCAACGGGTCGATCAATTGGTGCTTATTGAGAGCTCGTTGAGAGGCTTACGATTAGGGTTCCAATCAAAAAAAAAAAAAAAAAAAAAAGAAAAGTGTTTCATTCGGTTTTAAATCAATCGCATCTTCTAATTCGTTTGGTTTTTGGCATCAATCTTTGTTCGTATATATTGCATACTCTCTTTTGTCATCTACTGCATGTGTTAATCTACATATTGGGTTTATCCAGTACTTATTATTGGTTGGATCTTTGAACCATAACCAACGTGATTTACCTCTTTTTAGTGTAAACAATTTAATATATATCATGGAGGAGCACACTGTTCAAATGTTGCTCAAAGAACAGGCTACTAAAGAGTTGATTCATGTCGCAAGTCCAGGGGGGTGCGGTGGTGACGCCTTTGCTTTGACACTACCACGTTCCTTGCAAAGATGTGCCAAGTTTTCGGTCCGATCGATAGTTGGATCTCCTCATCGTGAGTACTTTACTATTTTGAACACACCACGAGCAACGACTCACGTGTGGTGGGTTTTAATCTCAAGGAGACGCAGAGTGGTTTCATTGGATGACGCGAACGATTTACTCACGACTGGGATTTGTTTTTGGAGAGTGTTCATAATCGTTTTGGACCATGTAAGTACGACGATCCACAAGGCGCGCTTTCTAAGTTATTGCAAATGGGGACGGTGGCACAATATCAAAGTGAGTTTGAAAAGTTGATGAATCGTGTCACAGGTATATCAGATAACTTATTGATATCATTTTATATCTCGGGGCTTAAACCAATACTACAACTCGAACTATTGGTGTCTAAACCGACATCTCTGGGCGATGCTTTTTCTTTGGCTCGCGTTACAGAGGCACTTTTGGAAGATCAATGGTCACCTTCAACTGGAACCAAACCTTACAGTAACACCAGTGGGTTTAAAAACCAAAAACCTACGACATCCTGTTTTACTACGCCTCGACATGAGCCTGTAAAAACACCATTGCTTCCAACACCACCTAAACCTACTGTTAACCTACCTCTACTGGAAATCACTGAGGTACCCACAAAAACAAATCAATATGTAACAGCAAATAATGATACCGGTCGTTTGTTGCTGCATAATTCTATTGAGTCAAGCATGGCAGTGGAGAAAAAGAAGGATTTAGAATATCTCAACGTGGGATCAAGCACATCCGAGGCGCGAATAGAAGTCGAGACTTACAATGATGAGAATAGTAAAAAGAAGAAAGGAGCAGTGATTGATATTGACTACAGCAATAACAATGGGGATATGCACCCACTTGTCGAGTCATGGGAGTTGCAGGGAGGAATTGATCACAACAGTAGTGCCAACACTAAGATGGAACCGTCAGATGGTGGGAAACTCGTGACCAGTAATGATGACGGTGTCTTCACGGGAGGAAGTATTAAGATCAGAAATTGCGTTATGAAGGGAAGGATTGGTCTGTTTCTTCAAGAGGATTTAGAGCCTAAGATGGACCTAGAAACAAACCTCCTATTTGCATATATTCGGGAAGAATTCGCAAAACAATTTCACGACTACTACATGTTCTTGGTGTCATCAAAATGGAGTCAACGAAGAACATGGGATCCGGGAATCATGATCGTTCGAAGCAACACCTTGAGGACAAGGTGAGTTTTGAAGGAGTGGGGAATGTTATGACCGGGCCAGCTGAAAAGGGTCGACCCAAGAGGGTGGTGTCTAGTCCCGTATGGCATAAGGATTATGTCGTGGGCTAAGTTATCTTTATCTATCTTATTTGTTAGGTCATGTTCGAGTCTAATTGGGTCTAAGCCCATTGTCATTGTTTAGGTCATTGTAAGGGTTATAAATACCAAGCCATTATAATGAATGAAATATAGTTATGTCAAATAGTTCTTTTTCTCTTCTCTAATATTTTTAAGGAGCTTGCGCCCGCTTGAAGTGGTGCCCTATCTCGATACAACCTCAACGGGTCGTATCACAAACATTGACGGGACTGAGGTAGAAACCTATCACAATTATCAGTTAAAACAAGCTATGACATTGGTGTCATGTGGTGATATCTCATAAGCCAAGCTTTATAGTAGATTAAAAATGCTGTGTAGTGTTTGGGCAAAAACATGAAACAAGAACATAATGGGAACTTGGGGAGTCAGTGGAATCTTTATGCTCAAAATCCCGATTCAAGTAGTCATTTATTTGGTACCTCCCAAGGAGCAGGAACTGCCATTTTAACCTTTCTCGAGGGATTCCATCCACAAACCCAAAGTTTATGGTTGACTGATATGGCTCATCATCATTTAGCTCATTTCACTTAACTCATCAAAGCAAAGAGTGGCTACTAGATAGACAATTAGTTCCGAGACTAAGAGATTGGGCTATCGGCGGCATGTGTTGAAGTCAACAAACAAGGAAAGCCTTCCCCCAATCCAACATTTTCAGATGAAAAGAAGATGGATGACTGAGAGTCACGGGATTTTGAAAGCGCCGCATCTAGCTCAGCAGCTTCTTCAAAAGAGATGACGGATACAGAGCGCCTTTCGAAGCCTAAGTCATTTCTTTTCTAGTGTGCGTTTTAGTTTGATTGGAGCTAGCATGCTTGACTAAGAAGATAGAAAGTGCTTTTCTCGCTTGGTTAACCCAATCCAACTTGCTCTAACCCCGGGTCCTTCCTTTCTATTCCTTGGTAAGTGGACCGTAGGAGCATGGGGGCGGTATCTGCTTTTGAATGATAGAAACCATCCCTCTTTCTGTTTGATTGGTTTATCAAAAGTTGTGTTTGTTTTGTTTATTGGTAATTTTTTTTTATGTCTACATGAAAAAAACTTGTTCCACATAAGCACTAGAAGGTTTCTAGGTCACCCGAATTCAAAAGGTGGCTACATGGATCTGCAAAAAAATTAGTAGGTTACACAGAACTACAAAAAGTGGCAAGTTAGATACATTTTCATGCAATTAGCCCTATAAAATGTATTTGTCGAGGTGTTAAGCACTAAACAAATAGTGATAAGTTGTTATAATGCAACATTAAATATTAATTGCTGGCCAATGATTGAAACAAATAGTGATCACTTGTTATGATGCAACAAACAACAAACAGTGATGTGTCCAGATTCTAGATAACCTAATTTTATCAAAAATAATATTCCTGATAATACACTTTCAGTTTGAGTAAAGAAATCGAGGGTGGTTAGTGTTGGGATATGTCCATATCCTAAATAAATATACGGCCAAGAATACGTGAGCCTATTGGGGGCACACACGTATACTCTTAGAGAACGTTTTTATTTAATGTAATTAATATATTAGATGTATTAATTATATTAAGTAATTTTTATGAAATGATAAAACGGTCTAAATGTAAAAAATACAGGCCTAAATGTAAAAAATAAATAAAGCCCGGTGATTATAATGTACGCCGGCCCAAAAAAACCCATTATCACCGGTCCATATATTAGTTAGGCAGGATTTAATCCTCTTTCACAATCAAAATTTTCACATCCTGAAATCCACATAGTTATAGATCTAGACACCTTCTTCTTCATTCCGAGAATCTTCACCACCATACCCGCCACCAAACTGTCATCACTGTATCACCAGTCATCCAACTCCAAGTTATTGGACGACTGCATATTTAATGTCTGAAATTGGGTTTGAGCACTAATCGCCCATTAAAGGTTGTTTTAAGCATTATCTACTATGTTTTTATGTGATTCTTACTTCACAATTGAAATTAGAGCTTTTTTAGATCCATCAAGCAAATTTTTTATGAATAGTGAAAATAGGGTTGTACTAATTCGAAATTAGGGTTCGATTTAGGTAATTTTCTCCTATTCTAAATGTTAATATTGGTTCATATGTGCTTGTTGTATGGTTAATTTCATTCGTTTCATGCTGTGAATTGTTTCTAAGCTTAATAATGCTTTAGTGTGCTGAACAATATGGTAACGACATAAAACTTGGAGAGGGCTCGTTGGAACAAGAGGAATAAAAGAGGAGGTAGAAGCAAAACTTGTTCACCAAGTTTTGTTTACACTACATATATAATAAGTCATTATTAGTAAAATATGATTACTAATGTACATATGGGTTTTGTTTGGTTAGTTCTATAAGACACGATCGACTAAACCAAGAGATAATTCTTTGATTTGCTTACAACCGAACAAATAAATCATCTTCTTCTTATTATATACTAAATGGTTTTGGTCAATATTATTAGATATATAATAATATACCAAACCATATACTAATCGATATCCTCTTTATTCTACATTACTGATTGACAGCTTCAAGTAACTTGCGGGGTATCTATTAACTTATAACAAGAACAAAAAATCATGTGTTCTTTTTTGCTGCACAAGTGAATTATATTATTACTCCAAAATATCGTAAAATGCTTGAATAACACATCCTATTTTACATCTATTCATCCGATATGAGACAAGGCAAAGCCTTTATCTGACAAAACTAAAACACAAAATCATAACAGACCATCACATACCTGCTCACATTCTTCACTTTTCCAACTCAAGCAATCATTCATGTCTTTTATATCTTTTATTCACCTTTGTTTTCACCTTACCATCTAGCTACATTTCCAATACTCTTTTCCACCAAGATCATTCAACCTGCCACCACAATGACCAAAGTAGAACAAGAGATTGGCATCACTAGGCCTCCATAACCTCTCCACCGCAAGGGATATACTAGTTGTGATACATTTCCATCTACTACAATGGCCCCAAACAGCTGGGAACACACACCTTGCAGTGAGTACCAACCATTTCCTCCTTGGCAGTGTATAGATTGGACCAAGCAGGTTCATCTTTCACTCCTCACTATTCCTATCTTCATACACTGCCCACCAACTCAGTTTACCCTTCACAAAAGGAAACCTACTTTATGGATTGCACTAGATTGTTTTTTTGATAGGAATCTAAACAACACCTCAATTACTAACAAAGCCTATTGAAGCCTTTTTAAAGTTCCTAAAAGAGCCATAGACCTAGAAATCCAAGACACAAGGCCATCTTTTGTAAGTGAGCTTAAAAAATCTTCAAAATTCCATTGATTCATAATTTGAAGATTTAAGGTATACAACCTATCTCTTTTCAGAGTGCAGATTTCCAAGAAACATTATGCATTAAGTGAATTCCTTGGTAGAAAGCAGCGAGTTTTCTATTATCTTATTACCAGTGTTCTTACCACATGTAGTACAGAACACCGAATCAACCAGGATACTACTTTATAACTACTCAACCTCCAAACATACCCCAATGTAACTCTGTGCTCCATGTATGTTGCCCCAACACCATATAGAAGAAGCAAAAACTTACAATGAGTATGTAAGAGGAAGGTAATTAATATACTAGCCCTTTGCTTCCACATAAACCAATCTACCAAACACCATTTTAACTCTGATCTGCAGTATTTAACCCATTATTACCTCCTAAAGAGCACAAGCAGAGCACAAGCATCCTTAACTGCATTAGAAGGTTTAACTTTAATAGTCATTAGCTTAAACCTTACCTCATCTCTTATGATTTTTATCAAAGTATTTTTGTCCCTCTCTTCTTGTCTGAACTCCCTAAAATTCCTTTCTTGCCATATGAAGTAAGTTATGGCAGCAAAGAAAAGTTTTTTAATGATACTCCAAATGCTATTATGGCTTTGAATTCTGCACATACTGATCATATAATCATCCCATGTAGTTGCAGTTGAGCTAATTCTGGCCATACTCCTTACTGCATTCCATACTTCTTGGGAGTACTTACATTGAAATAACAAATGGTCATGTGAATCAACACCATTTTTACATAAAGGACATTTCAGGATTTTATTTGGATACCATTTCAATAACTTGTCTTGGGTGAGTAGCTTATGTTTAATTGCCAACCAAAGTACAAAACTATGTTTAGGTATACAGTGAGAATACCAAACAAGTTTGTCCCAACTCACCTTTGCACCATCACTTCTCATATCTTTCAATACTTGACTGGTTACAAACTTTACCTCTCTTCCATTCTTTGTAATCCAAACAGAGAAATCAGGGTTATTAGACAACACATGCACAGTCAAGGTCTCGATACTACCATATTTAGTACTCCACTCTTGAGGCCATTTCCACCCATTTGTACCCAAGACATCACTCGGTTTGCTTTGATAATTGAAACCTGCTGAATAGATGTCCATTCTACTAATGGTCTTAGCTAATGCTTGATAATCAGTCTACTTGTCATACCATGAAGAAATAGTCTTCCCATCTCCCACCTTGTACTTAATGTGGTCTTCAACATATTGTCTTAATTCCAATATTGTCTTCCAACTCCAACTGTGAGTGCTATAACTCTGTACTTCCCATACACCTCTACCCTTCAATTTCACAGTAATATCCATTTTACCCATAAAGATTCCTTCACAGTAGCAATGTTCCATAGATGTTTGATGAGAAGAGTTTTGTTCCACTGATCTAATAGTTTAAATCCTACCCACCTTGATCCTTTGGCTTGCACCTTTTTTCCATGCAACCCTTGCTTTCCCTCTAGTCAATTCACCATTGCACCATAAGAAACCTTTGAACAGTTTTTCAATATCATTAATGACTACTTTAGGTAATTTGAATACCGATCCCTGATAAACTTGCAAAAATGAAGGTACAGAGGTAATTAGTTGTTCCCTTCTAGCATATGAGAGGCTCTTATTCTTTCAATAATTGAGTTTCTGCCTTAGCTTATCAATCAACCCTTTGTAGTATTTTATTCCAATATTTATGTCAATTAAAGTAACTCCTAGATATCTTACAGGCATTTTACCAATTTTTTATGGTAAAATTGATTGGATACTTTCAATTTCTTCCTTACTTAAACTGCCACAGAACATAGTACTGTTACCCAGGTCTGGATACATCCTAGATGCTCTACTGAATTTACCAAGTGCCTTTTTGATAGTACTCACAGAAGTAGCATCTCCATGTCATAAGACCAAGAGATCATCAACAAAGCATAAGTGTGTCAGCTTAAGACTTTTGCAGCCAAAGTGATACTTAAAATTCTATTCTTTAGTGATTTCATTCTTAATGAACATGTTTAATACCTCCATAACAAGTATGAATAGGTAAGGTGAAATTGGGTCACACCGCCTAAGCCCCTTACCATCATTGAAATACCCATATCTTTCTCCATTAACACAGATGGTGAAGTGAGGAGTTGTAACACATGTTAAAATCCAATTAATCATCTTGTTAGGGAAACCAAACTTGTGCAGAATATCACTTAGAAATTCCCATGAGACTCTATCATAAGCCTTTTGTATATCAATTTTGAATGAACATCTTTTTAGCCCATTGACACAGTTATATCCCTTAAGAAGCTCTTAAGTAAGTATAATGTTGTCTATAATTGCCCTTCCAGGAATAAAAGCACTTTGATTTTGATCCACCAAACTACACAACACCTTCAAGATTCTATTAGTAAGGATTTTACTGATGCACTTATAAATCACATTGCAACAAGTAATAAGCCTGAAATCAGTGACTTTTGGGGGTGTTTGGATCTTAGGAACTAAGGTGATTAGGGTTGCATTCAATTGCCTAAGTAGTTTACCTGAAGCAAAGAATTATTTGACAACTTTACAAAAATCCTCCTTTACCACAGTCCATGCTTTTGTAAAGAATTTTGATGTTTACCCATCAGGCCCAGGAGCTTTGTTATCCTCAATATCAAATAAATCACTCTTATTTTCCTCCCCAGTCACCATTCTAGTCATTTCCATGGCTTCTATATCAGATACTTTCTTTGTAAATAAACCATCTATCTCTTCTCCCATATGAAGTGCATCTGATTTAGTACCTAGGAAACTCTCAAAATGATTTTCAAACTGCATACCAACTTGATCACCAACGACAATTGTACCATCTTCAAAAAAAATATTATGGATTCTACTCCTATTCAGCTTCCCTTTTAAGACTTTGTGGAAATATGGAGAGTTCTTATCACCTTCTTTCAAATAGTCTACTTTAGCTTTTTGACATAGCAGTTTCTTCTCATCTTGTAAAGCATTATTGTAATCATTCATTATTAATCTACCTTCCTTTCTCAATTCTCTGTTGGTTTGGATTTTTATCAATCTTGTTCTGGACTTCATGCAATTGACTGGGTTTCGTTGTTCTTATTCGTAAACAAGTACTAGCATCCTAGCATTATCGGTTAGCGTGTAGTGTGAGCAACCGTATATGTTATCTACTTTGATTACTTGATTGGGTTTCATGTACAACATATAACACATACACGTGTTCATAGCTATGTTGTTCATTTGCATTAAATAGCTAAAAGGTACGCAATCCCGTTCATTATTAGGTTAATTATTATACACTATTTGATCTTGTCTTCCATTGCGTACTCGCTTAATCATATATTTATATTACTTGTTAATATGCTTAAACTATAACAGTGACATCACGAGCCGTTAAATAGTGTAATTAATTACCTAAAGCATAAAATTGGACCTTAAATCGATAGATTTGTATGTTTTTTTTGTTTATTAATTTTATTATGCCCGTTGGGCGTGTTTTATTGTAAAAACATTAGATCTTGATGATCTTTAAAATTAATAATAGAAAAACCCTAGGTCGTATTCAATTTTATTTGTTTATAACGTGTAGTTAATTGATTTAATATGACGTTATTAGATCTTGTTTGCCATTATTAATTGGTTAATATGATATCCATGATAAAAACATGAATATTTTATCAAGGATAATGATTCTTGATATAAGATATATGGTTCTTGATTAAGTGTTAATTGATACACATCCAAATTCGATGAATAGACCTTAAATATATAGTATTAATTAAGATATTTTAGTTGTTGATTGTATGACACCCGGTTACTAAAAAATGCGAAATTAATTCTATTTACATCAAAAAAATTTGAAAACATTATGGTAGATCCATGACTCAGTAGGCTACAACTTTGTAGTTTACTGCTAAGGTTGGGGAAAAATCTTTCCTTGCCTACTCGGTTTTAATCAGCTTTTATGTGCTATGTGGTATATATTTTGTAAGGCTTACGCTGTCGATTTTATATATGGTCCACTTGGTACCAAGCTTGAAAACCTAGTGGGTGCCTTAGTTAAATATATACATATTGACCCTAGTTGATTATTATTAGGTTGTCATCAGATTATTATTTGCATGTTATTAATGTTAGTTTATGAACATATATAATAGTCGTATATCCGGATTCGAACTCAAGCCTATGGGATCGCACGTGTTACGTATGAGATTCAATATATAATAATTAATATCTAATAATTACATTTAATTATTAAATCACGATAATAGTTAACGGTCGTTATACTTAACGGTTGTTAAATGTTAACTAGAGGGAATAGATGTGGAAAACTAGAAGGGGGTTGAATAGTTTTACCGATTAAAACTTCATTTTAAAGTATTTAGATCGACTTATGTCAATCTATTTAATATGTGTGTTGAATAATGATAGTTAAGCATATAAGTAAGTAATGCAAAAGATAAAGAGTAAGGAATATAAAACCATGTTACAAGTATTTATAGTGGTTCGGCTACAATGACACATTCCTTGCCCTACTCCACTCCCCGAGTACCCCACTCGAGAGCTTGTAAGCACTACACAACACAAGCTCCTTAATGTGGCGGAGAAACCTTTACAACTTCGTCTACTCTTTATCCTGTACAAGGCTAGACACCGAGTTCTTCCATGAGATAGATACAAACCTATCACAACGTCACCTACACTTTATCCGGTACAAGGCTAGATACCGATTTCCATTACAAAGGAGGAACTACTACCCAACACTATACCACAACACAACTACCCCAAAGGAGACACACTCCTTGTTACAACACTAGAAGGATATCAACATCCTTTAACCCAAACTATCTAACTTGTACATCGATGCACCATATCGAATGTACACCTTTAGCACCTTTCACTAATGCCTTCAACACGACCCTTCGGCACCGTTCACTAATGCCTTCAACACAACACTTCTATGAAGGAGGAAAGAACTATCAAGAAGATACACTTTAGTGGTCTTGATGATGACGAAGCTTAGCAACTCATGACTAGAGCTTGCACGTCTTCAAGAGGTGGTGATATCGCCTTTAAGAGGAACCTAGAGAATCACACAAACATAAAACTACATAGAATGATCCTTTGGATAAGAGGTTAGAGATGTTAGAATACTGGGAGAAAGTATATGTGAAGTGGTGGTGAGAAAGAGAGAAATGACTCACTATTTATAGACAAAACTTGTCTACTGTCTCACGGTTCCCACGGATCCTCCCGGAGGATCCGCTAGTCTAAAATCGTGGATCCGCCATCGGGTCGGCTTTAGTCCGGATTTCGGGTTGCAAACCGGGTTATGGGTTATGGGTTATGGACTATGGGTTATGGGTAATGGATTATGGATACCCAACAAGATGCAATGTACCTAGTCATTGGGTTATGGATCTTGGGTCATGGGTCATGGACTTTGGGTCATGGGTCATGGATCATGGATCATGGATAATACCCAACATGACTTCATGCATGATGTTATGCAATGGGTCATGGGTTATGGATCATGCTCCATGGGTATGGGTTATGGACTTTGGTTTTTACCCAACAACATTCATTGTACCTAGTCAATGAATCATAGGTCATGGGTTATGGACTTTGGTTTTTACCCATTACTTACCCATTACAACATATACAAAGTACATATACATTTCTATAGAATGTAAATACTAGTTGTTATACATATACATTTCTATAAGATGTAAACAATATTATTTTTTAGTGTTTTATAAAAATGTCTTTGGTTTTATATAACTTATTTATTAAACATGTTTTGATATAGTGTTATTATGTTTAGTAAAAGTGTGTTAGTAAACTATTGGCTCAAACCTTTTACGTATTTTATTTGTTTTGTTAAAATGATTTTACGTTTGTTATCGACAAAACATTAGAAGATCGTAAAATATAAATAAACGTTTTTATGGCTTATTTGTATTAACAGTAGAGATGTAATTAGAAGGAAAGAAGGATCTGGAACCCTCCCTTAAGGTGTGGGTCGGCGAACTTAGGGATTCCATAAGGAATCCTTATCAAACTTGGTTACCAAGTTATTCAAGTATAAATACATCCTTATTTATTCATTATTGAATAATCTTGAATCCCTAAAGCTAAGATTTTCTTCTTCTCTTATTCCCTCTCCTAGTAATCGACCCAATACACCCTTATAGGGTTCTTATTCGGTTTGTTTTCAAGATTCAAGTGAATTGTTTAGCTTGCGTGATTCAAGAACTAGCATCATATTGAATCGCTATTAGTACGTGTGTGCGGGAACGTAGAGATAATCTCAATTGGATTATTTGGTGGAGAAGCTTTAATTGACTAAACCCTTAGTCGATTTTAACTAAACCCTAACTTTTAGAGTTTGTGATTCTTGATCGTTTGATACGCGTGAAAACTAACAAGGTACGTTTACTATTTAAATTAGGGTTAATTAATTATGCATATTAGATCTTATGCTTCTGTTGCGTGCTTTGTGATTACATGTTTATTTATATGATGGTCATGATAATTAAATTCCAACAGTGGCATCACGAGCCCTTAATATGGTGTAATTAATTACCTAAAATGCATAAAGATCGAATCTTTATAGATTATTGCATGTTAATTTTTTTAGGGAAGACCCCTTTGGGTCGAACCATAAAAAAAATCTAGGGTTTTTGAAAATTGTAGAAACCCTAGGTTGCATGCAATTTTTTTTATGTGTTTGATCAAACGTATAATTGAGTTTTATGACGTTTATGACGCGATCTTTTTACCTTGCTTATTATAGTGATTATGTGATTATATGCGATCCATGACAAAAACATGCATGTTTTGTCATGGTTATATGAATCTTGATATTTTTTGTATTAATTGTTAAGTGCTTGTAGATGCTTATTTATTCGATATATGTTAATTAATTAGGGTATATTAGTAATTAAATTTGTATAACATTTAATTTTCTAATAGAATAATTAACTCTAAAATTGGGAAAGACTCCAATTAATTAATGAATCGACTTATGTGCTATGTGGTATGTATTTAGTTATGGCTTGCGAAATCGATTCTTTGATTTATGTGGCTCACTTGGTATCTAGCTCGAAAACTGGTGAAAGCTTTAATTAAAATATGCATTTTAAAATCTAGTTGATTATTAATAGGATATTTATATGCATGTGGCTAAGTGACTTAGGTTTTATCACATATTGTTAATTGTTAAGTTTTATGTGCACATTATTAGTTGTTTTACTGTTTGCGTTATTATTGTTTTATGTGCAAATGGTGTTTTTGATAAAAGCAAATAAAACGGACTAATAATGGTGTATAATGTGTTTGTTTTTAATAAACACATAGTTAATCAATTGGCTGCTATAAGAGAGGTATAAGGAGGGTCGCTTTGCTTCTCTAAAGAAGTTAGGTTTTTAATACGCTTCGCGCTGACCTATTTCTCCGCTTCTTTGTGCTTTCCTATGGAGCTACCAAACACTTTTGATTAACATTGTGGTTTAATAAGTAACTTAATTGGGTAAAGTTTTTATTAAATCTATGTACGAAGATGAATGCATGACATCTTCAGACACATTTGATTTCACATCAAATCAAATGTTCCCTTTGAAATTTAAGTTTATGCCATCCAATGAAATGGGAACACCTGCAGTTACCATTTACGTTATGTGATACGTAGCTAGATTGTAATCCTAGGGTAAATCTCCACTTGTCGTGAGACAATATGGAATAAATTTATAGTTTCTTAAGTTGGACAACTTAATTGAGTTAGATGGTGAGATCTAGTAACCCAAGGCATAAGATGGATGAAACATGCTTACATGATACTATGTGATCATCCTTAGCGCCATTAGTAAGTTCCATAATGATCTAGGAGTTGCAAAATGTTTGGCAATTAGTGTTCGTCTCTTACCTTATTGAATACTACTATTACTAGCAAATCAACTGCTTTAATAATACTATGTTAATTTGGATCCTAGTTTTAAGAAAATTCTATGGTTAATATAAATATTAACCAATGGGTAGTTAATTTTCTTTAAAGATTTAATTATCGAAAATACTAAAATTTAATTTTGTAAATTCTTTTAAATGTATTAATGCAATAGTAAACCGTAAACGTGGTTGGTCTTTTATTAGTGAATTGATCTTGTTCTGCTTTGAAACAGATGTTTGACCGGGAAAATTTTACTGAAAGGATAAACCAAGTCTAATTTCCATATAAGAAAGAAAGAGACTCATTCCTATTCCTTTTCATATTCGAGAAAGTTATAATGGGAATACTAGAATTGTCCTAATTCTAATATAACTCATAGCAAATATTAGAATAGTTAAGTGGGTTGTACATCTTATTTTTCATAGAGATTTCCTCACCCTTATTAGGTGTTGAATTCTTTTGGATCGAATAAGACATTTGGTTAACTGGAGAATATATTCAGATAGTTAAACCATATCTTTATATATGACATTTTATGAGTTATTAAATTAGAAGCTGGACTAATTACCTCAAAAGTGGTATATGCAAACAATCATGATTTGTTTTGCTTTAACCCTTTAGAGGTGCTACTTATCCTAGTGGAATGGTAGGCCTATTAAGGAAGAAATTGCACGCCCAATTTTTTAAGTTAATAGCATTGATGGATAGTCCTTCTTTAGTGGGAGCTACAAGCTTTATCACCTTGGTAGTAACCCATACTATTTCTCGATTGACTCGAGATGATACATTACTTTCAAACTTATAGACACTCATATTTTCAAGGATAGTCATGTACATTTCCTTGTTAATTAAGTGGTTCTACATCTACTTGTAATGCTAATATATATGACACTATCATATTGTTCACATAAACAAACACATGTCGTATTGTTTGCCTGCTACATTATGTTGTTTCATGCACAAGTGGGAGAAATCTTTATTATGTGCAAGGTACAACACATAGCAATATGATTAAAGGAGACTATTGACCACAAGGTAGGAGACTAACGTTCTAATAGGACTTACACACATAATGGGTAAGATTGCCTTAAATAGAACATGTGTAAAGATGATAACAAAGACTACTTCAATTTAAATTTTAATGTATTATTGGAATGACATAAACAAATGAAGTAATCTATACTACTTCAGTTTGAATATTTATGTATTCTTGGAATGACATAAATAAATGAAGTAATCAATTAACTATCAATTAACTTGAAATTACTATTAAAACCAAGAAGTGGTGTTCATAGTTATAACGTATAGTGGGATTATAACAATTTATGTTCTTTTGTTAAAACATGGACATTGAGTTGATGACTTAGTTAAAGAGTACTTGTGTTATAAAGTATGCAATTGGCTTGGAAATTTATTATACCATTCAGTTTGACTTGGTTGGTAAATAGGTAAGCCAAAGAGTATATGGTTATCTTACATATTGTTAGATTGTCACACAATATTAATTTTATTGAAATACCACAATGTTAATGGTATGTTCAGTTAGGAGAATCAAACTCTATTTATATCGTTTGATTCAAGAAAACTATAACTTCTTTTCTTCCAAAAGTTATCAAGGTTAAAAAATTGAGTATGGATTGAATATACTCAATAAGACTCCAACCTAGAAGATTGATAAGACACCATTATATTATGGAATGTGATGAATCACATTAAGTCTTAAAACAATGTTCTGAATTTGTTAAACTTCTGATGAAGCATGTGATTAAAAAACTAGAGTCACGAACTGTTTATGTATATGTTTATGTATTTCGTAATTTCCCAAAAAGAGAATAATGTATTGTTGCTCTACTTGCTACGTATTTATAGATAGTCTTTAAATTACAAAAAGCAAGTGGGAGTGTTTTTTAGATCTTGAAGAGAAAAGTTACACAATACATAATCTTTTAAAACACACTAGTAAATATCATGATGAGGCTAAACATGTTAATGATAAACCTCAATATGATGTAATTCTTATTCATAGATCAGCAAGGATAACTTAGATATTTGATTAGTATGCTGAGGAATATGAGTTAGAGGATCATGGTAAACCTGTTAATCATAATGATGCATTACCAAATATTGAATTTGGTAAATTACTCATACTATGAATATTTAGATGATGTCCATAAAGATAATCAATTTTTGGAGGCTTGGTTTATCTTAATTCTTAAATAGAATGAAGATAGGTTTCTTTAAAGAGAAAGAAAACCTAGTGGTTTAAAATCTTTATGTAAAAATCATATGGACAATATTGTGCACATATTTAATGCATGTCTTATGACAAGAATATTAATCATACTTAAGCAGTTAACTGTGATTAAATGTTCTTTCCTAGGCACATTAAATATATAAAGATAGTAATTGTCATACCTATTTTCATTAATATGGTATTTGACAATGGAATATCAAACTCCTTCTTATGTGATTAGTTAAGCGAGGAAGGTAAGTAATCAAGAGTTTTATGAATTCATATATTATATGGAAGTGTACAAAATGCAAGAATCCAAGTATGGATCAATGCATTCATCTAGCAGATGAATCTGATGTTTAAATATTAAATTAAGTTTTGATTTATAAAAAGAATTAACAAAAAGAAACACACTACATAATTCTTAGCAAAGCTAACTAAAAACCAATATATAACAGAAATTTACATTTAGGAGATTTAAAGATAAATCGAACAAACTATGTTTCACTTTAAGTGTTGATGCAGTGATCCGAAGATAAATTTGATAACTTATGCTAGGAAGATAAATTTAATAAAGGTATGATTTCTGTGCAATTTGTCAGTTTTATTTAAAATTGATATAAGGCTTTTAATTATATGTCAAAGGTGTTTGTATTTTTGCTGTCAATTTAAGTGATTGTTATCTTTATGAATGTAATGTTTCTATAGAGTTTACATTAAAAACTTAGAACATGTATATAAGGAGGACAACTTTAATACAAATCAAGCATAAATCTTAAGTAATCTTAAGCAATTGGGATATTCACGAGAAGATAAAAATTGGTGTTTTGTAATTTTAATGGTTACAACAAGGAAAAGGAGTAAATCATTTAGTTTTAGATGGTCATCTTTTAAATGGCCATCCAGACTTCCACGAGATGCATACTCGTACACAAGTATCGTCTCATTCCGTCTGTTGTTGAACCCTAGGAGAGAGATATGATATCTTCATGTAACACGAAAGCATTCTGACTTCTTTATAAAACTCAGTGTCACCTTGCCCATGTTTACGAACGAGACGCTTTGAAGCAACCAGGCTTTTCCCTTGAGAGTGTGACAACTCCCCTTTGTAGACCTTACCAAAACCACCATGTCCAATAACATTTTCTTCATTAAAGTTATTGGTGGCTAATTTGATCTCTATAAGTTGTATTTCAAGAAGTTCGAACCCTTTCATGGAAGACGCCATTATACTTGGTTGATCAAATCAAAAATGAAAATAAATCAAATTTCATGTTTCCTAGGCATTGCAAGTGCAGAACATGATATGAGACCAATGCCAAAATCTAGAGTTTTATGCTTGTGGTAGTTGAGATTCGTTCATCACATTGTTGCACTGAAAGTAAATGTGGAGTGGTTGTTATGTCATTTTATTTGAGTAGGCCTTTCTTAGATTTAATAAATGTCTATTGTCTGGTTCCTTTCTTGGATTTACCTGTGTATTATGATATTTTGCTAGTTGTTTTTTTAACTTATAGGGTATTTGCGCATTACGGCTATGGGTACCGTGTAAGTAAATATTTTTCTCGAGAAGTGTTACACGAAAAATTGTTACAGTATGATATTAAAATACAACAACAAAATAAGTATTATTATACAAACATGGACTAATATGATGCTCGTGCAATTGAGACAATGAAATCAAATAGTCTAAGAGCAAGACCACGTGATGATTGATAATTTTATTAACACGGGTTGCATATTTTATAACATCGAAACATATTAAAAGAATTCAAATTTAAGATAATCATTTATCATACACAATCACAAATTATTAAAAAAATTATAAATACATTTTATCTTTCAATTAATTGCATTAAAAAATATTTGTATATTAAAAACATGAATTAAAAGGGTAGTTATGGTTCTAGACCTTTTTTTGTTAAATCACATTGTAGTTTTTTTTTCCTCTCTTTTTAAACATGTCTATAAAAGGTGTTTAATATGTTGTAACAACACAATTCTATAATAAGTAAGTTGTTGTCTCAAAAATTTAAGACTTTCTTATTTAGCAGGTACCAAATGCTTTATAATGTAATATAAATAATGAGTAATGCTACATCCACACAAGATTTACACAAAAAAATTCACACAAGAGATGTGTCATTTGTTGATTGGTGTAGCAAAGAGAAGTGAGAGAAAATACATTTAAACACACCAATCAACAAATGCCGCATCTCTTGTGTGGATTTCTTTTTGTGGATCTTGTGTGGATGTAACACTACTCATAAATAATTAGTACAGAGTTGAAGGGTGTTTCTTGGGATTGCTTATTGTGTGGGTCATAATGTAATTAAAAATGATACTAAAACGTTACAAATAATAAAGGGTTTTTTAACGTAAGCCAGTTATTATATATATGACGGCGGGGACTCACGAAAAGGACGTCCGGACCCACATATTTAATTTGAAAAGTGTATTTTTGTGGGTCCGGACGTCCTTTTCGTGGGTCCCACCGTCCTTTTTATCTTACGTGCCCCGCACACGTTAAAACCCATAATAAAATGTGATTTAAAATGTTACTAAAATAATAAGGGTGTGTTTGGTATCCAACTATGGGAATCATACTATGACTATGAAAGTGATTCAAAGTGTTTGTTTAAGATAAGAGGGCCCACCACTATGGTAATGAATGATAAATATAATCCATACTCCATATACATACTCCATATACATTAAAAAGGTTAGGAATGGACCTTTCATAGTTGAGGGACCCACCACTACTATCAAACTTATACCCATTGTCATTCATGGCACCATACCAAACGCACCCTAAAATAATTTTGAATGTTTGACCCATTTCATCTTTGGCTGAATTTCATATACCACCCACTTGACTCGTTATCAACCAAACACAACATGATTTTACCCGTTATCATATAAATGGGTTGAAAGTGCTACTTGTACTCTGAATAGTTCTACTAAATTTACGCAACGTGACTCAATACATGTTGGTATGTGCTCATTACATAGTTAATAATTATACGGTTAAGAGATACGTGAGCCTATCGGGGGCACACACGTATACACAGAGGATACATTTATTATGCATTTAATATATATATATGTCGTGTATATTTATTAAATATATGCTATAATATGTTTCACGAAATGTATTAATGGTAGTTAGTTTAATCGTGAGACGTTATAAACTAACTTTATTGATTAGTTGAAGGTTAGTAACTTTATGTGTTTATTTTATTTGTTAATCCACAACATCAAACTAGATCCATCCGCTGCGTAAACCCTAAACCCTAAACCCTAAAAACCCTAAACCCTAAACGTAGTATTGATGGTTATATCACTATGAAATCCCAACAATACACACCTTACTAATCGAAAAAATGGATGTTTAATTTTCTACGTCACAAAGGCTTATTTGAAGTTCTTTTTATGGAAGATATAAACCACACTAAACAAAACATGATTTCATATTGTACAAACCAGTATTGTCTATGTTCTGTAGGTCTTGTTTCTGTAAAATGGTTTTAATGATCAGAGTGTATGAATAGAGTTCTGAATGAAGTTTATGGTGGTATATTGGGTGTGCAGATGGCCTTGTATCTTGATCTTAAGAACCTTTCTACATCAGCACATTTTGTAGAGTAGTGGATGTTGGATGAGTCACTATCCCTGTGAATGGATAACTGTGTAGTCAAAGGCTACCCTTAAGGTCATAAATTAGGTTTGGTGGAGTGCCAACCTAATGATGCCTGTTTTATGTCCTTCTTATTGCCTTTTGTGAGGATGAAGCTGCATTTGGTAATTAGAGGGATTGTAAAATGGGAAATGTAATCAAGGTGGGATGTATCCTTGAGTAAATCTATTCATTTGAGTGATGCCATTTATATGGAAATGTAGCTCTATGTCTCAGATCCTCAATGGAATAGGAGTTTTACTCTCTTTCCTGATGATTCCCTCTGCAAGAGCCTCTAGTTATATTAGTATGGGTTACTAATGTTATCAGGAAGGGTATATGTATGAGGAAAATGTAGTCCAGGAGGAGAGGTTTCTCCATGGTTGCCGAGGACTAGTTGATAATTCAAAATATGTTATAGCCTAGAAGAATCAAAATATGTTCTAGCCTAGAAGAATGGTGGTTTTGATTCAACAATGCCTTTGTATGTAGTATCTGTATGTTTCATTTCTGTTATGAAAGAATTAATGGGCATGTCCATTTTAGTCTACGGAATCTTTGTAAGCTGCTTATTTGTTCTAAGGAGTTGAGATCCATGTAGAACTAAAATTATCTATAGATCTAATTAACCAATTATAGCCACTCATTTTTTTATCAAAAAAAAAAAAAAAAAACTTTCCACCACTTTTTTAAAAATAAAATATCTTGCAAACGGTAAATAGTCAAGTAAAAAAAAAATACACCATCGCGACGAGTTTTTTTTATCTTTCAGTAGACGGCCATTTCGATATACTTTTGACGAATTATTCTTTTCGTTTTTTTTCCAGTTACGTCTGAATAAATCACATGTGATTTTTGATAATTTTTCTACACGTAACTGAGAAAAAAAATAAAAAATAATTCGTCGAAAGTTTATCGAAGTGCCCGTCTATAGATGATTTAATTCTCGTCTAGATAGTATGATTCGTTTTGCATAACGATTAACGGTTTGTGAGATATTTAATTTTAAATAAAGGATGAAAGTTTGTTTGTTTGTTTGTTTTTTTTTTTTTTTTTTTTTTTTTTTTTGAATAAAAGAATAGATAACCATGATTGGTTTATCGGATCTTTAGAAAATAAGAATTGATTTGCACATTTTGTGGATTGATTGAGACACTCTATGTGTGCATTAGATACTTGTACAATATTAAATATTCCGCTTCAACTACTTTTACCTTGAGTGCGCAAATAATTTTTTAAAGTGTGCAAATCATTAGCCTTAAAAAATATTATATCTATATTGAACTTGTCTCTTGTTCTTGGTTATAATACATTTCACCATTTCACTAAAAAAAACCTAGCATTGTCTATAACTCTATAAGTCGCAATTTTATACACAATTTAAAAGGACTATTTAAGCCGAAGCTCAATTCCCTCCACAATAAGACCTCTTTTTATCGTGGAATTATGCTCCTGAAACCTCATCAAAACTTCACCTTCATCACCATGATCGTAGTAGAATTCACCCAACTTGATCTCCATCCAACCATCATTTCTCGTAGTAGCAGATACATGTGTCGGTGCGTCATAACTTGACCATGACCGTGGTTGTTTAAGATAAACATTAGAGGTCTCGTTGCTTATCCCACCAAAACTGACCGTTGTTTTTGCAGGCACATCAAGTCCCCATGAAGTGCTAGCAATTTTAAACACAAGATATGCTACATAGGTACTCTTTGGTGATAGCATCATACTTGGTATTGAGCCACAGATGTCAAGCCACCATACCATTTTAAGTATTGCCACCTCGGCAAACCTAAAGCAATGGTTAAATATGTAAATACTATTTGCTTAGATCATTTTAGACAAAAAGTTAACATTCTAGAAAAGAGAAAAAGAGATAGACCTTGATTCAGGCATGTGCCCCCATTCCCAGTAACGAGTGTCACCAAGCCAGGTGATTGATAAGTCTTTTGCCCCCAACATACAGCATATTTTGCCACCATCCTCATTATCTAGCTTGAAGCCCTGTTCATGATATAATTTAAGATCATATCATATATTAGCAGAATAATTAGTTGCTTTATAGTTAAATCTTAAAATTATTGTTCTTCAAGTCACTAAGGTGTGTGAAGCTAAGCATTTTAAAGTCGGCATCAAAGAATACAAAGGGGATTCTACCTACTGAATCGTCTAAAGAAAATGTTTTTTATCCTGTGAAAGTTAAATGCTACAAAACTCATGACTATCGTTGCAACTTGCAGTCATCAACTCATCATCATTCTTTTCGGTTTCATAACGTTACTATAGGAGAAAATTAATCATCGAGAGGGGACAGATGTGTAATCCATAGGTGAAAATCAGTCTTTTAATCTTCTTATCAATGTATAATTCATGAATAAACCGTTTCATAAATGGATCAACCAAACCCACTTAACTCCTTCAAAGTTTAACCATATCATTTAATATTGTTTTGCCAGACATTCTCGAGTTGATTTGTTGTTTTTAATGGTTTTCTGATTTCCTGATTGCTAATTTCATTAACACCAATAACCATTTGACCCAGGTGGAAAAATTTTCACACTTCATCCCTAATCTTTATTAGTGGATAATTAGGCCAAAACCCACAAACCGTTATTGATCACCATTATTTATAATGGTAAAACACTAATTACCAAAACCCACAAACCGGGCTTGGGCCTAATTATCCACTAATAATCTTCAGGTCGTTAAATCAGCAGATTGATTGGAAGAAAAAGAAGAATCACAAAAAGTATGTTTCAAGAACCAAATTCATTAAAGAAAAAAAACCTCTGTCAAGGGCACCGAAGACTCTTGCTCGAGCTGTTCCCTGCAAGGACAAAATAAAAAACAGAGTTTCAAGAACAAAATAAAAAACAGAGTATCTACTGCAGCATTAACTATCTCTACATACTCTTTCGATAGCATCTGCGTTTGGAGTGCGGCCTCAAGTTTTTCCACAACAAGAGACATCGTTGGCCGTTGTTCACGAGATATCTGCAGACATTGATATGCAATGCCTGCAAAAATTTCCAAAGACCCTTGGTTCATTTTTTGCTTGATATCTTCCAAAACAATCCCCTCTAATTTCTTGTCTACATAACTTTGTTTCCAAAAAGGCACCAAAATCTTTAACTGACCATTGCTATATTCACCACATTGTCTGCCACACAACAATTCAAATAATACTACCCCAAAAGAGTACACATCTGACTCTTTAGTTAGCTGGTATGTCTCCATGTACAGTGGATCACAGTACCCACGGGTACCTACAACGCCGGTGATAAGAAGCGAATATTGTGGATTAGCAGAACCCATCTTTGAAAGCCCAAAGTCGGAAACCTTCGCTGTCATATTCTTATCGAGTAGGATATTGGCACTTTTAATGTCACGGTGCAATACTCTTTGCTGTGTCCCATTTGGATCATGCAGGAAGCTTAGCCCCTTCGCAGCATCAAGGCATATCCTGAGACGCTGCTTCCAAGTGAGAGCAGCCGAACTTAACAAGCGATCGAGACTTCCGCCAGATGCATGCTCATAAATGAGGATCATCTCATCCCCTTGGATGCAAAATCCCAGGAGAGCTATCAGGTTCTCATGCCTGTAACATGAAAGCATTCTGATTTCTTTGAAAAACTCAGGGTCGCCTTGTCCGTGTCTACGATCAAGGCGCTTAATAGCAACAAGGCTTTTCTCTCCTGATTGGGAGAGAGACAATTCTCCTGCATACACTTTTCCAAAGCCACCTCTTCCAATAACTTTGCTTTCATCAAAGTTGTTGGTGGCTGATATGATATCTTCCAGTTGGATTTCAAGATGTTTGAACTCAGTTGCAAAGGATGCCATTGTTAGTTGATCAAATAATAATAAGAAATCAAATTGTTGAAAAAGTAGCACTGAAAGATGTTTAAGAATAAAGTATAATGACAGATTTGAATGCGTAGAAAGATTTATTTGCTGTGACTGGTTCAATAAAATAATCTGTCTTTATATATGATAAGATATGGTTTACCTAACACACTATATGAAATAATTATATAGAAGTTGTAATTACAACGACTTTCATGTGAATGTGAAACTGATTGTACAAAATCATAAAGAAAAAAGGAGTTTTGCAAAAGGAAAAGTGAATGAAGTGTCCCACCATATCATTTCCATAAGCACCAGTGATGATTGATGAAGGTGCGTGTTTTACTAGGAGTTACTATGTAAAATACTTTAAATTTACTTCTAATCTCACTACAATACTCTACTATTAGTTTTAATGTTGCTACAATATTAAGTCGGGTCATTGACACTGGGGCAACATACCATGTGCGTATGTAGACAGTAATAGCTGATAAAATTGGGACCTGATGCTCAAAGGCACCCCTTTTCGTGGGGTCAACCGTAGATGCCTTCATGACATGATTGCATAAGAAAACATTTCAGCTAGGCCCAGACACAATGCACAATTATTTTCTGGGTCCATGTATCACATGATTGCATAAAAAAATGTATATGTCGAGGTGTTAAGCACTAAACAAATAGTGATTTGTTGTTATAATGCAACATTAAATATTAATTGCTTGCCAATAATTGAAACAAATAGTGATCACTTGTTATAACGCAACAAACAGTGATGTGTCTAGATTCCAGATAACCTAATCTTATCAAAAATAATATACTTTCAGTTTGAGCAAACAAGTTGAGGGTGGTTAGGATGTCCTTTTATCCGACATTTAAAAATTAAGGGTGTAATCAGCAACACACATGTACTCTCTTCACCTGTGAAGCATACCAGCAAAACTTCATATATGCAAATATACAGGAAAGCATACAGCTCACTAGCTGTTCACTACTTATTCATACCATAAATATTGAGCGTAACATTATCATTATCCTTATTTAAACAACTAAAACAATAATTAACAAGGAAACATAAACGATAACCATCACATAATTACCATTAAAAAAAAGGGAAAGAACACACGAACTAACAGCCGATTCACGAACAGAATAACGTATTTACTTGTGCTATACATTATATCATTATCCCTACGACAACCGAATGGAAACCAGTATTAACAAACTGCATCGTTAATTAAAGAGTAAAATGAAAATATACCTCTACAGCCAGGAAAGTCAAATTTCACTTCAGGATTTTATCGAACACCCTACTTCATCAGATGTTCCGAAAACGGTTTTTATATATTGGATCAGTTCTAAATCGGTTCGAATTTTGGAATAAAGCCGAACTGTGAACACCCTAACCCCTATGTTACAACGTAGTGACAGTAACAAGTGATTAGAGACTTGATATCGGTATAACTTTTTGTTTTCGGTACTCCGTTCACTCAATTGAAAACTGGTTAAATATTTTACATACAAAAACATAAACCGATAAAATTATATAGTGCAAAAGGCCTTAGTTGATCAGTTGTAAAGTTTTCCAAGAAAACATTTACATTGGCGAAAGAACAAAGTTTTAGTTAGATTTACTACACATATGTAAAAAAGGGACATATATAAAACAAAACAAAGAGCTTGATGAAAGTTTATATTTTGATCTTCTTAAATGGTGAGTTTGTATTTGGTTGACAAAATGCATGAATGAAGTTTTACTAGAACTAGTAACCGTCTTTTTGCGGGTGTTTGGGATCGGCTCGTTAAGATCCACTAGACTAGGGGTGTTTGTTAAAGCTTATATGTGGCTTATGAGCTTATTTTTTGAGCTTATATTTCATAAGCCTCATTTTTCCGGCTTATTTTGAGACTTATGGGCTTAAATAAGCCTCAAAATTGAGGCTTATGAAAAATAAACCAAAATTAATTAAGCTCGTTATAAGCCCACATATAAGTTTAAACAAACACACCCTAGGATTACTAATTAATTTTCAAAGATTTGTCAGTTATATGCATTTGGCTGGGCCTCATGGAAGTATTTTTGTAAACTTCATCACTTTACTAGTAATTTAGTATGTTTCAAGAAAATATTTCCTTTGCTAGCATAAATTAAAAGGTGAAAGAGTCTGAGAGTCCTTATTAAATCTTTTTAGGAACTATTTTTGTACTTTGATAGATTGGTAGGTCAGTTTACAAAGTTAATCGAAGGTCATAAACTGTAACAACTATATAATATTAAGGTCAACACTGTAAATAAATGCAATTTTTAGCAACCGCTTCTTTTCTCAACCAGTAATGTAATAGGTATTGCGTTATAGGGGACAATCATGATAATCCAGTATACGTTTGTACAATAAGTCAATTTATGTTTTTATATTTATTTTTATTTTAATTTGTTTTAACAATTTTCAAAAAGAATCTTGTTCACATGGTTCTCCACATTGAATTGGGTTTTGACCCGGTTACAATCAGGGCTATCCCGTAGATTTCAAGGGCCACTGCGATATTGAAAGGAGGCCCTTATCATCGTTGTCCGCTTGTTTGTGTAGATTTTGATGCCCTTATACTTATTTATAAAAACTTGAAACATTTGATGTATTGAAATTATATTGCTAACCTACTTTAAAATGATATGAGATTTTATTTACCAGGGTGCAGGATTACTCCCCTTTACCCAAAAAAAAAATGATATGAGATTACTAGTGAACTTTCAAATTTATGCCCATCCATACATTACACTTACACCATCCCAGTTAAAAAAAATCGCACTGCTGGTCCTCCGTACATAATCCTAGTTAGAAAAATTGTACCATTGGTCCTCAATACATAACCTCAATTAGTCCCACCACCACCACTTACCACCACCACCACTCACCATCGACACGTACCCACTGCCACCGCCACCATCACCCACCAGCAATCACCACTACTACTCACCACCACCACCAACCACCACCCACTACCACCACCACTTACCACCACTAATCACTACCACCATTCACCGCTGCCACCCACTACCACCACCTACCGCTACCGCCACCAATAACCACTCACCACCACCATCGCTATTTCACTTGCCACCAACATCACGCACCACCACTTATTACCATTTAATAACCACCACCACCACCACTACTACCACCACCAACACCACGGGGGTGGCGGTGGTGATTGGAGGTGGTGGTGGTGGGGCGTAGTGGTGGTGGTGGTGGGCAGCGGCATGATGATGGTGGTGGTGGTGGCGTGAATGGTGGTGGTGGTGGTGGTGGCCAGTGGTGGTGATTGGTGATGGTGCGTGGTGGTGGTGGTGGCGCATGAATAGCGATGATGAGTGGTGGTGAGGGACTAACTATGGTTATGTATCGAGGACCAACGTGTAATTTTTAAATCGAGATTAGGTATTGAGGACTAAAGGTGCAATTATTTTAATTGGAGTGATGTAAGTGCAATGTATGGATGGGTAGTAGATTAGTCATATTAAAAATAATGGATAGTAGGTCACTCATTTGTAGACTTTGCCTTAAAAAAATATAGTAGGTCACTCATTTGGTGGTGGTAGTAACTGGTGGTAGGTTGTGGTGGTGGTTGAAGTGGGTAGCGGCGGTGATTGGTGGTGGTAAGTGGTGGTGGTAGTGAGTGGCGGTGGTGATTGGTGGTGGTACGTGGGTAGTGGTGGTGGCAGTGGGTGGCGATGATGAGTGGTGGTGGACTAACTAAGGTTATGTATTGAGGACCAACCCTGCAATTTTTTAAATTGAGATTAGGTATTGAGGACTAAAGGTGCAATTTTTTTTTAATTGGAGTGATGTAAGTGGAATGTATGGATGGGTAGTAGATTAGTCATACTCCGTATTAAAAATAATGGATAGTAGGTCACTCATTTGTAGACTTTGCCTTAAAAAATTATAAATATAAACAACATATTACAATTATATAAAGTATCAAAACAGTGAAGCCACACTCGATAATTTTCCTACCAACATCAATCGGCCAACATTGAATTTCTCACACAAGGGCACAAACTGTCGATTTTCTAAGCTATTTTGAACTTGTCTAGAAATACAACTATAGAGTTAATAAAGTGTAAGAACTATAAATTATAGGGGTGCAAAGTGAGTATCGCCAAAATTGATCATCTTCTTCCTCTGTTCTTGATCCTTACCCTATTTCCACTCATTCCTTTTATAGACCATTTTTCAAACATATCTTATAATACGCTTGAAAATATTTAATATTGACTCATATTAGGTTGGAATTTGCCGCACACATTGACTTTCAACTTCAACGAACCTATCACCTTTTGAGTTTTTGATTACAAATGGGTACACTGTCATTACACTTAAAAGCCTTGCATTAAAAAACGAATCTGTATGGGTCTAAGCTCAATGCCCTGTACGATATGCCCGCTAAGATCCTTCTTAACAGGATGCTCAAACTTAAGACGCATAGAAACTGTTTCAGGAGTCTTCCTGGTATTATACTTTTGTACTTTTACTTCCATCCAACCATCATTCCTCTGTCGTGGAACATCGATCAAACTTTGGATTGATAACTAGGGTACTTGGAGGGCTTACTAAATGTACAAACCACACATCTCAAAGGAAACCTTCTTTAGTATTCACTCCCATAGGATACTCAATTGTAGACCGTTCTTGTGGTAAGTTGTAGCAATGTAACTTACATATGTTGTATCAGTACTTCAGGTTTTATTTCAATCCCAAGTTCAAATTTTTTTCCACCAGTACGGTTAACCAAACTCTCAAGCGAATCGAGATGAGAAAGAAGAACAATTCACAAAACAGTGCAATATCAATCAATACGAACCTATCCCATACTAGGCTCGCGTCGGCTTATAAGCTAAGTGTAGAACTCACCCAAAAGCTATCTCAAAGGAGGAGGGGACACCTAGACATTATTAACCATCGACCAATCTCATACTTGGTCGAGGTGGGATCGTAACAATACTCCGACCTTGAAGAACCAACATCATCGTTGCTCACAACTATGTTGGTCACGGTTGGCACCATATTTTGGGTCCAACCCACCACCCCATAGGCTACCACTTCGAGTGTTGGAACCTCAAAAGGTAGGGTTGTCTCTTATACCAATTGGTATACTCCGTATCAGAAATCACTTAAGAAATGAGATACTATTAACCAAAATTCTAGGCGAATCGAGATAGGAAGGAAGAATAATTCATGAAACAGTTTGATATCAATTGATACGAAGCTATCCAAAACTAGGCTCGCATCGGTTTTTGGAGTTTGTTCTACACTTAGCATATAAACCGATGCGAGCCTAGTTTGGGATAGGTTCGGATCAATTGATATCAAACTGTTTCATGAATTGTTCTTCCTTCCTATCTTAATTCGCCTGGCAGTTTGGTAAACCGTAGTTAAACAAAGCACAATAATAGAATTAACATTTTTCCCGCCAAACCAACTCCATTCCATAGTATATAATCTTAGTTAGAATTCATGTGTAATTAGCTTATCAAAACTTGTAAACACTTTCTCACTTAAAATCCTCTCTAATTCCTTATAACAAACTATCCATATTCAATAGTTCATCTAATTCGAGATTCCAATCTTATTTTCTTGAATTTCCTATTATTTGAATTTAATCTTTCTCATTTAATATAGATTCATATCAATTGGTATCAGAGTTGCGATCTTGGCAACAAGATTTAGTTATTTTACCGAACAATCATCCATAACCATCACAACCCACCATTATTCATCCCTACTTTCATTTTCATGCCAAAATCCAAAATACGTACCAAAAAACACTCTTCTTTTCCATTTTCCAATAGAAATTACGTGTTCTTGAGTCTAGTTTGGTAGTTAGGTACTCTTCTTGAAAGTTAGTAGAGTTCTTGGATGAGTTAGTTTAGTTCTGGTGTAAGATTGTTAAAGTTTGGTGATTTTTGAGTTTTGATAATTCATGGGTAAAGATGTCGATTCAAACACGATCTAGTGTAGGTGTTGATGAGGAGACTAGGGAGAGTTTAAGGATACAATAGCTTCGATAATAAGGGAGGAATTGGTGAAGTTAAGGCCGGAATTGAGGAAATGTAGCAAGGTAACAAAGATAGAAATTCCAAGATTTGGAGGTGATAATGTAAGGGATTGGTTGTGTAAGAATGAGCAATTCTTTAAAGTTAAAAACTTTTCTGATGAGAGCAAGGTAAATCTCATTTCTATACACTTGTATAGCGTAGCTTTGAAGTGGCATAAGCAGTTACAAAGCATAATTCGTTGAAATTTGTCTTGGGTGAATTACAAAGAGGCAATTTTGAAAAGATTTAGTAATGATCAGAATATAGAGGAAAGTGTGGGGTTTAGTGGGAGAACATGGGGGGTTTATGTCAGGTGAGTCATCAAGGAAAGCTTATGTAGGTGCAGATGAAGGTGTAGGGGTACCATATGGGAAGACCGTCTCATCAAAAGTTACGTGGTGAGAGATTATGATTTTGTTGGTGTGTAAGTCAAGGCAGCGATATCCGCGGTGGTTTGATGCTTGGCCCAAGTAAATGGAAGGTGTAGCACGGGGTTCAAGTTTGTGATTTGGGTATAGGTGTGGTAACATAAGCGACCAAAAGTGCGTAACAGTATGAACTGGTTTGGCCAAACAAGCGAGTATACGGGATGTCGTTGTTGATGGAGGTGGACGGTAAGAGATTGAGTAATCGGACAACCATATTAAGCGCTTCAACCCAAAATGTTGGTGGAGGTTGGCTTGAAAAAGCAAGGTTCGAATGAGGTTATTGATGGTGCGAAGCATCTGCTCGGACTTGCTGCTACATTGTGATGTTTTGGGGTGAAAAACGAAACTGTATGCCATTGTCGGCAAAAGTTTGTGTAAGGTTGGTTGTCTAACTCTCCTCCATGATCACACCTGAGCGACCAAATTTCACACTTAAATTGAGTGTGAACATAGTTACGAAAAAATGAGAATTTAGACAACACATCAGATTTGTTAATTAAAGGATAAACCCAAACAAAATGCGAATAATGGTCCAAGAACAATACATAATACTTAAAACCCGAAAGGCTGGGAATAGGTGAAGTCCAAACATCAGAATGAATAATATCAAAACATGCATTAACGATAGTATTAGAACTAGTGAATGGAAGTCTGAAGTGTTTGCCAAGCTGGCAAGCATGGCAAAGCACAGGAGGCTTCTCTTTATTACACGAAATGAAATTGTTGGAAACAAGACGGCGTAGCACTTCGCTTCCTGGATGCCCAAGGCGCTGATGCTACGTATGCTGACTAACAAGAAGAGCTTGAGGAATGGGAGATGGAGCTGTGACAGGGTAGAGGTCACCCGAGCTATCACATCGGAGAAGAACCCGACGCGTCATGAAATCCTTAACAGAAAAACCAAAAGGATCAAACTTAACTGTACAGTTATTATCGCGAACAAATTGGCTAATAGATATTAAGTTTTTGACAATATGGGGGAAATAAGCACATTATTTAGGTGAAGAGGACGAGATGGAGTTGGAAAAATGCTATGACCCGTATTGATGACAGGAATAGAAAATCCATCACCAACCGAGACAGACGGATATATACACGTATTAAAAACATTACTAAGACTATTAACAGATGCATTGAGATGTAAGCTCGCACCTGTATCCATGTTCCAGGCACCTGTTGTTGGATCATGAAGAGTCCCAACGGCAAAGGCATGAGGTAAAAGTGTTTCTTGCCCCGGCGTGTTAGATTGCCCTAAAGGTTGAAATATGGGACCCACAGGAATAGCGTGAGGCTGATGAATGGGGGCTATTGCAAATGGATTGGTCTGGTGAACAGTACCAGGTGTGGTGTGGGCCTGGTTATTGGGACTGGGCTGGACAGTTTGTGGATTAAAGGTGGTGTGGGTCGTGGATAGGCTAAGGAAGCCTGGTGGAGGTATAAGGTGATGGATTGGGTTTGTTTGTTGGGTGTAGTAAGTATGGTGAAATGGTAAAATAAGCCGAAGGTCCAGGTCCAGTAGTTGTATGACGTGTGGAGTGGTGTCAGAAATACAAAGTTTTCTTAAAAGTTAGAGGATAATTTCCTCAGTATTGGTATCCCCACTTGTTGTACCCGTTCGTATAGTTGGCTTGGTACTAGAATCATGGACAAATTTGCACCCCATCCCAAAACGGCACGCACCCTTAGCAAAATGAATACATGGTTTCCATGACTTAACTTGTGGGTTAGAGGGATTACGAGAGATACCTTTGTCCGTCATGAGGACCAATGGGGACGAAGATGAAGAATCCACGGGTAAGGAGTGAGACTTGGATTTTAAACGCATTTCCTCCGTTGTGAGCATTGAGCGTGCGGTTTTGAGATCGGGAAAGGTTTCTCGATGGTGCATGATGCCACACACATGATCACACTTTTCCGGCAATCCTTCAAGGGCAAAGGTGACAATATCCTCACTACTAATTGGAGAGCTAAGGCTTGTAAGAACCGTGGCAATAGACTCAAGCTTTCTAAAGAATGCATCGATACTTTGGTCTCCAAGTTTAAAAGACCGTAATTCTGCCTTCAATGTGATTGTACGGGACCTTTTGTTGTCCTGAACCAAATCAGTGAGGAGTGTCCATGCTTCTTTGGCGGAGCTTGGCCGTTAAACAACCAACCGTGCTTGAAGGTCATCGGATAGTGTGGTAAAGATCCATGACAAAACAATAGCATCAACCTTTTTCTCTTCCGGGGAGAGGGATGTTTCAAACGAGGAGGTACTTTCAGGATTTCCATGGATATATTTTGTGACTTCTTACCCATGACATAGTTGTTCGAAAAAATTAACCCATGATGCATAATTCCAGTTTTCTAGGTCAAGTTTAACTGTTACTCGTGTAAAGAGATGATGATGCGTGACAAGGGAGAGTTTTTCTGAGAGGGGTGTGGGGGGATTGGTGTTGCCTGTCATGGATACTTGAGACCTTGAAAACGAATAAGAAACACACGTTAAACTGTTTGTGACCTAGCACAAACACCAACAAATTAACAGAACACTGATTTTCATAGGGCGGCTGGAAAGAAGATAGGTTTTGGTGGATCGTTATACAGATGACTTTGATACCATGTTGAATATTAAAGAGATATTGAATGGAACGTTTATGTTTTATTGATTGATCTTCTCAATTACAACGATACATATATACACAATACTTGATTGATTCATATTCCAGGGATAGGGCTCAAGCCCATAACAAATGGACCGGGCTAATATATAGAACCTTCTTGTAATAGTGTTATAAATTCAAGTTTTAGTTTAAATATTGATGATGATTTGGAAGAATTTGTGGTATATGATGGTTATTATCAAGTAAAGGATGAAAAATATTATTGTGCACTAAGATGTTTAAATGCAAATAAAGAAGAATCTCAAACAAGAAATTGTTAATGAATCAAGTAAAATGGAGAATGATAATAGTTGTTTAATGGGTGTGAGTGATTTGGTTCCTGGTGGTGAGATTTTTGATGAGAAGGTTCTTGAGGAAGTTAAGAAGAATGTGATAAAGTGCAAGACTTGGAGCCTAAAGATACGAAGAAATTTGATGATGGTACAAATGCTTTGTGGGGTAACTTGGTTGAAAAAGTTGACAATAATATGGAAATTGATTCACCTAATCATATTTCATTCGTTTTGGTTGAAAAGGTTGACAATAATATGGAAATTGATTTACCTAATCATACTTCATTCATTTTGGTTGAAACTATCAAACAATCAGTTGACATCGAAAATGGTTTAGCGGATGTTGTTGCGGTTGAAAGTGTTAAAGAGTTGGTTGATGGGTAAAGGAGGTCACAATGACACAAGCTCAAGCTCATCAGCTCACCAAATCAACAATGTGTCACAACAATCAAAGTCTACCAAATCAACAAAGCTCAAGCTTCATCACAAGGCTCAAGTATACTGTGGAACTATGTAATATAACAATGTATATATGTAGAGTAGTAGCATGCATGCTATAGTGGTGATAGTTGTACTGTACAAGTAGGAATAGCTTAGTTTGATTTTTGTTACTTGACTCTGCTCTACAATAGAGCCATGTATCTCCATTTCAGTTTAATGAGATTTAACAACTTTTCCCACCTTATGGCAAATGATCATCCTCAACCATCAACCACCACTCAACTCTGTCATTACTAACTAACTCAGATCTATAACAAACTCTGGCCACCATAACAACCCAAAACCACCATAACAAACCACCACCCTCCACTTTTACCCACCCAAATTCAATCAAACTACCATCTTTCTACTCCAACAACATCATGAGCATAATTATCATCATCATTTATCACAAATTCATCATCAAATCACTAATCACAAACATATTTTTCAAATACAAAGATGGCGGGAACATCAACAACCACCACAATTGCAGACACTAAGATCACATATAATCATCCATTGTTCTTACACCAAACAGATCACCCAGGACTCATCCTTATCTCCAAGAAGTTAACAGGATCGGATAATTACAGTTCATGGAGAAGGTCAATCACAATAGCCCTAAATGCCAAGAACAAGATTAAAATCATAACTGGTGAGTTTCGTGAACCAACAATGGAGTTTGATCTCAAAGCAATTTGGGAAAGAAACAATGACATGCTGATATCTTGGATCTTGAACACTGTGAGTAAATAGATAAGACCTAATCTAAATTTCATAAACTCTGTGTCAAAGTTATGGAATGAGATACAGGAGCATTATGCCCAAATTGATGGTCACGAAATTTTCTAGTTAACAAATTATATGGTTCAGTTGAAACATGGAAATTGTAGTGTTGAAGTGTATTATCATAGGCTAAAAGGGTTATGGGATGAATATGATGCATTAGAGGACCCTATATGTGTATTTTCAGTTGTAGTTGTGAAAATAGGAGAATCAATGGCGAAAGGGATCAAAGAAAATAGTTAATTCAGTTTCTAATGGGGTTGGATGAAGGGTATTCAAATGTTAGGGGCCAAATCCTCCTAATGCAACCTCTACCATCTGTGAAAAGGCCTACACTATGGTGAGACAGAAGAAAAAGCAAAGAGAATGATCCACTTCAAAGTAAATGACTTCCACCATTCTTAACTCCTACACCAACAACTTAAGGCCACCAACACGTTCTACATCAAGATACAACACCTACAATGCCCCAAGACAATCAAACCCAAACACCAACTCAAAAAGAAGATGCAATTTTCACCAAACAACACCAATGGTTCTAATCCAAACACTAGTTCGAAAGAATGAGCACTTTTAGGAAGGGCATCTATTGTGGAAATTGTAGTAAAGAAGGTCATATGCAATAGGAATGTCTTCACATATTTCCGCATTTGCATTTAATGGTGGTGTTTATACAAGCATGGTTTCCGGCATGAAAGATAAGCTTTTGAAATATTTTGAAACTTTGTCACTGTTAATTACTTGTGCGGCTGCATTAAATCCATGTTATAATTTAAGCGGGGTAGAGTTGCTTATCGACTCGATTGTAACTGATTTGGGTTGTTTCACGTCAAACCCGAACTTTGCTGACTATGCAAAAGAGTCCTTTGCCAATTCTTTTAAAGGTTTATGGGAATATTATTTTGAAAAATATGGTAACCCACCTCCTACTGTGAATGAGTCTTCTTCATCATCATCAAGGAATTTTAGAGGGAATCCTATACTTGTTTTGCATAAAAAGATAAGAGAGAATCCCAACAAACGGCCATAAAGTGATCGTTTCGCGAACAGTGAATATGAAAGATATACCAAAACCGATTTTATCTCACTTTTCCGCCCGAACAAGTTGAAAACTTTGATGTCTTGGCGTTTCGGAAAGCAAAGGAAACAATGTTTCCCACTCTATCCCGAATGGCTCGTGATGTACTAAGTGTACAAGCTACTTCGGTAGCTTATGAATCCGCTTTTTCAACAAGTAAAGGGTTTTATCAAATCTGAGAACAAGACTCACACCGGCTTCTTTAGAGATGTGTATGGGTTTGAAAGATCACTAGACGCAATGAAGCGAGTGTAAGATAAAGCTAATTTTAAAAGGTAGTAAACTTCAAGAGGAGATCTACGAGGAAGAGGCAAGCTGGTGAAATCGAGTTACTTTCCGATGAAGAAATAAGACAAGATCTGTACCGCCAAGGTTGGGGATCCGAAGGCTATTAGGACTTTTATGTTTACGTATTATGTTTTAAGTTTATGTATTTCCTTTGATGTATTTCCTTTAAGTTTATGTATTTCCTTCCAGTTTATGTATTTCCGACGTAATAAATAAAAGTTGAATTTTATTCAGTGTAAGTTTGTATAAACTACGAAAAAACAAAAAAAATTCGGTTTCATACCGGTTAACCGGTTAAACCGGTTTACTTTTTTAAAAATTTCAAAATTTGTCTTGGCGGCAACTTTTTTTTCAAATTTTAAACCGGTTAACGGGGTCCCAAACCGGTTTAACCGGTTATATATTTTTAAAAATTTGGATATTTTGGGCGGCGGCAAAACAAATTTTCAAAATTTCAACCGGTTAACCGGTCTCAAACCGGTTAACCGGTCTCAAACCGGTTTGAATTTTCAAATTTTATAATTTCAAATTTTGAATTTTTTTGTGCGGGTAAATTTTCAAAATTTTAATTTTTTTATATTTAAAGTTTGCCATTGTAAGACTAGTATAAATAAATAGATTGTGTTTTTTTATTTCTTTGCAACTTTTATACAATTAAAAATACACTCTAAAAAATAAAAACCGGAAGCATTTCACTAATGGCTGATCCCGCACCGCCTCCGCCACCCCCACCACTGGTGATTGTTCGTACTTTACCGGTAAACCGTGCACCCAATGTTTGGGCTAACTACAACTACGTCGAAATGTCAGATGGCAGGCGAATGGCTCAATGTAAGCATTGTTTATGTTTATTGAAACCCACTTCCAACGTGGCGTTGAGGGTTCACACACAGAATTATTGCCGCCATGCACTTGCAGTTGATGCCTGATTCGAGACCTCGAGTCGACGTTGAGTAGCTTATCAAGTTATCGATGTTTTATGTTTATGTTATTATGTGTTATGTTTTAAGTTTATGTGTAATGTGTGATGTATTTTCTTTCAGTCGTATTCTCCGTTCTATTAAATAAAAGTTGAAATTTATTAATACATGAAACAAGAAAACAATGACAAACGACGACAGAAAACAAAAAAAAAATACTAGAACCGGTTAACCGGTCTAGACCGGTCCCAAACCGTACCCAAACCGGTTTGGACCGGTTGGGTTTTTTTTCTCTTCGTAGCCAGTTTGTAACACCGGTTAACCGGCAGGACCGGTTTTTTTTTGGTTGACCCAAACCGGTTCTGGTTTGACCAGTCGTCAAACCGAATCGGTTAACTGAAATGTTCACCTCTATGTAGATACTAGCAAACAGGGAGTGGGTGGAAATGGATCAGGTTTAAATGACACATTCATTGATATTGCTATTGGTATGGAAGCTGAATTTTATACTCAAGTTGAGTCGTTGTGGGCTAATGAATTTGAGGATAAGCTAACTGATCATGGTTACAAAATGAGTATAAATGTAGAAAATCGTATGAGTAGTCAAAAAGGGGTGATTTGGTTGTGTTGTTGCTGTTTATTTTGGGGTGTTTGGCTTAAGGAAAAGGTGTATTGTTTTTGGGGTGTTTGGCTCAAGAAGAGGTGGTGGATGCTGATTAAATTAAGGTTGTAAGAAAGGTTGCCTCACTCTTCTTAGATGCTTGAGGACAAGCATCATTTCAAGCGGGATGGATTGATATGGGTCATAAGTGGAAGTCAAACAAACAAAGTCAAACAAAGCACAAGAACATAATTAACAGTTTTCCAGCCAAATCAATTCCATTACATAGTATATAATCTCAGTTAGAGTTCATTTTTAATTATCTTATCATAATTTGTAAACACTTTCTCACTTAAAATCCTCTCTAATTCCTTGTAACGATCTATCCATATTCAATAGTTCATCTAATTTGAGATTCCATTCTTATTTTCGTGAATTTCCTATTATTTAAATTTGATCTTTCTCATTTCCTAGAGATTTCTGAAAGATCATATCAGATAAAAACATCTTTAATTTTTTTAATCCACATTGAACCATATAAAAATTTCCATATCTATCATTCACTGTTCAAATTGATTCATACACACCAATATTGAAAAATTGCTTATCGATAGATCATTTCCGCCCAAAACAATGGTGTGGTTAGTCGAGTCTGCTTTTAGATGTAATCTTTAATTACGTATGTGTCACAATCCACAACTGCTCTTTTTAAATCTTGTGAGTCATGACGCCACTGCTCAATCTTCCGTTGTGGGGTTTTGTTTTGGGTGTGCTCTTTCAAGTATTTATAACGTCAGATATCAACTCTTCTATATACATTCATCGCTCAAAAAAAAAAAAATCATTAAAAGAAAACGAAATATCATATATCAATAGGTTAATGGTCTAGAAAATATACAAACTTTTCACTTTTTATTATTGTGACAATAAACTTTTTTTCTATTGTAACAAAATAAATTTTAATGACTACTATTGTAACCAAATGGCACGATTAATTACCACTTTGTTGGCGCTAATTACCACGCTAATTACCATTTGGTTACAATAGTAGTCATTAAGAAGTTATTTTGTTACAATAGGAAAAAAAAAGTTTATTGTCACAATAGTAAAAAGTGGAAAGTGTGTATATTTTCCAGACCATTAACCCATCCAAATATTAGACCATTAACCCATCCAAATATTAGTCACATAATTAACAATGGCATCAATACCATGTTTCAGTTTTACAAATCAAATAAAACACAATCTCCTCAATAGCCATTATAATTAAGTACAAGAAAAGGCAAAGGCATCCTTGAACCAAGGTGCAACCAAAGAACATAACTAAACCTGTTTATGAGCTTCACTCTCCCGAGCTTTTTGCACAACTATTTCCCCTCGAAGCTTTACCATCTTTTCTCGCTTTTTCACCTAAGTACCATGAATTTTTACGTGAATAATTGTTAATGAGGGCTACAAACTATGTTAATATAAACGTAACTCGACTAAAAAAAGTTATAGAATTTTACTTGATCAGTTATATCCATTCACACATAATTTATTCCAGTCTTTCTACGCATCGCATCGAAAACAGGTTCGACGTACATCGAGAATGTCTTGGTTCCAAATAATTCATCGTATGTAATTTTCTCTTAGTCGGTAATCCTAGTTCAAGAACTTCGCTTAAATTCTTGACATTCCTTAACACCACCACCTTTAAATACTTCAAGATCCGTCTTTCCAATAATATCTCGAAACATGTTAACACGTTAACTCATCATCACTATCCGAAAAGGCGAAATCGGTGAAAATTTCGTAAAAGGATTTTTAGATCGTTTCTTTACCTCCTTTTGCAAACCCGGAAATGATTATAAATGTAGCGGTAACCTAAGTCTTTGTCTTGATGGCCGATGATAACAAGTGAAGTTTGAAGAATAAAATGTAAGAAGTTATCATTCATGTTCGAATTCGTGAAAGTTTCGCAAATTCTCCAAGAGTACTGCTCTCATTGGAGACTTGCTTCTAGCAATTTCTCCATATGCAAGGCCCGTTGTTTCAAGACTAACTGTGTGTGTATCGTGATCTGCGCTTAGATTCCAAAGATTGTTGTCTTCCATTTCAAAACCGGATAAAAATAATTTGATAGTCGCCTCGTTATTCGGATATTATTTATGCAATGGATTTGTATATTTCATCAAAGGTGTACAATATTGATCAATTCAATCGCAATATAAAGACATGGTCAAAGAGATTCTTAAGTGTTTTTAACATATGATATGTTACATATCCCTTACCATCCTTGATTCTAAAATTTTAAACATTGTAGTTTTGAGATCTTAGTTCTTAACAAATAAGTGTTCTTTTTAAGTAATTCTGATGAACTTTATATATGTAAGACAGCTATGATTTTCTTTGTAACTAAAACATAGTGTTCACGCATTCTAATATCAATCAGTAAAAGAGGTTGCCTAGTGATAAACTCATAAAAGTCTTATGATTGTTATCACTAAAATATGAGAGGTCCAAGTTTAGTTCTCATTGGGTGCAAACTTTAGTGACCACGCCAACCTTTCCAAAAGGGAGGATTTACCTGTGTTCGAGTCTCTGGGGCCGGGCTTAAACCCGTGGATTGATCGCCAAAAGGTCAAAACCATAGTTACAAAAAGAAAAAACACCAACTCATTTGACACTAAATATTTTGCAAAACGGTGCTTGTAATAGACCGACTCTTTTGACTAATAAATATTTTGCAAAAATCGGTGCTTGTAAGTTGTAACCCACTAAATATCTCCTTTCATAAACTTGTTAGATCAAGATGATATGAAAATTAAAAGACAAATGGGAAAATCGACCTTGCAGTTCATATTATTCACCTCTTAAGTTATGTAGATCAGTAATTAAGTGTTTTGTGATCAACAATGACTAAACACAGAGATGTATCAATGAGCATAAAGAACGTGGGAGAGAACCCATGTGCACAAAATAATATATATGGGGTTGTTTGGGATTCTTTATTAAATCTTAGAGTAAATTGCTAAAACCGTGCATGTGGTTTAACAAAATCGAGATATAGTCCAATCATTTCGAAAATGCAGGTTTATAGTAGTCCCTGTGGAGAACTTTGGTGTTCAATTATCGTCCCTAACAAAGACCGTGCCTGTAATTTTAAATTTTGAATTTCTCATTCCAAGGACGATAATCGCACAACAAAGTTCCCTATGAGGACTATGCATGCACTTTTGAAAAGATTGGACTATACCTGCGATCTCGTCAAATCATAAGGACGGTTTTTGCAATATATGTTTTCATCTATAAAAAAAAAACCTTATTAGTGTACACATGTACTTTTTTTTATGCTTTGCCATGTCAAGTGTTGGGCTGTTTTTCGGGTGTGCTTCTCTTTCGAGTACGTATAATACTGCCACTTCAACTCTTTTATACTACTTCCATCTCTTTGTTATTGTTAGGGCTGGCAATTTGGGTCGTGTCCGAGTTGATGGGTTGGCAGGTTTACATATCTCAAGCCATGACCTGTTTAGTTAAGTGCGTAGAGAAGTTCAACCATAACACATTAACACGTTTATTAAACGGGTTAGTCGTGTCGACCCATTTATGATTTTGATATAATCTATTGGGACATAGTTGGGTCTTATTATAATGAAATTAAATACATAACCTCTAATATTTATTTTACTTAATGTGCTTTTAAACGGGTTAACAGGTTGTAACCGAGTTGAAAATCTCAACTCAAACCTAACCTATTTATTATATAGTTTAGTCGTATCGACCTATTTCAAACATGAACTTGTTTAGCCTCGAAATTAACCCATTATTTTCGTGTCGATCTCGAATCGTGTTTCGTGTCGTGTCAGAAATTGCCACCCTAATTATTGTCTATATTTGCTTTTCAGATAGTAACGAACTAATTGCCCACCACCAAAAATAGTAGTTAGATTTATTTAAGTTTATCATATTGCTCCTAATCAGAATTCTTATTTACAAAACTAATGAAAACATTTAATAAATGTCAAAAGGTAAAACTATCTTTTTATTACTTTTGCAAAAATCAAAGCCCTAACAAATACATTTTTCTTACATTATGTGTGTTTTTATGGTGAATAAAAATTCTTTGACACAAGAAGTTTATATTTAACGCTAAAAATTCATATTAAAAAAACACTTCATCCATCTCAAATTTATTGAATCTAGATATAAAACGGGTTATGTCATCCTCACCTTCTTTGGATGTGACATAGGGGTTTAAAGGTACACAAAATTCCTTTTGTTCCTCTAGTTGACAATACAACACCGTTTTTTTATCAGTTTATATTTTGTGTTTTCTGTTAGTTTTAAGTTTTTGACTTATTAAAATTTATATTTTCTTTTCTATACATTCAGGTTTATAATTTTTTTATATAAACAAAATTATAAAAATACCAAAAAAATAAAAAAAAAGTGGGGTGTCATTTGTAAAAAAGAGGGGATGAAATAACCTCTCCTATATAAAATACTCCTCCGTCCTAAATTATAAGTTCACTTTCATATTTCACAAAGTTTAAGAAAAGTGGGCCCCTTACAATAATAACCAATAAAAATTCATTCTCACCCACTTACAACAGGGGTGGCAATTCGAGTCGGGTTCAGGTTGGTGGGTTCGGATTGTCAGGTTGGCAGGTCAAAAAAGCCCAACCCAAACCTGACCCATTTAAATCATCGGGTCAACTATGTCAACCCTAACATGTTTAGACATAACCCGAACCTAACCCATTTACCCGTATATATACTTGCCTTGGCGGGTTAAATAGGTTACACGGGTTGAATCGGTTCAGTGGGTTTCAGGTTAACTCATTTAACCCTTTTTTTATACAAAAGTTCGCACACTACACGAGTTAAACAGGTTAAAAAGGTTGTCGGGTCGATCCGTTTAACATTTTTAACCCGCATAATAAAATATAAATAATTTTGAGTTTATGAAACAAATCTTAAACTGTTTGACGGTCGACCTCTTATTTTATTCCCAACCCGAATACGACCAGATAATAAACGGGTTAGATAGGTCGACCCAAACCCGACCAAATCTATTTAAGATAACCCGAACTGCTCATTTTCGGCTTCGGTTTACGTATCGGGTTCACAGGTCGAAATCACACCCCTAACTTACAAGTATTTTGATTGGTTGAAATTAAAAGTAAATATGAATTTTGTGACAACCAAAAATAGCAAAGTGAACTTATATTTTGGAACGGAAGAGTACACAGTTAGAAAAAGTGTGACGACTACTAATCAACTAATCAAATATGATCCGCACCGACTAAACTCTCTTTTGATTAAAAAAATAAATAAATAATTATTTTAAAACATATAAAAAAAATAAGTGTACAATAATTTTGAAAGAGTGATAAATATTAAATATAGAAAAACATTTAGATTGTACTACGTAGCTTCTAGCTTCTCGACACACAAATGTGTACCATTAACTACCATTCATTACAAACGGATACACATCACCATCTCTCCTCCATTTCTACACAAACCATCAACCACCATTTAAACTTTTTCCCCCAAATTTCCCCTGTTTTCATAAACCCCAAAACCCAAAATCAAAATCCCTCAAAAACAACTAAACTCATCATTTCAACTTACAAGATTCACATACTCATAAATGGCATCAATACCCTGTTCTTCAAATTTCATTTCATCCTTTAACAACTTCACAAAATCAAATAAGACCCTGTTTTCACCATGTTGCTCTGTTTCCTGCTGTTTTGGGAATGATTTTGGGAAGTTGAAGATGGGGGCAGCAAATTCAGGGGTTTTTGGAAGTGGGTTTGGTTTGAAGGATGGGAGTTTAAATGGGGTTTCGTCGAGTTTTCGGTTTCGGTTTGGAGTGTTTGCTAGTGCTGCTACTGGGAAGAGTATTTATGATTTTACTGTGAAGGTATAATTTTTTTAGTTCTTTATTTTTTTTGTTATTTGTGGGTGAATTGCATTCTTCTTTTTAAGTTTGTAACATACCATATTTATCTTGTTAACATAGTAACTTTAGCTTAAAGTTTAGTATTTCGCCTAGATTTTATGTAACTATATCTAAGGTGGCCTAGTGGGGGCTCAAAGGTTCCAGAAGATACCCAGCCTCACTGGGTGAACATCTTGGGATGATCAGGAAAATTCCAAAGTCGAGAAATGGGCGTGTGAATACGGCAGGAAAAAAAAGATGTAAAAAAAAAAAAAAAAAAAAAAAAAAAGATGTACTTTCTCCGGTAGCCTGATTTCTCTCCGTTTACCCATTCATGCACCCAGTAGAAATTTTGTAATATCATATTTACCCTATAACACGCCAAATCGCCAATGTCATATTAGAGTTACAAATTTTGTAGAACAGAAAGAAATTGGTTACTTATGTTAGTATGATTCACTAAACAAATCAATAGTAAAATGAATATTACTTGAATAATGTTTGTTGTTTGTTTTAACTAGTTTCATATAATTTCCGAAGTATTATGGAACATGTAATGGGTTATATAGTTAGTGTTTTGAAATGGTAAATGAGATATAATCAATATACGGATGGGCAAGTACGAAATTTTGAGTTTTTATGTTTGACAAAAGAAGCTTGCGTTACTAGGTGGAGCGGGAGTTTTAGCCTTTTATGTTTAGTTGCGAGGCAGAGCGTTGTTTTTGGCAAAGTGGTTGATAGATGGAGAGTGTACAATGACATAAAATGTGTTTATTAAGAGCTCTGACTCTAGAAGCAAATTTAGGTAGCGTCTTTGTTAGGAGCTTATATTTTCAAAATAGATGTTAAAACTGTTTTGCATCCAAATACAACTTTTTCAAAATGATAAATATATCTTATGCTGAATATATATGCTCGAAGCTTAATCCACCTTCTAATATACGCATGTTGTGTTCTAGATTCTTATTCACTTAGAACGTCATTTGATATAAAAATTGTATCTTAACCAAGTCGCTTTGTTTTGACATGATTTTTCTTCGATGCAGGATATTGAACGAAAGGAAGTTCCTCTTTCCAAGTTCAAGGGAAAGGTTCTACTAATCGTCAATGTCGCATCACAATGGTATATTCTACTTCACAATGCTCATCAAGATAAATGCATGTAAGACAAGTTAACCATTCTAACTTGGATTTAACTTTTTGTTTAGTGGTTTGACATCATCGAACTACTCAGAGCTCACTCAAGTTTATAACAAGTACAAAGATCAAGGTTAGTGGTTATGAAATCCAAAGCTATTGTATAATTCAGTTAATATATAGTTTTGATTATTTCTGTTCATATGGTTTACTTGAAACTTATGTTGTAAGCAAAAGTGAATCTTGTAAGTAAAAAAACAGTTGTAAAACTTTAAGTAAAACAATAAGTTGCAAGTCTCGTAACCAAAATAAACACCTCTACTATGGTTTAACTTTTTTGAAAACTTGTGAACCTTGTTACAGGACTCGAAATCTTGGCATTTCCATGCAATCAGTTTGGGTTCCAAGAACCTGGTTCAAATTCTCAGATTAAAGATTTTGCTTGTACACGGTTCAAAGCGGAATTCCCAATATTTGATAAGGTTTGTTGAGCTTTTCTCTACTTATTTCCTGTATATTTGACTTTTGAGGTGAAACCACGATATTCAAAATTCAAAACTGATGTGGAATCCTTTAGTTTTTGATTGAAAAGATTAACAGTTTTAGAAACTTAGATGACAGTTGCGACAAACAAACACAATTTTTGGTGTAACGTACAAATTCCACCTCAATGTTGAAATCTAACAGTACTTTCTTTGACAACTGAAGTCAAAGTTGTATCTAGGGGATTCATATTAATTTTGATTATAAAGACTGATATTGTATACTTCTCAGATCGATGTGAACGGCCCATTCACCGCCCCTGTGTACCAGTTTCTCAAGTCGAGTAGCGGAGGACTATTGGGTGACTTGGTTAAATGGAATTTTGAGAAGTTTTTGGTAGATAAAAATGGGAAGGTTGTCGAAAGATACCTTCCTACAACTTCCCCTCTTCAGATCGAGGTACACCATACTTTCTATAACGAGTTCAAAACTTTGCAATAATGACACTTTGTTTGCAACAAATAACAGAATTCACTTTTGTTCTGTGTTGCAGAATGACATAAAGAAGCTTCTTGCAGCATAATATGATTACACACTCGAAATCTGAGAAAATACGTTGTATTCACAAATTATCTGAGTTATAATTTTACAAGAATTATCACGTGATTCGGCTCTATATGTAGCTCTTGTGACAGAAAACAAAAAGTATGTATAGCAAGAAACCGTCCGTCTGGTTATGTTTCTGGTATTTCTTGTCTTAAACATGGACATAAGATCACCAAACTTTCTGTACTTGATGGATCCATCCTTATAAAAACTCTTTTAACTATCCCCTTGTTACGCCTTTTCAACGATCCTCAATGAAACCTTCTGCGCTCCAAGTTCATCTGTTTGCCTCGATGACAATTGATCTGCTAATATATGATAAAAAGAAAACAAGTTACAACACGTGTATGGCGTATATAGTTGTACAACCACTTTACATATGATTTGAAACGTTAATAAGTCGGACTTTTTGCCGGTTCTAGAAAAGTCTCTCAGCTCACAGCTCAGCGGTAAACTGTAACCCTACGTGTTGTGGAACTATACACGTTTCACATTATTTCAACGTATTTTCTAGACCGCAACGCGTTGTTGAATCACACTATTTCAACGACCGAAATGAATAAGAATATGTAGCAAAAAGAAAGCTAAAAATAGCATTAGTGGGTCAATAAGTTCTTGTTTTCGCAATTTCTTAGCGTGTGACCATGAAGAAAACTTGTAACATTTGCAAATGGGCGATGCATACATTGACATTGACTACATCAATAAGTGAAAAGGAGAAAACGTGACTAGATTGTGCAACTACAAAAGCTATTCAGATTCATAGGGGGTGTTTCGGATTGTTTACTTTTTATGCTTTTGCTTAAAAGATGCTCCAGTACTTATAAGCTGCTTAAAAATAAGTATTTTTTAGAACAATGTTTGAATTTACTTAATTTTGTAGAAGATTCGGTAATACTCGAAAAAAATTAATATGACAGTAAAAGTTAATTTAAATTTGGTTACTAAATAACTAATACGAAATAAGCAGCTCTTAATCTTTTTATGAAAACTACCTTTCTGCTTAAAATTTTAAAAGAGAAAAAGAAAAAATGTTCAAGAATGCACGATGCCGTTCGTTGTTCGTTCGCCGTCCACCAAAAACGCACAAATGGCGTCGTTCTGCATCGGCAACGGCGCCATTGGTCCGCCGTTGGTCCCCGCCATTGCACCAACTGAACGCCATTCATTTTTTTATTTTTATTTTTTGAGTGAGGGGTATTTTTGGCTGGTATTTTGTGAGACCTACATGCACCAACAAGTGTTATTGGTTTTTTCTTGAGAATGGTGTTTTAGTTATTGATATGTTATTGCTGCGGTGATGAGGACGTGCTGAAATAACAGACAAATAACATCCGAGCTGCACCTAGCTCTGTTACATACACAAATTGCTTCTCTACTTAATACATTGGATAGGTCAAATGCTCATTTATGTCCTTAGATGACAACATTAGGTACATGAATATTGTGATAGAGTGTCTTGTATTTTAGTCTACTAGCACTCACTTAGCTTTGTGTTGCATAAAACTACATTATAGTACCAGATAATTGGTTTTATAAAGATAGTACTTCTTAGGTCGTCAAAAAATGTCCTAAACACCTATTACGTCCCAATAGATATTGTATTAGAACGTTTTTAGGCGACCTAATAGACCAAGTTTGTTGTAATGAATTCTGAGGGCTAAATTCCATGTTAACATTGGTGCATGTAAAGTATCATAGCCTCATAGTTAAGAATATTCTAATCATAGTCAGTTAACAATGATTAAAAACCAGACTATTGCTTAATGTCCGTTAGCAACTAATCTGATAATACTTATTATCTTAGCTTATAGCTAATTGGTAACTAGAGATACGACAAACAACTTACGACGACTTCTTACCAACTATCCAATTTGTGCATCTTTTTTAATAACTACGAAAATACTAGATTATTTTGCATAACTAACCAATGAAAAGTCTTTGTTAGGTGGTTATATTAATTAATCAAGACATACATACATACATACATGTTCGTGGATCTTCTTACATTTTCTTTTGTGTATCCTACTAACATCGCATTTTTTGTCCACCCATATAATATTATTTCATGGAGGACTTTTCAATAAGTAAATAAACCATCTCTAAGTTGGCGTATCAGTAAGGTGATCTAAAGGTCTTAAAATCGATTTTGGCTAAATCTTATTAGGTAAACATCTTAAAATGATTAGATAAAAGTTTTGAAAATATAAGTAAAACATAATTTGAACCATGAAAGCATCAGTAGTGTAGTGGTAGAATAGTCCTTGTCATGTTAATTTGAACCATGTAGTATATTATAGCAAAAAATGTTTTCCTCAAGTAGCATTAACATTGGTACATCTCCATTTACCCTTTTGCATTTCAAAAACGCGATTAATAAGTTATAATTAGCATTTTATTTCTTGATGATGCATAGAATTGTTTGTTAACGATTAAGATTTGGGCGGCGTGTTGCAGCAACCTATTAAAGCCGAAACTTCATAGTGGTCGCGTAAACCATTTGAAACTATACATATTTCACGTTATTTCAACGTACTTTCTAGACCCTAACGCGTTGTTGAATCACATACGTTTCACACTATTTCAACGACCGAAATGAATGTAAGAATAAGTAACGAAAAGAAAGCTAAATATAACATTAGTTTGTCAATAGGTTCTTGTTTTCGCAATTTCTTAGTATGTGACCATGAAGAAAACTTGTAAAAAGACTTTGTAGCATTTGCAAATGGACGATGTCTAGAATGACATTGACTACACAATAAGTATAAAAGGATAAAACGTGACTAGATTGTGCATCTACAAAAGGTAATGGGATTGATTAATTTTCTGCTTCTGCTTGATAAAAATTATACTCATTCCGGGGGCTAAATTTCAAGTTAGGTGTAGAATATTATAAGCTCATAGTTATTTAAGAATAGTCTAATTATAAGTAATAAAATATTATCTTAAAATCAACAATGATTAAAAACCAGAATCTATTGCTTAATGTCCGTAAGCGTCCCCAAAGGCAATTGTTGAGTGAACTGTATCTTCTTTGTGTTAATTAATCTAAGTCGCACCCTTACTGCTGGGGTGGGGCTTGGCCTCAAAACCGTATGTGAGATGAGTTTCTGCCTCATACAGCTCGGGCCGAAACCCAATTAAGGAAAGTTTAAAAGAGATAGAGAGAGCCAACAGTTCAATCAGGGTGGGGACAAGCTTCCTTCTTTACAAGCTTATCCCTCCCAAAAACCGACCCAATAGTGATTCCTAGATTATAGCTAATGGGAAATAGAGATGCGACAAACAACTTGACGACGACTTCTTACCAACTATACAATTTGTATATCTTTTTTAACAACGACGAAAATACTAGATTAATGCATAAGCAATGAAGAGTCTTTGTTTGATGGTTAATTAATCAAGACATGCATACATCATACATGTTCGTGAATCTTCTTAGATTTTCTTTATTGTATACTACTGACATTTGCATTACTTAAAATTATAATGATACATATAATTGTTTGGCAATTTCCACAAATAATTAATTAGGAACAAGGAGTACTAGTACTGTTTTCCTCAACAAATAAATGTCAAGGTTTCTTGAGACAAGTTTCCTCACGTATAAAGAAATGTTTTTTTTCTTCGAAAGAGTACGTGTAACCTAGTCATTTAATAGATAAGATCGCACTTTCTTTTTACATGTGTGTTGTCTTATAGTTAGTAACAACTATGGTATAGAAAATTTTAAAATTTGTGTGCCCTACCTTATGGTTACTTTAAACTTACCCGTTGATTATTGGTTGAAAACGTCATTTATCTTATGTCACTGGGTGATGAGTAGTCGATGTCATATCATTTGCGTAGTTTATTAATCTCTTATGTTTGGTGCTATTAGCAGTGTTTTAAAAGGCGTGGCGTCGTTAAGGCGCGAGACGTGACATCCATGTTTGATTAAGATATCGGCTTTTGGCCTGACGTGAGGTGAGGCTTAAAAACGTGATAAGACGTGAGGCGTGTCGTTTTTATGAATTCAATTCTGATTAAAAAGTTAGGTTTTTTTTTTTTTTTTTTTTTTAAGAAATGAAAAAAGAATCACATGGAAGGATAGTTTATTGACTTTATTCTTTAGAGTAAATTGCAAAAATCGTCCTTGTGGTTTGACCAAATTGCACGTTTCGTCCTTGTAGTTCGTTAAATGCACAAATCGTCCTTATTTTGTACTGTTTTGAATAATTTTGGTCATTCGGCACTAACTTTCTAGATACCACATAGACGATTTTTGCACTGTCGAATGACTAAAATGATTCCAAACAGTGCAAAATAAGGACGATTTTTGCATTTAATAAACCATAAGGACGAAACGTGCAATTTAACCAAACCAAAAGGATGATTTTTGCAATTTATATTATTCTTTATGTCTAATACTTTTGTAAATTCGATGTATATAAAATATGATATAAACATATAAATCTATAAATATTTCAAATCTGTGTTGTTTTACGTTACATTTTAAAAGACATTGTGGCTTTACTATAACTCCTAAAATGTGAGGCTTGACTGTACTATCGCGGCATATCTCACGCTATTTATAACCTGTCTGTTAGTGAAGTAAATTTTCTTTTGGTAGCTTTATGCCTTTATCTTGGTCTTTGCCCTATTGCTTTAGAAAAGACAAGATTTAAAAGCTAGCCAGTTTTTTCCACAAGTCATCTCGAGCCTATTAACATAGCGCAACTTGAAACTTGCAAGTACATATTACATGAAAAAGTAGCACACATTAGTAGAAAACTTTAGTTCTCATTGGATCTTTGAAACGCAACTCACCTGCAGTCTAGCGATCAACATTGTCTAGGAGGCAAATCATAGTAGTTCTAAAAAGTAGAAAACGATAGGGCTTAGATTCAAACTTGAGACGTTTACGTCTTGTGTTACATGGCTCGACAAGGTGATTCTTAGGAGAATAACTAGTCTGTTGGAGAATCGAGATACATAGATTTTGTTGTGAACATGACCGTTTTTGGGATTTGACCATATGCAAACATTTTGTAACTAATAATATATTGAAGCCTTCGGATTAAACTTGTTCATTACAACAAAATTGACTTTTCGTGATTGAAGTTTTTGTGACACAAAAAATTGTCATTATTTTAACTTTTTAACGATACTTTAAAAAGTATGAGAAAATAAATCAAAATTTTGAGATTTAAGAACTGTAAATATATGTGTGTTAAAAGGCAAAAGATTTATCCTTAAATTTTTGTATCACTATAAATAAATTATTACATACTTCACTTATTCTACACTTTTTAAGTGTAGGGAGACGTAGAAGAACATCTACAATAATCCTTTTTTTCTCAACTTCTGTCGACATTTTTACATTTAGCGACAATGTTTTTACTTTAAGCTAGTGACACCTTTTTTGTGTCAGTAAACGATTCTTAATTGTATTGGTTACTTAAATATGTAACGCTTTCATTAGTGTATTTTGCAAAAGCTTGAAGTATATTTGAAAATTAAATTGTTAACCATAAAGTTTTTCATTGGCGCGTAGACTATGCGGTCCCAAATATATATTGACATAATTGCAAATTATTTGTGCTCTGACGGTTGCACATTTTGATTATGTTTGCTAGCGGCATATGACAAAAGGCATATGACACGATGATTTGATTATGTTTGCTAGAGGCGATATTGTACTGTTCTCATGGAGGCATTAGAAGATTCAAATGTGCTTCGGGAATGTAGGCTTCTTATCAAGTACTTGGGTGTACTATACGCCTCGTATATCTTCAATGCTTCTTTATAGGGATTGTAAAATCCAGCGTGTTCAAAGGAGGATATGTGATTGGAAGAACAAATGTTTATCGTTTGTGGGAAGACTACAATTGTGTCAATGAGTTATATCTTCCAGGAACGTGTACTCGGCTTCTGTTTTTATTCTTCGAGTTGGATTATAAATGACGTTGAGCAATTGATGTGCGGCTTTTTATGGTGCCAAGGAGAGATGCAACGTGGGAAAGCGAATGTAGCTTAGGATGATGTGTGTTTACCAAAGATTGAGGGCGGTTTAGGCATTTAAAAGCTTGAATGTTATAATACTGCTTTGATGTCTTCTCACATTTAGAAGATCCTTACTAACAAGGAATCATTGTGGGTTCGGTGGATTCACTCCTGTAAACTTAAAAATAGGATTTTTTGAGATGTCAAACTTGTGGCTAATGTGAGTCGGCGATGGCGTAAGCTACTACAAATTCATAACATTATTCGGCCACATATTTGGTTTATCATTGGTAATGTACGCGAAGCTTCTTTGTGATACGATACATGGGATAATCATTGCCCATTAACCTCCTTAGTTACTAATCGTGCCATTCATAATGCTGGAATTCCCATTCATGCAAAGGTGGCTGATGTAATTTCAAACGACGCATGGTCATGGCCGGGTAATTGATGGATTGCATTATTCTTTCTCGGTTAGCACTGTTTGGATAGCGATTAGGGAACTAGGTACTGAAGTCCAATGGTCGTATATAGTGTGGTCTCAAAATTGCATTCTGCGACACGCTACTCATTTGTGGTTTGTAGGCGTGTTGTGCAAATGGCGGATATACCTTGTATTTCGCCAACATGGAGTGATATTATGGGATGGATTTTCCCATTGCATCGAAGAACAATGTGATTAGTATTGTGGGCCGACTGATGTTCGCTGCTTCTTTCTATTATATTTGGCATGGCTCCTAATTCCAATGTAACAAGATATCGTTTCAAGGTGATTGAGGTACCGAGTCTTTCTTATATGCGTTGATCAGGTATTAAATTTATAAAGTCTCGTCTACCTATTGGATCAACACTTACACTAACGAGCAGTGTACCCGATCGTACGTAGTGAGGTAATGGTAAATTTGTAGTCGTTCCCAAGAGCTATAAGGCGGTCTATCAAATTGAGTCTTAATACTAATCAACTTAATTGTCATGATTGTACTGAAGAAATAATTAAAATAAAGTAAATACTCAAAGTAAATGATTGTGTGAACTAATCAAGAGGAGAAAATGGATTAATCTAGTTAATCCTTAATAAATGCTACTTTTGTCTTCCTATTACAATGTCTAATTATCATTTTTATTAGTAAAAATGATCATTATGTTACTAGCCTATAGTTTCTAGTTTTGATAAACTGGTTATCATAAAAATTAATTAGTCCTAGTATTTAAGTCTCAACTACCTATGTGATTTGTTCTTATGCTAACATGCCCATTTTTTAGCATTTAGGCGCCTAATAGGTTATTCAAGCTACTAACTTACAATGTTTAAATGCGATACTTATTTAGGTGGTGATATAGTCAATCCCTATACAACCAAGAGTTTGTCAATCCTCGATCATCCCAATTTTTCAAGTGAGTGGATCTCTACACCTATTTATCATAAGCTAAATACCTCTAAGCATTACTACAACGTAAGGTTCTCATAACAAACATATAGATATCCAATATATGCGATAAATAAACGATTGAATAATGAACATAACACAAGTTAATTCATAACTAGGCTAACACCAAAGATGTTTAGCCGGATATGTCTGTAAAGTACAACAAGACTAATGATTAAAACTGAAAAAGTAATAAACATAGTATTCGATACGATTACTCTATATCGATCTATCTTTGATGTAATTTGGTTGTGAATTCTTCCTTGAAAAAATCTTCTATGTTGTTGGAAAATGGCCTTGAATGGAACCCTAGACATTTTCCAACAGAGAGGTGGAATGGATGTGTATTGTGAATGATTTAGGGTTTGTATTTTAGTTTTCCAGGCCTCGACATATATACGGCATAATCTTAAGTTAAGGGTTATGCCGTATGTGCTCACGGTAAATATTTTCTTCATAGCTTCATGATGATTATGGAGCAGTTGCATTGCTCTAGTTACGCCGGATATACCCTAATTATGAAATCTTTCCAGACTTTGATATCTTTACGGCGCATAGGTGAAGGAAGCATTACGTAGCATCGCCTCTAGTTAACTTTCGTGTCTTCGGATACGGCGTATATCGAGTATCCATGTTACGCCGTATAGGTCTTGTGATACGGATAACCGGTAAGTATTTAATATTGATACGGCGTATTCATGAAGATGAGATTACGCCGTTTAGCTCCTTTGAGTTGACTTTGATAAGACTGCTTTAAGTATGAATACGACGAATGTATTGGATGCCATCTACGCCATATGTCTTCTATTCCAGCATTTTTTCGTTTTCAAATAAATAATTTCACAATTCCGCATCTCTTCGCTCAATGCATAGATAAATCCAATAAAACAAATATGAAGCAATTAAGTATTTAATCTTATATGAATACAAGAAATATGAGTATAATATAAGGAATTTGATAGAGAAAAGTATAAGCTATTCGATGTTATCACTTTCGCTGCTTAATTATGTCTAACAGATTACTCGAGTTATTAATCAATCTTCATATATATACGAAGACCGAGCTTAGTTTTCCTATTATAACAAATTAAACCCAAACTTTCACATTTCATATTTATAAAGTAAGCATATAATTTGCTGACTACGTCAAGCTAGTTAACCCTTGATATTACAAGGAAAATTTCTAGTAATGCCAAGAGAAATAATACACAACTCCACTTGAACGAATTAATACAAAAAAACTTACAAAATAAGGTTTTTCTAACCAAAGCCTCTTGTTTGATATTATCTAGAATGATTATTATATGATCTATTAGATATTTATTTGCACATAATATTAAATGAGAACTTAATTATCATTTGCTTGCTTCCTAGAAATTGCACATGTACATCCCCACAAGAAAAATATAAAAAACGACCTTGACTTCTTAAAAATGTTTCTATAAAAACTTGAATCCATCTTGGGTTCTTCATTCTCTTGACTAATACAAGACTTTGTTAATAACAATTGTCTGTGGAGTGTAGTATTGCTGGTTATCAAAGTTTTGCAAGACTTGGTTAATAACAATGGTCGAGACTTCTCTTGGCATTGATCTTAATGCAATCCCAATCCACAAAGCCGATGATCATACCCCGGTAAGTAGCATATGATCATATGTATATATTTGGTTATATGAAGTAAATTCAAATAAGAAGATATAAATTAATGAGAAGTGATCTAAATGATCATTCTTAACATTACATTATTGGGCAGGTTTACAAATGATGTGATTTGGTAATTACATTCTCACAATAATTCACGAATATATATGTTGTTTTTACTCGATTTTAAGACCGCTACACTATATGTATACTTCTAGCAAAAACATTGATAACCGACAACGTTGGCGAGTTCACTACATGTATATATTATATCGTATCTTTTACATTTGTAACAGGATAGCAATGACGATAAGCTAAACCAAATGAACTTGGAGAACAAGAAGCTAAAGGAGATGCTAACACTTGTTTTGGACAACCATAAATCACTTCAAAACCATGTTAGCAAATTAATGCAAGACCGTAATTTATTAGCATCTAGTCCAAATAAAAGGAAGTCCGTTAATGTGATGAGTGCAACACAAGTACGAGCTCTGAGAATCATCATCAAGGATCATTAAAAAGGCTAAACAACGGCGTTACAAGAGTTTATACACGAACAGATCCATCTGATAAAACCTTGGTACTTTAATTACACAGCTAACTATCAATTTAATTTTAAGAACTAAACATTGTGAGTGAGCTATGGAACTGAATTTAGGGTTTGTTAAATGTGTTTTAGGTGGTAAGGGATGGATATCAATGGAGAAAATATGGGCAGAAGGTAACCAGAGATAACCCTTCTCCTAGAGCTTATTACAAGTGCTCTTTCGCACCATCTTGCCCCGTAAAAAAGAAGGTGGTCTATCTTCGTATCTTTAAGAACTTATTGAAAAGCTAAAAATTAACGCTGTTCCTAGATTAATTGTTGACAACAACGACGTAAATCAATTAATTTGGTGGTTGTTGATGTGACGTAAGCTAAACGTGACTGACTTGGTTCATAACTGAGACTAGCTAGTAATCATGCTGTAAAAATCCCGGTTTATAATTAAAATTACGCTGACTTAAAGAAAAACTTTTAAAGGATTAACTAAATCTAGCTCTGCTGTTTTATGATATTTGAAGATTATAAGCAGGAGACTTGTAACATTTTATTTCACTTTGAGGATCAAGCAAAGCAATATATTCCCTAGATTAGCTAATTTTGTATGCTTCATATTCAGGTACAAAGAAGTTTGGATGAACCCGATCTCCTAGTCACGATTTATGAAGGCGAACACAACCATAAAAGTACCAACAATGAACACGAGACTCAGACTAGTAAAGCAAGGTTCAACTCTCCAATGGAGTTGGGAAAATTTGATGATGCATTAGTTGAACAAATGGCTAATTCCTTAAGAAGAAATCCTGATTTTATAGAAGAGCTCGCTGAGGCCATTTCCTCCAAGATTTTCGAAAATGATTTGTATTAACTATGATGATTTCAAAATAGTTATGCTGTGCACATATGCTATACCTGAACACATGTTTATTCGTTGTTCGATCCATATATAGATAACTTAACCTAACGATATCATATACTCGCCTTGGCAAAGTTCTTCAATATGAGAGACATTTTCACATTATCAATAGATAAAATCACCAAAACAACTATATGTATATTGCCAAAACAAATTGTATCTGTTTTTATTAAGACCATCTATGGTAAGAGCATCTTCCACGCGTAAATACCACAGAGTCACGCGTCGTGCCTGTAACACACTTAAAGGTTCATGCGTGGTTGGTGGATTTCGCTGGTTTTTTTGTGTTCGTGGTTATCAACCATGACGAAACAGCTTTTTGTGTGTGGGTATATTTATTTTTAAATATGGCACAATTACTACTAAGTTTGGTGCGGGTCTAATGTAATGTTAAAAGTGCCATATCACGCTAATATATCATATTTATATCCTAAGACCACACCACCTTGCTACTTCCGATCTAAGTAATAGCTATTTGTAATCGTCTATATGACTTCACCACAAAAGATTCGAATGCAATAGGAACACAAATTTAAATAATGCACGATTAAGTAGGCTTAATAGTCATTATCATAGACACGCACGTACCTACACATTATCTTTCTATCTCTTAGTCAACAGACTTTATAATTTTAAAACCCTATCTTTCTCTAAAGAAAATTCAAAAGGGGAACATATCATTACATTCTAACTAACAAATGATATGACGTCAACATTGCTAATTGAAATGACAGCATAGGATGACATACGAATTACGATAGTTTATAATACTAGTAGCATAGTTAACACCCAAGAGACACGAAAAAAATTTAGAGCTACATGACAGATACTACCTCCGTCCCAAAATATAAGTCCGCTTTTGACTTTTCAAAGTCTTACTCTTCATATTTTGACAGTAACTATTTTTTTTCGTGTTATATAATAATTGATGCAAAATATATAAATGGATTCGTGTTTCAAATTTATTTTCATTAGTATACTTTTCATCAAATATCATATAGCACGAAAAAAAAAATTATGGTCAAAGTCAGAAAAATAAGACTTTGAAAAGTCAAATATGGACTTATATTTTGGGACGGAGGGAGTATTATATATAGTCGCTACAAGAATTGGAACTTTCGACGACACCCTTAGTTTAGAAAGGTGTCATGAAGCCCACTATTTCAACTCAGTTTTTGTCAAATGTTGACTGTGAGACCCACTAGTTTTAGCGACGACATTGTTGTTACTAAATTGTTTTCCAATTTACGAAGTATCAACTTTCTTTTCATTATCAACATTTGTTAAATTGGTTTTTTAAGCTTTAGCGACAATAATGTCGTCGCTAAACTTAAATTCAATTAAATTATTTTTATTTTATCATAGAAACATCTAAAAAAAACGAAGTACTAATTTTTTATTTTTACATAGATTTAATTATATCAATGTATTTATTGATTTTTGTAATTTCCTAACTTATCACTAATTTACAAAACATTATATACTACATGAATAATCTAGAATACTTCTAAATGGGTCGAGCCCGTAGCAAACTAACAATGAGCTAAATGTATTGTTAAATATAATGCTCTTTAGCAAGCTTATGTTTCTTCAGGGGTTGTTACGAAAATATCTTATAACAACACTTAACAAGTTTTGGTGTAATTTGTGTAATTTTGTGATGTGCAGAGTGCTAAGTGGAAATTGATGCTATATAAGTTGCTTTCACAAGCTAGGGTTTCATTCATTCTCTGAACCAGTTTTATTCATTCAAAGTTTCTCTCAAGTTTCATCTGTTTTGTCATTGTAGTTTCTGGTATTGTTGCAAACCATCTTGATCTGATAGTTTAGTTTGGTTAAGATGTGTTAGTGTGTGAGTCATTGTATCTGATAGCACTCGACGACTATCATCTTTCTTTTGTATTGTAATGACTTGCATCCATGTGGGACAAGTTTACTGTATTTATTGTTATAATAAAAGTATCATCAATGGGTGGTTGGTTGGGTGATTAGTATCGTTTGTGTTTTGGTACCATTTTAACATGGTATCAGAGCGAGGTTCTAATCGATTGGTTTCTTGATCGATCTCAGATTTGGGGAGTTGTTTCAATGATTTAGTTTTTGAATTGTGTTGGTTCTTGGGTTAATTTTAAGATTTAGGAATTCAATTGAAGAATTATGGTTTTTTTTTTCTTGAAACCTTAATTTTTGGGATTCTTGGTTTTTTGGTTGATTCAGTGGTTCTGGTAATAGTTGATTAAAGGTTTGGGGGTTTATTGTTGATTCTTGGTTGACATTTTTTGAAACCCTAACTTCTTGATTTGGGGCTTCTTAATCTAGTGGTAATGTGGTGTTCTGGGCTGGTTCTTTGACTGGTTATTCTAGACTAAGTGAATCTAGAATAACTGGTTGCTTCTTCCGATATATCTTGGTTAAAGCACTGTAAGTTGTTTTTTCTTCCTTTAAGATAATTGGTTTTGAGTCTAAGTGGGTGCAAACGGGTTCGGTTAACATCTTGATCTGCCACCAAGATTGGTATGAATACCTACTCTGGCCAACCATATTCCACTTGGCTTAATCCAAGTTATTTTTGGGTGTGAGTTCTTTAGTCATAACTTTAGTTTTCTATTATTGAGTCTAGATTGTTGGAGGTTAGGTTTGTGGGCAGTCTTGGAAGTTGAGGTTGTTGGTTTGGCTTTTTGTTTGCTATCTGTTTAGTTTGGTTTTTTGCATGCTGGTTCATTTGTCTAGTTTGTTAGTTGTTTTCTTTTGTTTGTTATCATGGTTATAATAGTTAGTAATTTGGATCAGAGTAATCATTTGTATTTGTATGCTAATGATTCTAATGGTGCTTCTATTGTTTATACTAAGTTGATTGGTGTTGAAAACTATAGAATTTGAGCTAGTGCTTTAAAATTGGCTATTCAGATTAAAAGTAAAATGGGATTTATTGATGGTACTTGTTTCAGAAGTGATTATGCTGCTAGTCCTATTTTTCTTGCTCAGTGGGATAGGTGCAATGCTATTATTTTGTCTTCAATTTTGAGTTCTCTGTCTCAAGATGTGTATCTTGGTGACGTGTTTTCTGATAATGATGCTACTGTTTGGAAGGAATTAAAAGAAACATATGATAGAATTGATGGTTTTATAGTTTTTAATCTGTTACAGAAAATTAATACTTTTAAACAAAGAGGTTTACCTGTTTCTGAATACTATATCATAAGTTGAACTCTCTATGAACAGAGTTTGATATTCTTACTAAACTTCCTAACTGTGTGTATGAATCTAGACTTGAATTACTTGACCATGAAAAGCTGTTGAGACTGATGCAATTCCTTATGGGTCTTAATGACATTTATCAAACCATAAGAAGCAATCTCTTGACTAGGGAAATTCTTCCTGATGTCAAAGATGCTTTTGTCATCATTTCTAAAGAAGAGTCTCACAGAGGGATTCCTTCTTCTTCTATAAAAATTGAAAAACCTCAAGTCTTTGCTTTTGTGTCCCGGACCAATAATAATAATGTGAACAATCAAAGAAGATTTAATAGTAATAGGCCTGGTAACAATGTGAATAATAACAAAGGGAATTATGACAATTTTTTGTGCAAAAAATTATGGTTTAAAAGGACACACCATTAACAAGTGCTTTGAAATAATTGGGTATCCACCTGGTTTTAAGAAAAATCCTAATTTGAGGCCTGCAACTGGTTTTAATAGTAAAAATAATAATGTTGAGGCTAAGGGGGTTCTTGGGGTCAATGGTGATGTCAAAACTAGTGGTACTTTATCTTTTATTAATGAGCAGGTTTTGAAGCTGATGAGTCTTTTAAACGATAAGGGTAGCACCTCTGCTCATGCTAACATAGCAGGTAGTGCTTCTTGTTCTTTCTTTAATTGTAATGTGTTCTTAAAGCAAAACTTTTATAAGTTCTTTTGTGTTAATATAAAAATTAATTGAGTCAGTTATCATTTGGGGTGGATAATTGACTTAAGGGCTAATCAGTATATGACTAATACTACTAATAAAATGTCTGGTGTGGTCGATGTTTCTGATTTAAAACTTACTGTTGGGCATCCCAATGGTACTTTGGCTAGTATTACTTATGTTGGTAATATGAGATTAAATAATAATATGCTCAAGTTTGATGTTTTGGTTGTTCCTGAGTATTCTGTTAGTTTATTATATGTGCATAAAATGATTAAAGATAGTAAACTAAGTGTTGGTTTTGATGTGACTAAGTGTTATATTCAGGATTTCAAAAAGCGGAGAGTTTTGGGGACTGGTAGTGAGTTTGGTGGCTTATAGTTGTTTGATAAAGAGTCTACTAGTCTTGATGTTGTGAATAATAGTGAGTTTTTTATTTGTCGTGTTTCTAAAGAGGTCTGGCATAATAGGTTGGGACACCCTGCTAGTCAAATTTTAAAACTTCTAAAAGGTTCTTTGAATTTATCCAATGTTAATCATGAAGGTCCTTGTGAAGTTTGTCATAAGGCAAAACAAAGTAGGGATTCTTTTTCATTAATTGAAAATAAATCAACTGTTTTTTGTCAACTCATACATCTTGATGTATGGGGACCTTACAAAGTAACTAGCAGGGAGGGTTTTAGATATTTCTTTACTGTTGTTGATGACTTTAGTAGGTCTGTGTGGGTATATATGTTGAAAACAAAAGATGAATTTTTGGAATGTTTGTTAACTTTTACAATCTTGTTTTAACTCAGTTTAATATGAAAACTAAAGTGTTAAGGTCTGATAATGGAACAGAGATTTTAAATCATAAAATGAGTGACCTTGTTGAAACTATGGGGATTATTCAGCAAACTACTTGTGCATATACTCCACAGCAGAATGGGATTGCTGAAAGAAAAAACATAAACATCTTTTGAATATTGCCAAAAGTCTTATGTTTCAGGGGGGAATTCCTCTTGTGTTTTGGTCTAATTGTGTGTTGACTGCTTGTTATTTGATTAACGTGTTACCTTCCTCTTTTTTAAATGAAAAATCTCCATTCTCTCTTGTGTATGATATAGGGAACCTAATCTGGCCCACTGAAATAGTTTTGGGTGCTTATGTTTTTCGGTTATTTTAAAAGGTTCTGATAATTTTTCTGAAAATCTGAAAAAATGTGTTTTGATTGGATATGCTAGTAGTAAAAAGGCATATAAACTTTTGAGTCTTGAGAATAGGTCTATCTTGTATTCCAGATATGTAAAGTTTTATGAAACTATCTTTCCTTTTAAAATGAATCAAAACAGCATGTTGAGTCTATTCAGTCTACGAATGAGGTTTCAACTTTAAATCTCTTTGATTGTGTAGACTCAGAGTCTAAAAATGCAACCATAATTCCTACTCCCAATGATGATAATGATCAAAATTCAAAGTCCTAGTCTAGTGATAAGTCATCTAATGTAGGTAGAGATAGTAGTATGCATCAAAAAGCAGTGATCATAACTTGAGTCAGTCTAAAAATGAACAGATATACCCATCTTTGACGGATCCAACTTTTGATTACCATGGATATGATGAACAACATACTGCAACTCACATAGATGATCAACAAGATCTATCTAAGGGAATGTTGCTTCTCATCAAAAGGTTCCAAAATTTCAAACTAGTTTTCAAAATTTACGAGAGGAAGGTAGTCAAAGTAGACCTAAAAGAGTGTCTTGATAACCTTTGAGACTGGATGAATATGTTTTAGATGGAAAAGTTAAATATGGTTTACATAGGTATGCTAATCATTCTGTATTAACTGTTGAAAATTGTTGTTTTGTTTCCAATTTGAATAAGTCTGCTGAACCTACTTCTTCGAAGAGGCTTCAAAAGACATTAATTGGATAAATGCTATGAATGAAGAAATGCATGCTTTGTATGAAAATGATACTTGGGAGGAAACTGAACTTCCTATTGAAAGAATTTCTATTGGTTGTAAATGGGTTTTAAAATAAAATATAAGTCCACTGGTGAAATTGATAAGTATAAGGGTAGGTTAGTAGCTAAAGGGTATAGTCAAAAAGAAGGTGTAGACTATGAAGAGACTTTTAGTCCAGTTGTGAAAATGGTATCTATTAGGTGTTTGATTAGTCTAGTTGTCCAAAAAGACTAGAAAATATTTCAAATGGACATTAACGATGCTTTCCTTTATGGGAATTTAAAAGAGGAAGTTTACATGTTACCTCCTTCATGTTTTTATAAAGAAGGTGATAACAAGGTTTTGATGTCGAAAAAGTCTTTATATGGTTTGAAACAAGATCCAAGGTAGTGGAACCAAAAATTGATTGAGGCTTTGTTTGAGGCTAAGTTTGAACAATCAAAAAATGATCATTCTCTATTTGATAAAAAGGAAGGAGATGTTGTATTGTATCTGCTTGTATATGTTGATGATCTTGTTTACAGAAATTGAAAAATTTAAAACCTTTTTGAAAAACAAGTTTAAAATTAAAGATTTGGGTGAGTTGAAGTATTTTATCTTGGGATTGAAGTGTTAAAAACCAAAACTGGGTTGTGCTTGATTCAAAGGAAATATTGTCTTGAATTGCTACATGAGTATGGCTTACTTGCATGTAGGCCTGTTACGACTCCCGAGAACATTGTGTTAGCTCATAAAGAGTCTGATGATGATAAGTTTTTGAGGAATATCACTAGTTATCAAAAGCTTGTAGGGAAGTTTATTTATTTGACCATTACCAGGCCTGGCATTGCTTATGTAGTTCTTTTTCCGAGTCAACATATGCATTCTCCTTTACAATCTCATTTTGATATTGGGATGAGAGTACTTAGGTACTTGAAGTTAGCACATGGAAGTGGTAGTAGTTTTAGTAAAAATCAAAGTGGTTTTAAATTTAAGGCCTTCTTTGATTCTGACTGGGCAAAGTGTCCAGTTACAAGGTCTGTTTCTGGTTATTGTGTGTTTGTAAATGATAATTTGGTTTCTTGGAAGAATAAGAAACATAAAACATTGTCCAAATCCTTAGTTGAAGCTGAATATAAGTCAATGGCTTCTGTTACTTGTGAAGTTATGTGGGTGCTTAAAATCTTAAAGGACTTGGATGAGCATAATGTGTTGTTACCTGTTGATTTGTATTGTGACAATAAGTCTAGAATAAAAATTGCAGCTAATCCTAATATGTGTGAAAAGACTAAACACTTTGATATTGATGTTCATTTGATAAGAGAAAAGGTTGCTTCTGGTTTGATTAGAACTGTGCATGTTGGTTCTAAGGATCAAATTGCTGATGTTTTAACCAAGGCTCTTGGATCTGCTCAACACTCAGTTATGGTTAAGAAGCTGGGAATGGAGAACTTGTTTGGCGCATAAGCTTGAGGGGGGTGTTAAATATAATTCTCTTTAGCAAGCTTATGTTTCTTCGGGGGTTGTTATGAAAATATTTTATAATAGTTTTAACACTTAACAAGTTTTGGTGTTGTTTTTTGTAAGTTTGTGATGTGTAGGGTGCTAAGTGGAAATTGATACTATATAAGCTGCTTTCACAAGCTAGGGTTTCATTCATTCTCTGATCCAGTTTTATTCACTCAAAGTTCCTCTCAAGTTTCATCTATTTTGTAATTATAGTTTCTGGTATTGTTATAGATCATCTTGATCTGCTGGTTTAGTTTGGTTAAGGTGTGTTAGTATATGAGTCATTGTATCTGATAACACTCATTAGGAGGACTGTCATCTTTCTTTTGTATTGTACTGACTTGCATCCATTTGGGGAAAAGTCTGGGAAAACGTAGAGGGGGTGAATACGTTTCCGTTTCAAACTTAAAACTTTTGTATCAAATATAGTATAAACCATTGCATTTGCTATTCTCGACGTGAGGATGCATTTAACGACACGCATGTAAGGCCAACCCTTAATATCACATAAGATTCCGTAAGATTAATGGTTCATTAAAATCAAGTTTCACCATTATTAGTCCGGTTGATTTTTCTTGATCAAGCGTGTCATAATATGTAAAGTGTTAAATATAGTTTGTGACTATATGAAAGACCAAGTATGTGTCACAAACATAGACTTCAACCACATATAAAATAAACAATGTAATGCAAGAATAAGAGTAAAGCGATAAGTAAAAGGATAGACAAACCAACACGAGGATTTATAGTGGTTCGCTATAAGGACACCTTCCTTGCCCTACTCCACTCCCGAGTCACCTACTCGAGAGTTCGTAATCACTACACCAACTCCTTATGGCGGAGAAGCCTTCACAACGTCGCTACACCTTTTCTCGTACAAAGATAAATACCGAGTTCTTTCACACCAAGGCGAACCACACCTATCACAACGCCGCCTACCCTTTATACTTGCTAGGCTAACCACCGGTTCTTTCACCCAAGGTGAACCACACCTACACAACGTCGCTTACCCTTTATTAGGTACTAGGCTAAGCACCTAGTTCCATTACTATAGAGGAACTACTACCCATCACAAGACAACACCTAATCTCAAAGAGATTCACCCTTGTTACAACACCATCAAGGATATCACCATCCTTGGATCTAAAAATACTATATGTATAACGATGCACCTCATCGATTATCGACCTAGGAATTCTTCACTAATGTCATTCACATGATCCTTCAAAGACCTTTCACTAATGCCTTCAACACGCATCTTCTGACTCTTCACTAATGCCTTTGACACATATATGACACCCGTTATGTTTTGTGGCCCAACATAACAAACCTTGTGTTTTATGGCACAAACACATAAACCATCTAGTCTAGTCATAGATACAAGTATATGATACTAGACAATATCCAAGACAATGTGTCTAATGGATATGAACTCCTAGACTAAACATCAAGAACCCAAAGCATGATGTAGTTAGTCTTCTATGAATGAAGATGACAAGTTTACCAAGCTTGTTGTATAAGATCTTCATGTGCTTGTATCTTGTGATGGGTGATCACTTCAGTAGGTAAGGAAGCAAGATCTTTAAGCTTGCTTTGGAGGATCACTTCAGAGTATGCTTACAACAAATGAGAGTTAGAAGCATTATGATCATATGAGATGAGGTGGTTTACATGTTTCTAATGATCTAAATATCCTAGATTTGGTGGAGAGAAACTATGTGGAAGGTGTGAAGAAATGGTAAGAAGTGGCTCACTATTTATAAGAAAACTAGCCATTGTTCCTCGGATCCTCCTCGAGGATCCGTCCTGTCACATCGGGGATCCGTGGACGCTCCCTTTACCCATGGGTTTTTGGTTATGGGTCATGGGTTATGGGTTGGTCTATGGTATTCCTTTGATACAATGTATCTAGTGAGTACAATGTATCTAGTCTTATGGGTATGGGTCAATACCATGGGTTATGGATATGATCCATGGGTTTTGAGTGCCCACCAAGGGTACAATATATCTAGACATTGGGTATGGGTCATGGGTTATGGGTACCAAGTAGATTCAATGTATCTACAAGATGCAATGCATCTAGTCTATGGTTTTGAGTGCACACCAAGGGTACATTGTATCTAGACATCGGGTATGGGTCATGGACTTTTGGTTTTACCCAACTTCATTCAATGTATTTGGTCAACGGGTCAAATACTTAAGTTTTCTACCCATTTATATGACCCCTTATAATACATACTAGTTATGTATATATTTACCCAATATGTAAACACTAGTTGTTATACATAAACTATTTAACTAAACATGTTTTAATGGTTTGTTGGGGTTTGATCATAACGCAACATAACAAACATGTACGAACTCGTGTTGTAGCATAATGCAAGGAATTGAGTCGTCGAGGGGTGTTGAGAGTATGTTGAGACCAAATATATATAAAAGTAACTTATACATTTTACGTTATGTATTACAAGTTACATGTTTCTCATCAACAAAACAAATGAGAATGTATATATTAAATATCGTAATATTTGCACTAACAATCTCCCCCTTTTTGATGATGACAAAATATATGTAAGCGTAATAGATAGGTAAAATGTCAAAGTTACTTGTGTCCGTACTTCCTATAGATTACCTTCTCCGTTTTTACTCTTCTCCCCCTTTTGTCGAAAAAAAAGGGTGTGTCCTTTAACCTTAATTTCACCCAAGAATGGCGAGTTTGCATCATCCCTAGTGAAGTTAAAAGAAAAACACCTTATTGCTCCAATTGGCACACCATGCCAATACCTTCAACACGAAACACTAATGACGAAGCTTAGCAACTCATGACGTTGAGCTTGCACGTCTTCAAAAGGTGGTGATCTCGCCTTTAAGAGGAACCTAGAGAATCACACAAAAAAAAAATAGAAAGATCCTTTGAATTATAACCATTATTGCCAACGGCTCAATGGATCAAATTTTTTAGGCTTAACCTACATCAAGGTTAGTGTTAAGAAGAAAATAAAAAGGAAAAATATATGATAAGCAAGAAATCTGCCTTTTGTTGAAACATAAAGGAATTTTGAAGAATGAATGTATGCATGCTCCCCCTTGACGGTTGCTCCTCCTTGTTAAGGGCGTCAAGTATTTTAGGAAGGCTAAGTCGAAAGTATTGCAAAATTTGCAATGTTTTTGCTTTGACGAAAAACTCCCCTTTATTGAGAGCGTCAAGTTCTACTAGTGTGTTTTGAAAATCTACAAAACAAAAAGTTAGTGCAAAGTTATATTCGTCCTGGACGAGTAAGTCATATGATGCACTTTGTAAAGCTCGACTGAAGCTCCCCTAGCTCGAGGGCCAAGAAGAACCTACAAAAAATTAGTGTAAAATTTCGTCCATAAATAGACGAGAATCCCATACACATCAAAGTGTATATGTATGAACCTACAACGAAAGGATTAGTGTCAAAAAGAATAATCCTACTACTTGCATCATCATGGTTGGTTTAGAGGTTGTAAGGTTTGTTCAAGGTAAGAAAAAATGTGCTTAGGGATGAGACGATTTCATTACGAAATTCACTTGGCTTTTGACAACATAGATGTTTGTGAAGCATGGTTGAGCGACCATGAATTGTAGTGGTAGTGAGACACTTGTAAAATGTGGTTGACACAAATAGGATGTGGTAGAACATGAGACATACTTCATCACGTAGATCATGAACTAGACCTTTGGACACCTTGATAATGATAGAAATCATCATTATGACTTAGAGGTATGGTAGTTGTGGTAGAGGTGATGAAAGGTATCAAGGTGAATCTTTGACTTGGTTGATGACTCAATAGAGGTGGTAGACATGATGACTTTGGGAGTAGTGATAAAAGTGGAGTAAGATGGTTAGGATGATGCAAGATTAGAAATAACAAAAAAAATGTGCGAATGAGCACAACTTGACTTGATGATGAAATCGACTATTGTCATCCTACAAGAATCCAAAAGAGTTAGTACAAAAGGAAAACATTTATACCAATGGATAAATTGTTCACATAAAATCATAAAACAAAAAAAAAAGAATAACACGTAAAGACTCATATAAATGCAACTCATTTATAAACATATAGGAAACAGATAATCCTAAGTGTTGAAGAAGTGCTTGTGTGGGAAAAAGGAAATTTGAAATGATTATCTAAAGAGATAAAGTTCCTAAGGTTCCACGGTTCCACCAGTTCCTACACTAGAGGGATCCGGATAGCTTAAATCTAGGGATCCGGCTAACATATGAGGTGAAAAAGAGGTGATTGGGTTCTATCAAGGTCTAGCTCCTACATATCCTAAGTTACTCAGTCTCTTAAGTGTCTTACATGAAGATGGACTTAAATGTCAAGATAAAATGATTGATGGTAACTAATGGTTTTTACAGCAAGCACACATGTATACAGGTTAAGCAAAGCAAGGGGAGCATGTAGAGATCACATATAGGCAATCAAATGAGATCGAGCTCACAAATAACGCAAAGATTTAGCAAACTTAACAAGCACTATTCAAGAGGCCCAAAACAGATTTACGGTATAGATTAGTAAATCATTTACACTAACAATGACATGCAAGGTATGTGTCTAGAAAGAAAAGAGCACATAATGGTGTTCAAGACAAAAGAGTTGTGAGGTGCTAGTTTAGGACAATCTAGTCATTACGGATGGTGATTAGCATACAATGAGCTTTGTCCATGAAGTCATGTAGCTCTTCTCGATCAAAGCAAGATAATCGCTTGATGAGGCAAGTGGTTGTGATAAACAAAAAAAAAATTAATTTTACAACTTGTTTGATTCGTAATCTTAAGACAATGCAAAGTATTTCCATTGTAAACTTACTTTAGGAAAACATAGGAGTATAAATTTCTCAAGTGAGAGAATGAATATGAGACTATTACTAGCGGTGCTCAATTACGGCTAAACACGACCATTTTTACGGGCGATTCCACATACCCAACTTCTCTCAAGGAAGAAATTCAACTGTTAGGTCAAATTGAGTTTCTAGTGCAATAAGTTCTCCAGTATTCATTCTCAAGTTAGGAAAATTTATATTCCTACAATGGCCTATCGAAGAGTAACAATGATGATACTTTGCTTCATTTATATTAATATTATACTTGAAACAACTAAGGTGACGAATGTGTCAAAAATTAAAAGTTGTCCATATGGTGAACAAAAAATGGTTGGATGAGCTAGTTCAACATATGTTGTTGGAAAGCTCGAGTTTGACTTTTGGATATGAACAATTATATTTATGCTGCAAAATAATTTACTTGAGTATATCGGATGAAATAATCAAGTTGTCAATCCTACTATGAAGCTTGGAGAGCGATCATGAAAAGAAAATGGGAGAGTACATCATCAACACAAGTGTAGGTTATGATTCGATGTACATTCTTGTTATTTTAGAAAACGATACAAGAAAATATGAAATCAAGAAATCATATAGGCACATAAAATATTTATGTTGCACACATGACAAACTCAATCAAAAAGCCATTTTAGTGTGTTATATGTTTTAAACATTTTTCAACTTATAAAACTAACATTTTCGACACAACTAGATGTTATCCCAAACACTCCTTCAAGTAGCACATTGATTAGTAGAAAAATACTAAATCGACAAGCAAGAGAATGAATAGCAAGGTAAGGAAACCACATATGTTAATCAATCAAACAAGCACAAAAGCTATTTAAGATAAGCAATTAATCAAGTGATGCAATGGAAACAATTTATCATTTAGCATAGCATACGAAAGTTCTTTTCATCGCTTTGTGTTAAACATTTTCATCGCTTTGTGTTAAACATGTATACCAAGCTTGATTAGTTTCCTTTATAAATATGATCAAAACCTTAATTTCAAAAGAGGACACATTGTTATTCAAAGATGAAAACATCCGTCTCCAATAAGATCAAAAGTTTGTGCAAAAGTTATGACCGAAAAATGACTTTCTATTATAAATCAATGATTCTGAAATTTTTGTTTTGAATTAGTTTATGAAATCATTTTTAAATGAAACTAGACTCAAATACCTTTAAAACGATAGGTGGCACGACATCTAACGACTTACGGTTAATTAGTTATGAATTTTGAAATTCGATAAAACTGCTCTTCTCGCACTACGGATCCTTGCTCGGGGATCCGTCCGTAACTCGAGGATCCGCGGATCCGAGATGAATTACAAAATGTACGTTTTGACCCGACAAAAGGTTTAACCTTTGTAGACTTTTTAGTGAAGTTATATTAACCATTTTACCTTTATTCAAGCTTGATTAACAAGATATCTAACAACAAAACTTCAAAGAAAAAAATCAACAAAACACTTTTCATATTATGCTTGACTTCACCAAAATTTGATACGAGGACCTTACTGCTTTGAAAACCATTTCTTTTAAAAGTAGAGCCAACCCGCCTCGATACCAATTGTGAAAACGTGAGGGGTGAATACGCTCGCTTCAAACTTAAACTTTTGTATCAAATATAGTATAAACCATTGCATTTGCTAATCTCGACGCAAGGATGCATTTAACGCATTACGGCATGTAAGGCCAACCCCTTAATATCATATAAGATTCCGCAAGATTAATGGTTCATTAAAAATCAAGTTGCACCATTATTAGTCCGGTTGCTTATTCTTGATCAAGCGTGTCATAATATGTAAAGTGTTAAATATAGTCTGTGACTATATGAAAGACCAAGTATGTGTTACAAACATAGATATCAACCACATAGAAAATAAACAATGTAATGCAAGAATAAGAGTAAAGCGATAAGTAAAAGTATAGACAAACTAACACGAGGATTTATAGTGGTTCGCACAAGGACACCTTCCTGCCCTACTTCACCCCCGAGCCACCTACTCAAGAGTTCGTAATCACTACACCAACTCCTTATGGCGAGAAGCCTTCACAACGCCGCTTACACCTTTTCCTAAGACAATGCTAAATACCGAGTTCTTTCACACCAAGGCGAACCACACCTATCACAACGTCACTCGCCCTTTATACGTTGCTAGGCTAACCACCGGTTCTTTCACCCAAGGTGAACCACACTTACACAACGTCGCTTACCCTTTATTAGGTACTAGGCTAAGCACCTAGTTCCATTACTATGAGGAACTACTACCCATCACAACACAACACCTAATCTCAAGGAGATCCACTCCTTGTTACAACACCATCAAGGATATCACCATCCTTGGATCTAAACAAATACTATATGTATAATGATGCACCTCATCGATTATACGACCTAGGCATTCTTCACTAATGTCATTTACACGATCCTTCAGCACCTTTCACTAATGCTTTCAACACTGATCTTTGGCACTCTTCACTAATAAGTAATGCCTTTGACACATTCATGACACCCGTTATGTTTTGTGGCCCAACATAACAAACTTTGTGTTTTATGGCACAAACACATAAACCATCTAGTCTAGTCATAGATACAAGAATATGACACTAGACAATATCCAAGACAATGTGTCTAATGGATATGAACTCCTAGACTAAACATCAAGAACCCAAAGCATGATGTAGTTAGTCTTCTATGAATGAAGATGACAAGTTTCCCAAGCTTGTTGTATAAGATCTTCATATGCTTGTATCTTGTGATGGGTGATCACTTCAGTAGTTAAGGAAGCAAGACCTCTAAGCTTGCTTTGGAGGATCACTTCGGGAGTATGCTTACAACAAATGAGAGTTAGAAGCATTATGATCATATGAGATGAGGGTGGATTACATGTTTTCTAATGATCTAAATATCCTAGATTTGGTGGAGAGAAACTATGTGGGAAGGTGTGAAGAAATGGTAAGTGGCTCACTATTTATAGAAGAAAACTAGCCACTATTCCTTGGATCCCACGGATCCCTCCTCGAGGATCCATCCAGTACATCGGGGATCCGAGACGCCCTTTACCCATGGGTTTTTGTTATGGGTCATGGGTTATGGGTTGTTCCATGGGTATTCCTTTTGATACAATGTATCTAGTGAGTACAATGTATCTAGTCTTATGGGTATGGGTCAATACCATGGGTTATGGATATGATCCATGGGTTTGAGTGCCCACCAGGTACAATGTATCTAGACATTGGGTATGGGTCATGGGTTATGGGTACCAAGTAGATTCAATGATCTACAAGATGCAATGCATCTAGTCTATGGTTTTGAGTGCACCAATGGTACATTGTATCTAGACATCGGGTATGGTCATGGACTTTTGGTTTTACCCAACTTCATTCAATGTATTTGGTCAATGGGTCAAATACTTAAGTTTTCTACCAATTTATATTACCCCTTATAATACATACTAGTTATGTATATATTTACCCAATATGTAAACACTAGTTGTTATACATAAACTATTTAACTAAACATGTTTTAATGGTTTGTTGGGGGTTTGATCATAACGCAACATAACAAACATGTACGAACATGTGTTGTAGCAGCATGCAAGGACTTGAGTTGTCGAGGGGTGTTGAGAGTATGTTGAGACCAAATATAATTACAAGTAACTTATACATTTTACGTTATGTATTACAAGTTACATGTTTGTCATCAACAAAACAAATGAGAATGTATAGATTAAATATCGTAATATTTGACAAAGTCTTCTGTGTTTATTGTAACAATAAAAGTATCACCAAGGGGTGGTTGGTCAGGTGATTAGCATCGTTTGTGTTTTGGTAATATTTTTACATGTATTCAACTAACACTTCTTCACAACTGGACCAGAAGGACACCGGACACTCAAACCAGTACGAAGTTCACAAACAAAGGCGAGGGTAATGTTAGTAAATATATTGGCATATCGATAATGAGAAGGCATATGAAGAACACCAATTTTTCCTTTAGCAACCATGCCATGAACAAAATGAATATCAATTTCAATATACTTGGTGTGTTGATGCTTGGCAGGATTAGCGGTCAAATGAATGGCATACACATTATCACAATAAACATAGGTAGCCGAGGATCACGGTGTATGCAATTCACGGAGAAGATTATGAACCCAATCAGTTTTAGCAATTGCATTAGCAACACCCGAATATTCAACTTCAACACTAGACCTAGAAAGGGTATGGTGGCGATTGGAGGATCATGATAGCAGAGTTATTACCGAAGAATATGATGGTATAAAGTGTAACAGATACCAATTTTAAAATTTTAGTTAACCATCAAATAAGCAGTTAAACATATTAAGATGCATAACTAAAGACTCAATTAAAATCGTAGTTTTATACGGTCGGTTTTTCCCATAAACCCTTATACACCAACAGCCTAATTAACTATGCAGTAATCATAAGTTACATGCTTTTAGCTCACCAACAAACACGATCTAGTGGAATCTTGGAAAACACAACAAACTCTAGATCAATAGTGTGATGTGACAAGTAGATAGTCCACACTAACACTACATCAACTCTACCACCTGTTAAGCTAGATTATCCTTCACAACAACAACTAATCAAATAAAAAACACAAACATCAAGAGGTGTTTGGTTATGTTCGGAGACAGGGGAGAAGAGGAGAAGAGAGATTTTAAGGTTTGCTTTAACTAATTTAAATTTAATTAATAATTAATTTTATCTTTATATTTACCTTAATCCTTATCCAATAAGGAATGGTTATCTATAAGGACAAATTATTTATTTACCTAAAATGATATTTATCTCTAATCAATATATATTAACTTTTCTTTCAAGCCGAGTCAAACAAAGTCAAGCCTAAACACCCCTTGAGGTGTTAGGCTGACTGTGGGCCCCATTAGGAAAGTCTCGGCTTTTTCCGATCCAATCTAATTAAATTTTTATTTACTTGGTAACTTAATTAAGCTCAATTGCTAATTACGTCAGTAAGTAAATAGCTCATTTAACTTTATTTTATAACATACCATTTTGAATATGAAGGATTCGTCAATATGGCATCAACATTTAGTTCCTTCCAATGGAAATCTTAAATGTAATTTGTTGGTTTTGAAAGAAGATGAAGACCCTTGTATGCTAGTTATTTTCGGCATGGCTCGATGTATCATGATTTCCTTATAAGGTTATTGAGGTATCGAATTTTTGGCTGATTAAGTCTATGAAAGGATTCAGCTTACTGATCGCCGTGATAATGAGGACTGAGCTAAGTTTTCTTACTAATAATCATCTAACGAATCAAACGCGAGATTTCTTATTTTGTATTTATACAATAATTAAGTATATGATTTGGTGATTACTGTAAAGTTGTGTTAACCCTTGAAATTACAATATAAACTTATAGTAATGTCAAGAGAAATATAATACACATCCAATTGAATCGAATGAATACGAAAAGCTTATTAAATAAGGTTTCTCAGAGAAGCCATACATACGTATACGCAACAACAAGTAGCTAGTTTTCTAACAATAAATATTAAATGAGAGCTTACGTACCATCGAGCTTCTTTCCTCGAACTTGCATTGTGTCATCCCCACAAACTGAAATTTAATACAAAGACGACCATGACTTTGTTATCCATATTTCTATAAAAACTTGCATCCATCTTGGGTTCTTCATTCTCTTGACTAACACAAGACTTTGTTAATAACAATTGTCCTTCGCTTGTTATCAACGTTTTACAATACTTGGTTAAAACAATGGTCGAACCTTCTCTTGGCATTGATCTTAACGTCACCCCCTTCCACAAAACCGATGATACCCCGGTAAGTATATCATATGCACATATCTGGTTATATGAACTAAGATCAAATAAAAAGATATGTATCTATATATGAGAAGTGCATGTAATTAAGAAGCGATAAAATGATACACAGCGTAGGTTTCATTATTGAGTATCACAAATGATGTAAATCGTTCACATTATCACGTTATTTTTGTTTTCCACAAACTTGATATGTAGTTTCTTACTCGATCCTACGAGTGCACTACACTATATGTATATGCTTCTTCTAGCGCTAGCAAAACGTTGATAGCTGACAACGTTGACCGGCTCATTATATGTAATACTATATATATATATATCTTATCTTTTATGTTTATATCAGAAAAACAATGAAGATAAGTTAAACCAGATTAACTTGGAGAACAAGAAGCTAAAGGAAATGCTAACACTTGTTTTGGACAACCATAACTCACTTCAAAACCATGTTAGCAAATTAATTCAAGACCGTGATTTATTAGCATCTAGTTCGAATAAAAGGAAGTCCGGTGAGTGCGACGAGTGCAACACAAGTGGGAGCACTGAGAATCATCATCAAGGATCATTAAAAAGGCCAAACAACGGCATTACAAGAGTTTATACACGAACGGATCCATCTGATAAATCCTTGGTACTTTACACACCTAGCTATCAAGTTAATTTTAAGAACTAAACATTCTGAGTGACCTATGGAATTGAATTTAGGGTTTGTTAAATGTGTTTTAGGTGGTAAAGGATGGATATCAATGGAGAAAATATGGGCAGAAGGTGACCAGAGATAATCCTTCTCCTAGAGCTTATTACAAGTGCTCATTCGCACCATCTTGCCCCGTAAAAAAGAAGGTGATCTATCTTTGTATCTTTAACGAATTATTGAAAAACTAAAAATTAACACTGTTCCTAGAATAATTGTTGACAACAGCAATGTAAGTCCCTTGCTAAGTACTTTAGCAATGAATTTAGTGGTTGTTGATGCGGCATAGGCTAAAAGTGACCGAGTTGGTTCAGAACTGAGAGTAGCTAGCACCATAAGGAAAACCGGGACGGCCGACGAAGGCTTTGGCTAGGACACGCATGTCCTCGCTAAAAGCAGCTATTCAACAAAAAATCCAAGTTTCTGGTCTTGAATATGCCAAAAAGTGAATAAAACCTGACCAAAACTTTTTGATGACATGTCCTCGCCAAAAAGTTTATTTTATTTTATTTTTTCCTTCTTTTTCATTTTCGTTAATTATTTCCTCTAATTTTTCCCGCGAAAAGGTTTGACCAAAGTTGACCAGTTAATTATAACTTTAATTAAAAGTTGTAAGCTATTAATTGGTGACGTGGCTTTGCCTTTCGTGAGGACATGTCCTCGCCAAAAGCTTTGACCAATTGTTGGCCAGTTATTTATGGTAGCTAAAGATATCAGTCGAGATGATATTGACTACACAATCTCAGTTCTTCAAATGATATCAAGAATATTAACGGTCAGATTAATATCGTGTTGAGCTCACTTTGGTTGGTACGAGAATGAAAATGCGAAACCCGACTGCTTAATATATTATGGTGCTGACAGGGTCACTAAAGAAAAAACTTTAAAAGGGCTCAACTAAACCTAGCTCGGTAGCTTATGCTATCATAAAGATTATAAACAATACACTAATAAGAAATATTGAACTTCACATAACATTAGATTATTTAAATTTGTATGCTTCGTATTTAGGTACAAAGAAGTTTGGATGAACCCGATATCCTAGTCACGATTTATGAAGGCGAACACAACCATAAAAGCACCGATAATGAACATGAGACTCAGGCTGGTACAGTAAGGTTCAACTCTCCAATGGAGCTGGGAAAATTTGATGATACATTAGTTGAACAAATGGCTAATTCTTTAAGAAGAAATCCTGATTTTATAGAAGATCTTGCTGAGGCTATTTCCTCCAAGATTTTCGAAAATGATTTGTTTTAACTATGACAACTTTAAAATAGTTAAGTTGTGCACATGTACTATCGAAGTTGATTTGCACTCTTATTTTTTATTTGCACACATCAACCTGTACTATAAGAAATTATACATTTATTATATGTTGTTTTTACAGATTGTACTTGAAGTGTGCGAATAAGAAATGTAGTGTGTCAATCAACTCCCATATACCTCGACACACTTTTATGTGTTGTTCGATCCATATATAAATAACTTATACTAACGATATCATATGCTCTTCTTGGTAAAGTTCTTCAATATGAGAGACATTTTCACATTATCATTAGATAAAAATCATCAAAACAATTATATGATTACTGCCAAAAACAAATTGTATATGTTTTACCATCTATAGTAAGATCATCTTCCATCCGTGAAGTCCATGGAGTCATGAGCCATGCTTGATACACACTTGAAGGTTCATACGTGGTCGGTGGTTTTGTGTATTGGTTTCCTGGTCGGTGGTTGTGTTGGATTCATGGTTAGCTTCACCAAACCAAATAAAAGTAGCGAGGCCGGGTTTTTTTGTGAGGGTACTCTAGGGAGATATTTGTATTTATACGTAGTATAGTATGATAATAAAGGCGTTAACTACTACGGAAGTTTCGTGGCGGGTGTCATGATGTTGGAAGTGTATATTGATATAACGCTAATATATCATAGGATCACACCACCTTGCGACATTGCTACTTCTCGTCTTGGTAATAGCTAGTGTGTAATCGTTGGATAAAGTCCTCTAAAGTTAACCTCTCATGTTGATCATGTTCAACTAATTAAAAACAAGAAAATAAAAAAATGAGTCCACCACTAATTAAAACAAAGAACTCATTATTTTACTTATTTTAACAATATTAATAACATGAGTGAGTTAAATTATAACGACCTGAAATACGAGATACCATTCGAACTTTTGAATACGAATATAACCTAAAAGTTGAACTACGTTATGAGTTATAAAATACAAAATGCGGAACCTATATACCTAAGTACATATTATATCACACATTTACTAGGTATTTAAGAGACCAATACATTTTATTTTGGTAGATATATGATATACGTAATATACATAATAATATTTTTGAAAAGTTTGAAGAGAATTAGTCTCCCCTATCTCCCTGTACTACGTTTGCCACCCTACTCTCCCAAAGATTCGCATAAGTTAGAGCTTATATCTCCCCCATTCATTCTCATTTGCAACCGTATAATACACACAAAAACTTTCACACACAAACCCTAATAACTGTAAACATAAACGGCAGCTCATAATTTTCTCCCAAGAAATCCAAAAGGTACGAGGAAGCAGAAAAGAAGGGTGATCGGAGTTATAGAGTACCAGGTCGTGTTTGTGGTGGTTTTTGATCGTGGGTTTTGGTTTCAGTCGATGGTTTTGGAAAAGGTTCGAAGGGCATTAGGTTTTATGGTGGTTCTTTGATCCTTGTTTGAATCCGACGAGGTACTCACATAATCATCCAGGTGTTTATTGAATCAACTATGAAATATATGTATACGTATGATAAGTAAAAACAAATCTTTGGTTCGTTTATATGAGCATACGTACGGTCACATGAAATCATGAGTTGAGATCCCTATAGATCACTCATTGACCATAGAACCAATCAATCCATCCCAACCATCCAATCAAATTAGATCCAAAGGCTGAGATTTTATCATCTATTACAAGTAAAAGGGCAAAAAAGTCAAATACATAAACTAAAAAAAAAGAAGAAAAAAAAACACCTTCATTATTTCTCAAAAAATTTAGGGCAAAACACACATACACACACACACCATAACCGATTCAATCAGATCCATGACCGATCCACCACCACCATCACCGATCCGCCACCACATCACCGATCCTACACCACCATCACCGATCCACCGCCATAACGGATCCACCACCATCAAATCCATCGCCGTCTTAGCCGCCATCGATCTGCCGCCGTCATCCAGGTTAAAATCAGTTAATTAAAATCATGTTGTGGATCTAAAAATCGTGTTGTGAATCTGAAAATCGTGATGAAGATGTTGATGATTTAGATGCACACCATGTGTTTGATGAAATGCGTATGTGAAGAATCATATGTGATTCTGAAGAATCACATGTGATTCTGAAAAATCACATGTGAAGCAAAATCACATATTTTTGTTTTTTTGTTATATCGACCTGTTTATGTAATAAAGAAGAAAAGAATCATATATGATTATACTAGAATCATATATGATTGTAGTAGAATATTTTAGTTTTATGTTTTATCTGTTTCTGTAATAAAGAAGAAAAAAATCACATATGATTCTAGTAGAATCATATATGATTGTAGTAGAATATTTTAGGTTTTCTGTTTTATCTGTTTCTATAATAAAGAAGAAAAGAATCATATATGATTATAGTAGAATCATATATTATTCTAGTAGAATCATATTATTCTAGTAGAATCATATATGATTACGAAATGCGCCCTGTTCAGAATAAAGAAGAAAAAAATCACATATGGTTCTAGTAGAATCATATATGTTTGTAGTAGAATCATATGTGATTCTTATAAAATCATATCTCGATTCATATGAAATAAATATTGTTTGATCCTTTTAATGTAAATCATATGATTCACATTAATTAAATGTTTGTATTTTAGCTATCTACAGGTCTTGCTTAAAAAAGTTGAAGAAAATTCTAAGCTGAAAGCTGAGTCAAAGCCTATTTAGAGAAAAAATGAAGTTATTCAAGGGGAAGATTCTAGAAGTGATTAATGTAAGAAGGTGTTAAAGAAATTTAAGGGGAAGATGATTAGGTGTTATGTACGAGTGATGATTTATGTAAATTTCTTTATTAGGTGTTATGTATGAGTGATGATTTATGTAAATTTCTTTATATTATTGAGTTTAGATGTTGATGGTAGTTTTTTGGTAATTACTTATGGTCGTAGTAGTGAACGTATTTTTACATGCCATTTTGCTGAATGTTTTAACATCTGCATTCTTTTTTTTGTCCCATATGATCCTAGTAGAATCATATATGATTGTAGTAGAATCATATATGATTTCAGTAAGAATCATATATGATTCTACTATAATTGTTGTTCAACTGTTCACAAAATGTACAAAACGCAGAAGAGATAAGAGCATGACCAACTAGTTCCTCGCCTTCGACTATGATGCTTCTGCACCATTATTATTTTCAAAGCAACTTAGATACGTAGAGCCTATAAAAAATAACTTTTTACATATATAATTGCAACCTTATCTCCAAGATAAGAAATATTGGTTAGTGAATGCAATGTCCACTAGAAAGAAATATCTTATTATTTCTTTTAACACAATCAAAGATTATAATGATAAAAAATAACGATCCCTCTTTGAGATAGCATATAACAACAATGGTTCTAAAGGACCAACTTCTTTGGAGAAAATAAATTAAGCTCGCTTTGCGAGGACCTACTTCGAAGCAATATCACTAGCACGGATATCCTTCAACTTCTTTGGAGAAAATTGCTTAAACCACAGCTTCACAAAATCATCATCAAGAGGTCTACTAGAATCATATATGATTTCAGTAAGAATCATATATGATTTTACTAGAATCATATATGATTCTACTAGAATCATATATGATTTTACAAGAATCATATATGATTCTACTATAATTGTTGTTCAACTGTTCACAAAATGTACAAAATGCAGAAGAGATAAAAGCATCAACAACTAGTTCCACCGCAAGCATTAGCCTTCCCGCCTTCTTAGCACGCCGGTGGTGTATGCTTTTCCGGTTTGTTTTGGTTGTAAAGCAGAATACGCCGGAGGAATCGAGGTTCGCATATCGCGCAAGCGCGCCCTCGACCAACCCATTTCTCAAAGCACTTCAAGCGAGTTGTGACCATTGTGAGTCCGCAACATAAACATATGACAATCTTTCAGTCTAGAACATTGAGATAAATATTTAACTTACATTACAAAAGTTACTAGAAAATATTTAGTACACATGCTCAAAACGATGTTAGGCAGATTCTTTGAAGAAAATTGATTAAACCACAGCTTCACAAAATCATCATCAAGAGGTCTACTGGAATCATATATGATTTTAGTAAGAATCATATATGATTTCAGTAAGAATCATAAATGATTCTACTAGAATCATATATGATTCTAGTAGAATCATATATGATTCTATTGTGTACAAAAGGAAGTATATCACGCTTACAGTAGAATCAAAGAAACACAGCTGCCAATCTCTGTTATCAGGTATATGCAGGGCAATATGATTCTAGCACCCTCAGTACAATAAACAACCAAAAGGACCCTTCTTAGAAATGTGAGCATTTGAATACATATTAGCTACTTAAAGAGTTATATATATATATATTTGACATTAACTACTTAAAAACAAAATTACAAAGTTCGGATAAATAGTGTATCACTATTTGGTCAATCCAACATGACTCCTACCCATACCAAAATTTCAAGTTTTTAACCATTACCCAACCTGCCTAATTTGCCACCTCTAACTATGAGCATATGATACAAAAGCGTAAGGTGCTTTAACGAATGCAGATGAATTCAGACCTGATACTTCTCTTGTAGCTTAGATACATGATCACCTCTCTCTTCAACAAGCTCTTCCATACGAAAAACCTGGGAGATGAACCTTTACTATTACTAGAAATAGATGGATAAAGTAGTATCTGTAAACTTAAGATTTTTAATTATGCCGATAGGGTTCATTTCACATTATGAACTTGCTTTCCTAAAATCAGATTTCAACTTGAATGTTCCAAAAATACTGTTTAACAGTACCATAAGTACCATCTTCTTTTTTAAAACAATTGGTTATCATAGTCATAATTTTGAACTTTAATCAAGACATTTTAATTTGAGATTTTGTATTTTGACATATAAAAGTAGAACATACATCTCCACCATTTATTATTCGGAAGCATTTACAAACTTTGAGTTGGAGCAAGTATCCACTTAATAATCTATGATGACCAAAAAATGCAGACATCAGTTGTATCAGTTTATGATGATTTGAATTACTTGAATCACACATGATTCTCATTCACACATTTCATCGAACACCTGGTGTACGTGTATATAATACACAACATTTCCTTCAAACAAACACACCACGTCTCCAAATAACAAATAAAATCAACACAGAAACAATTAACATGAAAACTAAGCTAAAGTAAGCACTTTACTTGATTTTGAGTCTGTACAGTCAAATGTTTCATACCTGGTCATGTGTAATTGATATTGAAAATAATGTATTTGATACAACCAACAATGCATCCTCATCCTTAGCAAACTAGTCATATCAGAGAAGCTGAATGGTATAAAACCATATCTTGCTTTACCTGAAAAGGTTCACTAGTACCATGGTCAACTCTTATAACATCTTTAAAACTTGTGAACATCGTGTACTTGTAGAAGTATGTGGCGGGGAGGTATGTGGTGCCGTCGGGGTGGCAACGGCGGAGGTGGCAGCAGGTGATGGTAGATACGAATCTATGAATGAGAGTGAATTAGAGGGTACGTTTGTTTGAATGAGAGAGATAAATGTATATTTCCAGGTATACCCCTCTCATAATTAAAATGAGATTAATCCTAGCTGTTGGATCAGATTGGAATGGAAAGCTAGGATGACAAGTTAGGATCTATGGTATTTTTTGGATCTATAAAGAACTTTTGCCATGAAATCATAAAGGGATAATTCTTTAAAGGCAAAAACTTCTTTAAAAAAAGCATTATAATTGTCAAAAAAATATCTTCAGAGTAACGAACTAAAAAATACTTTTTTTTTGGTAAAGGGAGTAATCCCGCACCGGTAAATATATAACCAAAAACGGTTATACAATGGATATGAGTGAAACCCATATCTCAAAGCTTACATAGGCATAAAGCTTACATAACAAGATACTACCTATTTTCTAAACAAGAAAAACCACCCAACGCTTCAAATGATAACATAGGACATAACGAAAAATTACTTCCTAGGTCCTGAAGCTTGGTGCCATACATGGCAATAAAGACATCCAAATTCTCCAAATTTCGAAGATCGAAACCCGCCTCGTGATAGTCATCGAATCATAGTCATCATACTCATCTTCAAACTCTCGCCACCACCGAATAGATTAGGCACTCATCAAATGGGTTAGCAACCACCTCATCTTCGTAATGAGACACCGCGATATCTCCCACTTTAGAAAAGGGTTAACCTCTTAGTAGAAGAGGTCATGAATACAAGAATCACTAGTTTTAGGAGCCACACCTAACTCCATCTCTTTCAAATCACTCAAGGGGTTCTTGTGATGCAAGACTGCCTTAGTAGACACCGTAATCCACATCCTTGTTGGTGTCAGTCTATTCAAGGAATACCAAAAGCATCCGTGATATTCCATATTAAAAGCATCAAACCGATTAGATGTAGAGATCTTTGTTCCACTAACTAGCCACATCGTAGCATTCTTCTTAGTGACTTCCACTTTCTTAGGTTCAGAGGAGTCTTTTGGGTTGATATTGAAACCGCTACCCACAATAGGTTTAGTAAATCCTCCTTGACCGGAATAGTAGAACCACCTTGCTTTCCTTCTTTTATTATTGACCGTCTTGAAACCATCATTAACACGCTTAGTATGTTGAAAGGAGATTCAACAACTTTAGGACATTCAATAAGAGTATGACCAAAATCTTACATTTATCACAATGAGGTGGTTTCCATCAGATTCAACCCAGATCTTCTCAATAGTCAACCCGACCCATCAAATAACGGTATCTCAATAGTAAGGTTGTCCCTAAGCACCTCATCCGACTTCACATCAATCATGCATCTAGCAAAACTACTACGCCCCACGAGTCCTTGCACATTTGGCTAGTAAAAGCATCTAACCTTTGGGAGTGCCTATCATCGCTGCAAGGAGACTAAGGCCATCATCGAAAAATATAGCAAGAGGAACATCATGGAATTTAACCCACACCGGATGTTGGTCAAACTCTTTAAGTAAGTTGGTGTTTAATGTCCATGGTTTAAGAATAATAGGTACATTTCTAATCAACCAAGGACCGCTTTTCAAGAACATCATCAACACCTTTCTTCGAATTGAACTTGAAGAAGAAGAACCCCTTGCATTCATCATTACCTTTGTATACCAAACTTAGCCCACGCATGCGTACAAAGTAATCAACAACAGAAAAGCAAGCGCTGGCCAAGGCAAGGCGCACAAGGAAATACCCATACAAAGTATTATCAAACCTAGTGTTCACCTCTTCAACCACTTTCATCTCCACGTAAAGATCCACACCATTAGCTTTCTTTACTACAATCCAACCTACGAAAGTTTGACGTGTGTTTCTTAGGTTCAGTAGAAGTAACACCAGCATACGATGAAGAAGGTAGTTTCATCGTATCAACCTTATCATTAGTATTATTAGGGCTACTAGTAGAATTAACATTAGAAGCCATAGGACCACTCGTATCTTGAGAAGGTTTTGAATAACCAATAGCAGTAAGCATCTCCTCTAACTCCTTCTGTGATTGCGGCACCTTAAGATGATCAAATGGATTAGCCCCAGTATAAGTAGTAGCATCCATTGTCATAGCTGGTTTTAATGGTTTCCCATCGACACCCACAAGAACAAGTTTTCCTCAAAATTTGTTTTTCAATAGCACGAATTTTCAATAAAGTATCATGACCTCAGCGTGTCATGCCTAGGAGCCGCCATGACTAGGGCTTGAACCAAGTGAAACCGGCTCCACTTGTCCATCAGAACGAGAACCAGAAGCAATACCATTAAACTCATCCTTCCTACTATTAGGGTTCATTGTCGATTGAAGAATCGACTCACCAAGACTAACAGTAGGGTCATTCACATCATGACCAGCTGTATCCCTTGCCATAGCAGCTCCAATCACAGAAGAATCATGACAATCATTAGATGGCTGAGACGTAGCATTACAATCTTGCTCATTACTATCATCCATAATAAGCAAGCAAATAGAAACAGTACCGAAACCCTAAAAAACGAAATCAACAAACCAAATTCGAAACCCTAAATAGCACGACTAAAACATGAAGCTCCACGTCTAACTTCAACAAAACGAGGTCCTTAGATGAACTAAGGCATGAATCAAAGCACAAATAAACTAACCAAATTCCATGATTACGATTGGTTTATATACTAATATAATAAAATCAGTAGAATCACAATTGTATATAACCAAACCAATAGCAGCGATAGAGAATTTAATATTGATAAGCAAGCGAATATATGATAGTTGAGATATTGGACCCACGATACAATTGAATTGTAACAATTAATGTAATCAGACCATGTGAAAGATTAAAGAATTGTAAGTAAGGTTTAGTTTAGTGAATCGCATGTGGAAAAAAAATACTCTTGTAAACACTAATGTTGATATTTTTGTCTTCATATGAATAATTTGTGATGACCATTTTACCCATGGATTTTTGGAAATTGCATCCACCGCCCTGTGGTAATTACATAATGGTTCGTGGTTTAGCTTAAAATCGCATCCACATCCCTAAAATTTTTGGAAAATTTTTCAACTTCTTTTGTTGAATTTTTTTTCCGCCGATGATTTTTTTGTTACAAGTGAATTTTTATCGGAATTTTTTTCTAAAATAATACGGAAAAAAAATCAATTTTTTTTTCACATGTCACAAAAAAAAAATTAATATTTCAACAAAAAAAATCGACAAAATAATTACAAAGAAAAAATTTTGATAAAGAATTTCGAAAAAAAATTTGGAAACAAAATTTCGGAAAAAAATAAAGACTGTGGATGCAATTTTCTCCAAACGACAGAGACCATTTATGTACTTTAGCCTAGGGACGATGGATGCAATTTTCGAAAATCTACACGGATCATTTATGTAATTTAGAAGGGTACAGTGGTCATACTACTCACATAAAGACAAAAGTGTCAACCTTAGTGTTTACAAGAGTATTTTTTAATTGCCACTCAAGATGATTTTTTTGACAACTATGATGTTTTTTAAAGAATTAGCCTAATCATGAACTATAACCTATACGTGATTGAACCTATTTCTATTTTGTGTCGTGGTTCATGACCGACATAAGCGCTCTAATCGATCTATATTGCACCTAAACAAGCCCTAATGATCGACCTTGAATGCACATTTAATAAGCTTCTAAAATGAAGACCCTAGCGTGGATTAAGGTTAACGAGGGTGTTTTGATTATGATTTCATATGTTATTGTGTTTGTTGGTACTGTTAAATCCATAGGTATGTAGTCGTTTGTGTGTCAATATATGTGTCTAAAATCAGACAAAACATGTTTCGTGAATTATAAGGTCTTGTGCGTTTATCAATGTTGCGGGGAACGGTCAACTCGGCCGATTAATCGTTAATCGCCGAGTACCTTGTCGATTTTGAAAATTGACGAAAAATCGGCCTAGGATAAAAATCGACACTAAGGGCCAAAAATCGGCCGATCGGTCAAACCGCCGAATCGGTAAAAAATCTACCGAATCTGCAAATCGGTCATTTAAAAATAATAAAAATTAGGCATTATACTTAATTGGGATTGTATATTTCACTTATAACGCATAATGGGCATCATAATCGAATTCGAGCCTTTTATTGAGGTTTGGAAACATAGCACGCTTGGAATCGTTAATATTTTTAGTTTGGTCTCCGAATACCAAAAGATTTTATCAATGATAATCGCAACCGAGATGGCTTCAACCATCATCAAATTATGTTGGGTATCTTGTCCCGTAATCCTTAACATCTCATGATATTGTTCCATGACAGCTCGGTATCAACCATCTTGTAATTCATAAAATTACTAACAAGAAACTTTGCGTAGCATCTTCGCCATGTATTCGATTCTAGGGACTCCACGGTGCCTTAGCAGATTCAAACGCTTTGATGGATATCAAATAAGGAGTCGACATACCGTTCGTAATGTGACCACGGCATATGAATTCGCCGCTTTCCCACTTCATCCTCTTCCGGTCGCTCCAAAGCTTCATTCTCATCCCATTCCGGACCGGTGTACTCGTAACATACACAACTTTCGTGGTGGTAAGAAGAAAGTGCATCTTCTTTTGCCGTGACGAAAGTCCCGCCTTCAAACTTTGCCAACTTATCGAACTTGCTCGTCATGTCCTTCACAGATTCTCCGCTCGTCATGATCACGTAATACTTCAATCTTTGTTAGAAATTATGATCACAAGAATCGAGAGTCGTAAACACTATCGATTGAAGTATTTCGGTGGTTCACCGAAATCTCTAATCGGATAAAACTCATATTTGAACTTTAGAATATGTTTTGTTCGTTATGGATGTAACCGTAAATCGAAATATATGACCAAAAACTTATGGTCGGTTACAACCGCAATAGCAGCTTAAATTAACCGCCAAATCGCTTAATTTTAGGGTTAAAATTATCGAAATTTTATTTTCTAGTGCGTTTTAACATAGCACTTTATACCAAATAAAATTTTCCCAGCCTGTGGCGCCGCCTGATCTCAGGCAGGCCGCCTTGGACTCGCTACTAGGGCGCCCCGACCGCTATTCGGGCTTCACCCGAATAGCAATCATAATAACGCCATATAAGTGTGCACTCCGCACAACCCCGACTTGTTGAACATTAATCATGATTACACATTGGTCACCTAAATTAATCCATTACACTTAAATAATATCGATGATGCAAAATCACCAACATAATACACACAAAAACTTTCACACACAAACCCTAATAACTGTAAACATAAACGGCAGCTCATAATTTTCTCCCAAGAAATCCAAAAGGTACGAGGAAGCAGAAAAGAAGGGTGATCGGAGTTAGTACCAGGTTGTGTTTGTGGTGGTTTTAGATCGTGGGTTTTGGTTTCAGTCGATGGTTTTGGAAAAGGTTCGAAGGGCATTAGGTTTTATGGTGGTTCTTTGATCCTTGTTTGAATCCGTTTTGCAGTCGACGAGGTACTCACATAATAACTATGAAATATATGTATACGTATGATAAGTAAAAACAAATCTTTGGTTCGTTTATATGAGCATACGTATGAAACTAGTCACATGAAATCATACAGGGATAATTCTTTAAAAAAGCATTATAATTGTGATGACCATTTTACACACGGATTTTTGAAAATTGCATCCACCGTCCTTAGGGTAAATTACATAAATGATCCCTATGGTTTAGCGAAAATCGCATCCACAGTCCCTAATTTTTTTTTTGGAAATTTTTTTCAACTTCTTTTGTTGAATTTTTTTCCAGTCAGATGTGACTTTTTTTTGGTCACAAGTGAATTTTTTTATCGGAATTTTTTTTAAGAAAATAATACGAAAAAAAATTCAATTCATTTTTCACATGTCACAAAAAAAATATATATTTCAACAAAAAAATCGACAAAATAATTACGAAGAAAAAAATTTTGATAAAGAATTTCGAAAAAAAATTTGGAAAAAAAATTTCGGAAAAAAATAAGGATGGTGGATGTAATTTTCTCCAAACGACAGCGACCATTTATGTACTTTATCCTAGGGATGATGGATGCAATTTTCGAAAATCTACACGGATCATTTATGTAATTTAGAAGGGTAAAGTGGTCATACTACTCACATAAAGACAAAAGTGTCAACCTTAGTGTTTACATAAGTATTTTTTTTAGTCCGCTACTCTGAAGATGATTTTTTTGACAACTATGATGTTTTTTTAAAGAATTAGCCCAATCATGAACTATAACCTATACGTGATTGAACTCTATTTCTATTTTGTGTCGTGGTTTGCGGACTGATTAAGCAGCTCTTAATCGATCTATATTGCACCTAAACAAGCCCTAATGATCAGCCTTGAATGCACATTTAATAAGCTTCTAAAAATGAAAACCCTAGGCGTTGGATTAAGGTTAACGAGGGGTGTTTTGATTATGATTTCATGTGTTATTGTGTTTGTTGGTACTCGTTAAATCCATAGGTATGTAGGCTGTTTTGTGTGTCAATATGTGTCAAAAATCAGTATTAAAACATGTTTCGTGAATTATAAGGTCTTGTGTGCGTTTATATTATTGAAACTTGTTAGATGATGGCCTAACACGGACTTTTGAATTGGACAGTTTTGTAATCCGAATTTGTGTGCACTACAACTTGAGTTTCATAAGTGTTTAGATCTGGATTTTTACATGTAAACCTATTTTAATGTCTTATTTAAGTTTTTCAATTGTTTAGAGTGATTTGGAGCTATATTGGTCACATATTTGAATTTTATAGGATCATGTGTCAAATCTGAATTCTGAGAACATAAAATCAGTCGATGTTTTTGATTTTTTATTTTTAAACCACAAGGATTTAAGAACTCTCCTTTTACAGAGGTGATATTTAAGTTATGTGTGACTTTCTAAAACTTTCGTAGTTTTTCTGAGGGTTTAAACATGTTAAATAAATATAAACTTTTGGGGTGTACCTGCAGTTAACTTTCGACATGTATGGATAAATGATTTTTGGAATGGTGTTTGAACTCAATAATAAAATCTATAAAAATTCATGTAAGCTCATAATGAATATATAGCTACGAGGGTAAATTATGGTGGCTTCTAAATAAGAGTCTAAGTATGTTTTAAAAATTCATAAAGTGAAGGCTAAAACTAACTAAAGTCAGAAAGTGTTAAGAAACTAAGTTTTTTTATGAGTTCATGAAACCTTAAAATGTACATAAGTGATAAGTATGATATAATTAATCATATGTTAACATAAATTCGATAAAGAAACCCTAAGTGTATTAGTTATGATTTATATGGAAAGTTACTAATTATGAAAAGTTACTAGTTATAAAAGTTTCTAAAATTATAAAGAAACCCTAAATATGTCATTTGGATAACTATAAGCATTAAACTTATAAAATGAACTTATAAGTAATACGTGATCATTAATTCGTGTAGATTCGCAGAGGAGGGAGTAGCTTCGGTTTTCTTTTTGCTTCCCTAGTTATTTGCATTTGCTATTTGATCCATTTGACATGATTCCATTTGACATGATCCGTTTGATATGATCCATTTGACATGATTCCGTTTGATATGATACTTTGATATGATTCACTATGATATGATTCATTTGCTATCCTTTTTGTTATGATATTAAGTATGCTATGCTATCTCATTTGATATGAGATTCTGTTACAATTTGATATGCTTTGATTATGCTATGATTTCTTCGTTTGATTTATGGATAGCTTTGTTTTGATTTGTTCGTTCTATTGCCCGAGCTAACTAGTTATGAAGGTACCATGACTATGTCATTGAGGCACCAATGGCATGACACTTTCTGTGGAGGTGTGATTGATCCACGGCGTTCCCTTTTGTTATGATTATAGGTACACTGTCCATTTTATATATGTATGTACAGTCTCGTACTGGCATATGTATTTTGTTTTGCATGTAGCGTATGGATGTATCCTAGGTATATGTTTGGTGTGATGGTGGTTTGGCTTATTGATTGATTTATGTGGCTTGCACCCCAATTCACTTTTGGTGCTTGAGAGGTCTCCCCTCCTTGTACACTTATGTTATGATAGGGTTATGTATGAGCTTGTTGGGCAATTTCTTATTATGATTATGCTTATGATTCCCTATTTGATTTTCTTGACTTCATTATGATCTCCTTTAGTTCACTATGCTTTGCTCCTCTTGATTATATGATACTTGGTTCACAGATCCCTTTATTTCCTTTTTGCATATTCCTTATCATTCAGTTATTTGTTTCGTTATATCTGTTCACTGGGCTTTTTAAGCTCAGCCACGTTTCTTTTCTATGGGGCAGGTAATAAGCAGGATGTTGGGCATTGATGGGCTGAGAGTAGGACTGTAGGAGCTTTTGAGTGGACCGCCTTACTTAGTTTCCTATCATTCTGGACTTAGTTTGGAGAGCATTTGTTTTTGATATTTTTTTTTTTCTTTTGACATGTTGGATTATATATTTTCCTTTTGAAGTCATTTGGTTTATATGAGTTGGTACTTTCTTTAATAAGACTTTTGCTTGCGTATTATGCTTTGTATGACACCACAATGTAACATTTTGACCCTTGTCAAGTTATGGTGTTACATAAATAAAGATTATCTCAATCCATAATCGTCAATATAACTTCACTATAAAAGAGTTGAATGCAATAGGAACACAAATTTTGAATAGTGCAAGATTAAATATTTTGGTGGCTTAATAGTCATTATCATAGACAAGTACAAAATTAATTTTCTATCTCTTAGTCAGTAGACTTTATATCTATAAACCCTATATCTCTCTAAAGAAAATTCAAAAGCGAAACAATATCATTACATCCTAACTAACAAATGGTATGACAGCAGCATTTTTCATTGCAATGACAACATGAGGATGACATCATTTAGTTTAATTACTAGGTTGCAAAAACCCTCTTTGTCGTTTGTTCAAATTGCAAACGCAATCTTTAAATTTTTAAAAAATTAAACGCAATTTACGTGTGAAACTTTTTTTCACATATCGTCCGTTATCAAATTGAAATGACTAAAATACCTTTATTTAAAGTGAATATCAGAGAGGAAGAAAACACAAGGACGGTTTTGTAATTCACTCTCAATTTTATCGCATACATTATTCCCAAGAGGCAATACAAAATGGATTAGAAGTATACAAGATAGAGATTATAATATAATCAATTAGGAGTCCTTATCATGGAATTTTAATAACACCAATGTACTTAGTCCTAAATTATGTTAAGTTACACTATAACAAAGACCAAAAGCCAGTCAAGATTATAATATCTTATTATGCATGCTTACCTATGTGTTTAGTTATTGTTAGTGGAAAAAGTGATGCAAAAGATGCTAATGATATTGATAGTGACTGGACTCAAGTTGACATGGTCTCATTCTGCATCTACATGAGTCATGACCACAAAAATTATGTTTTTGGCATCAGTATTGCAACTGTTTCACCCAAAAAATCTCATTTACGGTAGATTGGATCATATGGACTATAGCCGAAAGGGGGGCCAAGTGTGTACTATTCCGATTGGTAGAAGATTATGGGTGATTTAACATCCGAACATAAGTAAGCAAATATAAATTTGTTTTGAGTTGTTACTCGACCCACAAACATGTCGACATATACCATGCTTACGAGAACTATAACATGTTTTGTCGAAAAGCTATATTTGAGCGTTGACCATGCTCAAAGGTCAAGCTGGCTTAGAATCACTCGTATATGCAACAAAACCAACAAACGACACTCGGTTGTTGTGCAAAGGACACTGCAAAGTGGAGTCACCTTTCTAGATTGGTACCAGTTAAATAACAAACTTGTGCGCTAGTGTACATGTTCATATTCAACTCAATGCATGTAAACTGTTGAGAGTGACATAAAGGCCACATTATCTCAAAACTCAAATAAACAAAAGTAAATGACAATATAGAAGACAAATCAGATTTACACCATGGCAATGTTTCAACTTTTTTATTTAACCCAAAGATGCCTCCGTCAAGCAACAGATAAATTAATGCCAGCGGCCGTAAATCATATTGATCTCTCTATCAATAAATCAACGTGGGAAAAAGAAACGATCATGTCTCCCAACATTATATTTAGCTTCTATTTCAAAAGGTATGTATCTTAAAAGGCCTTCTGTTGGCTATAACGTTGAATACCATAAACATCAACTATACCAGGAGGGAAAACCGGATCAACAGCCCCTCTAACAGCAACTTTTGCCACAGCTTTAACATCCACAGGAGGTGTTAAGAGTGGACCAACGACAGGGACCTGATTCAACGACTTTGTGTATTGCATAACCTGTGTTGTTCAAAATAGCAATTAGTTTCGGTAATTGAGGTGGCAAGTTTGACTCGTTTGGGTTGTGTAACTTGTGTTTATCTTAGACGGGTCAAATAGAAGACGTAGCTAAGCTCATTAGCGAACAGATCGAACGGTTCAGAATTCACCGAAGGTGTATTTATAATATACAACCTCCCAAATCATTTTGAGAAAATCAAATTTAACACATCAAAAATTTGTGGACAAAAATTAAATAATGAACTTTTTTGACCCGTATTGACCAAATTTGCTTACACAAGTTGACCTGTCACCCAACCGAACCCATCTAAGCCAAAAGAGATAAACACTTATAACTTATACTGGAAAGAAGATTTGAACATGAGTTCAACCAAAGCATACATACCATTTCTAGTGGAGAACCAATTACACCGAGAGGTAACTTCATGCTGCCCACTCGACGAGTTCCATAAATGAAACCAGGCCTCAAAATCACATCTATAAAATAATTCAAAGGATTCAACTCCAAAACCATACGAACACATTATATTGGTTAGAAGGTGACAGAATACTCACGGCCATATGGAAACTTCGTCAGCAACTCTTGTTCAGTAGCACGCTGCATATAGAAATTCATAGGTGATTAAACAAAAACTCAATAAGTTACTGTCTTACTGATGCAAGTATAATAGTTGTAAATGGTTAATAGGTACCTTTCCATCATAATATCCTTGTATCAAGTAATTAATCACACCAAAATCTGAAGCAGATATGTAGACAAATCTTCTAATCCCTGCAACACAAACAATCAAGAACATGTCATACTCTAGATACGTGGCGACATTAGACAAATTACAAAATGAAAAATACAATTTGATTCGGCTCAACCTTTTTCAGCCGCAGCATTAACTGCATTGATGTTTGCAGTTCCGTTGATCTTGAACATGTGAGAATTTGAACCAAAACCACCGACACAAGAAATCTGAATGTTTTCGGCATAAGATTAGAAAAGTGATAGCTATCAACTATCTGATACAAAGGACGTATTTATATATTTTCTTGTTTACTGAGCTATAAAAAAGATAATTCACTATGGAAAATTTGAAACATACAACAGAAGTGACTCCATCTAGTGCTTCCTTCCATGAGTCACCAGAAAGCAAGTCGCCTATCATCCCACGAAACAAAAAGATTAGTAATTTCGCTCCGTTGAAGATTTTATTTCAAATGAGTTCGACAGTTGGGTATAGTACCTTGATGCCAACTCACGTTATTAGCCCATGATTCTTGGATAGATGACTTGCCGGATCTGCAACAAAAAAATTAGCAAATACGTGTAAAACTCAGCAGCATACTAAACTATTGACGATATTTTATATTTGTCAAACTATCTATCGTATGATCTCTTATCACTAAGAATTAGACCTTTTTTTTCAATTTAACTCTTGATGTAAGAGTGGTTAATCCACACGAGCTATAACAGTGCATGTGACACAAGCATAAGGTATTATTTAATAGAAATGGGGTCAATGAACACGTATCGGACCAATACTCTTAACAACGTGAAATTGATTTATAGATGATGTAAATCTAAACAATTAATCGTACCTGCTGAGGCTTGCAACCGAAAAGCCACGATCCAATGCTTCTTTGCATATGTGTGAGCCAACAAACCCATTTCCACCCAGCACAAGTAACTGATTGCAAATAAAATTTACAATTATTTGAATGTGAGGGTATTAGGAATTGCTTATATCAAAGTGCCTATCCACTTAAAATGAGCATAAAACAACCTACTTATTTTTGAATGCTAATTTCTAAGTGAACTAAGCAAATAAGCAACTTATCCAAACACTCAAAACTGCTTATCTGCTAAAAAATTACTTAAATAAGCAATCCTATAATGATATGAAACAATTATTATGGTGAAAACGCAAGAATCAGATAATCAACAAAACAACCGAGTAAAAAAAAGGATCTTAAAATACCTTTTCTGTAAGAGGAGGTGGAGTGTTTACTGTTTCAGCTTCCTCGACTTTAGGTGATTCATCAATCTTATTAGATTCTGTTGACAAATATCTTCCTCCTCTTCCAACAGAACCCAATGTATTGCTTCTACAAATTAAGAATGAAAAATCAAACACGAATAACCTGATTGAATGCCCAACTGAGCTTTCGAAATTGTTTACTAAAATCGCATATCCACTTATTGAGTTCTTAGACAGTAATACAGCAGTTTAAGGTGTTTGGGATTGATGATCTAACTAGTCAGACAATTCCTAAGTGCTTGTTGTTTCGGATAAGAAATAAATATAGCAACAAAAAGATAAGCGGTTATTAAGGGGTGTTTGGGATTAATCGTCTAAATTGCTAGTCTCACAAATGTAACCGGTTTTTTGCATAAGCAGTTTTATGATGTTATTCCAAAGTGCTTTTTGTTAAATAAAATGATATAAATAAGGCAACAAACAGAGAAGTGGTTTCAATGCGTGTTTGGCATTGCTTATTAAAACTGCTTATTTCATTAAATAAGCAACCATCTCAAGGTGGCCTAAAGGTCTCAGAGATCTGGGTTCGATCCTCGTTGGGTGAACATCTTGGGATGGCTGCTAGCCTGCTATAAAGTCCGAAAACGGCCACTGTATTACCGGTCAGGCCACCTACATTAGACCCAAAAAAGCTACTTTCCCCGGGTAGTCTAAACAATACCCCTCTCCGCTTACCTCATTTTATATTAAATAAGCCTTTCATCACTACTTATTTTACGCACAAATAATCAGACAAATAGTTTGGGATAACCAATACTAAAAACTCTAAACACCATTTATCCATTGTATCAAAACACAATAAGCAATTACAATAAGCAGTTTCAATAAGCACTCCCATTCATCACAACCAAACCCCATTTCCCCTAAATTCAAAACCCATCTCATTAACCCTATAAATCACTCAAAAATCCATAAAAATCAAATCTTTTTTCACCAAATCACAAAACAAAAACCAACCCATTTCATATTATCGAATTTCACATCTGGGTTCAAAAGGGTTTTCAATTTTATGCAGAATTGAAAGACTTACAATAATCTTGATGCTGATAATCTTGAATATATAATACGAGACATGATTGTGAAAATGATGGTTTATTGGTTTGATTTTGTTTGATTGTTGAATCAGAGAGTGGAAAGTGATTAATTGTTCGAAGGTTGGAGATGAAGGAAATTAGTGTGACACGTGGCGAGTGGGAGATGATGACACGTGTGATGTGTATGTGGGGGATTTTGGTCCTATGGAAAGATAAGTGTAAATTTGGTCCCTTGATTTGTACTCGGTTTAAAAATGTGTATATCAAGTTTTTAGAATAACAATTGGGGTAGGGGTGTCAAGAAAGCCGACCCGACCTGAACCTGATTAAGCATATTCGTGTCAAGTTATTCGTGTCAATAATTTTATGAGAAAAGTACAAAAAGGAGACAAAATCTTTTTAAATGTTCCCATCGTGGTCAATTTTGAAGCTCATTCTTAAAATGGTCATGCTCAACTTCGCAACTCCGCAACTCCACCAAAATTTTGACACGTGTCATTTGCATCAACTGCTCAACTCCGCAACTCCACATAATAATAGACACATGTCTCTTTTCTTTATTATAAAAGTATTAGTGTCTTATCATTAAATGGGTTAAAAGACAAGATTACCCTTACCACTTATATATACTCTCTCTCTCTCTCTCACCTATTAATTCTAACCCCATCTCATTTCATCTCATATTTTTTCCCATCTCTAGATCTAAAAATATTCTTCCTTTTTAATTCTTAAAGCCACTTTCAGATATTACCACCTCTCACTTATTAAGAGCAAACTTTGAAATAGTCATAAGCACGGGCCTCTAACTACCACCACTACGTCTCATCGTCACCACCGTCATCCATCTCCGGCAAGGGACTTGATCCATCACACCATCATGTCATTGCATTGTTTTCGATAGCATTAAGGACTTGATTTCGTCATTTGCTATTGTTATCGCTTCAAAATATGAGAGATATAACTACTTTTCATTACTCTCACGCCTATATGATCATTCAATCTGATGATGTAATCTTCTTTTATATTAAGCCTAATCAAGCATCAAATTCTACACTAAGTTCATTACTATGGACTAGATCCATTTGATAAAAAAATATGTTTATAAAAAGATAAAGGTTTCATTTATGTTCTAACGTGGAATAAATTTATCAACTTACATCACTCTTAATTAAGAAAGATAAGCCTTTGCTATGTCACAGGTTGTCTTTTTGCTATTTATGTTTTGCTCAGCATTGGGTGCTTCTTGTGACAGGTGGTGGGGTAGAGAGAGTGGTGGTTGGTGTGGTGAAGTGGTGTTGGTGATGGGTGATGATGATGGTGGGTGTTGGTGCTGGTATATGTATATCTTTTCTTTCTTTTTTTTTTGCATAAGAAACAAGTTTTAGTGTACAACGTACAAACATATTATAAGTGAAGTAAAAGTACAAGTGATAAAAAATAAGTTATAAGAGTTGAATGCATATACGAATGAGGTTATATTTGTAATTTGCAATAAAGCAAAAGAATATATATATAAAAAATAAAAATAAAAATAAAATAAAAAAATAAAAAAAAACTTCACTTACCACTAGTAGTTTTATATTAAAATAATATACACGTGTCAAAATTTTGGTGGAGTTGCGAAGTTGAACATGACCATTTTAAGAATGAGCTTTAAAATTGACCATGATGGAGACATCCAAAAATATTTTGTCCCCTTTTTGTACTTTTCTCTAATTTTATTCGGGTGAATTTGGGTCAACCCAACTAACTTGAGTTCTAAATAGAGTCGGATTCGAATATGTTTTTTTAGCCTCAACCCGAATTGACTCGAACCCGACCAACCCGACTCGAATAACACTTTTACAATGTAAAAAATTTAAGGTAAGCAATTTTAATCGGTTTGACCCGAAACCGAATTGACCCGACCCGGAATAACACGAGTTCTAAATAAGGTCGGGTTCGTGTATGTTTTTTTAGTTTCTACCTGAATTGACATGAACTTGAGCGGGTCAACCCGAATAACACCCCTAGTTGGGGGTGGTCGGTTGTGTTAAAAGGAGAAAAAAGAAAGAAAAGAAAACTCGAACGTCAACTAACTATTTCATGATATGTACATTTATCTCAAATGTTTTAAGTATAATTTAACCCTTAATTATTTGATTGAAGATCTTTTTACAAAATATTTTTGTCAGCGACTATGAGTATGAGTCATGAACTAGGATCAAATGAGATAAAAAATTAAAATGAGAAAATTGAAAAGAAACTACAATCACAATTCATGTATACCTACAAAAATAGATGCATACCCTCTTAAAATTCTTCCTCTTATTTAAAATGTGTGGTCAGAAATCATTCTTATTCTTTTTTTTCATCTCACCGGAGTCTATATAAAAAGGTCAAAAGTGTAATGAAACTATCCCTCATAAGGATGGTTTCGTGAAACTTTTTGCATAGATTGTCCATGTTATAGATACTTTGTTAGACATTTTTGAAAGGGTTAATTTCATATATTCTCAATTTAAACACCTTAATGTTATATATGCCCAACCAAAACCCATAATGCCATATATACTCATTTAAACACAAAATTTATCATATCTGCCCATTTCATTATTTAATCAATTAAAAACTGAATTTACGTTATTAAATACCCATTATACCCTTCATACAAACACATCATGCGATAACAAACATGTACAAATTTAACCAACCACTATATGATTTTACCAACATTCATGTAGGTCCAAATCTTTAATTATGCTTAGTTCATACACTTTTAAATTGAAATAAACATGTACATAAACACTTTTTTCAAATCTGATCTGATGAGTATTAGTCTTTGAAATAGGAATGTGAGATAGCAATGGCATATAGCTGGTAATTGCTTTTGGCTCATAATCTTGCAAACTGCTATTTAAAAGGCACTAACGCCATCAATATTTAGCATTTAAATACTATAACTAATAGCTTTCAAAACCTAGAAAAACTAACCATTTATTAACATACATATATAAAGTCCATCTATCTTTAAGAAGAACAAATATGGTGGTACACGAATTGAAAGATTATAAGACAATAATTAATAATTTTCAAAACTCAGAAAAACTAATTTTGGGATGAACTGATGAACAACCAAACTAGAACTATAAATGAGTCAATGATATAAATGATTTTTCTCATCTAAATTTAAATTAGCTAGACTTAAAAAAGGTGGGAATCATTGCCACCCGAGGGGTAATATAGTCTACACATTTCAATTTATAATTATTAAGGTTTTTAGATTTTGTTAAAATGAATTATTTTGAAAAATGGGTAAATATGACAATTTTGTTTTTGAATCAGGTAAATATGACATTATGGATTTTGGTTGGGCAAATATGACATATAGAAGTTTAAATTGTGGATATATGGAATTATCTCTTTTTCAAATATATAATTTATATTAAAATTCAGATTAGGTGTGTGTAGTAGATGTATATAATAACCATCAAATTAGCATTATATTAACTTTTCACTCCATCATCAACAAGTTGTAACATGACAACCAACATTATTACCCAAACATACCCCACTTATACACAATTATACTCCATAAAATCCAACATCACACACACAACCAACATTACAAGCCGATCGATCAAACGATCGACTTTTGCTTTGCTCTGGCCGGCAACGAAACTAAAGCTTCACACTGGTACACTTGTACATCGGCTAAGTTCCAACTCTATGTTGATAAGGAAAAAGAAAATCCCCTAAGAAGAGGACTTTCAACTATTCCAAAAGAAAGGGGCAATTCAAATGCTTTATAGATAACCCCATATGTCTTTTCCCATCCAACTCACTGGGAGATTGAGCAGTTTGCGCTTCGCGCCCCAACCCCCTAAACTAATGGATGCTTAGATACCTTCAACCGAATCTGTAATGGATGAGAAAAGTACGCCGCTCACGCGAAAAAGTTATTCTCTAATTCAAAAAAGTAAAGCCACCATTCTTGAGTGATGAGCTCTAGCAAACAAATCTTATGTCTTTTTCCGAGAGAAATTTTTCTTTCTACTAGAACAAGTCCGTTGCAAGGCAAGAGAAAATAATGACTCAACCAATCCGAGGCAAACCATTACTTGACCAAGAACGTGAGAGGATTTCACACACCTTCCCCGGACCGGGTGGATACACTTTTTGACTCTTCCCAGGATTGAACTACGGGATCGATCTCTTATTTACCAAGATATGAAAGCCACGAGCCGATTTCTTCGATGTGTTGTCATGATCACATTCTCAGTTTCATATGAGATTCCCAGTTTAGCTCTTTCTTTCTTCAATCGTTCCGATCAAGACAAGTGGGTTGGTTCGTTTCGTCCTCCTATCTACGAAATTCTCTGTCTGCGTTCGTGATCATGTTGGGCGAAAGGTAGTGTAAAGGAGCGGCTGTGAAAAAAGGGCTCTTCCCCATCTATACTACTTATAATGCACGAAGGCACCTCACTCTTAATTTTAAGACGTATGATGCAGGCTTTACTGACCAGGTCTTAATATTTATAGTGTCTCGCTATACCTATGGTCTACCCTAATGCACTAACGGGCAGTGTACCCGGTCGTGTGTAGTGTAGTAAATGGTAAAGTCGAGGTCGTCCCAAGAGCTATGTGTGTCGGATAATTACTAAGTCTAATTGTCACAGAATATAAATGGTTTGATAGGGTTTTGATTAATTAAACTACTAATGCAGAAAATAAAATAAAAGCAAATAAATGTGTGAAGGGAAATCAATAGAGGAATAGTGGTGCTAACCTAGTTAATCCTCCTAGCTAGTTATGTCTACGTCTACTTACTTCTAATTACTTCAGGTGGGGTCAAATTTGAGAGGACAACATTTGGTCAATTCGCCCAAACCTATAAGCAAAGATGCCACCAAAGGAGAAATCAAAGACCGTCATAAGTCATGTTGTTCCCGATCCCCAAGCCGAGTCATTAAGTACCGCTACATGCTAGATTCTAAATAGTGAGTGCCCGGCCGTTAGGAACTTAGAGACTACACCTCCCCCAATTCTTAAGTTCATCCAAACGATAGGTGATCGGTTGGTCAATCGCACAAGTAGAAAGGGTCGTCGGTTGGTCATATCTTACCCTTCCGCCTTAGTCCGCTCACCTAGGGTCGGTTGGTCATATCTCCTAGGCAATTGGCCTCTATCGCCATTCAAAACTACCGAACCGGGGTGACTACCAAAGAACTATGCAAGCATACACTTAGAAATAATTGTACGGAAGTAAAGGTAAACGCAAACAAAACAATTAAGGAATCATAACTAGGCTAGCACCAAAGGGTGCTTAGCTCATATTAATCATGCAAATCAATTCAATATTCAAAAGTACGAAATACATGAATTGAAAGTAAAAGAAATAATAAACGCTAAAGCTTATCGTAATGGTGTGACTTCTCCTTGGAAACGACTCGTATGCTTCCCTAGACCTCCTTTGAGCTTTTTCCCACGTTCTCAGTGTTGTGTGTGGAATGGGATGATTTGAAATCTTTGGAATTGGGGTATTTATAGGCGTGTCCGGGTTACGGCGTAACCAATAGAGGAGTTACGCAGTAACCTTCTATTTCATCGTAAATGCACTAGATCGCTAGTTACGGCGTAACCTTATAAGTGGTTACGATGTAGTCTTCAATAAACTCGGTTACGTCGTAAGTGATGCGAAGAGTTACGGCGTAAGTATCGGCGTGGAACCTCTTTGACCTAATGGAGTTACGTCAGAACCTTTGGGAAGAGTTACGCCGTAACCTCTTGATAAGTTGGACTTCGGGTCACGTAATAGTTACGGCGTAATGTGAGAGATGAGTTACGCCGTAACTTCTTCAAAATAAGCATACTGTGATAAATCTTTAGTAATGTTTCCATTTCCGCGTCTCTTTAGCTCCAATGCTCGTAATTTACCTGAAAGTGGAAAACAATGGAAAACAAACGTAAATCCATTTAAATGATACAAATAACGAGCATTAACGGGGGAAATTGGCACTAAATATTCAGGACTATTTGATGTTATCAACGTACAAGAAATTAAGCATCGTTTACAACACTTTAATGCACCCAATTTTCAGAATTGCAACAAAGTAAGCATATTGTACAACAAAATAAAGTGTGATGTCATTTTAAGACCAAAATTCTATCAAACAAATTAATGCTATTAAAACACCCCTTCACCAAAAATTACAACCATTTAAGCACAATGTACAATAGTTGCAACCAATTTTCAGATTTACAACAAAATAAGCATAGTGTACAACAAAATAAGCATGATGTAATTTTCAGACTTATTTTCAGACTTACAACATTAATGCTATTAAAGTGGTCAATGTTATTAATGACTATAATGATTACTACTTTCAAGAAAAGAAACATAGTGTACAACACTTTAATGCACATAATTTTCAGACGTACAAGACAAGAAACATAGTGTACAACAAAACACCACATTAATGCTATTTAATGTAGTCAATTATTTAACTGATCAATAAATACAATTAATACAGTTATTAAAACACCCTTACATAAGAAATACAAATTATCAAGCATATTGTACAACCAAATTAAACACAATTCCTGCATTAAATTTCACTACTACAACTAATAAAGCACTTTATACATATATTCAAGCCCGAACGGGCAACAGAATAAATGGGCTTGAGCCCGAACAGGCGCGGACCAACGGGCTCGAGCCCGAGCGGAGACACGGCCAATCGGTTCGAGCCCGAACGGGCACGGGCTATCTGAAATTCTTGATATCCGTAAATTTATTGTTAAAAGAACATAATAAACTAAAATACATTATTAATCGAAATTTTTATTTTGAGTACCCATTACCGCAACGCCTGGTACTTTTCTAGTTTCCATTGAAGTAGGGAGGGCTTCCTTCCCCGCCATTCCGATTTATTATTGATAGAGATTTAACCGATGTTGAAGGTAGCTTGCTTACCAAGCCACCCACTTGAGAAGTTGGTCGTTAGCATCGTTTGTATCCCTAGTTGTTACACGTAGTCTAACATGAAGATACTATGATCTCGTCATTGCTTCTAGCTCGAAGGATCAAAGTTGCTCGTCAGAAACATAATAACCGAATAGCGGTTAAATAACCATAAAACGGTTATGGGTAGTTATTTAGGGATGGTTACAAGCGGTTACATACTAACCGACACAATGTTTAACTCGTACCCTTTCGTTTAGTTTATACAGACGTGAAATGTAACATTACAAAGATTAGACGATTTAGTTATTCAAAGTTTATTGTTGTTTGCATTTTCATATCGACTCATTCACACGTTAGGGACCAACATTTGGCATCAAGAGCCTTTGTTTACATTTCGTTACACCATAAAAACATCATCAAATTTTTGTTAGCGAAACGTACCAAACCAGAAATCTCAACGAAGAAGAAGGGAACCAAAACCATAAGCGCTTGTCTTTGGTTCAGAAAGAAGAAAACATAAACTTTTGTTCCAGGAGATAGAAGAACGCGACGTTTCAAAACAAGAGACGTTGTTTGGATAACTAGGACATAAGATAAATAGTATACGATTTATCTTTGTGTCGAAACTGCAAACGAGAGGACATCAAATCTTATTGGTGTCGGATACATGTTGTAAGTCTTTGTACGCAGCAGAAGAGAAAGAAAATATTACCTTGTTGGTGTCTTGCACACGACAACATGAAGAAAAAGAAGAGTTTACCTTGTCACAATACATAACGTGACAAGAAGAGAAGAAAAGACGTCGAAAGGATACCTTGTATACACGACGTATACAAGAAGAAAAGGAAGTTGCTTGGAAAAAATATTACCGGTCAAGAGAAAACAATCTAGGATTGTTTTGGAAGAAAGGCGTTAGCAATACCGAATTAACAACGAAAGATACAATCTGATCAATTATATTTTTGAAATACCGAAAGGTATTTTACTATTGTGGCACATTCGGTGTGGAACAAAGAAATAAAGGAGAAGTATTGTGGAACGTGGACAAGCAACGAAGGATACTACCATTCATAGTGGTAAAGAAGAAAAACAAGTAAATCGACTTGTTTAATACCGAAAGGTATTTTGGGAATACTTGTGTTTGAAAAGAACGCCGAGACCAAGAGTTCTAAGGCAAGATATTATAAATCGACACAAAAGAAAAAATGGAGAGACAACGTGGTAAAGGAAAAGTATATTGAAGGCAATTCGACAAACATCAAATAAGGTATAAGCGAATTGGTTAGTGAAAGTGGGAAAGAAAGAAAGTGGTTGGTATCAAACTCAAGTACCGACACAAGAGGGAATACGAATGTGTTTAAAACATAACAACGAGGTCACAAAATTCAAACTTTAGATTTCTCTTTTATACTTTAGATAGTATAGATCGTTATTTTAAATTATTAGGAAATCCCGAGAACTATATATATTGATCCCGTACTATTAGATTCCCGGATAACTATTTCTGTTCCTATAGTATTAAGAATACCATACTTAGTTAGAATTCCCATACGAATTAGAATGTGAAGATCATAAGCACTATCAAAATGCCCGGTGACGATGCGAATAGCAGTAACACTACACCAAAACCCGTAACCCTAATGGCACAGTATCAATGCCCTAAACTCAAAACCACAAACTACACAGTTTGGACTATACAAATTAAGGTGATACTAGAAGCACAAGGTTTAGGGGAAGTAATAGAACCTAAAGAAAACACGCAAGTAGATGATAAGAAGGATAAGGCAACAACGGCCTTCTTATATCAAGCATTGACCGAAGATATGATCTTACAAGTAGCAAATTGTAAAAAAGCAATGGAATTATGGGATTCATTAAGGAAGAGACACGTTGGAGAAGAGAAAGTGCAACAAGCACGGTTACAATCATTGATGATTGGATTTCAAACCCTTCAAATGAAGGAAGATGAAACAGTGGATGCATTTACAGCCAAATTGAACGGCTACGCCACGAAGGCTAAAGAATTAGGAAAAGCATTGGATGAATCACTTTTAGTACGAAAACTATTAGATTCCACACCAGATAGGTTCATTCAAATTGTAGCATCCATAGAACAGACGAATGATCTCGATGACATCACGTTAGATGAGATCGCTAGAAAACTTAAGGCATTCGAGGAGAGAATAAAACTCCGAAAGGGAGGACAAGTAGAAAGCCAAGATAACCTATTATTCGCACAAGGCGAACACTCTAGAAATAAGAAACGATTTACCAAATATAGAGGAAGATCAAACTATTCATGAGGAAATTGGCAAAATAAGGGAAATATAGACAACTCGAATGGAGGAAACTCAACTCACAATAAGAATAAAGGTGAGTGGGATAAAAAGAACTTGGAATGCTTCAATTGCGGGAAACCCGGACATTTCAAGAGAAATTGTAGAAGTCCACCAACAACTCAGGAACAATCAAACCTTATCTTAGAAGACGATGAACCATCATTATTAATGGCAACACACTAAATCAAGAAATCTTGTTAAATGAAGAACAAGTACACCCCAAAATATGCTACAACAGATGCTAGCATATGGTATTTAGATAATGGTGCAAGTAACCATATGATCGCACCAAAGGCCATTTTAAGGATATTGACAAAACATCACCGGACGCGTTCGTTTTGGAGATGGATCGTATGTGGAGATAAAAGGTAGAGGTTCAATATTATTAGGATGTAGAAACCTACAATGAAGATGATTTGGATGTTTACTACATTCCAAACCTCAAAAGCAACATACTTAGTCTAGGACAACTTACGAAATAGGTTGCAAGATCATCATGGATGGAAACTATCGACTTTGTATGATAAGAACAAGAAGTTATTGATGAAAGTAGAACGATCTAAGAATCGACTTTACAGTATTAGATTACATATAGTAGCACCTATATGTCTCTTAGCAAACGTAGATGACCAAGTATGGTTATGGCATGCTAGATTAGGTCACCTGAACTTTGACGCGATAGACAAGATGACAAGAAAAGGTCTAGTGGATGGAATACCTAGAATAAACCATGCAGGACAAATATGTGATGAATGTTTATTAGGAAAACACATCAGAACACCTTTTCCAAACCAAGCTAAATTCAGATCAAAGAACCCGTTGGACTTAGTATATGGAGATCTTTGAGGTCCCATAAGTCCAGCAACACACTCTGGAAAGAAGCCCATCTTCTTATTAGTAGATGACTGCACACGTTTCATGTAGGCTTACTTTCTAAATTTGAAAGATCAAGCATTCAACACATTCAAGGAATTTAGGCAGCAGATTGAATCAAAGTTGAAGTTGAAAATAAAGATGCTAAGAACTGATAGAGGAGGTGAATTTACATCACATGATTTCACCAAATACTGTAAGGAGAACGGAATAGAAAGACAATTGACAGCATCATACTCCCCGCAGCAGAATGGTGTAGTAGAGAGGAGAAATAGTACAGTGTTATCAACTACTAGGAGTATGATGAAAGCGATGAAGTTACCCTTAAATTTTTGGCGAAGGTCGGCACGCCATTTACATACTCAATGGTACCCACGAAAGCCCCGGAAGATAAAACACCATATGAAGCCCTACAATGTAAAACCGAACCTAGAATACCTAAGAATATTTGGATGCATAGCTTATGCTAAGATAACGATACCTCACTTGAAGAAGCTGAATGACAGAAGCATTTCAATGATTTACTTAGGAGTTGAAGAAGGATCAAAAGCATGTAGGTTATATGATCCAGTAGGAAAGAAGAAACATGTTAGTAGGGATGTAAAGTTTATGGAAACGAAACCGTGGGATTGGAATAACAATGAAGAGGATACAAGCACAGAAGATACGTTTTGGACTAGTTTTGTAATAGACGGAGTTGACTATAATAATCCTACACCAGTCAACACAGAAAACACTGATAACACGTATCATGAACAAGAACCTATACGAGATCCATCCTCACCAATCACACCACCATCATACACTTACAACCCTAACTCAGAAGATGAAGAAGGAGCTACTATAAGTTCATTAGAAAGCTCAGATCCTAGATTTGATCATAGACCTATACAAGGTTTAAAGGATATTACGAAAATTTACCAAACTGCACGTGAAGTAGAAGCACCAAGCTTATTTTTCACAGAAGAAGAACCCCGTAATTACAAGGAAGCATCAAAAGATGAGAAGTGGATTGAGGCCATGAAAATTGAATTAGATTCAATTAACAAAAACAACACATGGACCCTTACCACATTGCCCGAAAATCAGAAGGCAATAGGACTCAAGTGGGTTTATAAAACAAAGAGAGATACACAAGGAAGGATCATAAAGTATAAAGCAAGGTTAGTAGCAAAAGGTTATATACAAGAACAAGGAATAGACTTCGATGAGGTGTTTGCACCAGTTGCTAGGATAGAGACAGTTCGATTGATATTAGCACTAGCAACATATCATGGATGGCAAGTACACCACTTAGATGTAAAATCAGCATTTTTACATGGAGAATTGAAGGAAGAAGTCTATGTTACACAACCTGAAGGTTTCATTCAACAAGGAAACCTAGGAAAAGTCTACAAGCTAACTAAAGCGTTGTATGGCTTAAGACAGCACCTAGAGCTTGGAACGTGAAGCTTGACCAAACCTTGAAGTCCTTAGACTTTAAGAAATGTAATCTCGAACAGGCAGTCTACACAAAGAGAAGTAAGACTTCTACACTTATCGTTGGAGTATATGTCGATGATTTGATAATCACGGGCACTCCAAAGAAGGAAATAGACTTGTTCAAATCCTAGATGGAAGATAAATTTGAAATGAGCGACTTAGGGTTGCTAGCATATTACCTTGGGATAGAAGTTACACATACAGGAGGAGAGATTACGATCAAGCAAACTGGATACATTAACAAGATCTTAAAAGAGACAAGCATGACGAACAGTAATGATACAAAGACACCGATGGATCCCGGCACTAAGTTGGTCAAGGCGGAAGATGGAAACCCAGTTGACGCAACTTATTACCGAAGCCTAATTGGAAGTCTCGATACTTACTACATACAAGACCGGATCTTAGTTACTCAATGGACTACTCAAAGATATTTATGCAAGACCAAGGATCATCACCAAGGCGGTGAAACAAGTAACTGATACATCCAAGGAACAAAGGAGCATGGCATAATTTACAAGAAAGAAGGCGGTCGCAAGATTACAGGATACAACGACGGTGAGTTATGGAATCAATACGGATCAAGGAAAAGAACTATGGAATAGTATTTTACTTTGAGAGTCACCTATCACTTGGTGTACTCGGAAGCAACCGACGATGAGCGCCTCATCATGTGAATCGAATTCATGGCGGCTCTCGCAGCAGCGTGTCAAGCCTTATGGTTAAAACGTTTACTTAGTGAATTAACCGGATGGAAGAAACAAAGATAACGCTTAGAGTTGACAACATATCGCCTATAGCACTCGTAAAGAACCCAGTTTTTCATGGAAGGAGCAAGCACATAGACATTCGCTATCATTTCATTCGTGAATGCGTAGAGAATGGTCATATCAAAGTGGAACACGTAAGTGGAGAACTACAAAGAGCAGATATCCTAACAAAAGCTTTACCAAGACTCAAGTTCGTGACTATGCGACAAATGCTCGGAGTTCAAGACTTAAGACAAAGCAACGATCAAGATCAAGGAGGAGAATGAAGATACTATAATCTCGTCACTGCTTCTAACTCGAAGGACCAAAGTTGCTCGTCAGAAACATAATAACCGAATAGCGGTTAAATAACCATAAAACGGTTATGGGTAGTTATTTAGGGACGGTTACATACTAACCGACACAATGTTTAACTCGTACCCTTTCGTTTAGTTTATATAGACGTGAAATGTAACATTACAAAGATTAGACGATTTAGTTATTCAAAGTTTATTGTTGTTTGCATTTTCATATCGACTCATTCACACGTTAGGGACCAATATAACAAATCACAGTAATCAATCTTACATCTACTATACTGACTATAACCAGTGTTCAACATATGTGGAACAAATTATGTTACCACATATATATAAAATAAAAACGTTTGATTTTGAATTATGATGCTCGTTATACTCGATTCATTGCTCATAATCTAAAATTAATTTATTCTCGTGTATTATAAAGTAAATTTTCTTCTCTTGACCACAGAAAAAAACTCGATGTTAAGAATCTTTCTAATACAGACTACTTGATTTACTTGCACTAAGAATTTCTCAAATTATAAACTGAAATTCGTTTGATAAAAAATTTAATACTAATAAACACATAAACTAATTACATCATTGATCAGCAACTGGAGAATCGGATTCTAACGAAATCACGGTTTCGAATGCACCAACTAATGCGCTCACTTTGTTTTTTCTTTTTTGTCTAAGCTTATTTACAGTTTCTTCAATGACATTGTTATATGCAGTGTTATCTTGTTTCTCAAGACCTACGCCTACTAGGCTTGACGCTGCCACAATGTTTGCGGCCGAATCTTTGTCTTTCTCCACCTTTGCATTGTTCTCAAGACCTTCCTCTAACTGGCTTGACGTCGCTGGATTGTTTGTCGCTGATTCTGTGTCGTCATTTTCAAGCTTTTCGTTATCCTTTTCCACGTGTTCATTCTCTTCTTTTTTCTTATCTTCTAATGGTTTAGCTTTTACCTTTCTAGTTTCGAATGACTCTTCTTTCTTATTTGGTTCTTGTTGTTCTTGGGCCATTTCCAAGAAACGACTAGCAATAAGAGCTATCTTTGGCTTTTGTTTGGGCTCTGGTCTCGGGTTCAATTCAGGCTCCAGTTTTGGCTCTGGATTATGCTCCACTTCAGGCTTATCGTTTTGCACTGACTCGGCCTTCAATTGTGGTTCTGGTTCTAAAATTGGCTCTGGTGTTTGCTTTATATCATACGTCAAATCTAGATTTGGCTCTGGCTTATCCTTCATTTCGAGAGTAGGCTCTAAATCTGGCTCCAATTCATTCTTTAATTCGGGATTCAATTCTAGTTCTAGCTCTGGTTTATGCTCAATTCTAGGATTTGACTCTAAATCTGACTCCAAATTTTGTTCTAGGTTATCCTCCAACTTCGGGCTCAATTCTAACTCTAGCTCTCGTTTTGGCTTTGGATTTTGCCCATCTTTTGGATTCAGCTTTGGTTCTTGTTCTAATACCGGATCTAGTTTATGTTCTACTTCGAGACCCTCTATTTCTTGCTCCACTTCTGGTTGGCACTCTATTTCTTGCTCCACTTCTAGATTTTGGTATAGTTCTTGCTTCATTTTGAGTTCTTGCTCCACTTCTTGTTCTAATGTATCCTCCCGCTTATCCTCAACTTCAGTTATCGTCTCTTGCGCTAATTCTTGATCCATTTCTGGCTCCAACTCAAATTCTATATCCGACTCATGCTCTAGTTTAGATTTTTGTTTTAATTCTAGTTCTGGTTCCGATTCTATTTCTGATTGATCTTGGAGATCCTTAGTTTCTTCTTCACCGCCTATTTCGTGATGTTGAAAACCTCTTTCAGATCCATCACATGACATAAGGGTATCATGTTCATCTTCTAAAACAACCGAAGACTGCTCAGAATGTACGGTTTCTCCACCATCTTCACGCTCCACATCAGTAACATCTCCGTCTTGAATCTTTTCAATATCTTTCTCACTTATCGTACTATTTTTACCATCCTTCTCTTTTGAGTTTGGAGCAAGATTGGTTGGTTGTTTAGTTAGCTTTTTAGTACTTGCAATGCTAACCTTGTCCTTCTTAGCATTTGTAGGGCTTTTTGTATTTATTGGTTTAGGTACAGGTGGAGATTTCACAACCTCTTTAGATTTCGTCAAATGGGTTGTTTTCAACGATAGAGATCTTGATGTCTTGGTGTTTGGAGAAGGACTACGTAACCGATTAGTATTTGGAGAAGGACTACGTAACCGATTAGTATTTGGAGAAGGACTACGCAACCGGTTAGCATTTGGAGAAGGACTACGTAACGGATTAGTTCTTGGAGATGGACTACGTAATTTATCTTTAGTATTTGGAGAAGGGCTACGTAAAGATGTTGATGGTTTAGTTGAGACTCGAGAAGGGGATGGTTGTACTTTTTTGGTGCTTTGATTAGAAGAAATGGGGTTTGATCGAACCTTTTTGGTTTCATTTGGCAATGAGGCTGTTTTCTTTGTCGAAAGAGGACTTGTGGTTTTCTTTTGTTGCGTAGATGTAGTTGCTGTTACAGGTTTACGTGTAGGTAATGTTGAAGATGTGGGTTTCTTGTCCTTCGTTAATGATCTTGATGCCATTTTTCAAGCCTACAACAAAAGACATGAAAATTCTGTGATTGGACTATATACGAATTCTTGCTCAAAACATGAGTTTAGCAACAAAAATTAAGCTCAAAATCTGGTTTGTGATATGTTACCTTCTAAAAGGGATCAAATATTAGAACATCCAAGGCTTGAAAGGGATCCTAGGAGGTGAACAAATTAAGATTCAATGTTCATTCTCAAAGGGATCAAAAGTTGGATTCATGTATATGAAAACAAAGGGTTGTTTTGTGATATGTATCAGAAGTTAAAATTTGTGATGTTCCATACAAGTTGGCATGGTTTGTGGGACATCAAGATTGTCTTCATATCATCAAACAAAAAGGTATATATACAAATTCCTATTCATATGTAAATATGATGGCCACTCCAAGTAATTATAGTAAATTAAACTTAACTATATTTCTCTTGTTTGTATAAATAAAACATTTAATTTGAAATGCAAATTGATGCAAATTTTGAAGTAAAATATAAAACATCTCAAGGAACTTTTTTTTGGGTCCAAGTATATTTCTAGCACATCACACAAGTAGTTCAAAAGAATTTAGAAATGTTATTTTATGTGGGAAAAGATAATGTATTTATGTCCAGCTTTTCTCATATGTTAGTCATGGTGCAATTAATTTATGGTTGCTCTTTTCTTTCCAAAAAACATAAAATGTCTTACTTGGGACATAATAAATTACAGTACTACTTTAAAGATATCTTTTTTATCACACAAAGATGCTTAAATTTTGTTTGCAGCTTTCTTCTCATCAAAGTAATGTTATGGAGTCAATGACTTCCATTTTAAAATATGAGTCATCACTGTAAAGTTTGTCCAATGCACCTAGAATGCCATTCAATTGTATCAAATGCAAAGGAACATACTTTGCTTCATTATATGATTCAATGAACTAGGAAAAAAAAAAAAAAAAACCTGATAACATACAATATAAATAGCAAATACCATCTTAAGTTATACATTAAATATATGAAGAAAAATAATATTGATTATGTACACACGCTATACAAAAATAGGTTAATCTACACACTTTATCTCCGCACTTTTAAAATATATGTAAAATTTTATTAATTTATTAACACTTAATAATGTCTGAAAATTGGTTACATTTATAAGTGAATTTTTTTTGTAAAATAATAGATTTTTCACACATATAATTATATAAAAAAAATCACGCTTTTAAATGTGAAAAAATCCATTAAATAACACTTATAAGTGTGAAAAATCATTTGTAACACCCAATTTCTTCACATTTTAACAAATGTGAATAAATTGGCTGTTACAATTAATCTCCACACTTAGAGTGTGAAGAAATCTTGATTTTGCAATACTTAAAAGTGTAAACTTTCTTTTAATGCAACTATAAGTGAGGAAAATATGATAAATTAATCCTTCCAAGAGAAATATCTCTTAAAAGTGTAAAATTTTGAAGGAGATTCTTGAGAACATGAGGTTTAAGCGCAAGACGAAAACGATTTCAAGAAAGATCAAACTAAACATACTGTAAAAAGTATAAAAACACTCGGTTCAGCATAAACTAAAAAAAAGTGCACCAGGGACGGATGAACGTGGTATTATCTTATCAATCTCACACACCCACATCTATAGTGATACGGATCACCACTAGCTCAAAAACTATTCTTATGATGATCTTGAAAATAAACATCTAATGCTTTAAACAAATAAACGATTATATGATCTTTCATTATCCGATCATACAATTTTATGTCTTAGTCGTTCAATAAAATGAAAGGAAATGTAAAATTGGCCTTATTGCATCAACAAATTTTTCATCTTTGAAGAGATATATATGCAAATACCCTGAAAATATTGTTTTACAACTTTTGTTCACACTTCTTAATGTAACCAATTTTTACACATTATTGAGTGTTAATGTAACCAATTTAAAAGTGTGAAAATAAAAATGTGTAGATTGGACTATTTGTTTTAGTGACACTTGCTCTAAGAATGAGATAAAAGTATTAATGGAGGTTTATGACGAGGGTCAATATAACATTTGGGTCATTTAGAGACGATAAATCCTGAAAAGTCGCTTTTTAGTGATGACTTATTGTCGTCAAAGCGACGTTTGGCACATGCCCGTTGCTAAAGGTTTTTACATTAACAGTCAACTTGTTTTAGCGACGACGTGTGAGTCTTACAAAAAATTTCAGTCAAGGATCTACGAGGTGGCTCCCACGGCCATTTAGCAACAACGCATGTCGTAGCTAAAAGCAATTACTATAAATAAATCAAAAATATAAAAATATAAACTAATTAATCTGGAATACATAATTAAAATATTTTTAAAAACAAGTTTTTCAACTCGGCCGGCAATTTTAGCGACCACATTTGTCGTCACTAAAAGTGTCTGCATCGAAGTCAAAGTTTTCAAAAATATTGATACAAGTACTAATATGCACATGCAAATAACAAAACGATGTCCATACATATACTATCACAAACGCAACCCCTAATTTTCCTCATCGTGTCTCGCATTCGGGCTAGAGAGGGATGAAAGACTTGGGATATATCACTCCGAAACTATTCAAGTGATGATCGAGATATATGAATCAAGTGTCTTCATATTCAATCAATTGAAATCACGCATCTCATTAAATGATATTGATTGTGAATATGTGGAATACCATCTTTCGAATTACACAAGTTAATAGCGTATCAATATTTGTTGCCCAAGCCCACTAACTACAAGCTCGAATCAAGCCCATATACTCAAGGTTCGCGAGTCAGCCCATGACGAGAACCATGAAAACTTAAGTCGAGCTAAACCTAGTAACATTTCTCGGGCTGCATAGTACATGCACATGAGACAACTGTCCCCAACTGTCACTAACGGTTAAGATGTACGAATCTGAAATAGAACAGTGGGAGACACACGACCAGTATTATAGGAAGCATAGCGCTCTCCTGTACGAGCTAAGGAGGAAAGGCTACATGTCCTCTTTGTCTGCTCTCTAAATGATCAACACCTGGCTCCCTCGCAGCCGTTGATCATCCCTTAAGGGTTTATCTCTAAACTCTACTCGCCCCTCTATAAATAGAGGGCATTACACACAACTTCACAAGTTTCACATACTTGGGCAAATACTGCTTCACAACAGTCTCAAATGGTCTTTGTTTAAGTGTTACCCAAGCTTCTTGATCTCAATCATTTTCATCGGGTCCTTAAAGTTCAACACGGGAAACCAAACCACAAAAGCATCCCAACCCATCTTTTAATACCGATTTACATGCCATACGTAAACACAAGTCAAATACGAATGTATTGATGTTTATAAGCAAGTGTTGTCACATGTGAGACTATTCAAGTGATCGGTCATGTGGACCAAGTTTCTTCCTATTAAATTGAGTGGAATTATCCCATTTCATTATATTATACTGATAGCGCATATACGAAACAACATCTTTTGAATTACTCAAGTCAAATATGAATGTATTGATGTTCATAAGCAAGTGTTATCACATATGAGACTATTCATGTGGTCAGTCATGTGAACCAATGGTCTCTTTATTTAATTGAGTGGAATCATTTCATCTCATTATATTATATTGATAGCGCATATACGTAAGAACCTTTTTTGATTTACGCAAGTTAAGTATGAATGTAGCGATGTTCATAAGCAAGTGTTATTACATCCGTGAATATTCAAGTGATCGAGTCATGTAAACCATGTGTCTTCTTATTCAATCGAGTGGAATCATCTATTTTCATTATATTATATTGATAGAGCATATACGGAAGTCCAAATACAAAAGTATCACCGACACATGATGTGCTATAGTCTTTGTAGTTAACTACTTTTATAATATAAACACTCTTTTACTACAACAATAATTTTTATAATTTATTAAATTTTTTTTATTTTTTTTAGAATGACATCTAACTATCTCACAATACACACACCAAAGACTATCTCATAAGTCATAAGCAAGACTTGAATCCACAACCATTTTGGTTGGAAAGCTTCTCACCCATCAAAGGGTACAATTAGAACACAAGTCCTTTAGAGCAGTGGGTGTCGTGGAGTCGTTGGCAAAACCAGTGTCACGTTATCAAAACACTCTATGGCACCAGAAATCCTTTGGCACCACATTTTGTATCGTTACCGTTGGCACCAAAAAATGTGGTGCCGTTGGCCCCTTTTTTTCATTTACATAAAATAAAACATGCGCAATATTAACTAAAATAAACTTCATTAAATAAAAAACACACATTACATCAAAAAAAAAGTTACATGAAAATAAAAACATAGTATGTAAACATAGAAGTACATAAAGTGAACTACTCTTCGGTTGGATAATTTTCCCGGATTCATGCCTTTTAGGCTTTGACGATAGCCGCGTCGATCGGATCCATCTTGCTTGTGTCCATTTGTAGCACTCGCATTTCCTCGGCAATCTTTTGAGAATTGTATAAATTAACTCTCGCGAGTGACTCTCGTTCGATAACATCCATCTTTGCCTTACGGTCTAACTCGTATTGTTGTTGCATCATTTCTTGAAACATTGTCGGGTTGGAACCGGAGCTAGCGGTCGAATTTGACGAACGTTGACTCTTAGAAATTCGGTACATGCCGTCTGGCCGTGGCAACGTGTCTTCTCCAAAATGATCGGGTTCCTCGTCCGTAACCCGAAGACGATTTCGCCTTGCAAATGTCGACTCAGGATTTTTTCACTTGTGCTTGTCTTTCAAAAAGGACCAAGCGCTCATGTGTTTAAAGTCTAAACCCGTCGCCGTTTTATACATCATATCCACCCTCGCCATAAAATCTTTATCGTTCTCCCCACTCATAACACTTGTTTCATTCACCATGGAATTCCACTTGGTAATTTATCAATTCATTGGAGTCCACTTTCTCGTCAACATGTTCTTGGTACGAAGAGTCCACTTGTGTTTCTCGGATTCCATATTGTATACGTCGAGAATCCTATACCAAAATGTTTTCTTCGATTGATCCGCACATCCTTTTGGATCCTCGAATATTTGAATGAAACACTCCGCCAAAAGCAACTCATCGCCTTGGGTCCAAAGGTTATGAGCTCGAGTACCTTCTTGCGAATCTTTGGTTTTTTTCGTCTTCGTCTTCCCCTTATTCTTCGTCTTGTTTTTCTTTACGTCGGGGTCGGGACCACCTCTTCTTCATCTTCATTTTCATCTTCGTCTTCGTCTTATAGATGGAAGGATGCATGGTCGGATTTTGGTTGGGAAGCGATGGCTTGGTTTGGTTGTTGTTATTGAAAAAATTGATTATATTGTTGCAATTTCCATTGACTAAATAGCAATTGTTCTTTGGGATTCATATATAGGTTTGGGAAGGTGGGAAAGTAAGGCCTTTGAGCATATGGATTCGAAGACGAGCCCGGATTGTTGGCCGGATTCGAGCCCGTCATTTGGTTCGAAGGGTCGATTAGCATATTGTTAATCCATGGTGAATTGGGATTCATTTTGTTTGGGAAAAAAATGAGAGAAGTAGAGAATAATATGTTATAAAATATATTGGAAGTGTGTGTGAAGTATGAAATAATAAGGAGGTATTTATAGGATTTTAAAGGGTAAAATTTGATTTTATTTTTTATTTTTGTGTCCAAACGGTAATGTTACCGTTGCCAAACGTCCCAATTCCTTCAATAACGTTCGAACATTTTAAACAAAAAAGAAAAAAAGAAGAAAAAAATAGATTGGCGTTGGCTGGTGGCTACGGCGCCAGCTGCTATGGCGCGAACCATGGTACAGTGCGTCGTTCTCTAGTTTGAGCTGGTAGCTTGGCGCCAGTCTTCAACGCAACGATACCTCCTGCTCTTAGTATTAAATTATTAATTTTGTCTATTCAGTAATTTTGTAATTCCTAAAAATTAATTGTAACAATTATATTTATTTTTAATTATAATAGCTTGTCGTCGCTAAAAATATATACCAGCATATTTTAAATTACTTTTTATCGAAAATAAATTATTTCTTTTACATAAATAATTTCTTTAATCTGAAATTTTGTTTAGCGACGACATATGTCATTGCGGTTTTTGCGAGTTTGTTGCATTTTAGGGGATACTTCGGAAAAGTAAAATGGAATTAGTTTTAGCGACAACAGCAGCCGTCGCTAAAAGTGTGAGACCCACAGTCAAAGTGAGAGAAGCAAGGTTCATTGAAAGTCAAACAAATATTGGGTTTTTGTCGTTTAACGACTTTTAACGGCAACATCCGTCGTCGCAAAAGTCTCTCGTCGCCCCGTTCTCCTTTTTGTTGTAGTTTGTTGATATGGTGTTTATATAATTAAACCTCTCATTGCATTAGCTAGTTTATACAGGTTTATAAGATGAAAGAAAACAGGGTTTATATTCTTGGATTAGAGAATCTATATCTTGAGTTAGTTTAGATAAGAGAGAAGTAATTATATTGTGGACTTGTTGTAAACGTATATTTTCTCTTATTTTTATGTTAGGTTAGGTTAACACATAAAATTGAGACTGATAATGTGTATAGATGTAAATGTTTATAATATTGGTATATACTATATATATACTATCTCCATCCAAACAAGAAAGTGATATATAAAGAGACTGATAATGACATGTTAATATTAAAAAACATATGCATGATCATTAAACAAATGGTTATGATTGATTATGAAGTTAAGCTTATTTTAATGATTACAATATTTTAAGCATAATGTTGTGTAGTTGGACATACACGTCTAGTCCTTAATGGACAATAATTTAGAAAATCAAAAGGTCATCCAACTAATGGTCTTTGGTCCATTTTTGTCAATAGTTTTATATAAAGGAAATGGTATTTTTTGGTAACTTGTCTTCTTATATATAAAAGTACTAGACGGGTGCAAAACAACAAGATTTTATTACGGCATATAATTATATACTTATAGTGATAAAAAAAGGTTTATGGGTTATACACGAAAAATAATAAAAATTTAAAAATTTGGGGATTAAACACGCTTTAAACTGAATGAAAATAGTATGAGTTATTAGTTATAAACAAAAATAATATAAAAGTTTATGGTTTCCATATATAGTATTCTTATTTTTTTACTTTCAAAAATATGGTTGCGCCAGATAGTTGTAGTGATAAAAAGAATTATGGGTTATAAGCGAAAAATAATAAAAGTTTAAAATTTTGGGGATTAAACACGATTTAAACTGAATGAAAATAATATGGGTGTTATAAACGAAAATAATAATAAAAGTTTATTGTTTCCATATATAGTTTTTTTAATTTTTCACTTTCATGAATATGGATTTTTCTTTTATATATAGTATAGATGTGTTATGAATTGATTGAAATATGATAAAGTAGGCCGCTGTCTTTTTTTTTTGTGAACTTTTGATAAGTGGCATTAGAAAGATAATTAGCACGACCGTCCTTAAGATTGAAATATGGGGTTTTTCCACACGGTTTCATAAGATATAATGCAAACTAGCTATTTAACGTTCGACATATGACGCATTTAAGATATTTTCTCGTCTAACTACTTTTTCTTCGAGAAAAATATGTGTACACATTCATATGCGGAGTAACTGTTACCGGGACAAATTTTGGAGCCCTGAACGATCGCCTGCCCTCAAAGATGACTCTAATAATTAGGAATATTTTTATAAAGATATAGCATTACTCTTTATATAATTCTTGAGTTTTTTTAAGCATTCAACCTATAAACCATCGTATATATCAGCTTCTATGTAGCAACATATTGTTAGTGTTGAAGTAAATAATTGCTCCTCGGGTAGAGCGAGTGTAGGTTCATTCGGACTAGATGAAACAACGTCCTTTGAGCATCTACACAAGTGATAAACACGAGTTAGCCTCGCTTTGGGTTTGATCCCAAGACCAAGCTTAGGCAGAGAGTAAGTAAAAGGTATGAGCCCAAAACGCTAAGTAATAAATGAGAGAGTTAACGGTTTGGTAATAAATGAGGCTGGGATATTTATACTACCCCAACCACTGTACCTGACATCATAGGGATGGAGCAAGCCGAGCTACCTTTAGCCTAAGTGCTAGGTGTCAGGACACGTGCGGGACAAATCCCGTAATATTCGGTCTAGACGGCGCTAGTACGGTTCTTGGAACGGCCTAGGCTCCCTAGGATAAAAGAGTGCTTGCCTTTATGGTCCTTCAGCACATTTCCTTAGAACACGTGCAGCATCAGTCTTCCGACATATATCCCTCGCACGCATACATCAACAGTTAGAAAATTTATAAATATAGATTGATAACACAAACTACAAACAAGGCCAATTATCCTTCTCTATGTATCTGCCCGAAATCTAGCAAATGTTCTTATGGACATTATATTTTTTCGAAAAAAACAATTGGAGGGAAAACCATAGCCTTTTTTGTGTGCATTGACATAACAAGTTCTTGTAACCTATTTTCTCAAATATATTTCACATCAATCTCAACTTAGGAATCTTTTTTCCTCAACAAAGTTAAAGATTCTTAAACACGTATTAAATTTGTTTGTGACACACACTTGTCAGAAACACATTTATGTGTTGTACAAACAATATAGTATATAAATTGTTGTTCAATGCACATGGTCTTTTAAGCTTCATTTCTTCACATGGTGTCTCTCACCACATTCTCAATGCACCAATCTTTGTTTATTCATTGACTGAGTATGATTTCCATAATAACACTTTACAGATCTACACAGAAATTAAGGATGAATAATATGATTAGCAAGGTGACTTTTTTTTTCTTTCCAATTTGCTATTTTCTATCATTTTTTAGCTGACTGTCAGAAGTTAATAAGATTATGGGCAGTAATAGTTGGTGGATATCAATCATTTGCAGATGGTTTTTTTAGCCATGTTTGCATAATATTGAATATATATATATTATAGGTTTGGGTCCCCCTGCATTGATTTTTTATACAAATTTAGGAAATTTATTAACTTCTAGCTGAAATGATTCTTGGGTTCTAAACATATGTGAACAGGTTTTGTGGGTTTTTTGGCCTTTTTTACCTAACGATTGAACAGCATTGAGTTCTGTAGTTTCTTTATTAACCTACATTCAGATGAAATAAGTGTTGGCTAATGATCATATGCTGATACTACTTGCATGGTTTTTGTATTTTTTTACAAAAGATTGTGCAAAAGATTGAGGTCTTCAGTTTTTTTTTTTTTTTTATCTGGATCAACCCGCATTTCTTATCTATATAGTGGCGATTAACCAAATTTTTCCTACAATAATCGTTGGGTTTTGATCATTCGTTATTTAGTTTCGTGGGGTTTTGGACATTTTTATAGTGCTTTGAGCTTTCAAGATTCTTCGTTTGATGGTGTTCATATTCTTCTTCAAACACAGAAAGAGTTAGAGCACTGAGGATTTGCACATCTTGTCTCGTGATCAAATCAGCCGGTAAGTGTTTAGTGTGATTAACGGTTTACTCTTTTCAATTTCTTTAGTCAATTCTTTGTGTTATGATCAACCCAAGAACAGTTTTTTTAGTGTATCTTATTTTGGGACGTGCTTCTGAGTTGAAAACTTCATCAACGATCATAATTATTTTCACTGAAAAACAAATTACTGTATTGACATGAAATTATTAGCATTTAGTTGATCATATATGGATATACATAATAATTGTGTTGAAACACCTATAGCCTTGTGCACTTCATATATTGGTCAAGTAAAAAGAAGGTACCATTTTGACTTTCTGTATGTCAAGTAAGGTACTTTATCAGATTAAACTGATATATAAACACTATATTTCTAACCCCTAAAAATTTTAATTTCATTAGCAGAATGAATGTAGGCTACAATAAGGAGCTATTATGGTCTTAATAATCAAACACTTGGGTCAAATTTAAATTTGAAAATTACTATGTTTGACCTTTAAAGTCAAAGTGGGCTTTTTTTTTTGAGAAAAAGGGTAATGTTATGAACATTTAGTAACTTTTTGATCATTTCATCGCAGAGTCAAATAATACTTATTTCTCTCATATGTGGACACTACAAATTCTTTCACTAAAACCAAATCTGAAAGCCTATATGGTTATCCAACTATTGTGAACACGAGCTCAAAATGGAAGAAGACAATGCCGAAGATATGGAGGTCGAAGTCTTGTCTTCAATGTGGCCTGAAGACATTGATGCGGCGGGAAAAAAGTTTAATGTTGAAAAGCCAGGAGGGGATCAAGACTTATTAGAAGATGTGACTTTCATTGAAGAACCAACTATAGTTGACTTTAAACGTCTACTTGAACTAACAAATTATAGCGAAAAAGGGTCCTCTCAGTTATCTTATCTTGTAAAAAATTGGGAATGGAAACAAGAAAACGCAGTGCGACTTCTAAGGGAAGAACTTGAGAATCTAAGCAAACAACAACATGAATCTGAACTGAAAAAATTGGAAATATTGGAAGAACATCAGTTTGAAGATGAAATTTATGGATGTGATAAACGTCCGGTTTCTATATTGGATGGAGTTGATGACATCTTTCAAGATGTTCCCAAGAGGCGAAATGATGTGATTATCCAAGATGAAAGATTAGAAATAGATGATGAATGTGATATAAATACGGTTAAGTATTGGAAGCAACGTGCTTTGCATTTGGAGAAAATGTTGGAAGCAAGTGTCCAACGGGAGCATATATTATTGGAAAAATTGGAGGAAAGCATTGAAAATCTCGAGAAACAATCATCACCGGTTGAAGAGCTTTCACAAATCTTAAAACGAGCGGATAACTTCTTGCATTTCGTTCTTCAAAATGCACCGGTTGTCATTGGTCATCAAGATAAAGAGTTGAGATATCGCTTCATATATAATCATTTTCCAAGTTTGAGAGAGGAGGTAATGTGATCACCAATCAATCATATGGTTTTTTTGGCATAAAATACCAATATATTTTTTCATTTGTCCCGTTTCAGTTATTTTAAAGGTTGCATCTATACTGATGAAGCCGAACTTTTTACATGTTGTAGGATATTATCGGGAAAACGGACGTTGAGATATTTAAAGGTGGCGGTGTTAAGGAATCCCAAGATTTCAAAAGAGAAGTTCTTGAAAAAGGAGTACCAGGAAAGAGAGAAATCACATTTGAGACCGAGTTATTTGGAGCCAAAACATTCTTGATATACGTTGAGCCTGTTTTTAGCAAAGCAGGCGAAGCAATTGGTGTGAATTATATGGGAATGGAAATAACTGATCAAGTAAGACTGTAAGAGTCACTCATTGTTAATTTAGACGTGTCATTTTGACCCATTATGTGTAAACAGACCAATTTGAATATTTACTATAACGGGGTCAAATCGGCTTTTTAAGATTGTTAAAAAGTAGAAGTATTAGTATTTTTGCAAGAGATATGAAAAGTTAAGCAAAAACGAGACAGAATTATTTGTGGGTTGGCCCGATCCAACCCGACCCGTTCCAAAGTTATGTGTTTTGACCCATTTCCCAACATGCTTGACATGCCCTGTTGCCACTATGTTGTCATTTTATCTCAGTCAAGTATGCTAAAAGTTTGTACCAGTCATAGTGTAGGGAAAAGACGTAAAGTTATATTTACATAAGAAGCTTGCATTATCAGGTGAAAAGAAGAGAAAAGATGGCAAAGCTGCGAGAGGAAATAGCCGTGCAAAAGGCCAGGGAGACTGAACTCAACAAGACTATTCATATAACAGGTTTCGTAATAGCTTTCTTTCTTCTCACATTATTTCAACAATGAATCGCCCCGGTTTCTGACCCTGATATGGACCACCGCTATAAAAAAACTTTTCTTGGTAGATTAATTCACACCGTATACTATAAAGGTAATTAAAATTTTATGTAAATCATTATTTTTTTGTAGAGGAGACAATGAGAGCAAAACAAATGTTAGCAACAATGTCACATGAGATAAGATCTCCTTTATCGGGAGTGGTTAGCATGGCGGAAATTCTATCAACTACAAAGCTTGATAAAGACCAGAAACAACTCTTGAGTGTCATGTTATCATCGGGTGATTTAGTCCTTCAACTTATTAATGACATTCTCGATCTTTCCAAAGTCGAATCAGGTTGGTATTCGGTCCTTTCTTTGTATCGTTTACTTCAACTCTTCTTATTTTATGTTTTTTGATAAAAATAATTTGATACAAGTTTGTGTGATTTGCATAGCTTAATGTGTAATGCTTGTTCTTAGGTGTCATGAAGCTTGAAGCTACAAAGTTTAGGCCTCGCGAGGTGATCAAGCATGTACTCCAGACTGCTGCCGCATCACTAAAAAAGACGCTAATTTTGGAAGGGAATATAGCGGATGATGTCCCCATTGAGGTTATTGGAGATGTTCTTCGGATTCGACAAATCCTCACAAACTTAATCAGGTATGGTTATCTCGCTTATAGCTTCAAAGGGTCCTTTTTTATGCATCTCTCCTAAATAAAAGTATGCGTTGCATAGATGATTAGCATATAATCCAGTATTTTGGGTTAGAAAGTAGTAAAATAATTGATGAAATTTAAGTAAAATCCTTCTGGTTTATTTGGATAAAACACCAAAGTACTTCACAAAAATGATACTTTTATACAAGAATGTTAATTTTATGTATAAAAATGTAAGATTTATACATAATGTTAAATGTTACTACCAAGCCTTTTATCCGATTTTATGTCATTTCCTGCAGCAATGCTGTCAAATTTACCCATGAAGGAAAGGTTAAGATAAATCTTTATGTCACAGCAGACCCATGTCCCGAGAGAAGCAAGATTTTGTTAAACGAACACGAGAACAACGAACCACAATCACAAGAAACTGTAGTGTGGATACGCTGCGATGTTCAGGATACGGGAATTGGAATCCCAGGTGCTTTTCTACATTCTTAATCTTCTAAATAAAACCTATTTATAAACTTTTAATCTCATACTTTTATCACTCTAATGTGACAGAAACTGCATTACCGTCACTGTTTAAGAAGTACATGCAAGCTGGTGCTGATACAGCTCGGAAGTATGGTGGGACAGGTTTAGGTTTAGCCATTTGCAAACAGCTGGTAATGTTTCTTAAAGATTGCATCTGCTAACTTTTGCCATTTTCTACTACTAAAATTTAATAGTAGACTTAAAAAATGACCAGTTTTAACCTGTCAACCAACACCACTAATCATACGACATGACTTCGTGTCAATATACCATAGGTTGAGCTAATGGGTGGACGTCTAACAGTATCTAGCAAAGAACATTGTGGATCTACTTTCACTTTTGTTCTACCCCACAAAGTGCCAGACTTGAGTGAAAGTTCAGATGAAACCGATGAATATCAAGATATGGATGATAACGAATCCATGGAAGATGATAGAACTTGTGGCTTTTTCCAGTTCAGTCCACGAACTTTAGGCTCACTTTTCTCTTCTAATGGATCACGTCAAACACACGAGTTACCACGAAATGTACATGGTTTTGACAAGGAAGATAGATCAAGTATTCTAAGTGATCAAGGTAACACGGACCATGATGATCAAGATCGTCCATTTCATAATCCTTGTATCCAAAAAAACCGACCCTCAGATATGGGTTTGACAAGAGACTTGATGAGGGTAAATTCTGGTAAAACCTTGGGGGGCATTTCTAGCAATACCCTTGAAAGATCTAACTCAACAGAAAGACGTAAAGTTCTTCTTGTTGAAGATCATGTTGTGAATGTGATGGTAGCGAAGCGGATGATGAAACAATTGAATCAAGATATGGATGTTGTGAATAATGGAGTTGAAGCTCTGCGTGCTGTTCAACGTGGTGATTATGGTCTCATTCTTATGGTATTTCGTTTTCATGTCCCTACCAACGCACCTTGTATAATATTATCCTAATGCCCCTAGTCCATAAAATTCCTCTTTTACAAAATCAAAGTGCTGATGTGTCTGCCTTCGAAAATGTTGACTTCTTTACTGTGGTGATTTAATGTTGCAGGATGTATGCATGCCGGTAATGGATGGTCTTCAAGCTACAAGGCTAATCCGGTCGTATGAGAGAACTGGTAACTGGGATGAAGCACGATTAGCTGGAGTTGAGCTACACGATCATCCTTCCGGTGATCAAGTATTGGAGCCAAGAAGAAGAATTCCCATCATTGCTGTAAGTACCTCAAGTTTATATCTGTTGTGCAGATTTAATTAACAAAATTCACATTGAATGGAATTTTAGTCATTTTCACTGTCTTTAACTCGGCTGGTTATTTGCAGATGACTGCAAATGCAATGTCTGAAAGTGCAGAAGAATGTTTCGCCAATGGCATGGACTCATTCATAACGAAGCCGGTTACTCTTCAAAACTTAAAGCAATGTCTTGAACAATATTTGTCATTAAATAATACCGTGTAAATACATATCCAAGTGTGTTTGTACAGTGAGTGAATACAAGTTATATAGGGAAGTTATGTTATCATTCGAGTTAGAATATTGTCCTCGAGATTCCATTTTTAGAGGGGTTGAAGGGACATAGGTCGAGTTAGACCTTAACAAAATGAGCTACTTATGTGATTTCAAGGTATACCAGCGAGCAGTTATTTCATATGATTAACGGTTATTGGGTCTTTGCACAGAATTCTTCCTATGTTGCAAATGTTTCCAGGTCCTTTTGTTGTACTTTTTTGTACTCGTACTTCAGCTAGAGGATGGAAATGACAAAAGTATTTGGAACTATAATTGACGATATTACTTTGGATATCCGCTAAATCTTAGACTTCAAGACTAAAATTCTAACTCGATATAACTCTATGAACATCTTCCATTCAGAGAATTTTAAGAAAGATTTAAGTGTATAAGAGAAATTAAGCGGTTCATTTCCGCTTGTGGCTGGTATTGACTTAAACCATACCAAACTAAAAAGAAACGAACTTTATCATATTTTGAAGAATCAACAAACTCATAACGTCAGAGATACTGTCCAATTTGGTGTGGTTTGGTTTGGATGGCTCGAGTATGTTTCAGTTTAGTTTCCTGGGTTCTGTAGCTGTAGCCTAAAATAGATAGCATTATTGCCAGAAAGTGTTTCTATAGTACCAAATACCGTTTATAGACATCATTTCCGTGGGAACCACACTCAAAAATCATTGAAAAAATCAGCAATTGCTTGTCGATGCATTCTGGGTGTACGCATACTAAAAGATGAGACTATTAATCATTTCTCTCTAATCTTGTTACTGGAATTTAAAAAGTTATGTAGGACAACGCATTAATCTAGAAGTATATAATAAAGGGGGAATATTAGTATTGAAATACATTGCATTTTCACTACTAACAAACAATACCAATTGCGCAAAATAAACATTCAGGTCCACTAAATAATGATTTACGAACAAACCACAAATATGTTTACAGTTATGTTTGTAGCCTCAGATGAAAGATCAAACAAAAGCAGATATATTTTCAATCTTCAATACAAACAGAATCACAGATCAGAGAACTCGGATGGCACACAGATGGAGAATTAGAATGAAGAATACAGTCGATTACTTATCTTCATATGGCCGGTTAAAAAAATACATAAGTACACATAAGCAACTAAACAGACACGTATGGATGTTTGTGCATGCATACATACATGTCGTGAAACCTACCGATCAACTACAAATTTGGCTTCACCCATATAAACAATAAGTCGTATATTAGTAAAATTACAAGATTAACAGGATGCTCAATTTGTCCATATGTAAAAACACCAAAAACCATGTTAGAATGAGAAGTAAAAGTGATAAATGACAGAAAAATATTATTCCCATGAAAGTTGGTATCTTTAAAGAACCATATAGCAGCATATGAAATACACATCTATTTCAAGATATAATGGTACTATGAAAATTATGGTGCCAGAGCTCTTCGTCGCACTTTATACCAAAATAATTTTACACATGAACATGACTAAATATAACATTACTTGCTGCTACCCTATTAAATAAAACCAATAATTATCGACTCAAGCAACAATAAATACTTGTGAATTCAGCATTCTACCAACCTGAAAAACGGTTAACGTCATTCCTTCATAATGTAACTTCAAGAATCCAGATATGGTTGCTCTTCTTTTACACTTTGAGTTCCTCAATATGTACAAAGGAACGGTTTTCACGCTGATGCAAGGGTAGGCGTAGGAGAAGAGTACTGATCTTCTACACCGTTACTGAATTTATTACTGTTTTGTCGGACTCTAAAACTGCCATGTCTCACGGGTCTTGGTACAAAAAGAGAAGCAAGCATTTTCTCCAATGATTGAGCGGTGAACTTTGCGTACTTGCTAGCACTTGAATCTTGTTCAACTAGTGGCCCGTAATTCTGCATATAGCTTCGGTAAACAGGAACGATTGCTTGAATGATTTGCTGACATGTCTTCTCCCTTAAATCTTTATCCATTAGAATCCAAGTGGAGTGCTTCTTGTATATGTTATCAAACGCTTCATTGAAAGCTTTCAACCGCTTTTTCACAAGGTCACGTGCGGTGGCTCGACCACCGGAAAATAGAATCAGACCTTCTCGGCTTAAGTGAGACGGAAGTTTTGCCCAACTTTCCCTTATAAACATTGCCAAATAGTATTCGGTGTAGTCTTGGTGTTCTCTTAGCCATTGATCACCCAATAAAGCTCCGATCTTTGTGTTTTTCAAATGCTTGTAAAGATGCCAATGATTGTTCATCAAGAAAACATACGAAAGTATGTTGTCGTTATATGCTTTTGACCATACCTCGAGATTCAATTCAATGGCTCGGATTAAGTTAAGAAGTTCATCATGAAGAAGACTTTCTTGAAACTTTTCATGCTTCCAACTTCGTTCAATGGCTAAAACTTGATTCAAGATGGTTTTATAGTCATTTCCTACAAGCCTATTACAATAATCAGTAATAAAACTTACGAGCCTTGGTACGCTGCCATCAGGTGGAGGCGGGGCTTGTCTTTGCAGCTCGACTTGAAGCAAAAGCTCCCAGAAGATTTCCGAAGCACCTTCAATTACTCTTTTAATAAGATCCCTTGTGAGGTTTTGAATCTCAGCACACGCGGCCCCACCAAAAAGACGGTTAAAATCCAGTCTTAACCTATTTAAAGATGCAAATATATCCAGCAACTTCAATAGCTTTATTGGATCTTTTTTACTCTCCGTAACGGTTTTCCCAAATTGTAGAAAAGCGAGCATACCCGCTTGAGCCGCTATATTAGCAAAACAATCCTTCCACACTTTCACTCCCAAACTCTCGAAAACGTCATTACAAAGCTTATATTCAGCTTCGAATAGATGCTTAACCGCAAACTCTAAATGCTTACTCCACTTAGATATATAACCCTCGATGCTCTGCACATCATTAAACTCTGATACTGATATTTCCAAATAATCCAGATTTAACGCCCGTAAACTTGCTCTAACAATCGAACTCCTAACCTCAACATATATAGATTTGCATTTTTCGAGTCTGTTATTAGCAATCAAGCTGTTTAAAATAGCTTGCAGCTTTTTAATTACAGGAACTGGCAACTGCGACGGAGAAATACATTGCTGTTCATCTTTCACCGGAGACGAAGACATAGGCAATGGGACGCTATTCTCAGTCAAAAGGCGACGAAACTCGCCTTCCAACCTATCTAACGCCGCTTCCAAAAGCCCACCGTCAAGCCGACCTTTTTCCTCTTTACTCTGCAGCTCCCTAAGATACTGCAACGCGTTTTTCAAACTAGACGTATACCGAACATCCGCCACATTATTATCCTGCAAATACTCGACAATATCATCTAACCACTGAATCGCCATCTCACAATTATCCGATAAAAACCTCAACGCTTCTTGCAAATTCTTCAACACCGAAATATACCCATTTAAATCCGCTTGAGGATCCGATAACGATTTTTCCAACCCATGAATCGCGTCAAACACTTTTAGCACAGCCGTAGCCGGAACTACAGCTTTATTAATATTCCCACCAACTTCATCAAGGGCGTCCTTTTGCGCACGTATCGGTCTAACCGCCGCTTCTAAACATGGTAACCTCTGATTAATCTCCTCTAACCTAGGCCCTGCTTTTCGCAACGATGCCGATAACGCTTTCGATTTCTCTAAATTCGATATCAATAACTTCCTAGCAGACACCAAATTCTCAATTCCTTCACTTTCAATCCCCATCTCAAAAACCCAAATTCCCAAATCCCCAAATTCTCAAAAACCCTAACCCTAATTTACACAATAACAGATCTAAAACCCTAATTAACCCAAATTAACAAAAACTAATCAATACCCATTACTCAATACACCCTAAAGACCAACTACCATAACTAAATTAACAAACTTTATAACAAAAAAATCCCCAATTTCAAAAACCCTAATTTCACAGTAAACAGATCTAAAACCCTAAATAAGGCAAATTAACAGAAACCAATCAATACCCAATACTTATTAGACCCTATTGAGTAACTAACTTCACTAAATTAACAAACTTTATAACAAAAAATCAAATGGGTCAAAAATTGGATCATAAAGATTCGAAATTGGGTCAAATTTAGTGCGATTGAGAGGTTATAATTACGGCTAGATGAAGATTGGTGTGAATTTAAGGGTTAATTTGAGTGTGTGATGATTTCGGTGATTTTTGTTTTTTTATAAATAAAGAGCCCTAGATATGGTGGTGTAGTGAGAGAGTACAAAAGGCTTTTTGTTTTGTTTTGTTATTCTTTTTAAAAAGTTTTTCCTTTTTTCTGCTTTTTGGAGATTGCTTTTTGAGTTTTTTGAATTTTTTATTACTGTTTGTGGCATGAATTCATGTTTATGTTTTGTATTTTTCTTTTAATATTTTTTGGAAAGTACCGAATGTGTCATATGTGTAAAAGAAAATTTTTACATTTTGGTTTGTTTAAATGAATTATAACTGGTAATATCTGTGCACGCACCGGGTTTTGACAATAAAAAGTTATTTTGTATAAATGCTGAATATTGTGTCTTTAAAGATAATTACATATAATTATATATTTATGCACAAGTTTTTCATTAACCATTAATATCCATTAAAATTTTATATAATCAAATTTTGTAAAAAAAATTTATTAAATAACTCAAGATTCAACTATATTTAATGATCAGATATTGATGTTCTATTTAAATTTCACTATTGATATTATGATGTCATACAAAACGCGAGTTTAATTCAGCATAATAAACGTTGATGAAGTTAAAATATACTCTTTAAAGTTTTTTAAAATGTTTTCTACATATCCTTATATATCGTAAATAAATAAAAATTACATGAGTAATTGTTATAAGTACAATCACGTTTTTTTTTCTTCATATTACAGTAGCTCGTACTTACAATTTGATAATTATATTCTCATTTTCAATAATTTAGCCGTATGTTGGAGTTTTATAACAACATATATATTATATTTTTAAGTTATAAAGTATAGGGGGTATATAAAGTATAAGGGAGTATTTGTTTAATTTCCAAAGTTATTAAAAAACGTAGAAACTTTTAATATTATACTTAACTATATACAATTTTTAAAAATTTAACCACTAAAGTATTATTAATTACCCCCTCTTTTTTAAAGTTTTTGGTTTCACAAATTTGACACCTATGTTTTTATGTGTTTTTCTTCTCAACCAAATTTCTTCACCAAATTAATTAAAGGTTGATCAAAATCAATTTAATTTTGACTTTTATTAACGAATTACATCACACGATTTTGCTTACGTGGCAAAATCAAACTCTTTTATATCGCCCAAATTTTTTTTCAATAAGAATGAATTGGAAAAATCACTCCGAAATGATATAACTCTTTTATTATATAAAAGATGATATCTGATTTGATATAAGGTACAATGATAATGAAATAGAATTAGATGTATTATTATTGCATATGTTTGTTACTAGGCAAAGCTATCATAATTGGTAGGGCTCATTTATATTTATTCAAGCTTGAGAGTTGCAATCTGCATTAAATTTTGAAGGGCCCATATATCTCTTAATATAAACCAAGTAGTAATAGTTTCCACAAACATGACTTTTTATTTTCTTTGAGAAAACCTTTGTTTCGTGGATTTCAAAAACAACAATTTTTCAACCAAACAAATTTAATGATTTTTATATCCATTCCATAGTGTAGAAACCCTTATACCAAACGCTTTCTTATAATTTGGGTTTTGGTAACTATAGTGATATGTGGTATGATTAAACTTACCATAACCAAAAAAAATCGTTAATTAACATTAAAGTTTTTTCGTGTTTAAAAACGCCTGCCATGTTTAGGCTCGTTGTGAAAAGGAAGCTTCAAGATTGTCATCACAGTTATTTCAGTTTTCTTTGTTTACAGCTAAGGGTGTTAAGTGTAATGTTTGACACCGAATAAACCGAATATAAAGCAGATTGAAACTAAATAAAACTGAGTCGAAATTTTTAATCGGTGTATGATTTTGTTTGAAATCTTTTCAATGTATTTAACCAGTATTTGGGTTAGTGTATAGTTTGAAAAAAATTAACCAAACGGAACAAAAAACCGAATATCTATACACATACGAAAAGGTTAAATTATACATATAGTTTCTATCATATTATTCTAACTAACAATCTTAAAGTCTGATTATATATTGAGAAAAAATATCCTGGTGAGTGAATTAACAAATTTGATCCCTAGAAATTTCTTATGTTGTATCATGTACTGCTATGATTAATTTACTTATGCTAAGTTGTCAAGTCTTTTGGTTCTATTTTGTTGATTTACTTGAGCATTTTATGAGAACTTTTGATTTACTAATCTTATTTGAACTTATAGTTATTCTTTATGACTTCTAGATTATATTATGAAGTTTACGTGAATTTTATTTCTTGGTTTTAACTAAAACAAAATCAAATTCTTATTTGATGTATGGTTTTGTTTTATTAGTTCTATAATTGGCTGGTTTGGCTTTGGTTTTGATTTAAAATTAATACGAAATGATATTGATCAAAGTTCTATATAAAGTACTTCTTAGGAATGAGGCAATTCTAGTGGTACGTGAGTCTTATTATTAGTTTATAGCTATATATCATGTATATCTTTGTCATAATTTGACTAGTAAAGAACATAATGCATCTAGGGCTAAGGTGTTAATGCTTTCCCATATGATAATAAAGAGTTACATGTGGTTCACGGGAAAGAAGTGACAAACATGTGCTCCGAAGTTTGGTTATCTATTTTTCTTAATTGGAGATATGGTTGCATTCTTTCAAGTGAATGTACCAGGTTGGATGACATAGAAATATATGACTAATCATATCCTCGTTTACAGTAACTGTCTTCTACAATGCTTAGAGAGTAGCCTTGTCGAGCAAAAGGCGATTCTTTGTGAAAAGGCTCCCAAATTACTGGCGATTAACACAACATAGTCATTGGCTTTATTATCCTTATTTCTAGAAATAAATAAATAAAATTTTTCTTTGGCTAAGTTGTATATTGCTGTTGCACTAAGTGAAAATGAGCTAAGCTTGGTCAGAACATACCAAAACTTTAACACATAATTAAGCTTTCCTTTTAAGCTTCTCTGTTTTGTATATGCATTTTTGTGTTTAACGTAACCCTGAATGTTACTTCTTATCTGAACAGAGATCTGAAAGCTTAAATCCTCAAAAGTTAAGTTGTTTACAATTCAAGTGATTGGCTTTTCTGCTAGAAGACCTAGGAGATTTATGCTTGATATAATAAAGGTACTCTTTCTTTCATTTTTGTTAGCACTTATTGTCTTAGTTGTAAAATGAGTTCATACTACATATGCTCCATTTTAATCAAAATTTGGCCTTTGGGTACACTTGGTCAGATTTAATGTACTTAAACTACTTTTTACGGGACGGAGGTAATAGTAGCATGTGCTCTGAGAGTATGCAAGGTGATTTTTTTTTGTTTACCCATTTTTATTTTATGGAAAAAAGCATACGTACTTTTTAATTATTTATACAAGAAGAAACTAAAAGGCTTTCATATAAAGAGTTAATTTACATTCTCCGATATGGATATCACCTAAGCTTCAACATGAAAAAGTGTAATCCTCTCACTTGATAGCCTTTTCATGTCATTTTCTTAAGGATCGGTGGATAAATTAATGTGTGAAGCATCTCGTTTTTTCCAGACAAGGCTTACAATAATTATGATGTTCAAAAATAGATATTTGAAATTTTGGATATCCGAATTTCGGATTTGGATATCCAAATTTCCGGTTTAGGTATGAAAAAAATTATAGGACAAGATGTGTATTGTGACATACATGATTAATATATACTTTATTATTGTTTTATTTAATAAGATTTTTTATTATCTGATAGATGTTTTAGCTAATAACTTAATATGATATATTAGTTAAAAGATAGATGATATTGATATTACAGAAATAGAAAGTGATACAAACTTGTACATCTCATTTCGTGTTAATTCTCGTACGAACTTGATTCATCATAATTACAAATGGGTGAACCCGAATCATATAACTCATAAACCTAAAAACCCAATCGATGAATACCTCTATTTACAACCAACATCACCACCAACTTAATAAAATAAGACGAAAATCTTCACTAACAAAAAATACCACACTTAAAACACAACTATACCGCACCAAAATACGCACACAAGAACACAGGACTCGGTCGTCCACAAGACCGGGTCTTGCAATTTCTTGGTTGAAGATGTGTGTTCCATGAGGAGGTGTAATAGGGAAGACTCGGTCTTGGGTGCCCAAGACTCAGGCTTAGTCTTGCTATTACACCTGGTCAATGAGGGCTTTTGGAAAAGTAAGTCATTGCTTCAATCCCAACTCATGAATAAACGTCACTAGAACATGTGCTCATTGATGAGGCTACGTTTTTGGAGAAGAGTCAACCAAAATCCAAAAAAAATGCACGAGCTTAGGGTTTTACTGTCGATTTAAACCAGAGTGCACCGGTGGTGCTCATTGGGGGTCCTATTGGAAGTACATAAAACTACATCATGGTGCAAGTCTTTTGCATTCGGTATGGCACAAAGGGTGCTTTGTGTGTGTGGTATACGTTCACTGACGGAGCCAATAGGGGGCTGGAGGGTGCTCGCCCTCCCCCGCCCCCCCCCCTAACCGGCCAAACTCTACCTTTGTATCACGGTGGATCCCGGAAACAACCTTAGAACAAAAGATTGTTTAGAAGTTATTTATTGTCTTTTTAAGAAACCTATCTTAGATTTATGCAAGAAACCACTTGGTGAAGGTTTTGGTAGTGTTTTCGAATATAACTTAGGCGTTGGGTATAAAGGATGTAGGTGACTGAGAAAGATGAGAGACAAGAATGGTGTTTATCAAGAAGGAAGAAAGAGGTAGAAGAGAGGAAAAGAAGTACAAATAAAATATTAAAAAAATTGTTTCTTTTACTTTTATTTAAGATGTATTTTTTTGTTTGTCTTTAACCAATTATTTTTATCCTATTAAATAAAGTATTATCTCTTTTTAACACTTTTACAAATATCTTCAAATTCAACAAACTATTTTAAGTTTAAAATAAACATAGATGAGTTTATTATTGAAGGTTTTAAGTAATTCGACAATAAAAGAGTGATAACTATATACATGATTCTTTGCATCATATTTTAGAAAATAAAATGTGTTACCGTTGTTACAATACGCTTAAAGAATTTTTGCGTTTGAAATTTCTAAAAACTTGATTGTAAAAACTTTAACTAATATAGCATGCCTTAAAGAATTCTATGTTAATACCGACAAAATTTTGAGCCCCCTGGCTTCGTCCTTGTATACGTGGTAGTGTCGGTGCATGTATGTGTAACTTACGTACATTTGAGTTAAATTCAAATAAAAGATTCTTCAAAGATACTCCTATGCTCATATACATTCTTTAATTATTATGTTATCTTTGTTTTCTTATGGCAGAATAAAGTTTGTATTTTGGGATACCCTTTTTACCTAATACTTTACTAGCATTTAAGATTGAAAGTGATTTAGTAAACGAAATGTAAGCATGAAGTATGTGATGTAATGTAAGTTAGTTCTAGTTGAGTTTTAGGTAAAGAGTATATGTCTTTCCCATTTGAGGTATTTGATTACCTTACTTTCGGTTAATGTCATCTATCGTACGTGTTTGAGGGAGTTAAACACTTAAACAAGAACCATACTGGTTCCGTTTGTTGGTTATGCGCATGGATGCGACGTTAGATATGCTCGTGTGATTTGAAGTAGTATAATCGAGAAGCAGATAAAATCTAACTAAAAGATCAAATGGTATTTCATAAAAAGAATGTCTATGTGATCTTAATGCTTGGTGTACATCATAAAAGATGAGGAAACATTACAATTGAGGTATGCACATGGGCACATGGAAAAAGGAAGCATACATATATATAATAGCAAATTGAAGTGGCAATGTAGATTCTTATTTTGAAAAAGACTTGCATCATTGACATAGAACATGCTTTTTGTTTGTTCTTTTGTGTTGCATATTCTTTTGTGAAACTTTGACTTGTCCTAACTCCTAACTTATTAAATAGTTAAAGCTAAATAAGATACCAACGAATTTTATTTTATTTATTATTATTATTATTATTTTTTCATATCTTTCTTTGGGTTTTATAAGGATTTACCTACTTATTTGTATGTTTGTGGCTTATTCGAGTTAACCCGTATCCGAATAACCCGCACTTTATTAGAGTCTGGTACGGGTAAGATTTTTCTTCCTCAAAACTCGATTAACCCGACCCGAATAAGAGCTTAAGGTGTGGCAACAATGTTTAGCTTGTCATTTGAGGGCCACTGGTGCCACATCACCATAACACAACCCCTTTTACAACCCCCTTTAAGGTGAAAGGTGCGGTTAAGAGGTTTCTCTTGCAACATTAACTTCACGTTAGTAATTTGTCTCTTCATAACTCTTACATTTTTTATTATTAAAATTCTTCCATTACATGCATTCCACAAACAACACACATAAAAAGTTAAAATAATAATTTCTCTCTTTCGTATGCATTGAAAATGCTTTCGGGAATATATTGCCGCTAGGGAAACTTATATCAATTTCCTGCATTGAGAGAGGCGGTGATTTAAAGGGTCCCCGCGTGCAAAAGTCATTGTCTTGCTTTGTTTCCCGAACCGCACCTTCTACGCTTATTATAACTAAACACAACAACTTCATTTGGATCTCACCACTTTCTATTTTATTTTTTTTGTTCAAATTTCCAAATAACATAAAATTCATTTGAAAAAATAAAATTACAATACAACAAATTAAAAACATACGAAACATAAAATAACGATACGGAAAAAAACATACCAAACTTAAGAAATACATCAAACTATAAAGAAACTAATTATTTTGTTGCTGTTGTAGATATTCTTGCCATAGATGTCGTTGTCAAACATGCTCGATGATATTTCGTTGAAGCCTTGCGTGTGTGCGTTTATCACAGAGTTTTTTGGATTTCTTTCGTTGCACTTCGCATCGCTCGACCCATACCCGTTGTAAATTTATTCGCGGACAAATATCATCTCGCTCATTTCGGATATCGCAAATTTTTTATCTTTCAAAATCATGTTATGCAATATGATGCACGTGTACATGATTCTCGTAACTTTTGGATAGTCCATTGACGCACCGGTTGGGCAATAATATGCTAACGTCCTTGCAGAACACCAAAAGCTCTTTCAATGTCTTTTTACGAGCATTTTCTTGTTTCCGTTTAAATACGGCATTTTTGTCGGAATGTGCATCGTAAATGATTGGACAAAAGATGACAACTCTGGGTAAATCCCTTTAGCTAGATAATTCCCTGATCAAATGTAACTCCGTTTACTTCAAACGATACCACGGGGGCGATGTCATCAAGCAGGTCGCCGAATAACGGAGAATTATTCAAAACAGTTAGATCGTTATTCGCACTCGTTACCCCAAAATATGCATGCCAAATCCACAAATCGTATGACGCAACGACTTTAAGCATTATAGTTGGATATTTTTTTATCACCCATATGAAATTGCCTTTGCCATTCTTTCGGACAATTTTTTCATTCCCAGTGCATACAATTAATGCTTCCAAACATTCCCAGTAACTTATGAACCACATTATGTGTGTTGTATAAGTTGTGAATGTCATTCACATCTGGTTTTCTTAAAACCTCAGGCATATACAATTGGATTATGCACATATTAAAATGATCTAGACAATCGCGTGCACAATGTTCCCCTATTTGTAAATACTCATCTAATGCATCAAGTGCTATGTCGTACACCAATTGACGTATGGCGAATGTGCATTTCAAAATCACACTAATCGGGTCGACCTCTAAAGAAATCAAAATGATTGGGAAGAGGATGATGAGTTTCAATATCTTGGACTATTTCTAAAAATAGTTTAAGGCTCATATAAAGCGACGCCTAAAATTTGTGTCCAGATATTTTGAGTTATTACCAAAATAGTCGGCCATTAGACGTGCTTCAGCAACATCACGTTCACGGTTGATGTATCTACGGCGATGTGAACTTTCGGCTTCTTGTTATTGCAACGAGTGCTCACAACTCATATTGTTGCAGAATCATCTCCGGCTCTCATCAAGATCACTTTTGAGATGAATTTACTCATGTTTATTATTTATTTAAGATGTAGTGTTTTGAAAGAAAGATTGTGTAAAATTTGTTAAAATGTGTTGATATTTATAGTGTGAAATATATGTTTAAAAAAAAGAAAAAAAAAAGAAAAAAAAAAAGTTGTGTAACGTTTTCTACTGACAAAAAAGACCAAAAAGGACGAGATCATGCTTCGTCGTGCAGACAACAAGGTTGCGTTTGGCGAAGGACACCAATCGTCTTTGGTGTGGCAGCAAGTTGACAACGAGACGACAAGCTCCACGTCAGAATGGAGAAGAGAGCTTCGTTGTCATACCCCAAGCTCTAAGGCTTATCCACTACACTAAGTAGATATATGATTTATTTGTACATGTAGATGTATACAAGTACATGGACATAATTTCCTTGGGTGATTCTTGAAAAAAAAAAAAAAAAAAAAAAAAAAGAAGGAACAAAGAAACCGGAAACACGACTATTTCATATAACTCCTTTATAATCAAAACGGATTAACGTGTACAATTAATTTGAAAGATAATGCACATAATGCTAGTGGTACCTTGTTTAAAAAGAACAAGCATATCAAAATTCATGTTTCATATATCAAACAATCTTTGCAACATTCTTATAAGTAAACCCACGAATATGGGGTATAACGAAACTACACATATATGCACTTTCCTGTCCTAAACAAAAAAAAGTCAAAAGATTTTTAACGGACACTCTCACCTATAGGCAAACTGTAGAACAGTAGATACATGCCCAACTTATTACTGAACGAGATGTATGGATCTGTGATATCTGATAAAATATGGAGAAATCACAGACGCTTGTGCTTTTGCTTTAGCTAAATAATGAAATAAACGCATTAAAGACGACCAATCTAGGATTCATCTAAAGTCCAATCATATCTTCTATTAAATGAGAACCTGCAAATCCAAAAACAATGTTGATTAAATCTGGTGCTAACTAGTGAACATATTTTTATTAATAATTAGTAATTACTCCCACCACCAAAAGTATATACACCAAATTCATTTCGGGTCGTCACACAAGAAGGGGTTGTTTCACATTGCATACTTCAAGTGTTATTGGCTTATTGCATTTCTTAAAAGGAAAAACACTCTCGAAGTGTTTTGATTGCTTAGTGAGTATTAGTTAATTTGCTTACATTTTGATAATGTAAGAATTAAGCCTAAGGGTATATAGATGCTTGTTTTGAAGAGCTTATAAGCGATAAGCATAAGCCAAAAATATGCAATCCCAAACACCCCCTAAATACAACATTTTACTCATTTGAATGCAACAACAAACTTGAAGCATGCACAAAAAGTCAAAAACTTTTCCATAAACATGGCATTATGATCAATTCATGAGACATACAGGGAAAGGAGTCTAACCAGATCATCTGTTTCTCAAACTACAAAAGCTGCAAGAAGTGCATGCATCAAAGCCCAATAAAGAATAACACTCAGTCGTAGTGCCGGCTGTCGCATCAATGTCCTATCACATGTAACCCTGAAAAGATGGCATTTCCGCAAAACAAGCATAATTAATCCTGAATTCTATACAAAGCTCAATGTAATGAAAAAAAAGAGAGAAAGATAGGTTGCACGCAAATGTGGGTGAGGGTGTGGTTATGGGTGTGTACAGATATAAGAGAGAGAAAGAGTACCATAAACCATCAACGAGATCTGTGACAGGCCTAGTGAATCTTGGAACAAGTTTTGATGTAGTAAGAGACTTGAAACCATGAGCTGAGTGAGCAACAATATAAAAAGTTAAGTATAAGGACTTGCTATAGCCTCAAATTAGCTTCTTGGTTGACTTTCAGCAAATATTATAAAATACACATGTTTTCGCTTCCAGCTTAAATTACAGTCTTTATAATATATGAGATATGAACTTTTTAATTAAAAAAAATGACAAGAAGTTTACCTTTATCATCATCGTCATCTTCTAACTTGTCATTATCATCCTGGTCCACATCATCTATGGAAATGGCAAGCTGGTCGTTATTTACTTTGCGCAAACTTCGAACTTGAGATGCCCTCGAGGTCCCTGGCTGTGGCCATTTATTAAGCTGCACAGAAGTATCAAATATTTATTTATATTCATGAATTTCATAAATTTAGTTGCTATCTAACAGTAAGAAGCCTAGAAGTTTAAGAAAGTGCTTACCATGGGCTCAACTTCAACAATTTCAGATGTCACAGATGTCCTTTCTACAGCATTTCCATCATTTTCATGCAAACTTAATCGAGATTCCTGTTCTCTTAAAGAATTCTCGAGAACCTCTCTTCTACGCATCAAATCATCAACCTTGCTCCTTTCTATGTGCAACTGATCATCTTTGCTTTGTGCCACTTGTCGAAGATCTTTCAATTCTGAGATTATTGTTGTGATTTGCTTCTTAAGTGTTTCTTTACATTCATGAACCTGATCAATTTTGTTGTCATCAAGATGCACATCACGAATTTCTTCACCAGAAACCACCGAATCTAACCAAGTCAGGATGTCTTGGATCTCACCCAAACCCCTTTTGTCAGTTTCCAGCGCTTGCAAGGAATCACCGGTGCAACGTGTGATTTCATCCCTCAAGAAAGAAACTTCAGAATCCCGTTCTTGAAGCTGAGACTGAAGCTTATCAACCTCAGACACAAGGGTTTCAGACAAATGATGAAGTTCATCAAACTTGCTGACGGTGATAGAAAGCTTCTTTAGAGCTTTGCCACGAGCAGCTTCAGAACTTTCTAAATCAAGATCCTTTTGCTGCACAGCCCTTTCTAATTCGGTAATTTTGTTTGTCAAATCTTCCATTTGAGTCTCCTCTTCATCAAGCGCCTGTAGTAAAGATTCGGCTTCTGCAGTCAACAGAACAAAAATAGTTAGAAAGAGACGAATAAGTCATTAAATTCTAAAACTAGAAATGATGTAGGAGCAAGACCTTGTTCTTTTGCCGCCAATGCATCTGTAAGTGATTTGACTTTCCCGTGCAATTCAGATAATATGGCTTCTTGATCTTCCAGCTCTTTGACCCGTTGTTCCAATGCATTACACTGTAGATTTACAGCTTCCAGTTGCCCCTTCAAATCATTTATCTGAGCTTTTGCAGGTTCGAGTTCTTGCAAGTTGCTCATAGCCGCTGCTTCAGCTCGCTTAATTTGACTTACAAGATCCATACATATTCTATCCTTCTGAACATCTTTCTCTGTAAGTTCTTTCTGTAAACTAGAGATAGTATCCTTCATTTCCTTTAGGTTAACTTCCATACTTTCAGCCTGAATACTGTGATAATCCTTCACATGTGACAATAATCTGTTCACCATGTTTGTGATATGCTCTTGAGATACAGAAAGATTTGCTTCACTTAAGATTTCATCAGACGAATCATCAGCAATCAGTTCGCCTTTGCTTTTCTCAATTTCTAAAACTGAACTCTTGCAAGCTTCATACAGTATTGAAGTATATTTACGTAGCACTACATTTTCTGACTCTTTTTGTTTGCCAGTGGACTCTAACCAAGCAATCTCTTCCTTTGCAGATTCAAGGGAATGTTTATCTGAAGTCAATTCTCTATGAAGAGTTGACACTGTCTCAGACAACAGGATGACATCTTCATGTAGACAAGTTGAGTGGTTCTGCAATTTTTCTTCAAGACTATTGACATGCGTTAATAAATCTTGCACCTGGCTCCCAACAAACCTCCATAAATCAATGATCTTGTCGTCATTGTTTAGGTCTTCCGTTTTGCTGTCTGAGAATAATTCGGAACCAACGTTAACCTGACAAGAGAATCAAATTAGAAGTATAAAGTAGTACCCATATAACATATGAGTAGACCAACAGCTTTAAGAACTCTTGTTAGACATAACTTTCTTATAAGAGTATGTTAGAAAAATACTCCAGTAAGAATTAATCTAGGACAAAGTTGATAACTATTGACAGCTACTAGGACTTCGAAAAGAGATCACCTTCCATTGTAAATCACCAAAGAAGAGGTGGCAACTTCAACCCATTTACTTATGCACGGGTAGATGCGGGTTACTTATTGATTAGGAGTAAAAAAAGGTAACATATTAAAAAAAGAAAGAAAAAAAAATAAAAAATAATAATAGCTACAAATAGGTCAAACAGAAGTTATTTACAAAACATTAAGAAGTTAATTACTATTGATAACTACTAAATAATTATATATTTATATTAGTATAGTAATCTTACAATTTTTATAATCATAACTAACACATAAATCATTTAGAAATATTTTCAAAACTGTTCAAAAGTTTATCAGCTCAGCACATTTCAGCCTGCTGCCCGAACAGCTCATTTTTCCACCTCCACTACTCAAGAAAATTTGTTTTTTATAATAAAAAATAAATATGAGAAAATTACTGGCATGCATATGTTAAAAGACATTAAAGATGCAGATAATAGCTTACCTTGGACTTTGATCTGGATCTGATGCGGCCATGAGAACTGTTTAAATCACTTGATTCCAATAATGATTTAACACTGGCTTCAAGGTTGTACAGATAGTCCAAGTCTTTGGGCAAAACATCATCGAGCAGATTGTAGATTTTGCTGAATCCTGGACGTAGTTGGTCCAAACCAGATTTCAACGTCATTAAGTCAGAAAACTGGCTATTTCTTTCCTCCCGATGAAGAGCAGACAACTGTTCAAGACGCGAGATAGATTCACTCTTGGCAGATTCTGCTGAATCCCTTTCCATGGTGGTTTTAGAAAGCTCTTCAAGAAGGTCTTCATTTCTTTCCTGTACCTCATTCAGCTCTGCAAGAAGTAGTTCAGCAGCCCTTCTAGATTTTCTTGATTCTTGCTCAGCAGCTGACGTTGTAACTTGTAGATTATGCATTACTTTTTCAATCTGTTTCATTTTCTCAAATGGGTCATTATTTATCAACTCAACCCCAAGATCAATCTTTGCCAAAGCCCCTAAAATCATGCTTAATGTGTTCCGTTTATCCTGCAGCTCACTGTCAGCTTGTTCCAGACGATTCTTTAAGAACTGAATTTCAGAATCTTTATTTTCCACCACTTCTTGTGAGGTTATCAAGTCTTTCATCTTCTGCTGATATTCCAATAGCGTATTTTCCCGAACATTAATCTCGGAAGTCAACCGCTCCACCTGAGAAGTCAAGTCAATGATGTTTTGCTTCATGCTGTCTCGCACTTGAACCAAAGACTTCCCTTTTCTAACTGCGACGTTCAGCTTTTCTTTAACCGTGGCAGTCTTCTGCTCCTCCTGAGCAACTAATCTCTGCAATTCTTGATTCTTTACCTCTAAAGCTTCAATTTCACGGACCAAAGATTCACTTTTTTCCGCATGTCTATCTCTTTCATCCTTCACTCGCACTAAATCACCTTCAACTTCCTCCAGCTTTCTCTCCAGCTCCCCGTGACTATCTGGCAGGTCAACACTTCTTTCTCCATGAGTCAACTCACTTGTTTCAACGGCCTTATTGTACTTGTCTGCTAGTTTCTTCAGTAATCCTTCCAGACACAGGATATCGCTTGTACTCGAGTCAAATTCTTCAGTTCCTGGGGCTTGAAGCATGTCCTTAACTAAATCTTGCAACCGGCTTATCTCAGCATGAACATGGTGTATATGCTCCTCAGATACAAGCTTCTCATCCAACTTTGATTGCAACGCGTCAACTTCATTCTTCAGCTTGTCCTTCTCAATTTTGTACAATTCAAGTTCTTCTGAAATTGTATTGTAATCATAAGTTTTGGCCTCCAAACTAGCAACTAGCTGTTCCCGCTCATCGGTAATTGACTTTAGAGATGCCTCAAGGTCAACTACCCTCCTCTGAGACTCTTCAAGATCAGCAGCAAGTGACAAACGAACCTTTTCGAAATCATTTTGCAGCTTATCCTTCTCGAGTTCGTACAATTCAGCTTTTTCAGAAATTTTATTATAATCGGAACTTTTAACCTCCAAACTTGCAGATAGCTGTTCCCGTTCATCGGTAACTGACTTGAGAGCATCCTCAAGATCAGCTAACCTCCTCTGAGACTCTTCAAGATCAGCAACAAGTGAGCCACGAACCTCTTCCAAATCATTGGTATCTTGCTGAAGGGAGTCACAACGATCATTTGCCTCCAAAAGAGCGACTCTTAACCACTCAATCCTATCTTCTGGCTCCAGTGACCTCAACTGAGGGGGCATATTTATATTATCCAAAACTCCTTCCCACCGCTGCACAAGATTGTTTCGTTCCATTAATGATTGTTCAAGCATCTCATTTTGCTCAGCCAACTCATAGAACTTGTTTTGGAGATCCTCATAATTTCTTTTTAACTCGTCATCACCTGGACCCGGAGATGGTCCTAGATCTTCTCTCCAGCTATCCATAGCCCGTGAAATAGAATCAGGATACGAACGAGTTCTCTCAATTGTACTTGCTTGATTTGAATTGCTGACAGGAAACGAGTTCTGAGAAACTGATTTTGCTAACCAATCAATTTTGTCAATGATATCTCTTACATGGAAATCTTCGGGAAGCTCCAAATCTTCTAAAATCTCTTCTATTCTCTGAAGAGCAGAATCTTTAAGAAGAAAGGACTCTCTCAAAGCAGTTGCTGAATTCCGAATGTAGGAGAGCTCAGATTCAAGAGCTTCCATGCGCTCACCAGCTTCAGAATAAGTTTTGAGCTTTGTTTCAGTTTCTTGAAGTGCGGCATCTTTTAACTGCAACTCGTGCATGCATTTGTCGAGTTCACTGGAAGTTGCTGTAAGACTCTGTTTCAAACTGTCTCGCTGTTGAATTAATCCTTTCCCTTTTGAAACAGCAATGTGAAGCTTTTCTCTGAGAGTAGACACACGTTGCTCAGATTGATGAAGCTCAGTTTCTTTTAATTGTGTTTCAGATTGAATGGTAACAAGCTGCTCCAATGAGCTCCTCAGACTTCCCTTAAAAACTTGACTTTCAATTTCATATGGAAACATTGTGAAGGTTAAGTTGTCTATTTCATTCTGCAACTCGATTGATTTCATTTCATTAAACTTCAAATTCCTAATGAGAAAATGAATTACAGACTCCAGGGAGGATACAGGTTCATCTGGTTTGATCTCAACTCCGTCTAGTGTGACCAAACACTGAATATCTTCAAACAACCTGGCAATAACGTCTGGATAAATACATCTTTTATTCAATTCCTCCATATCTTTCATTTTTCGCAACAACTCCAAGTTGTACTCTCTATTCTTAGATTCAAGTTGTGCTCGTTCACGCAAAATCATTATCATTTTTTCAATAAAGACGTCGTAGTTGCTGAGTTCCAGATGATCCAACTGCTCACTTGTAGTATCTTCACTTTCTTCTGTAGAGGGTCCCGAATCACTCACAATTTTCTGAAGGTTATCAAAAACTTTATGTATAACACTGGAAGCCAATTCATTCCTCTCTTCTAAATCTTTCGTCTTCTCAGTCAAATCCTTGTAAGAATCGGAAAGTAAGTTGTGGTTCCTGAGAGCATCATCAAGCTTCTCCTGCAAATCCTGAATCACCGCAACAGCTGCCTCAACAGAAGTAGCTACACGAGTACTTAGATTCTGACCAACATCAGCTTCACTTAGGTGAGTGCCAGAAATGGTGCCAACAGTTGCATCCAGTTTTCTGTGATGTGTTTCCAGGTCTTTGCTGAGAGAGGCCATATGGTCTTCATGTTGTTGTAGTCCATCCAATTGTGCCTGCAATTCACTGATTCTTGATTCACAGATGAATAGCTTTTCTGTAAGCTCAGAGTTCTTCGTTTCAGCGATGATCCCTTCATGCCTCAAGTCTTCAAACAGATTCAAAAGCTCAAACTTTTTTGCTTCAACAGTGCAAACATATTGCTTCATAACTTCATCCAATATCACATGTTTTAAGAACGTTTCCTCCAAACTATTACTCTGCTCTGAAGAATCTTTAACTATTGTTTCTTGAAGGGATTTTTGCTCAAATTCACGAATCTTCGCTCTGAAAACATCTAGAGTAGTACTAAGAGTAACATTTTCTTCAGTGAGCTGTTCAAGCTGTTGGGCTTTGACTTTAAAGTCAATCATAGACTTTTCAGATTCCACCTGCAGATCATTTATAAGAGCTGTGCAGTTTGTTAATTCTGTTAGAGCATCCTCCTTTCCAATGCTCAAACGATTTATCTCCTCTACGAACCTGGTTCTCTCTTCTGTCACTAAATCAAGATTTTCGCTTAATTTAGCAATTTCTGCACGTAAACTTTCCACCAAGTGCTGTGATTCGGTTAACTCCGCAGAAAAGTTCTTATTTTCTTGGAGATAATGCTCATTTGCTTCTTCAAGTTTACTTCTTTCCTCTTTTTCTGACGTGAGGACTTCATTCAATTTGGAATTTTCTGCCTGAAGTGCTTCAACTGATCCTTTCCATTCCGCCAATTCAGCTAGCAGACTTTCTTTGGAATTGGCATTCTCAGCCTGTGATAATTCCAGTACAGATTTGCACTCCATTAATTCTTTCATCAATTTTTCATTCTCCAAAATCCCATCTTCTTTATCCTTCTCTAATTTATGTTTCTCTTCGGTCAATGAAGCAACATCCAAATTCAGGCTTTGGTTTTTCGTCTGCAAATCTGAAAACGAACTCCTGATGTCAGCTAACTCAGATGACACACTCAACAACTGATGTTCAGACCTTTCAAGCTCTGTCTTTGAAGAAGAAAATTCCATCTGAAGCTTATCCATTTCATGTGTAACTCTGTCCAGTTCAGACCTACATGTGGCAAGCTCTTCGGAAAGGATTTTGTTCTTCCCTTCAACATCACTGAGTAAACCACTAAACAACGATTTCTCAGTAGACCACTGAATACGATGCTGATCAAACTCCTTATGGACGTCCCTTTCTTCACATAGCTGCAAAGAAATTAACTCTTTTTCATAACTATTGATGTACAACTGGTCTTGTAGTCTCTCTGAGAACTCAACAGACCTAGACTTCATTTGACCATCGTTCTTCAAATCTTCACCAGTTAGTGACTCTCTTGCTCCCATCACAAACCTAAATTCATCTTCACCAAGAAGCTGGAACGCCTTTGCAAGCTCTGTGAGGCTAACCGGGTTAACCTCACCTGAAGTAGGTGGCGACTTAATACCTTCATCACCACGAACGTCAACCATTAAATCATCTTTTGGCTGAATTGTAGGTTCAAGATCCGAGGATGGAGGGCCAGAAGGATTTACATCTGCACTATTAGCGCTTGAATCGTCACTTGCACTAGCAGTTACAGGAAAACCATCACGTTCAATGATTTGTTCTGTTGCACTGCTTGTATTTTCCGTCTTACTATCTTCTTCAACATCCTCCGAATTGACTTGAGCTCTCTCAATAAGCATGGACGAACCAGGAAAACTGTCATGCTCACTAGTTTGTTCAGTTGCACTGCTTGTATCCGCCATCTTACTTTCTTCGCCAACATCCCCTAGAGCTCTCTCTATAAGCACGGACGAACCAGGAAAACCACCAAGTTCACTGGTTTGTTCGGTTGCACTGCTTGTATATTCCATCTTACTATCTTCAACAACACCTGGATTAACTTGAGCTCTCTCATTCACGTCCTGTTCAAGATCTAGAAAACCGGTTCTATTATCTGGATCTGAAAATGAATGCTCCTGTTCCTGCATTGCCCCTACCAAACAAGAAAAGGGATTTCGATTACAACCCACAGAGATGATACAAAATTACGGATGTGTATGTCGTGTGGTTCTGAGGTTATTTAGGGGAGAAGAAAATTTTTTTTGTTTGCTTAGAACTTAAGCTTTAGTGATTGGGTATTACTCTCAAAAGCATAGGTTTTGCAAAACCCACCATGGTGGCGGGTTTAAGGTTAACGAGTAGGTAACAACTCCTCGCTCAATCTATCTCCTACTTTTATTAATATAATTTATTAATTTCATTTTCAATTCCTACATTAACATATAATAACACCATTTTAATTTGAATAAATTATACATTTTCTATCACCTCCTTTTCTTTCATCCCTATACCAATACCGATTCTAATTTCGAACCCCTCTACAAACCAAAATGCACATATACTTTGGAAATCTGTTTCCACTGTAAATAGTTCGAACATGTATGGTGATAAAAAAATGTAGTTGAGAACAAGAGAATACGGCACAACCTACATCTGGTACCTGATCTTCCCCACTTGTAGCTTGTAATTCACCTTCTTTAGAAGCAGAATCATTATCAACTGCCGCCTCCAAACCAACGGGTGTTACAGGCACATGACCACTAACAGGTGTTCCTTCAATATCAACTGTTATCGGGGAAGTAGTTGGCACTGCATCATCAAGACTAGAACTTTGCAGACTTTCATCTGGAATCGAAGGACCGATTGACTCAGCTTCAGAAACTTCTATTGGTAACGTTGAAGTGGAGGAGAGATCAGGAGTCACCACATCAGCATTAGATGAATCTGTAATATTAGAGCTTTGGAAATTTTCATCTGCAGCCGAAGGAACAACTGACTCGTCAGCTTCAGAAACTTCTATTGGTGAATTTGACGTGGAAGAAAGATCAGGGGTTGCCACATCAGCATTAGATGAATCGACAAGCTCTGTGGGCAAAGTTTGAGCAGGTGCTTCTAAGGCTGGAGCTTGTTTCTTTCCCTTTTTCGGTTTAGCAGTGGAAGATGATTCATCAGTAACCACATCAGGGTCAGGTTTATTAGCCTTACCTGAGGATTTACTGCCTTTACCATCCTTCTTCTGCCGATACTGCTGAAGCTGAAAAGGCACACAACAGAATCTTAATAACAAATTCTAGAGTGTATTCTAAATGATATACGTAAATACATTGGGTATAACATAGACTTAAAAAAATGGGTATAACATAGCGAAAACCTATGTAACAGTACTAGATAGTAGATATCCTACTAACAAAACTTGTATTTTTTATTTTTTATTTTTTTTCTTTGGGCAATTCAATAAAAGTAACTCAGGTTCTCAAATTGACCATCAATCACATTATGCTCAAAAAGCTGATGTGGGATTCAATTATTAATCTTAAAAGCTTGTTTGGCAATAAAACTGGTCTGCAAAATCAATTAGATAACTTTGTCTTGATAACTAACTACCTGTCATCACCACCTAATCGCCATTATGATGGAGCTGATTCATTTTCATCATTACCACCATCAATGACACGGAAATTTTCAACTTATAACAAAGTATATGACTAACAGATTAGTATCAAAATTTAGAGATAAAAATTGAGGGGTACAATACTATCAATGACTTGAGATGAAATAAGTAGATTAGAAATTATAAAAAAATCTTCCTAAAAGTTCAATGTAGGATATTTGACACTTTTGATTTATGTGACAAATGACCTATTTCTTGGTACATGTCTAACTTGCATGACGAAATCAATGCCAATTCACCACTTGAGAAATTTAGATCAACCTCTCACCTACTCGTCAATATCTAATGTTTCAACCCTAATCTAACGAAAAAACACTATATACCAACATTGCGAAAGAAACAGCATAACAATATTTTAAGAAAGACAAACTAACTACTCCCTCCGTCCCAAATTAATAGTTCACGCTTCCTTTTCGGGATGTCCCATTTCAATTGTCCACTGCTGACTATAGATAGGTATGTTCGATCGAATTTACCATATTACCCTTACTTGAAATTATTATTACAAACTTAAAAGAAGACATTAATTAATTAGCTAAGGGTAAAACTCTCATTCTGCAAAAAGTAAAAGAGAGTGAGGATTACTGAGGAAGCACTAAGGTTGGGCAGGTCACCAGGTGCCACATCAGCTTTCTCTTTCCGGCGACCAGACACGACCAAGTTGCCCCAGTCGGTGACCAAATAAAATAAAAAAAGAAAGAAAGAATCGGTCGAAAATCCAACCGATGTTGGAAAATTCGTTGCCTCGACCGATATTATGACCAATCCCCACAGTCGTGCCGACCGATGCTAATATCGGTCATCTTTGGATTTTTGGGTTGACCGACCGAGTTTTATATGTCCACTGCGTCCAGCCTAATAATTATGTTTTTCTTAGACTTTTTTTTTTTTTTTTTTTTTTTTGTCGGTGGACAATTATTTGTGAACGAACGGAGTTTTTACACTAAATTCCACACACATGTCCCAAACGCGACTAGAACCTACGCCCTAAACTAAAAAATGTAAATCATTTCATATCGCGTCTACCTTTACTTAATAAAACTAATTGCATTGTTTCGTTACGCGTTACGTGCACCGATTAATTCAATGAATCAAACAGTAACCAAAGTTTCAAAACCCTAACTAATAAGTTATAAATTTAACGGAAATAACAAACCTTCTTACGACCAGCAGCAAGCAGATCGGTACGGTTGTTCTTATTTTTATCCATCGATAATTTCAATTAAATCCTCATCAAACCCTAAATGATGAATTAGATACCTGCAAAATGCAGCAAGTTTGTTATTATAACTTATTAAAACTATAGATTAATTTATTAATTAAAGGAAGAATTTGAGTACCTGATATTGAGGTGATTTAGGGATTCTGAATTAGATCTTGAAATTGAATTGAATGTGTTTGTTTGTTGTTCGGTTAGATCTGAAGCAATGGATGTTGGTGTGTGTTTACGTCTTGTTGTTGGGTGTGTTTTAAGATTTGTCTTTTTTTTGGTTGAGGTGAGGTGGTGATTTCTTACTTTCTTTTCTCAACCAACTTTTTTCCTTTCTTGTACTTAGGTGCAGGGGTGTGCACGGTCCAAAAACCGGACCGGACCGGCACTGATTTGCAAAAATTTAGGCATCGGCAGATCGGTAAAATCCGGACCAGCGGACCGGACCGAATGTGCTCGTTCCGGTCCGGTCCAGTCCGGTCTCGGTCGGTCCGGTCCGTTCGAGTCGTATGCTCACCCCTACTTAGGTGTATACCGCGGAAAATTGAACCGAACCGAACAGAAATTTCGGGTTGAACTGGTCTGACTAAAACCAAACTGATCATAATCGGTTCGATTTCTGATTCTATATAATTATAATTTTCGGCTTCAGTTCGAGACCAAAATTAAGAAAACACGCAGTTAAATCGTATAAACTGAACAGAACCGAGTCACTTCGGTTCGGTTCTCGTTTCATGTTTTCCGCAAAACCGGTTTTGGTTCGCGTCGTTTTTGGTCGGCTCGGTCAGTTTTGACCTTGTGCTCAGCCCTACTTAGGTGCTGATTGTTTTTTTTTTTAACTCTTATTGAGTTAGAAGCGGTCACGTATCATTGCATTTGTTTTTTATCTTACTGAAAAAGAGGTGTTTGAGTTATCTTAATGTTTGTCACTCAAAATTAGAAGGCTCTACCCCTTTATCACTCTAACTTGCATGAAAGTGGTTCACTCTATGCCATCTACCTCGCTCTACTGTCATCGTCGTCGGCCATCCTTCAGCCAACATCATCTTTCAGCCACCACCGTCACTAGCTAATCAAAACTTTTGTTGGGTCCTAGCTATTTCATTGGTATACTCAATGGTACTATGGGTTTTTTTATAATGGTTTTTGGTGTGTCTGTAAGTTTATTTGATAAAGGTTATTTGTGTGTGTGGGTTCTTTTGATATGTTTGTGTGGGGGTGTAGTTTGTAAGCAAAGATTTGTGAATATACTAGAAAACTAGTGTTATGTATCGTCTCTTTTCTCTTTTGGTTTGTTTAACTGTTTTTCTTTGTCTAACTTATGATTTGTCATGTATGATATTGTCGAGTTGAATTAATCCAATTCTCAAAGTTTTGTCTTTGGTAATTAGCTTATTTTCTACTTATTTGTGGAACTTAATCAATAAAATCTCACAATTTTACAAGAAAAAATGCATTTAGTGATACTAGGCGAGTACCCGAGCCTAGCGGCAGCGGTTTCTAGCGACAAACAATTAACGATTTGCGATGTGGTAAATGTTTCTCTTTGAAATACCAAGCTACTTCTAATGTTGGCTTTTCCTAGCATAGTTTTCGAATGCGAGATTGTAAATTTCAAATTTGTAGTCATTTAAGAGAATCATTTTTATTAATTTAAAGATTTCATTGGATCGTGTGTGAGTTCTCAAACAGTTTTTTTTTTTTTTTTGTCCTTTTTATCTTTTATAGTGATGTTCCATCCTTGACTCATGTATCGAAAATAAATATTTCGAATCAGACTTACACGATGTCTATTTATTCATAGTTTTTTTATAACAATATTAACAAACCATTTGATTCAATTGTAATTTTTGTGATCCCAGGCTTTTTATTTTATTTTATTGTTGTTTTTTTTAACAAAAGCAATCCATATATTTTCACTATTCAAAATCATTCAAGTGTAGACAATGATAAATTTACACATTAACATTGAATAGATAAGAAGTACATGATTTTTTATTATACATTGGCTACAATAATAAAAGGTTACAAAGTAGTGAAAACTAACACATAACAATTGATCAATTGGCCAGCAAGATCTGAAAATAACCAAACAATAGATCAAGCCATACGCTAATTTCGCAAAGCAATATTATGATCTCTTTTCCAAATATATTAAAATAATAGATCCACATATTAACAGCAAACAAACAACCTCAATAAAGACATCATCGGCCTCAAACTAAAAAACCATTGGCTTTAACTCATTACTTTTACCTGCTAATCAAGTCACAAACCAACCACAATCATCACCTACCAAAGCACATTTTAGTTAGACTCATATTTGCATAAATATGAAAGAAATCCCATATCCATGAATCTGATTATAACAAATACACAAACACATTAAATAAAAATACTAACTAAAAAAATACCTTATGTAAATTACCACCAAAACAACCGTAAACATCTTTCACCGTCACCACCGCAACTATCACAAGTATCATCGGCCTCAATTTTCATATCATTGGCCTCAGTTTTTTTAGGATGTTTCGAAAATAAAATAACAAAAGTACCTTCTTGAACGAAAAGTTTCCTCCCAAACTACGTAATCTTATGTGAATCTCAGTTTTCGGTGATAAATCTATAGATAAAAAAACTACCACCAAAAATACAAAGGTTGTAGCGGTGGAGAAGGTGTGCCGGAGGCGGCTGTGATCAGTGGAGGGTAGGTCTATTTTCTTTGTAGATAATGAGAGAATCTAGATGATTAGGGTAGTGCGTGTTTTTTTTATTTATAGGCAATGAAAAAACCTTGACAATTTTGACCAGCTACCGTGTTTTCAACTTTGTCATTTACTATACGTTTCAACCTTACAGTACATGGCAAATATTGTTTTCAACTTCACAAGTCAACTATACAAATGTTTCTTGAACATATTGTTTAACTTCCCCAAATTAAGTTATTGTTTCCTTAAACGCATTTCAATTAATTTATTTCCTCAACATTCAACAATTGACTTTCAAGTTTCAAGTTTTCACTTTCACCTTTGACTCTTTTTACATTTTATGTAGTAAAGATGTAATTAAATATTAATATAATAACTTGTTGTTTTATTGCATTTTCAAAATGCACTCCGTACTGTTAGCCTCTAATGTATTTAGATCAAAGTATGTTACGTTTATGTTTAAGAAGTTTGTATTATGTTTGTAATTGGGTCGGATTATAAGTTGTAGTTTAGTTACTGGTTTGGGCCAAGGGCCAACAAACCCAATAGTTAGGATAGAAACGGTTAAATAGTTTAGGGTTACAACGGTTATATAGTTTACACCGTTTAATGAATCGACATGTCCCTTGGAGGCAACGATTCATTATGTATAAATAGGTACAATTCTGTAACATAACAGTTAACCTTTTCCAGTTTAATAAATATCGTTATTAACGGTTCACCCAATTTTCTGTGTATTCCTTTTACTGCTCCTTTCTTTGATGATTGTACATGGTGTTGTTTGGATCATTCGATCCTGGAAACAAAACCTGTGAAACATTGGTATCAGAGCGAAGGGATCAAACAACACACTCAAATCTGCCATGAATGACGTTTGAAGAGAAATAAAGAAGGTTTAGACGGTTACCACCAAAGACCGGTGGTTAAACCAAGGAAAAAAGGCATATTCAAGAGAGAAGAATAGAAAGAAAGGAGAAGAAGAAAACATGGCTGCAAGTTTGTTACAAAGAAAGAAAGAACATAGTTTGTTCATAAGAGATCGAGAAGAAGAACCAACCTTGAGACCCCGGTTCATGAGGAACCCTACAACCATGATGGTTGACAAAGGCAATGATGCCAACGATGAAGATGTATGAGTATGATGGGGACAAGGTCGTGATGATTTGATAATAGTACTATGATGATAAAACCTTTGCAACAAACCAACAAAAGCCATCAAAGTATGAAGACGGTCTAACAAATATGAAGAAGTGAGGCAATAACAGATTGCCATAGGAGGTTCATTAATTTAGTTGTGATATACCATGAAACGGATCAAGTGCCTTGGGTTGAAAAGCGTTCAAAAGTAGGTGAAGCAAGATGTCAAGGACTCGCCGTGCCAGAAGGATAAGACTGTGAAGGATGGAGCACATGGAATGAATAAGAAGAACAACAAGTTTGGCGTTAGATTGGATGATGATGAAGATGGACAACAAGGAAGCAGCAAGACAACAATGACTTCGATGTCATTGCTTAAAAGACCGAAGGATCACAAGAGAAGGTTTTGATACTAAATAATTAGGGGAGAATGTTAGCCTCTAATGTATTTAGATCAAAGTATGTTACGTTTATGTTTAAGAAGTTTGTATTATGTTTGTAATTGGGTCGGATTATAAGTTGTAGTTTAGTTCTTGGTTTGGGCGAGGGCGATGATTGAGTCGAACGGTCAAGTCAAATAGACTTAAAAACTCAAACACTAATGCAATTAAGATCGAGGAATATAGGAATTCTGGTCGTTAAGTCCCACGGAGGATGAATTGGTGTTAAAACACTTAATCGGATGGTAGAATGATCACTAAGGATAAGAATCGATGGGTTTGGATGGAAAATTATACTAAAAGAAAAGATTAACAAATAACAAATGACTTAAATGCAAATTAAAAAGTTAAAAGTTAAAATCTATTAAATAAATGCTATCACTATTTTTACAGATCGATGAGCGTTTAAAACCTAAAACTTAAAACTTACGTTTAAAATAAAATTACGTCTACGTACAAAATAAAAAGTGAGTTTTAAAGAAATAAAAGGCCTACAAATATGAAAATGATATTTTAACAATCCTAATAATAAAAGAAAATTATTAGAAAAGAAAATTATTTTTATAACTATTTATTTAATTATTATTAATTAAAACTATTTATTAACTATTTAAAATGTACTAAAATACAAGAAAATACAAAATTAACCTAGAAAAATGAAATTATAACTTGGAAAATCTAAAATATGATAAAACTTATTTTAAAACTAAAAATATATTTTTAAGACTTATTATGTATTTATTATTAATTTAAAACTATTTAAAACTAATTAAAATGCTAAAAAATACTTTTTAGACTAAGAAAATTATGGAAAAATACTTTTTATTACTTTTGTATTTATCTTAACCTAAGAAAATTGAAAAATCATTTTTTTGAACTTTTTATAATTTTTTAGTATTAAAAGCTATTTAAAAATACCTAAAAACTGTTTTTAATTACTAAAAATAGCAAACAGTTATGAAAAATAATGAAAATTTCAGGAAAAGTCTATTTTAATTTGCTTAATCTAAGAAAAATAGAAAAACATGGTCTTGTGTAGAGAAATAAGCTACTGCAGTTGTGACTGCTTATAAATAAGCACTTGAAAAAGCCAATTGTTGACCAAAGACTACCAAACCTTCACAGATGCTATATTAAGCTAAAATAACTTTATTACAACCAAAAACAACAAGCTAGACCTCTGATTACAAGCTTAAAACAGATTTGAGGTTTTGACTTGAATAAGCAAAACAGAAATTGGTTGGTTACTTTAAGCTGATGCACAGGTCACCAAATAAGCTAAAATTGAAAAGAAATGATTGGAACTTGGAAAAGACCTGGTTGACTACCTATAAACCAAAACTCAGACAATTATAAGCTCTTATGAGCTTGTGAGATGCTTTTTCAAAACTTGAGAAACCACTGAGATAAAACTCAGTTAATACTGGTGTTACTTGGGACAAAATGAAAAGCTCAAGCATGCCTGGTAAATAAGCTCAAAATGGAAATTTTTAACTTGGATCTTGTAAAGGACCAGGTTAACTGTCTTAGAACCAAAAATCAGAGTATATGACCAAATATTAAGCTCTGTAGAAGCTTATGTTTGAGCTATAAAAACTGGTGCACAGGACACTATATTGAAATGATGTGAAAAATAAGCTAAACAAAAAGCTATCAAATAAGCTGTAAATGGAAAATAGGAACTTGTAACCTTGAGACAGCTTGGTTGGCTTCTTAAAAAGCCAAAACACACAAGATAAAGATCACTAATAAGCTCTCTAAGAGCTTATGAACTTATTGTAAAAAGCGTACTGTGCACTTTGTTGACTTTTTAATGACACACTTAGTTTGACTTTCTTGAACTTTACCACTGATTTTATGGACTGATTGTGATATAATAAGTTGAAATGAGATTGTCTATGTCTATGGTGATAACTTTTAAGTATGTAAACTGATTTTGGCAACTTAAAATCCCAACAGTGACAAGTAACAAGAGATTAAAGGTAAGTTTGACTTTTCACTGAATAAGAACTTGATTTTATTACTTGTATGAGTTATTAGGACCTATTTAGACATGAGATAAGCAAAAGCAAAGGATGCTCAACCTTTTCCACGATGAATCGAGTAAATCCAAACACGCTAATGAGACTGTCTTGGAACTTTTTCAAATGATTTCACTGATTCAATCCATACAAATTATAACAGACCTTATAATTTCCATTATTAGAACTAAATAAACTTTAAACAATAATAATAACTCAAGTAAACTAAGAAATGACAGGTTTACTATTTTAACTGTTAAATTAAAGTTTTAACTAACTACACTTTAGAGAAAACAAGTAACTGATATTATGGTTTATTTTAACTTAATTGAGACTAATGAACATAAATTTACAGAGATTGAAGCTTATAATTGTTTTATACAGTAATATGCCAAAATGAGATCAAGAAGCTTACAAGTAGCTTAAGCTGAAAACTGAGACTTAGGACCAAGTAACAAATCCTATAGCTTACCAATAAGCACTACACCCAAGACCATCCATTATACATCCTGCTCCAGTATTTTTGAACCTTGTACCATGATTTTTGATTTTTTTAACTAATTAAGTGGTATTTTTGTGAATTTTTGGTTTTGGCTATTAAACTTCTTTTTAAGGTATCTAATAGCTTTAATAAGCTTAATAGGGAGCTTATATGTACTTCTGAGTCCAAGCTAACAACTGATTAACAAAATTCAACATAATGAGATTTTCTTTGAAACTTGAAAATTTGGCGAGATTGGAACTTCAATCTTGAAATTGATGATTGAAAAGTTTAAACATACATCGATAATGCTTAATTAAGTGCTTGAAAGCTTAAAAATACAACTGGATAAAGGAAATTAACTAAAAGCGATATAAAATTGAAAATTACACTAGATATTTTATTACATTGGACCAAACTTGATATATATTGACCTCGACTTCAACATCGACCTCGAAGATATCCCATCTCATCTAGACCATTGAATTAAGCGGATCATCATAATTGCCACTTGTTGATTTTGGCGCCAAAAATGTCTTCGACGGGTTTTATCATTAATGGGCTTTGGATTGGTATGGAGGTGGAAGGAGACAGTGGGAAATGATGTGGAGGTGAAAAAGTGGAAAACCGGTGGTTAAAACCACTGGTATTAGTGAAACAAGGGTGAGGAGGAGGGTGAATAGTGTAGGCGGTTTATTGAATTTAAATATTGGGTAGGGTTAAGTGTTGGGTGGATTTGGGCTTGGGTTATTTTAATATTGGATCCGGTTTGGTTTGGTTTAACAAATAAGGACCATTTATGCAATTTAGCCAAAGATGAAGGACTGGTCTTGAACATGTTCCAAAGCTCTCATAAGGACTAAAGCGCCAAGTATTAATAGTACAAGGACCTTTGTTGTAAATTTCCATTTTTGAAATGTTAAAGGACTAAAGCGCCAATTTGGAAACTTGAGGACCAATATTGTAATTTTCTCAAAAGTTTATCATAAGGACCATTTTGTCAAATATGAATAGAACAAGGTTAAAACTTGATAATTTTCACTTTTAAATTAACCAAGGACTATTTTGACATTTTCCAAAGTTCGAGGACTAAAGTTGTCAATTTGTGATTTTAAACTTTAAAGGGTTTGTTTTGACAACTTTTGAATCTTATGGACCTAAAATGATATTTTGCAAGTTTAGAATTACGGGGACTGATTTTGACAACTTTTGTAACTTGGGGACTAAAGCGCCAATTATGCAAACTTGATCGTTTTCACAGATTTTGATGTTTTGCATTTAAAACATATAAAACACTTGTTTGTGATATTTTATCATTTTGAAGCATTTACGAGTGTTTTCGGATGTTTTGGCATTCTAACGAGATAAAATGATGAGTATTTAGACACTCATCAATCCCCACACTAAGATATTGCTAGTCCCTAGCAATGATTTGAGAAAATTTAATGGATTTTATCTCTTTACCAAAAGCCATTACTTACGGAGTAGCCAATTGTTTTAGTTCAAGTAAGAACTTTGGTACAATGATAACCAAATGATTTTGAGCAAATCATAAGTCATTAACGATTTGATTTGTCTTTACCGAAGCCGTACCATACGGACTAGCCAACTCTTAGATAAATTATCAATATTATCTTTGGTGAGCCGATTACCAATTATGGATTTTCAATCGCCTTTACCACAAGCCATAAACTTGCGGGCTAGCCAACTTTTCACTAGTTTAAAGATATGGTGAATTGAACACCATACAATTTTAGGCAAATTGCAAGCCATAAGCGGTTTGAGATATCTTTACCAAGAGCCGTTTGCTCTGGATTAGCCAATCCTTATGTGGGTTAGACATGGCGGATGATTACCATTTCTTTGAGTAAGTGAAAACACTTACTTCAAAAAAATTTTGGCCAAAAGCGGGAATTGGGTGGAATAATTACATGAAATTCGTGAGAATTCCCCACACTAAGAAATGAATATTGCCCTCAATATTCAAAGTACCGTGGTTATGCGAAACAAAGAACATAAAAGGGAAATACTACGGCCATTATTTTATTTTTGATATATACATTTTTTTTTTTTTTTTTTTTTTTTTTTTAGAAAGATTGAGAATATACAACAGTGTGGGTAGACTCCCCACACTAGGGTAATAGAAAGGGATAAGAAAGCGAAACATGGGTGAAAACCCATATTGTGTGCTACTATTTTTGATTCCCGAGTCACTAGCTTGACTCGATCCCCGCATTCATTGGTTCATGGGGAATGTTTGTAGATCCGGACAACCATGGGGAATGTCCTCTCCAAAGTAATGCTTTAATCGATGACCATTCACTTTAAAATTGGGACCATCGGTTGAGATAACTCAATGGTGCCATAAGGATAAACCTTAGTGATAGTAAATGGACCGGACCGGTAGGACTTGAGCTTTCGAGAAAATCTTCAATGCGGAATTGAAAAGAAGGACTCGATCACCAACGTTGAAGCGCGGTTCTTGCTCTTGGAGTCATGAATCTTCTTTGTCTTTTGCTTGTAGATCAAAGAGTTCTCATAAGCTTGATCACGAAGTTCATTTAGTTCATTCATTTGAACTTTTACGTGATCACCGGTTTGTCAGTATATCGAAGTTTGCATGCTTTAAGGCCCAAGAAGCCTTGTGCTCTAGTTCAATCGGAAGATGACATGCTTTTCCGTACACTAGCTTATATGGAGTACACCCAATTGGTGTTTTGTAAGTTGTCACGAAAAGCCAGAGCGTCATCGAGTTTATCCGACCGGGATGCACGATTTTCACCTCTTGTCCTTTCAAGGATTCTTTTAATACCACGATTTGAAACTTCCACCGCCCACTTGTTTGGGGTGGTATGCGATAGATAGGCGGTGGGTAACACCATACTTTTGCATGACACGATCAAATTGGTCATTACAAAATGTGTACCACGATCACCGATTATTGCGAGGAGTTCCAACCGGCAAAGAGAGCTTTCAAAATTTCACAACTACTCGAGCATCATTTGTAGGTAAAGCTTTTGCTTCAACCCATTTCGACAAATAATCAACGACCACGAGTATGTACTTGTTTCGAGAAGATGGAAATGGCCCCATAAAATCAATACCCCATATGTCAAATATCTCACAAACTTGAATGGCATTTTGTGGCATTTCATTCCTTTGAGATATGTTTCCATGATGACGACAAGCGTCACAAGTTTCAACGAAATCGTGGGCATCTTTATAGATTGTGGGCCAATAGAACCGGAATCAAACACCTTTTAGCGGTGTAGTTTGGACTATGATGGCCCCGGTGGGTCGGCATGGCAAGCTTTGAGAATGTCAAGAGCTTCGTCCATAAACACACCGTCGGATGACTTGATCCGCAGATTTTGAATAAGAAAGGGTCGTCCCGAAATAGTGTTTAACATCCTTGAAGAATTTATTCTTCTGTTGGGTCGACATCCTTTCACAATGAAGTTACCCGCATGGTAATTTGCAAAGTCGACAAACCATGGGGTGAAGAGTTTCCACGAAAAGAAACCGCATTGAGTGTCTCGAGAGGAAATGTTTCATTTATTTCCTTTTCTCGAAAACATCTTGGTGAGGGTTTTCTAATCGGAAAGATGATCGTGACGGGTTCTCGGCTCCTTTTTATCACGTATGATAATATCAAATTCTTGGAGGAGGAGAACCCAACGAAGCAATCTCGGCTTTGCATCTTGTTTTGCAAAGAGATATTTTAGAGCCGAGTGATCCGTATACACTACACATTTTGTCAAGATTAAGTCTGGCGAAACTTCTCAAATGCATACACCACGGCTAATAGCTCTTTTACGTGGTGGTGTAATGAGTTTGAGCCTCGATCATAGTCTTACTTGCGTAGTGAATTGGTGAAAATGCTTGTTTCTTCGTTGCCCTAAGACTGCGCCGATAGCAAAATCACTTGCATCGCACATAAGCTCAAAAGGTAAATCCCGATCGGGAACAACGAGAATGGGTGCTTGATAGCTTTTTCTTCAATGTTTCAAAAGCTACGATGCACTCGGTGAAAAGATAAAAGGAGCATCCTTTTCAAGAAGATGGGTCATCGGTAGGGCGATTTTGGAAAAATCTTGAATGAATCTACGATAGAAACCGGCATGACCTAAAAACTCCTAATACCTTTGCGGTAGTAGGATGAGGTAGTTTAGCAATAACATCGACTTTTGCTCTATCTACCTCAATCCGTTCTTTGAAATCTTATGGCCAAGGACTATGCCTTCTTTGACCATAAAGTGACTTTTCTCCCGGTTTAGACAAAGATTGGTGTCTTCACACCTTTGAAGCATTTTATCTAAATGGGAGACAAGTTTGAAATGAATCCCCAATGACCGAGAAGTCATCCATAAACACCTCCATTGTTTCCCGATCATGTCGTGGAAAATGGCCATCATACATCGTTGGAGCGTGCGGGAGCATTACATAAGCCAAAAGGCATACGTTTGTAGGCAAAAGTTCCGTATGGGCAAGTGAATGTGGTTCTCTTGATCCTGCGGATCAATAGGGATCTGAAAGTAACCCGAGAAACCATCGAGGAAGCAATAGTACTCATTCCCGCTAATCTCTCAAGCATCGGTCCATGAAGGGTAGAGGAAAATGGTCTTTACGAGTGGCGTCATTCAACTTACGATAGTCAATGCACACGCCATCCGTAACGAGACGAGTTGGAATTAACTCGTTATCTTCATTTGTGATATGATTATGCCACCCTTTTTGGAACACAATGAATTGGGCTAACCCAAGGACTATACGAGATTGGGTAAATCAATCACGCATCAAGAAGTTTGATAACCTCTTGTTTGATAACATCATGGATTTTGGATTTACTCTTCTCGATGTTGAGCTCTTGGCTTAAAGTCATCCTCCATCAAGATTTTGTGAGTACAAAATTCGGGGTTGATACCCTTAATGTCGGAGAGTTTCAAGCAATTGCTTGCTTGTGTGACTTCAAGATTTTAATGAGGCGACTTTTTCATCTTTACTCAAATCTCTAGCAATAATGGTGGTAATTTATCATCACCTTCAAGAAATGCATACTCGAGATGAGGTGGTAAGTCCTTAAGCTCAACCTCGGAAATTCTTGGTTTGTCAACCGACTTAACTTCCTTGTTATGAAGTTTGATGGAAGGGAGAGGAAGAGAAATGTCATGATTTAACAACTTCTCAAGAAGAAAATCTCCTCAGATTAATCTCATTTTGATTAATCTCATCGAGAATTGAATCACTAGAGTGAGGGTGGATGATGGATCATCATTAAGCAACTTCTTAATGAGAAGTATGTCCCCTCAATGTCAATTGGGCGTGATCAATTTCCCATGGAGCAGAATCCTTTGGATAAGTATGCTTCAATCTCTTCTAAGATGAAGTCACTTTCCTCAAATGGGGTGATAGAAGGAGTAGAATTGGCGATGATGGGTTGAGATGAATGAGTGAGATTATCACTCGAAGAATTATGATCATAACCAAGAACTTCTTGCAGTACTCTTGAAGCAACATCAATGATATCTATTCGGTTAACCGATTCGGAATCATAATTTGCGGAGTACCTCGAAGTCGATCAAGGTTAAAAGTGGCGACTTCATTACCAACACGTAATGTGATTTCTTGCTCAAATACATCTATGAGAGCACGGCCCGTTCTCGGGAATCCTCGACCAACAATGAGAGGAACCCGATGATCGGCATCAAAATCAACAATCACGAAGTCGGTGGAAAATGGAACTTTCCTACTTTCACAAATCGTCCTCGGCAATGCCAAGAGGACGGGATATTGTCGATCGCAAGCTCGAGAGTCATGCATGTAGGAGTAAGTTCGGAAGAGAGTTTCTTCCACACGAATATGGCATCAGTTAATGCTTGCACCAAGATCGCTAGGGCAAAGCATTCAACCATTCTGAGGAATACACAAGGTAAGAGAAATTTCCCGGGATCTCCAAGCTTTTCGGAAGCTTTTGAATAAGCACGAAGCGGTTCTCGTTAAGAGGAGTTTTAGCCATTTCAAATAGCTTTTCCTTGTTGCTTAACATGTGTTTGAGAGTTGATGCAAACTTGGGCATCGACATGATAGCATCCATAAAGCTTATGTCAAAATGTAACTCTTGGAAAATTTGGAAAAATTTGTCCATTTGATGACTAGCTTTTCACGGAGCTTTTGCTCATTCAAACGTGATGGGTAAGGAATAGAAGATTTGGATTTGATATTTTCAACGGAGCTACGGTGGTTCAAAACAACTCTGGATTAGAATTGGGTTTCGGACAACTTGAGGATGGACTACAGAAGGTGGGACTTGTCTTGGTATTACTTGGACTTGAATAATGCACTTTGTCCGTTGTTTCCTTGGTAACTTGACTCATTGCCACGGGAGGAGGGGCATTGGAGTCGTGGGTCCATTGTGTGTCCTCGGTTCACTTTCCACTACCTTTCGGAGAGAAGATGAAGAAGAGGTAGTAGGAGCAATGGGTCCATTGTATGAAACACCACTTACGGTCGTGATCGCCTTAGCATCGCCCCTCGGGTTAGCGATCGTGTTGCTCGGTAAAGTACACGAGCTCGAGGGTCGATCATTTAAAGACTTCTTCGGATCGGCGATCGGTGACCAACAATCTGTTCATCTCATCTTGGGATTTCATAAAGCGCCGATAACTCATCGGATGATGGTCTGGAGGAGTAATGATGGGAGGTGGATTAGGAGGAAATTTTGAGGTCGGATGTTTTGATTATGACCTTGTTGTTGAAAATTCCTTGATTAGGATTAACATTCCCATGAAATTGATTCCACGATTGAAATTGTTTTGATGAAGGTTCCTTGTTGTTGGAAACCTTGATTGGGTCAGGATAGAAATTACCTTGGTTTTGATAACCTTGGTTCATTCTAGGTTGATTCGATTCGGTTAGGATTACGGTTAAAACCGGTGGTGCACGATAAGTGCTAGCACGGTAGTTTGGTTCATTCGAGGGCGGTATTGATTACCTCCTTGATTTGAAGTACCGGCTATCGCATTTGCTTCAAACGGACTACCATCGGTGGCGATCGGTTGTAGTATGCATGAGGACCACCACAAGTGACACAAACTTCAACTTTCTTCACTTCACCATGTGATGGTGTTTGAGTGAATGTGACTTTCTTTTGGTTAGCAAGAACCAAAGCACGAACGACATCGGTGAGATTATCAATCTTAGCATCGATGCTAGATGTACTCACGGAGATGAAGTAGAAGGTCGACATTAGGCGATTTTGATATGTCTTAGTGCGGAAGGAGCGGACACAGGACTTGTTTTCAATGATTTGTAAGGCTTCTTTGGTGGTTTTGCTAAGGAAATTACCTCAGCGGAGGCATTGAGAGAGTCTTGGTCGGTGGTCTCGAGACCATTATAGAAAGTATCCATTTGCATTAACTCGGTAAAACCATGATGTGGACACTTGCGGAGCAATTCTTTATAACGATCCCATGCCTCCCGAATGATTCATCAAATCTACGAGAAAATTTCATTATCTCATTCTTAAGACTTGTGGTTCGAGATGGAGGATAGAACTCGTTCACAAACTTGGTAACTAGATCTTCCCATGTCTCTATAGAGCGAGGGGTTGTTTCTCAAGCCAATTCGGGCTTGTCCTACAGAAAATGGGAGCAGAAGAAGCTTGATAGCCGGATGGGACATTCTTGTACTTGATGGTCGATGCTATCTTGTTAAACCATCGAATGTGTGCATGAGGATCATCCGCTCAAAACCATAGAATTGGCTTTGGGTTACTAGATTAAGTAACCCGGTCTTGAGCTCGAAGGTATCGGCCGCAATGGTTTGGGACAACAATGGCATCTCCGTAACCTCGATGGGTGCTTGGAGAAGCTCATTCATAGGTTTGTCTTCGCCATTTCGACGGTGGTGGTGGTGGTAGGCGTTCCTCGATCACGGTGAAGGAGTGAGCGTCCTCTCGTCTGCGAGGAATGTTTCCAAGTTCGGAAAGTGGACTTGTAGAGGCTGGAAGAGCAGTCTTGCATGCACTAAGTATAAAATCAATTTTCAAAACAAATGAGGCAAAACACAAGTGAACTTAACCAATAATCACAAACGAAATGGCTTCTTTGAAAAAGGTACACCAAATCACAAGTGACACAAAGGCAAGTTTTAAATCGATGTTCGGGAACTTATTAATGGTCGCACCCCAGTTAGGTAGTCTGTTGCCTTGATTTGCGGTGGTTGATTTTATGTATTCAATTAAGTACCGGTGAAAAGACGTAGGTATGATTTGTCTTGATGGGTTCAAAAACTTTTGGAAAATATTTTTGGTATCGTCCGTTTAACCAAATCGTATCTCTTTAAGAATCACCTTAAAAGAAACACAAGATGAAAACGTTACGATTGTTTTGTTGTTTTATATTGTTTTGGGTTTTTAACACTTTAGGAAAAGCGTTAATGAACTTTTGGTTTATATTAACTACTGAAAACTTTTACAAAGCTGTGGTATATGTGCAAGTGCAGATGCGATAATGCTAGAAACACGCTTACTGACCTCCCGCGTGGCGCCAAAATTTGATTGGTCCGAACGATCAAGTCAAATAGACTTAAAACAGCTCAAACACTAATGCAATTAAGATCGAGGAATATAGGAATTCTGGTCGTTAAGTCCCACGGAGGATGAATTGGTGTTAAAACACTTAATCGGATGGTAGAATGATCACTAAGGATAGCAATCGGTAAGGTTTTGGATGGAAAATTATACTAAAAGAAAAGATTAACAAATAACAATGACTTAAATGCAAATTAAAAAGTTAAAAGTTAAAATCTATTAAATAAATGCTATCACTATTTTTACGGATCGATGAGCGTTTAAAACCTAAAACTTAAAACTTACGTTTAAAATAAAATTACGTCTACGTACAAAATAAAAAGTGAGTTTTAAAGAAATAAAAGGCCTACAAATATGAAAATGATATTTTAACAATCCTAATAATAAAAGAAAATTATTAGAAAAGAAAATTATTTTTATAACTATTTATTTAATTATTATTAATTAAAACTATTTATTAACTATTTAAAATGTACTAAAATACAAGAAAATACAAAATTAACCTAGAAAAATGAAATTATAACTTGGAAAAATCTAAAATATGATAAAACTTATTTTAAAACTAAAAATATATTTTTAAGACTTATTATGTATTTATTATTAATTTAAAACTATTTAAAACTAATTAAAATGCTAAAAAATACTTTTTAGACTAAGAAAATTATGGAAAAATACTTTTATTACTTTTGTATTTATCTTAACCTAAGAAAATTGAAAAATCATTTTTTGAACTTTTATAATTTTTAGTATTAAAAGCTATTTAAAATACCTAAAAGCTGTTTTTAATTACTAAAAATAGCAAACAGTTATGAAAAATAATGAAAATTTCAGGAAAAGTCTATTTTAATTTGCTTAATCTAAGAAAAATAGAAAAACATGGTCTTGTGTAGAGAAATAAGCTCATAGTTGTATTGCTTATAAATAAGCACTTGAAAAAGCCAATTGTTGACCAAAGACTACCAAACCTTCACGGATGCTATATTAAGCTAAAATAACTTTATTACAACCAAAACAACAAGCTAGACCTCTGATTACAAGCTTAAAAGCAGTTTGAGGTTTTGACTTGAATAAGCAAGCAGAAATTGGTTGGTTACTTTAAGCGATGCAGGTCACCAAATAAGCTAAAATTGAAAAGAAATGATTGGAACTTGGAAAAGACCTGGTTGACTACCTATAAACCAAAACTCGAGACAATTATAAGCTCTTATGAGCTTGTGAGATGCTTTTCAAAACTTGAGAAACCATCGAGATAAAACTCGATTAATCTTGTGTTTCTTGGGACAAAATGAAAAGCTCAAGCATGCCAGTAAATAAGCTCAAAATGGAAATTTTAACTTGGATCTTGTAAAGGACCAGGTTAACTGTCTTAGAACCAAAAATCAGAGTATATGACCAAATATTAAGCTCTGTAGAAGCTTATGTTTGAGCTATAAAAAACTGGTGCACAGGACACTATATTGAAATGATGTGAAAAATAAGCTAAACAAAAAGCTATCAAATAAGCTGTAAATGGAAAATAGGAACTTGTAACCTTGAGACAGCTTGGTTGGCTTCTTAAAAAGCCAAAACACACAAGATAAAGATCACTAATAAGCTCTCTAAGAGCTTATGAACTTGACTGTAAAAACTGTGCACAGGCACTTTGTTGACTTTTTAATGACACACTTAGTTTGACTTTCTTGAACTTTACCACTGATTTTATGGACTGATTGTGATATAATAAGTTGAAATGAGATTGTCTATGTCTATGGTGATAACTTTTAAGTATGTAAAGCGATTTTGGCAACTTAAAATCCCAACGGTGACAAGTAACAAGAGATTAAAGGTAAGTTTGACTTTTCCTTTGAATAAGAACTTGATTTTATTACTTGTATGAGTTATTAGGACCTATTTAGACATGAGATAAGCAAAAGCAAAGGGCTGCTCAACCTTTTCCACGATGGTGAGTAAATCCAAACACGCTAATGAGGCTGTCTTGGAACTTTTCAAATGATTTCACCGATTCAATCCATACAAATTATAATGAGACCTTATAATTTCCATTATTAGAACTAAATAAACTTTAAACAATAATAATAACTCAAGTAAACTAAGAAATGACAGTTTACTATTTTAAGCTCATTAAATTAAAGTTTTAACTAACTACACTTTAGAAAACAAGTAGCGATATTATGGTTTATTTTAACTTAATTGAGACTAATGAACATAAATTCTGATTGAAGCTTATAATTGTTTTATACAAGAATATGCCAAAATGAGATCAAGAAGCTTACAAGTAGCTTAAGGTGGCGAGACTTAGGACCAAGTAACAAATCCTATAGCTTACCAATAAGCACTACACCCAAGACCATCCATTATACATCCTGCTCCAGTATTTTTGAACCTTGTACCATGATTTTGATTTTTTAACTAATTAAGTGGTATTTTGTGAATTTTGGTTTTGGCTATTAAACTTCTTTTAAGGTATCTAATAGCTTTAATAAGCAATAGGAGCTTATATGTATACGAGTCCAAGCTAACAAGCGATTAACAAAATTCAACATAATGAGATTTTCTTTGAAACTTGAAAATTTGAAAGCGAGATTGGAACTTCAATCTTGAAATTGATGATTGAAAAGTTTAAACATACACCGATAATGCTTAATTAAGTGCTTGAAAGCTTAAAAAATACTTTGGATAAAGGAAATTAACTAAAAGCGATATAAAATTGAAAATTACACTAGATATTTTATTACATTGGACCAAACTTGATATATATTGACCTCGACTTCAACATCGACCTCGAAGATATCCCATCTCATCTAGACCATTGAATTAAGCGGATCATCATAATTGCCACTTGTTGATTTTGGCGCCAAAAATGTCTTCGAGCGGGTTTTATCATTAATGGGCTTTGGATTGGTATGGAGGTGGAAGGAGGCAGTGGGAAATGATGTGGAGGTGAAAAAGTGGAAAACCGGTGGTTAAAACCACTGGTATTAGTGAAACAAGGGTGAGGAGGAGGGTGAATAGTGTAGGCGGTTTATTCGAATTTAAATATTGGGCCGGGTTAAGTGTTGGAGTGGATTTGGGCTTGGGTTATTTTAATATTGGATCCGGTTTGGTTTGGTTTAACAAATAAGGACCATTTATGCAATTTAGCCAAAGATGAAGGACTGGTCTTGAACATGTTCCAAAGCTCTCATAAGGACTAAAACTGCCAAGTATTAATAGTACAAGGACCTTTGTTGTAAATTTCCATTTTTTGAAATGTTAAAGGACTAAAGCGCCAATTTGGAAACTTGAGGACCAATATTGTAATTTTCTCAAAAGTTTATCATAAGGACCATTTTGTCAAATATGAATAGAACAAGGTTAAAACTTGATAATTTTCACTTTTAAATTAACCAAGGACTATTTTGACATTTTCCAAAGTTCGGGGACTAAAGTTGTCAATTTGTGATTTTTAAACTTTAAAGGGTTTGTTTTGACAACTTTTGAATCTTATGGACCTAAAATGATATTTTGCAAGTTTTAGAATTACCGAGGGTGATTTTGACAACTTTTGTAACTTGGGGACTAAAGCGCCAATTATGCAAACTTGATACGTTTTCACCGATTTTGATGTTTTGCATTTAAAACATATAAAACACTTGTTTGTGATATTTTATCATTTTGAAGCATTTACGAGTGTTTCGGATGTTTTGGCATTCTAACGAGATAAAATGATGAGTATTTAGACACTCATCAGCCAACAAACCCAATAGTTAGGATAGAAACGGTTAAATAGTTTAGGGTTACAACGGTTATGTAGTTTACACCGTTTAATGAATCGACATGTCCCTTGGAGGCAACGATTCATTATGTATAAATAGGTACAATTCTGTAACATAACAGTTAACCTTTTCCAGTTTAATAAATATCGTTATTAAAGGTTCACCCAATTTTTTGTGTATTCCTTTTACTGCTCCTTTCTTTGATGATTGTACATGGTGTTGTTTGGATCATTCGATCCTGGAAACACCCCACAAAACCTGTGAAACACGTACTTTAGAGTTTTTTAAGTAGTATATTTTGTTGGTTATTAGTTACTTTATTCGAAGTTTAGGCGGGATTTTTTTATTCTTCAATCTAAATGCAAAATAACTAGTATTTATAATGCAAAATCTTATTATTTAAAACATTTAGATTTTTATTTTTCTATTTTTTGTTAAAACAACAATTAACTATCTGGCAATATACACAACACAGATTATCTCACATGTCCTATGCAGGATTTGAACCCACAACCATTTTGGTTGGGGAGCTTCTCATACAACGCGAGGGGTACCATTGAGACACAAGCCCTTTAGTAAAACATTTAGACAATTGTACGAAAACAAACAATGTTATTTGATTCTAATTCAAATTTTTCCGTCACATCTTACTAGTCAGATGTGATAATCAAATTTAGATTCAATACATCATAAAACAAACACCACCTTACTCAATTCTTGATTATCATGTATATTACGTCGATTAAAGTAGACATTTACACTTGCTTTTGTTGAAGTAAAGGTAATTTTTGTTGAGGCGTTTATAAATCTCAAGTTATTCTTCAGTCAACCATGCTCACTATTCCGTGTTACCGCTCGGTTAGATTATGTGGCCAAAGTTTGTTTGAAGCTCTAGTGGGTTGTGTCTCAAGCGTTAGAGTTATGGTCGTTTGTAATTGGTTTTCATGCATTGACGTAAGTGATATTGTTTTTGGTCGATCCCGAATGTTGGTGTTTACTTTTTGTTTGATCATAGAGTAATTGGTAGTTTTATGGTCAATGTTGGAATCAATACCATCTAAGCTTTCATTTTTCTCTCGACTTCTCTTTTAATCAATTAGGGTAAAATAGTCAATACAAATAGTTCGGTATGCATAGCTTATACCTAACAAATAAGGTGTACATCACTTTCCACTACATTAAGATCCACATCTATGCATATACTTGAATGAAATATTATACTAACAAAATAATGATAACCACTTTCCTATCTTTCTTATTTCATTCCACCCAAACAAACAAAAAGCAACACTTCATTCCACTTTCAAGGTGGCTAGGTCGTTAGTGCAGACTGCACACATTAATTTAAATTTAAACGTGCCTCAGCAAGACTCGTTGAGCTGGTGAGCCTGAACTAACTTGAATTTGACTCAAAATAGTCACACTAACAAGTCTGTTCGATTACCTACTGGCCCACATAAACCAGCAACAGCTTAAACATCAAAGATATGAATGTTTCATTTCTTTATTGTTATTTACACAATACAACATACACAAATATTGCCAAAAAATTGTTGTCCGTTCGAGACACCAAGACATTAATAACATCACTTTCTTCCTTACACAGTTGGTTTTCGTCTTTGGAAAACAAACACAGAGCCTCGGGACCCCTTCCCTAACCTCAACTTATCATCAATATATGTAATCTCAAGTTGCACTTCACTTTCGCCACCAAACTGAAACTCCAGTGATCCTAACTTAAGTTGAGGTGGCTCAAACACCACCTTAATCCATTTCTCGTCTAGAACTATCAGTTTTCCTACATGTAGCAAAAATATGAAAAGTAAGTGAACATGTCAGATTATCAAAACATCAAACTCATACACATGTCTATAGCAACTAAAAACTGTTGTCATTCCACACTGTCTGTTTAAAATCTTAAAATTTAGTTGACCCTATAAATGTCTCCCCATCGCCAAAACAAAGCATTTTCCGACTTAAGTGTTTGATAATCATATTCAAGACTGATATGAATTCCATATAAAAATTTACAAACTTTAATTTGTATATTTTTATCTAAGAGTAAGTATTTGTGAAAATCGGATAGCATTCGTTTCATATTCTGATGGAGCATAATAACTAAATTATAAGATGTTACACTAAAAGCTATTTCAAGTGAGTCTCATGATTGTACTGTGATACGAATAACTTTTTTTACTCCATTTTTTAAGGTAGAGACATACCTTTCAAAGAGACTTCTCCATCTAGGAAACCAAGAGCCGAGAAAGATACTTTGTTTCTCACAACATCAGGAGCCTCAACAACCTGTATCATTTCATTCGTTTTGAAAACAAGGCGTCCCAATCCACTCCTGAAACCCCCTCCGGGTGATGTTGGATTTGAACAATACACCACGTCCCAATCTGTATACAAATTCATAAATACGTAAGAAATTTCGCAAGAAATGCAAAAATTCTATGTTAACTCGAGAAGAATATAATCTAATGCATCGTAGGTAAAAGGTCTACAATATAAGTTGGGGCCTCTATAACAACCTCCAATAACACTATACCTCCGAAAATAACTTTCTAATAAGTTAAGAAAAAGGTGAAAACAACGGCATTCAACAGAAACTGAAAAACGGCTACCAGAATAAGTGATTTACCTCCAAAAATCAGGGGGCATGTCACAGGAGAATCGATACAATATTTGCTCAGTTCGCTAGTCAAGTCAGCTACTTGCAAGTGTTGTTCCCTTGTCAATGTAACTCCACGATCTGTTTGCATAACCTAATTTAGATATACATACGACTAAGTTCACCAATTCACAAGAGATATAAATAGTAACGAACTCTGGATCATGGCAGAAATATGAATGTGAGCTTTTAGGTTATGAATAGCTATTTATAAGTGTGCCTATTACGTAGAAGTAAATCTGTGAAACTGCTTGCTGAAAGTCTGAAACTATTACTTGATCCTGGTAAACTGTTTACTGCATATTTGCTAGGTTTAGTGGCTTGCTTGCGAACTTAGAATCTTACCAGTGGCAAAATCAAGTTTCAATTACTGAGTTTTTATCATAAATTCCGGACTCCATTTAGCTCACACGACGAGCTTGCTTACTAAAAAGAGAGCCTAAAAGCATGTTAACTGCAATATTCGTATACTTGACCATAACACATTTTTCTACTAATCATACCTAGGGGAATAATCGAATTGACATTTGACATAACTCAAAAGATACTAAAATCAGCATTATTTATGTCAACCTCAAGCTCGATCAACTCGAGTATTAAAGTACTCGGCTCGTCAAGCTTGCTCTGGCAAGCATTATCTAGTTTGTAAGTAAGTATATAGCCGATTAAGTCTAATAATGGTTAACACTTATTTTATATTGATAAACAATCGAGTTTAGCTAAGCAGAGGTTTGCTACACCAAACTCGAGTTTAAAAACTAATACTCAATTGAGCTCAAGAGTTAAGAGTTGTGAGTTTGAGTTTCATTTCACAGTTATAATTGGCTCGATTACACGGTTGGTACGAGTAAATTGCTATAATCTATACTATATATAAAGAGAAAACACATTTGTTTAGAACTTACAGAAACGAGTAATGTTGTTAGATAGTTACGTAGTGTTTGGTATGTCGTAATCAAAGTTGTAATGGAAAAGATTATTACAATGTAATGAATAAATGTTGTTTGTTTACATTTATAGAATATAATGATTCATTACAAGTAATGACCCATTACACCAAAACCATTCCTAGGGGTCCCCTATTTTTTTTTTTCATTACATCTTGTAATGAAATCAGAATTACATCACACTCCATCATTAATTAACCACATTAAATAAATTTTCTATCATTAAAGGGTATGTTAGTCTTTTTATTATCGATTCCATTACGTCTTATCATAGAAACCAAACATGATTTATAATTACAATGAATCATTACATTACACTCTTCATTCCATTACATCGTTTATTTCATTCGGTTGACATTTTATTCCGTCCGACCAAACAAACCCTTAGGGGGCGTTTGGTTCGCGAAATTGAAATGCTAGAATTTTAAATCTTTTTAGAATTTAAAATGGAGAGATTCAAAATTCAAGAATTTAAAACCATGCTCGTGTTTGGTTGGGAAATTTCTTTAGAATAATATTACAAGTAAATGACCAAATCACCCTTTATCACAAGAACATACGAATCACATCCGTCTCATTAATCTTCATGATCTTTTTTAATTAATAAAAGTGTGGCTGAGTTGCAAATATGAAACTGAAATGGAGCTCTTGTGATTGAAATGATATTATGACTATTGTAGTCTTTCCAAACTTCAAAATTATGTTTCGCAGCCCCATCATGTGATACAATTGTAGGAATCCAACAAACATAATTTATACATTAAAATTGAAACAAAAAATAAAAGATTACTTGTAGAAGCAATTACTTGTAGAATCAATTGTGATATAAGAGTAAAGTAACAATGGAGATTGAAGATTGAAGAACTGTTGATGACAGAAATAATGGAGATGATTTTTGTCATTTTGTGAGCTAATGGAGGGTATGTATGTCAAATGTGGGCCTTGAGTACCCAGAATTTATAATTCCCCACCGAGGTAGGAGTTTTAAAATGGCCCCAAATAAGACAATTTGTTTTATATGAAATCTCTCTAATAGTCAACCAAACACAATAAAAGGGGCATTTTAATTTCAATTTACCCGAATTCTCCCCAAATTTCCACAACCAAACACGCCCTTATACTAAAATACCCCTACTTATAAATATTTAAATACATAATTATAATTAAACCACTAACTTGATTCCCTCTCACTTATTCATTACCTTATATACATAAAAAAAAATTGTATACACAAATTAACGCTACTATATACCGCGGGTAATCGCCTAGTTTATAACAAATGTATATAATTGGTAAGAATTAATAAAACCTTGGAGAAAATAGAAGCCGCGAGTTCCTCGGGCCGGCGTTGCGAAGGCGATACCTCCTGCGCCGGAAACGACGCCGCAGCAGAGATAACACTCCGACTGGATCCAAGACAAACTTTACGGCATTGTTGCTTAAGGTTTAGTGAAACTGAATTTGAACGAGTAGCAGATAGTTTGTCAGTGTTGATAGATGAGAATGAGACTACTGAGAATGAAGGAGATGAAGCAGCCATTGTTGATGTGAGTTACAACAGTGGTGATTGTTTGTGAATATGAGTTGGGGTTATCAGATTGTTTGCTGATGAGAGGCTGAAATGAAGCCATGTCATAGTTTTGATTATAAGTTTTAATTTCTATCCAGAAGTTGTTAAATTACCAAAATGACCACAAAGGTTTAGAACTCACGACACCACATATTAGGGTAGCAATTCTCAAACACGACAAACTTTTAATAAATAGAGAAGAGGGAAAATGATTCTTGATCTATTGATGAAAGGAAAGATTACGAGCTGTTTGGTAGACTAATATTTAAAGCTTTTTTGGAGCTGTAAGATTTTTGTTACAAAAATAATCTCTTAAAAAACAAGTAGTTTCGTTTGGATACATCAATTTCAAGCTTTTATTTTAAACAAGTAGTTCCAAAATAAAAAGTTGATTCATGAAGCTTTAAAAAAAATTCAGAGCTGTTAAAACATAAAATTACCGTTAAAAGCTAATTTGCCAAACACATTTATTGAAAAAATATCTGTTTCAGAAATTTACGCTAATAAACTTTCATAGTTCTGATTCTGAGTTTAATGCTGTTAGTTTACAAACAAACCCTCTGAGGCTATTTATACTATATAGAGTACAAAGGAAGGGTAAATGAATTACTAACTAACTTTTAACTATGGGGGTTGATACTCACACCATTTTTTCTTATACATACACCACACTGTACAACATTTTAATGCACACTGTACAAGACAGTAATGCATAATTATGATGTATGTATAAAAAAAATAGTGTGAGTATCAACACCCTTTAACTATTGTTCAACTAATGTTGACTTTCATAGCTACACCACTAATTACATACTGTTACAATGAGTTAAACACTTGTAGTGGTGAATGTAGCTTGTAGATAACACTGAGTTGATCACTTTTGGTTGTCCAACTTGTCCTTTATTTTAATTACCCCCTGCAAGTTGGCAGTGTGTAGGGATCACACAAGTATGGAATGGTGATCTGCTTAAGCCTTTGGTTAGAACATCAACAACATGATGATGGGAGGGAGTAAAAGTAGGTAAAATAATGTCATTCTTTATCTTCTCCCTGGCGAATGTTTTATGTGTTGTAGTGTCATAGAGTAAAGTAACCTTTTTGTGATGTGGGATAACTAATGAAGACATAAAGGAGGGCTCTTGCTTTAAATTTGTCTAAGGTGTGTTGATGGGCAAGTGCTTGGCATCCAATAACTCTCAGATGGGTAAGTGAAGGGGTGTTTGGTATAGCAACTCATAAGGACTTTTTTGGTTTAGAGGTTTGCAGGTAGTCTATTTATCAAATAAGTTTCTACAAGGAGATAATAACCCTAAAAATTCAGAGGGAAGTGTGCTTGGAACCTTATGGCCCTATCCACTTCCAATAGATGCTTATGTTTTCTTTCCACTATGGCATTTGTTGGGGAGTGTATGGACATGAAGTTTGATGAATGATATCATGTGTTTGAAAGAACCCTGTGAGTGATTGATTGATGAACTCTGAGCCATTATCACTTTTAATGGGTCTTTAGAGCTGTTTTGAAATGATTAAGAATAAATGCATAAAACATCTTTATATGGATATTGTGTGGTGTTTTGATGGTAAAAGATAAGTCCACATGGTCCTAAAGTAATCATCCATTATAGTAAGAAAGTATTTACATTTGTTAATAGTTGGATGTTTATAGGGTCCCCATATATCTACATGGATCAAATCAAACAAAGCAGTTGCATAAGAAAGTACTTTGTGGAAAAGACAGAGCATGTTGTTTAATTAAAGGGCAAACATTACAAACATGTCAAATACAATTCTCATAAGTGTTAAGTGACTTTATTTGTTGTAAAACTGAAAGTGATAGATGTCCAAGTCTTGAGTGCCAAAGAGCCATGTTGGTGTTGTTGACTGATAGGATGGTGGTGGAATGACTTTGTGTTCTTGTTTGATGATGCAAAGATTATTATAGAGGTTGACATGAGCAATCCTCTTGTAATGGTCCTGAAAATAACATGAGAAGGGTGCGAAGAGTATGGACAATGGTATGTGAGTTCCTGATTTGCTAACAGAAAGTAGGTTACATGAAAATGAGGGTATGTAAAGTACATCATGAAGTGTGATTTGTGATTGCATGGTTAATATACACTGATACCATATTGATTGTCCAACTTGTCCTTTATATCCATTATAAACACAACATACGAGAACAAAAAAACTAAATGAGGTATAGACACAAACGAGACTTACTAGTTTTCCTACAAACCTCAATTTGTGCTATGGTGATGAGGGATTAACGTTTCTACCTAAGCTCAAACCCGAAAGAGGTGTCGGAACATTGTTTTACATATTAATTTTGGGACATAGCTTACGGTATTTCTTTAACCAAAACTTTTGGGACATAACATTGTTTGGGAAAGGATCCAGTGAATAAAATTAAAATAAAAAAAGTAAGAAAGATTTGTACCCACATATTTTTTTTTGCTTAAAAAAATAAAAAAAGTTAAATATCCTGGTTAAAAAGTGAACCTAAGTTAGATGGCTTTTTTGAAAAATAATTGAGAGGCCTAAATGTGTAACTAATTTTATGACTAAATGAAAGTGAAAATTATTTATTAGTTTGTAAGACTCCTCTCTTATCACCAATAAAATGTCGACACACAAGATTAACATTTAGGTATACAAACCTTTTTGACGCCATTTGCTATCAACACCCAAACTAAAAACGACTACGCAAAGCAGCAATTTCACAAAAACCTCCATCTAGTCTTAACCACAAGTCTTTACCACATCCGATTCCACTTTCCCGTTAATGTCCTCAACTCATTAACTCTCTCAAAAAGCCCCGTGGGCCCACTTCCAATACTTCCCACCCACTCCCAATCCTCCACGTGTCCAATCACTTCCCACACCATTTATTACCACCACCACACATCATATGCTTTCTTCATTTCATTTCATTTCCAATCCCCCAAACCAAACACCCCCAATTTTCACAATTTCTCCAATAATCCACAATTAATAAAAATGAGCTCAACCAGCTATAATCTACACACACAATTATTGAATCCAAGCTGTTATACTTCTATAGGTGCATCTACAGTTTACAGAAACAGTTTTTCGCCGGTTTTTCGAAGCCGAAAAACCGGAAAACGAAAGGTTGCAAAAGCTGTGAAAGCCGTTGCGGCCGCGAGTGGTAGCGCGTTAGAACAGCTGGATATAGAACGTGGTGTTTGTATTCCCTTTAGGAAATATACTCCTCAAACTGTGAGTTAGTTAGTTAGTTAGTTAGTTAGTTTGTTAGTTACAACGCGCATTTTATGTTTTTTAGTTTGTTACATTTCAGTAACCTAATTTGTTTCGAATAAACAGTTTCAAGTCGCTTGTTCCCAACATCTTATAACAACTTAGGGGGTGTTTGTTTCGGCTTATATAGCCGGCTTATGACTTATTTGGTTTTGGGCTTATGTTTCATAAGCTCACTTTTTGTGGCTTATTTTGAGAATTATGGGATTGTGTAAGTTTATTATTTCATAATAAACTTATATAAGCCGGGAAGTTTTAAAATAAGCCGCTAAAAGTGAGCTTATGAAACATAAGCTCAAAACCAAATAAGTCATAAGCTGGCTGTATAAGCTGAAACAAACACCCCCTAAGTTGTTATAAGATGTTGGGAACAAGCGACTTGAAATTGTTTATTTGTAACGAATTAGGTTACTGAAATGTAATTAGATAAGCGGTTTATATAAGCAACCCGTAATATCATTAATATACTTGCTTACTTATTGTTTAGGAAATTGTGAGTTAGTTAGTTAGTTTGTTACAACACGCGCATTTTGTGTTTGTTAGTTTGTTAGATAAGCTGTTAGGGGTGTTTGGATTTGGTTGTTATAACTGTTAACGTTTTGTTAAAACACCTTATATCTTGTTTATGGGAACTAGGAACTGTTTATTCGAAACATGCTGTTTATTTGGAATGTAACTAGATAAGCGGTTTAAATAAGCAACCACGTACAATATAGTCGGCGTATTGGTGCTAAAAGGCAATTTGTATCATTAAATAAGCAGATTGAAGGTGTTTGTGATTGCTTATCTAACAAGCTTATCAAGTTACTTTTTAATAAAATGTAATTAGATAAGCGGTTTATATAAGCAACTACTTACATCATTAATATGCTTAGTGGTTTTGAAACGCAATAGTAAAACTACTTATTTACTTATTGCATAAGATGTAACTATTAAGTAAGCAGGTTGATGGTGTTTAGGGTTGCTTATCTGACCGGCTTATCCGATTACTTTTTAGTAAAATAAGATGTTTTGAATAAGCAGTTTCAGATTGCTTATCTCTTGAAAAAACGATGAACAAATAAGCAGTTACACTAAGCAATTCATAACACCTCTTTATTAGTACATTTTCTTGGATAAGTTGTTACCGGTTCTTGGGATTGGTTGTTATAAGATGTTGGGAACAAGCGGCTTGGAAACTGTTTATTCGAAACAAATTATCTCACTCAAAGTTAATTAGATAAGCAGTCTATATAAGCAACCCGTAATATCATTAATATGCTTACCGGTGTTAAAACGCAATAGTAAAACTACTTATTTACTTATTACATTTTGATGTTATTAAGTAACTAGGTTGATGGTGTTTAGGGTTGCTTATCTGACCGGCTAATCCTGTTACTTTTTAGTGAAATAAGATGTTTTGAAGCGATGGTTTCAGGTTGCTTATCTCTTGAAATAACGATGAACAAATAAGCAGTTCAGAACACCTCGTATTAGTACATAGTTTTGGATCAATTTTTAGAGTGTTTTAAGTTGCTTATCGACACTGCTTATTAGCTTATTGATGTTTTTCTTAAGATGTTGGTAGCAACTAGCAAGCAACTTGGAACTTCTTATTCAAAAAATATTTTTTCAGTGGAAATTAATCAGATAGGTGGTTTAAATAAGCAATCCGTGGCTCGTAATTGCTTATTGGTATTAATACACAATGTATAGATAAGCAGTAGAACTTCTTATTTACTTGTTGCATTTTGATTAAATATATAAGCAGTTATCGTGTTTAGGATTGGCTATCCATCCGCTTATCCAGTTACTTTTTAGTAATATTAGATGTTTTGATTAAACGTCGTCCATTTTCTTATCCCTTAAAAGCCCGATAAACAAACAAGCATTTACAATAAATAAACAATCCAAAACATCCCTCATTACATAATTTTAGATCCAAGCTATATGTTCTTGTTTTGAAATTATATTCAAATGAATAAATATCTTGTTTTGTGTGGTGAAGGTTAGGAGTAAGGTGTTGGAAAATCAAGGTGCGATTTTGTCACTAGTTGGTAGAGGAGTTGAGATTGTTTGGAAGTTGGGGTTCTATTGGACAAGATTAGTGTATGATTATTTAGTTGGCCGTGATGAAGAAGTTGTTCCTTTTCGTGCTCGTCAGCTTAGAAATCTGTTAGTCGACTTGGGTCCTTCTTTCATTAAAGCTGGCCAGGTTCTTGCAAACAGACCTGATATTATTAGGGAAGATTATATGAATGAACTTTGTATTCTTCAAGACGATGTTCCTCCTTTTCCCAATCAGGTAATCAGCTGATTACTTCTTGTAGCTTAACAAATTATTTACATTTATACGGTTATACCATATAGGTGTATTTTTTATTAAGGTTTGAGTGGTTAAAAATGATTTAGGTTGCTTTCAACATTATAGAAGAGGAGTTAGGTCAACCGCTAGAAGCTGTTTTCAGTAAAATTTCATCAGAGACTATAGCCGCAGCAAGTTTGGGTCAAGTTTACAGGGCTACTCTTCGTGCAACAGGCGAGGATGTTGCTATCAAGGTTAAAAGAGCTAATCTTAGTTTTCATATATTGTGTATCCTAAAATTTACATATGGAACATAATTTTTGATGGTTTTGCAGGTTCAAAGGCCTGAAATTGAGCCTATAATATACAGGGATCTTTTCCTTTTCCGAACACTTGCTTCATTTCTGAATGGAATCAGTTTGCAGAAGCTCGGTTGCAATGCAGAGCTTATAGTGGATGAATTCGGTGAGAAGCTTCTGGAGGAGCTTGATTATACATTGGTAGTATTCAGATTATAATAATGTAGTTTAACTTACGGGCATTGTAAATTACTATGTGCTCACCAAGGTACTTCGGTTTTGCAATAATCAGGAAGCTCGTAATATTGAAGATTTTCTTGAAAATTTCAAAGGCGATCCTACTGTTAAAATTCCCAGGGCTTACAGGCAGCTTTCTGGTTCACGCGTTCTTGTTATGGAATGGATTGATGGAATACGGTGTACTGATCCTCAGGTTTGAACGCTATGCACATTCATGTATTTTTTCAGAAAAATGAACAAGTAAACACGTTTAATGCTTTTTATTTGTTTTTCGTTTATCTTAGGCCATCAAGGATGCTGGTCTAGATGTAAATGGATTTTTGACTGTTGGTGTTAGTGCTGCTTTGAGGCAGTTGCTAGAATTTGGGTTGTTTCATGGAGATCCTCACCCTGGAAATATCTTTGCCATGCGTGATGGACGTATTGCTTATGTGGACTTTGGGAATGTTGCTCAGCTAAGTCAGGTAGCGTTTACACTTTATTAATATTTCATATTTTATGAACATAAAGAGGAATTCTATTTTTCATGCAAATGAAGTTGGTCTCTTTTGGTAATTCTAAGTTTTTTTGTTAAAAAGATTCGAAAAATTACAAAACTAAGTTATCAAACTATTATATCAAAATGCTCACAAATTTTTATTTTTCTAAAATCCCAAAAGTAATTCAAAATTCAGCTTTTTCTTAGTGGTTTTTAATACTAATATCTTGTTCTTTCTCCTTGTTCAGCAAAATAAACAGATTCTGATTGATGCGGTTGTCCATGCTGTAAATGAAGATTATGCCGAAATGGCAAATGATTTCACAAGACTTGGATTCCTTGCGAGTGGAACAGATGTCGCCCCCATCATTCCAGCATTAGAATCAATTTGGCAGAACTCTGCTGGAAAAGGACTAGCTGATTTCAATTTTAGAAGTGTTACAGGTAAAACTTATATATAATATCCACCATTTTGATATTAACTTAATATGAATAACTTGTCACTCATTTAATGTATCTTGTAATTGATAAACATTGTGAATTCAACTTTGATGCAGGAAATTCAATCAACTCGTTTATCAATACCCTATTCGAATTCCTGAAAGATTTTCTCTCGTCATTCGTTCTTTATTGACTCAAGAAGGCATCTGTTTTACTTTGAAACCAGATTTTAAGTTTCTTGAGGTAAATGCTAGATCTGATTTTTGGCTTGTAATCAGTCATCACGACCGATTGTCAAATCTAAACCACCTTAGTTTAGTACGACTCTGACTTTTAGTGGATATGATTATATGAATATATGATAACTTTTACTGTACTACTTACTTGAGTTGGTGAAAACTGAAAAGTAGATTTCAAATTGAAAATTCTGAAAGAATATTATGGAATGTATAACATCAATTTATATAAAAATGTTTCTGCTATTTGCGTATTAATACCAAAACACTTTTATTAGGTTGCATATCCATATGTCGCAAAGCGTCTTTTGACGGATCCAAATCCTGCTCTTCGGGAACGCCTGGTACAGGTCAGTTTAACTTTTTATTTGTGGAACCATTTATTTGCTATTTAAAGCTCAAACATTTATGCTCATTGCCTCACTTTTAAAATTATACAGTATTTCATCTTTTAATGTTTGGGTGAGTTTATTTGTGTTAGGTTCTTTTTAAAGACGGTCAATTCCAATGGAAGCGACTTGAAAACTTAATTGTGTTGGCAAAGGAGAATGTCACAAAGATGAGCAGCAATCCTGCACTTCAACGAGAGCTGCAGGTTCAAAGAAAATTGGATTTAACTGATACCATTAAAGACGGAGCTCGACTTATTTTGATTGATGAAGGAATACGTAGGCAACTCCTCCTTGCGTTGACAGAAGATTCTAAGCTTCATGTTGAAGAGGTATGCATTATGATGGTTATCTTTATAGTTGCCAAAATGGGTAATTTTGCATGGGTTGGGTCAGGTCTACCAGTAACTCAATCTAATCGCAAATTTTCAGATTTGTTTTAGTGTGGTATACATTATTATAAACATATACCCGGCGGGATTGGGTTTGTTGTATATTATTTTTGGAATAAACTGAATAGGTTTCATGCAATAAAATAAGCCATTTTTTCCTTCTTCTAAATTTACGTGTTTAACGCGTTGTATATAATATATAACCCGAACCGACCTTCAAAAGTAAATGGGTCAAAATTATCACCTCAAATATCGGTTCTGTGTGGATACCAATAACTTACATGGGGTTTGTGTATTTTGTAGCTTGTTGACGTGTATAGGCTTGTTGAAGACCAAGTAGACATACCGTCTGTTGCGTTGGAGGTAGTCAGAGGTATGATTTATTAACGTATAACTTGTCATGTGATATGGCCAGTCATGAGAATCAATAAAAACAACCGACAATCAGAAATTTGAGTAAAATGAACTAGGTAGTATTCTATATTAGTGAGATAGACCAACCCCTCCCATTGAAAGTGATTGCGTGATACTGAATAGCCATAATCACATATATCGGCTGGAGTAATACGAGTCGTTGAACTAGAAAATAGTGGTGTATGTTGTTTGAAGTAATAAAAGTCTTTGAAGTGCATTTTGTTGGAAAAAGTGGAAATTAATATTTTTTTTACACCTATAGATGTTTGGTTTCTGAATACTTTAATCTATTTGCAGACTTGCCTACAGCTGCCCGAGACTTTATGCTTTCCTGGAGTGCATCTGTCCTATCCGATAAATAATTCAGATTTTTGAAATGCATGTTTTCGACCCATACGTTCATATCTTCTAGCCACAGAAAGAGCCAGTCCGTCATCCATTGATACAAGGAAGCATACGTATAACTGTATAGAATTAAGCCATCAGATTTTTGGCTAAACTTTTTTATAGGTAAAAGAAATTTGTTAAATTGATGTAATCTGGTCTTTATCTCGAGACCGATGTAACATATACTAGTCGATATGTCATGCGGCTTTGATGTTAGAGGTGATGTATATATAACACAACCATTGAAGTACTTGAGATATAGTGAAATTATATATGTTAAAATTCCTGAGTTTTCTGCTTTCTGAATATCAACCGCAGTTATATATTTCAAATCTTTGTAATGAAGGAAATGTTGGTTGGTAGCTCCCGGCACATGGTTAAGACAATCAGTAGCAACTGCAAATACCATTAGGTGGTTACCGGATATCACTTGGAATCGTGTGATCACTTTTCAAAATAAACTATTCGACCCTAACGCCCTGAGTTCTGCGAATATCTCTTGGGATAAGACTAAATGTAGTTATAGAATTAGACACAATTCAATAACCCTTGCGCTTATAAGTGTTTAAGCTTTTAGTTTGTTTCTCCTGATATTGTTCTTTTCATTGTGTCTTCAAGCTGAAGATGTCACTCTCTATTTATAGTAGAGAACACTCAACACTAATCAATGGACATTATGTATGATTAACGGTCAATTAATCACCCATAATAAACCTCCATTTTCATAGAAATAGTGGTTACATGACCAATTAAGCGTGGTCATAAAGCAGCGATCATGTGACCAATTGAATGAGTCAAAGCTCTTACAAAATAATCATCGCAACACTACTGGGTAGGAACCATTTCACTGCAATGAGAAACCAAACACTACCAGCAGGAACCATCAGCAGGAATCATTAGACTAGCAGCAGGAACCATAACCCTACCAACAGGAACCATCAGTTACCACACTAGCAGTGGTAACCAATACACTAGCAGTGGAAACACTGGCTATCAGTACTAACTTAGCACTATCCGTACTAACTTAGCACTACAAGTACAAACCACTATTGAGTCAGGGTGTTCAGGGACCTCATGGGTGTACACTCCGTACCTTCTAACCCAAAACCAAGTGTGAACTAATCCCACAAGTGCACTAAATTTTCTAACAATCCTCCCCAAATTTAGTTCACTTCCTTTTCAAGAAAAACAAACATTAAACAAAACATGTGCGTAAGCGAAAATATCACGAGATTGAATTTCCATCTTAGTACATTACACGTTCAAATATTCAAGAATCGGGGTGTTCTAAGAATTGAACCCTTCAACCCATTTGAATACGAAGATAAAATACACCCAAGTTTTCAAACACTTAATGACTCACGACACTATACAAGCCATGTGTCCATATCCAAATTTATAAATGTTGTAAAAGCTAAAGTCCAAAAGCTCCACAAGCGGTAAAACTTCAACATTTACATAGGTGGTTCCTCTTTATTCATGCTTCGCCAAGCACTTTTTCAAAGAAAATTAACCATTAAGTAAAGACTTCATCCTCCTTTCGTGAGTTCGAGTACAACCTTGGGATGTATAATAAAATATGTGCTCAGTCCAAGCTGAATGTTCGACTTTCCACATTGAACTCAGCTCCCAAGTTTCCTTAGGAGGAGTTGGGTGTCTTAACATTCAGTGACTAAGTTGGACTTAAACCCATCCCTTTAGCGACTTTATAACAAGTCTCTAGCTAATCCTTCGTCAGTGATCGACTAAATTTTGTTGAGATCTAGCAAACTCTATAGATACCACCCCATTCATGATAAGCTCACGAATCATGCTATGCACGACACCTAAGTGTCTAGACTTCCCATTGTACATCGGCTATAAGCCTTTGCCAATGTAGCTGCACTATCATAACGGATAGAAATAGGTGCTATAGGTTTGAGCCACAATGGAATCTCGAAGCAAGTTTTCAACCATTCAACTTCTTTACCAAAGGTTTGCTAAGGCCACAAATTCGATTCCATTGTTGAACCGGTGATGCAAGTTTGCTTCTTGGATGCCCAAGAAATTGCACCTCCACCAAGTAGGAATACCCGACCACGGTAGAGCGAATTGTCTTGATGTTCTTGATCGACTTGCATCGGTGTATCCTTCAACATCGAAGGATAGCGGTATATGAGAGACTATAATCCATAGTTCTCTCAAATACTTGATGCCCTCTGAAGCGCTTGCCGTTGATGAGCACTAGGATTACTAGTATACCGCTCAATTTTCCCACCGCAAAACCAATATCGGTCTTGTGCAAGTCATGGCATACATCGTGCAACCAATCACCCTAGAATACTCAAGTTGAGATACAACTTTGCCATTATTAGGCATCGACTTCTCACAAGTATCCATAGGTGTACTTATCGAGTACAATCAAAGTAATTGAATTTCCTCAACACCTTCTCAATATAATGAGACCGAGATATAGAAATTCTTTTAATTTCATGTTTAATCCTTATACCAAGGATAACATCGGCCTCCCCATGTCCTTCATGGAGAACCTTGATGACAAAATTCCTTTGTCGGTCAACTGATTTTGGTCGATGCAAAGATCGACATGTCATCAACATATAGGCAAATGATGACTCCTTTACCGATTCATCAAATTTGCTATATACGCATTTGTTAGCACGGTTAAGAACATAACCACTAGACAAGACCACTTCATCAAATTTTTGATGCCATTGCTAGGTGTTTTCTTTAGTTCATAAAAAGACTTAATCGGTTTACACCTTGTTTTCATTGCGAGCAAGATGAAGCCACGAGGTTGGTTCATATAAACCTCTCATCCAATTCACCATTCAAGAAAGCTGTTTTACATCCATCGATGAATAATCGATTGTGAATAGATGCCAAAGCAATCGGCGATCTTATGGTACCGATCACGAGACAGGGGCATAAGTATCAAAATAGTCTATTCGACTTTTGTTTAAAGCCACGAATGACTAGTCTAGCCTTGAACTTTTCAATAGTTCCATCTACCTTCATTTTCTTTTGAAAATCCATTTGCAACCTAGAGGTTTGCAACAGTGGTAGATCAACCAACACCCAGTGTTGTTGCCCATGATGGAATCCATCTCATCATTGATTGCTTCTTTCCGAAAGCAATATCACGGGACTTCATTGCTTCTTCAAATGTTTTGGGAACATCCTCAACAATGAAGCAATAGGAGTATTGGTCGAGACCTCATCCCTTGTTCCTTCAATTAAATATAATTGAGACTCGGGTCCAAATGACTTTGGATTCTCGACCCTTTGCTCTTTCGAGCACAGTTCGAGTTGTTGCACCACAACCTCATCGGGGACCATCGATGGTTCTTCATCGGGACCTCGATACACCAATGTCATGAGTTCCATTAGGAATCCTCGACTTGGTCAGGACCCACGAGAATCTATTCTCATCAAACATTGCATCCCTTGATTAAATTATAGAGTTAATTGAAACATATTCATTAGGTTCAATAACATAGAACCTAAAATCCTTGGAATGCTTAGCATATCCAACAAAGATGCGATCAATGCCTCTTTCACCCAAAGTTTTCGACTTTGGATCGAGAGTCTTACAACAACCTACAACCCCGGACCACGAGATAGTTCGAGTTGGGTTTCCTTTTAGTCCGAGTTCATAAGGGGTAACCTTGTTCCTTTTGTTGGGAAACCTATTTAATAAATAGCAAGTCGTTAACATAGCTTCACCCCGAACCCTTGACTCGATCTGAATAGGACAACATGGAATTAACCATCTCCTTGACACCTGTTTTCCTTTCACAAATACCATTTCTTTGAGGAGTATAAAGGCGATCGTTTCATGGATTATACCAACAGATGAAAATACTGAGTATCCATGTACTCACATCCCTATCGATCCTTAATCTTTTGATCAAAGACCCAAGTTGTAATTCAACTTGGTTTTAAACACTTTGAATTTATCTAATGCTTCATCCTTGGAATGTAACAGATAGACATAACAAAACCTAGAAGCATCATCAATAAATGTCACAAAGTACTTCTTATTCCCCAAAGATGGAGTGGCATGCAAATCACATGTGTCACGTGTATTAGCTCAAGAGCTTAGTCTTACGACTAACACCACGAAAAGGTTTCTTGGTTATCTTGGTCAACATGCAAGTTTTACACTTTTCAGTGTCCATGTCAAATGCTGGGATTAACCTATCCTTAGACATATCTTGCATCCTTTTATAGTGTACATGGCCAAGTCATTGAGAATTAGACCTCTGCAAATGTAGTCATCATTCTCCCATTTGCTCCTCCTCCTGATCTGCTCAACCGTAGCATCATCCCCATCATCAGGAATAGGAGTGGTTAGCACATAAACCATACTCATGCTTGATAGCAAAAGTGCATCTTCTTACGCCATCTCCGAAGTCCACCCTTCAAACTTATCCGACTTAGCAAAGTTTGAAGCCATGTGTTCATTCAAAGCCATGACCATTGATTATCACAAAATAGTTTACTTTGAATGTTGGTTGGTAGCTCCGGAGCAGTGGTTAAGACAATCAATAGCAACTGCAAATACCACTAGGTGGTTACCGGATATCACTTGGAATCGTGTGATCACTTTCCAAAGTAAACTATTCGACCCTAATGCCTGGGTTACACGAATATCTACTTGGGATAAGACCAAATGTAGTTATAGAATTAGGCATAATTCAATAACCCTTGCGCTTATAAGTGTTTAAGCTTTTAGTTTGTTTCTCCTGATATTGTTCTTTTCATTTTGTCTTCAAGCTGAAGATGTCACTCTCTATTTATAGTAGAGAACACTCAACACTAATCAATGGACATTATGTATGATTAATGGCCAATTAATCACCCATAATAAACCTCCATTATCATAGAAATAGTGGTTACATGACCAATTAAGCGTGGTCATAAAGCGGTCATAATACCCAATTGAATAAGTCAAAGTTGTTACAAAATAATCTTTGCAACACTACCAAGTAGGAACCATTTCACTAGCGGCAGAACCAAACACTACCGGCGGGAACCATCGGCAGGAACCATTACACTAGCGGCGGGAACCATAACCTATCGGCAGGAACCATCGGTTACCACACTAGCGGTGGAAACAGCGGCTATCAATACTAACTTAGCACTATCCGTACTAACTTAGCACTACCGGTACAAACCACTATCGAGTCGAGGTGTTCGGGGACCTCGTGGGTGTACTCCGTACCTCCTAACCCAAACCGGTGTGAACTAATCCCACAAGTGCACTAAATTTTCCAACAGGAAATTATATATGTACATAGTTTTTACTTTTATATGTAGAAGTATACTTTTTGTTGATTCACAATAGTCATTTTAGAGTAGATTCACTAGAATTTGTAAATTGATTCAAAAATTTGTCATTTATATAATATTTTGCAAATAATATGAATCACAGGTTAAATTTTCAAAACTTCGAATCACGGATTTGTTTCTTATCAACTAAAGAAACATTTTATTAAAAGAAAATATATGCAAAACTTGGATCAAGCTAAATTCGATTTTCATGATTTATCAAATTTCTCAATTTTTCACTGGAACCAAAGTCTATATAGTATTGAAACAATTTGATTTTATTTAACCATCACAACTTTGCTACTCGGAAAATACAAAGAACCACTTAGTATGGAATCCAAGCTACCTCATTTTCAACAAGAAAATGGCAAACATCATAAGTTTCGGATTTGACATTAAGAACTTGCAATGCTAAATGTTTGGGGTTCCATGAGGAAGTATCTTCATGGCAAACCGATATTTCCTTGGCTTTTACGTTGTTTCCCCCAACCAAAGAAATCATATACCCGTTGATCTTAGATGCTTTATGGCAATAATGGACAACGTAGCCATAGTATTCTTGGTGGCAAACAACAACATTCAATTTCCTTACACCTTCGACTTTGTACCCTTGTAATGCTGCTGCGCTCTCGTTACCATCCACTTGTGTTGACACCGCCTTAACTCTTTTTCCCAACTTTGAAGAAGCATAATCCACCATTGACTCCAACGAGTTCGCGCAATAGTGATCTTGTTTTTTGATGTAAGCCTTCTTGTACTTGTTGCATGTTTTCTCGATCAAGCTTGCTTCTAGCGATGCAGGATTGACTTTGAAGGCTTTGTAGATGTCTTGTATGTTGTTTGATGTAAATGAAATGAATCGCAACTTGAAGAGGCACAGATGGCGGCATTTCGCATCTTTCTTGATCATAAGTTGATGATTTGCCGCTTGTGCAAGTTTTCTCCAAGATGAAAAGCTGACATTTTCATTCCATGATCATTCATTTGTGTGTATCAGAATTTTAATGTGACCAAGGCTTACTAACTTTAAATATCACACTTTTTTATTTTATTTTATTTATTTATTTATTTTTATATTAGTGGCAATTTGAGAGCTATTGGTTAAACATGTGTCAAGTTGGGTAAATACTTATTAGGTGAAGGGTCTAGTTGGGTCTCCTAAGTATTATAGGCGAGTTTAATTAGTGTTTTGATGGAGAGTGCAATTAAATAAAAATTACCCAACAGGTCAAGCGGGTAATATTATTTTTTTTATTATTATTATTTTTATTATTTATTTTTATTTTTTTGCATATTTTACTCAAAATAGAAAAATAAATTTTTTTGAAAATAGTCGAGTCAACCCGACCAAAACCCGGACCTATTTCTAGTAGACCCATCTAGACCCGGACCGGTCTAGACCCAAACCATCTAAACCCGTAACCCGACCCAACTTGCCTACTTTGCCACCTCTATTTTTTTATTTATTATTATAAATTTTTTTCTTTTGTAAGCATCACAATTTTTGTGTGAAGGGTTCTCTTCTCCAAAATGAAAGTACTAAACCATGGCACTGTAATATGCTTATATGGATCAACCAACTCATTTCAACCCGTCCTGACAAATACTTGTCTACATCCAAACCATTTTGACATATTACTCAACACGGGCGGTTCGGTTTGATTAGCTGGAAGATTTAAATTATTCATTGCGGGGTGGGTAATTCATTTTACTACCAAAACCGAACCGTACTATGAGGAGACATGTTTAAATGTGGTGGATCCAATAATGTATTTTGTTATTATAGAAGTCTGGCAATGTGAGAAATAATTGATATGCGTCTAAAGGATATATGAATAGAGCTCGTCGATTTTGAATTTCCATAAGAAAATTCTCGAGAATACAAGTTGATTAAATTGGATTCCACGATATGAGATTAATAAATATGTGCATACATGTTATAATCACATTAATGTATACTTGTTGAAAATGTGCCATGAAAATGAATAAGTTCGCTCATAAAACTATATAAAGTATCTATATTTTAATATGATATAAGTTTTATATAGTTTGATTATTTGAATATCGATGGAACTCCAACGGTGTTTACAAAGGTTATTGAGTACTTATAAAATGAATTTGACTTGGCAAACATATGCTCATGTCTATGAGGTCAGATGTTGCAAGACCCCTTTAATATACAGAGGTGATGATCACAATATTGGTGTGTAAGTGTCAAATTTAACCGTCTAAGAAACAATGATGGTTCTTGCTCGTCATGTATGATATGATTTATCATTCAGTTTGAACTTTTTTCAAAGTACAAGAATGTACAATGAACATCTAGTCCTCATATTCGAGGTGTGAATTACAACTGGTGAAAATAGTATTTAACAAATTCATTCATCCGAGACTCGACCAAATTTATCTATAAAAGACACTGACCATGACATTAGTTAGAGATGTGATCATCAGGGGGAGAGAAAATACACGTTACACTCTTTTTCCCTTTTCCTTGGTTTTTTCCACAGGGCTTTTCAGCAAAGTTATAATAAGTCAACATCCCCAAGTGTATGAAGAATTTATGTACTCTTTTTCTAGTACTGATGTTACATGGTGTTTCATAAAGCAAACAATGAGTGCCACTTCATCGAATCATGCAGAGATCTTGGCCATGCGTGAAGCGAGTCGGGAACGAGTATATTTGAGAAGTGTGATACAACATATTCATGAATCATGTGGTATTTATTGAGGACAGGGAGCGCCAACAGTCGTACATGAAAACAATGCAGCATACATTGCTCAACTTAAAGACGAATACATCAAAGGTGAAAAAAACTAAAAATTTTCTATCGAAGTTCCTTTCCACCCATGACTTGCAGAAGAATGGCAATATTATTGTTCATAAGGTTCGTTCGGATTAGAACCTAGCAGACTTATTTACCAAGGCACTTCCTTCAGAAAAATTTACTAAGTTAGGTCATGGCATTCGAATGCAAAGACTCAGTGAACTTAAGTGATCTAATCATCAGAGAGAGAATATACGCATTGCACTCTTTTTTCCTTAGCTATGGTTTTGTCCCACAGGGTTTTCCAGACAAGGTTTTTAACGAGGCAACATAACTAAGCGTATGAGACCTAATGATGGATAGCCAAGAGGGAGTGTTATGAATATTTATGATTGTGGCTATCCATATACCTCAACCTCTCAAACCTTTCATCTTTTGTATTCCTCTTTATAATTGTATTAAATATTGTGATTATGAGAGCCATATAAATTGAGGTTCATTTGTAGTTTGTAACAATCAATCTCAATGAAATATATTGGTCTCGATTCTCTCTATTTTCTTCTTCCATGCATTGGTTATGTGTTAGGTCACCATATTGTAACACAAGCATCAATATGTAAAAAATATAGAAGAGATAAAGTGGATGAACACACAATACCCACACACACACGTATGAGAGAAAGGTTTAGGCGTAGGGAAATGTATTATGTGAACAACCAACCTTCAAATGAAGGTTTACATAAGGTATTTATAGGGGAAGGGACTAGGGCAACACTGCATGTTCCCTTCCTTCCTTATGGGCTTGGGCCAAGGCTTATGGGCTTTCTACATAAACCTTGCCTTAAATACAAACATAAAAGCCTAATTAAGCAACCTATTACATATTGATTACAAACACTTGAAATATAGTTTAGGAGTGATTCCAACAATCTCCCCCTAAGTGTTAGTAATTAATGACTTAAGTAATATTGAAACGTTGTTGGTGCTGATGTAATAGTTGCTTTGATGTCTTCTGACATTCTTCTTTCTTGTGAGAAGAAGTGCCTTGATTCTAACAATCTCCCCAGTGTAAGGATCTTGTTTCTTTGAAGTTTTCAGCTTTGATGTCTTCATGAATTTTTGTTCTTTGTTCTGGTGTGGATATGGTGATGTTATGTTGTGGTAATTTGCATCAGGTCCGCTTCGTTGCTCAAGTGTCTCTACGTCTTTCTCCAACATGCTCACACGCTCTTTTGACAGTGTATTCCAGATGTGAAGTAGTTCTTGAGTCTTTATAACTTTGTAGATTCTTTGATTTGAAGAAGAATCATTTTGACTTTGTGTTGCCTTTGACTATGAGAGAACTTCTTTGATGATGTTGTTGGTATGAGCATGTGGAGAATCTGCACGATCTCTTCCTCCATGAGCATCTATCGCCAGCAGCATCTCGTGCTGATCCGAACACCAATTGATCATTGTAATCTTTTCATAAAGAATTGATTACTACAATTGTTCTCTTGATGAATGTCTTGATTCCATTCACCTTGGTCGGGCGAATCACCGTCCGAATCCCGTAAGGACAATTGGCATTACATTGAACAAGTTCAAGTAATGACCCACATATTCGTGACTCGATTCTTGAAAGGAATCTCCTTAGTGATTTCCAGACTTACAAGTTCGAATTTAGAGTGTTAACAACATAATGTGAAAACACATCTCTAGTTCTAGCAAAGGTCATTCTCGAAACCGGATGCCCTCAAGAAGGCTAACACGATAAAATCAAGTACATCTGATTCAGTGAGTCACTGAGGTACACTGAAGCATCACCCCGCGACTGTAGACCGTTTGAGACACACTAAGTGTAACCTACAAGGATTTACCGAAGTGACCTGCTGTCAGGGCTATTTGATGTTGACCCTAGCATGAGTTTCCATTTAATCACTGAGGATCATTGATGTGAACCCTTCATAAATGTTCTCGACAGATTGCTAAGATATGTGAAGGACTCTAGAATGTATCACTTGCGTCCTTATTGTTGAACGACAAGTGATGAAATGTTAAGTGTTCTAAGAGATCTTTTGATGAATCTCGTGGCTCTAGACTCAATAGTGCGCTTTGGTTTTCCGAGCAGACTAGGAGAGGTCTCTTTCTTCAATACCAACAATCTCTAAGAAAGCCGATAGTTTACGCAGGGTTCCCGTGAGAATAAAACAAGCTTACGTTGAGAGAAACTTGAGTGGCTAAGAAGGTATAGTGCATGCGTCATCGGGTCCATGCCAATTTTAATCTTCAATACCGGTGTCATCTAGTGACAACCAAGAGTATATGTATTGAACCGGTGTCCGCCTAAGTTGAATAATTTGGAGGCTATTTCTTTTCACCATTTTCTTTACTTTTCTTTTTAATTCTTCAACTCCTTCTTTCTTCGATTCTCACTTTCTCCTTTTTATAATCATACCTAAGGACTTCTAACTTCTAACTATTGGTGGTGTCCTTGGGTAGATCCCTCCGGCTCTGGCGGATCATGGGACTGTTATTCCTAACCTTAGTCACCTTATAACTTCATGACTATCCTACGTTGCCATAAAACCATTTTCTAGAAAATTTCTCAAGATATTTTATAAGTGAAAACATTTTATAACACCTTAAGAGTTTTGCACTTTCAAAAATACTCCCCCTCCACACGTGCTTAAGTATTTTGACAGAAATCTGCACGGTGAGGGAAGAGCTCACAGTTTTGAATTAATCGACTCAAGATAGACAATTCCCTGCGAGACACGGTTACATCACTGACTAGGTCAGCTTGAAGTTGTAAACACTCCTTGGTGAGGAGGTTTGACCTGTCAAGGTTCATGTCTATCAAGAGTTTCTCGGATGGTACATTCTACTTAGACAAGTCCTTTGTGAGACACGTTTACATCACTAGCGAACTAGCTTGAAATTATTACCCGTCCCGGACAAGTCTTTTCGAGTTACTAACATTTAAGAGCTCATCAATTCATTGGTTAAGTCTTTAGCACACAGATTCAATTGCAATCCACAACAATTTTGTATCACACAAGTATTTCTCCTCCTCAAAAATGGCATATAAGTGTTATTTTTGACGAAATTTTGATATCGAATATGACCATTTCGAGTTTTGTGGGAAGATTTCCATAAAGAACAATTTGTGAACAAAGTGTTTAGCAAGTACTCCCCCTCAACAAGTAATATTAACTTTTGAGGTTTTGAAATCATAAGGGGAAGTACTTGTTCTTTTGAGCAAAACTTTGAAAATAAAAGTTTTGATAAGTTTTACTCAAAAGTAAAAAGCTTTGCTCCTTTTATAGGATTGTGGCACCGCGCACTACGAGGTCCTTTCATTATAAGAACGGGTTGTACTTGTTATGTGTGCATAGTTAATAATAAAGATCAACACATCTAAATATGAATCAAGAAAGTGATCAAGGAGTACCGAGCGGTCCATCGTGAATGAGTAGTCCCACTTAGTAGGCAAAGCTAACATGCATTATGGCAATGATCCATTGGTCATCGTGACACCTCCTTTTGGATTTGAGTACTGGCGACACGTAGTAGATTCTTCTTCGTTCAGGCTAGTGATGAATTCCATACACTGCATCAAGGTCATAATTAACCACATTATCAATGAACATTCGTGTGGCTTCTTCCTTGATGGCCACATTGTTGGAGAAGACTGCTGCCGGTATAGGGAAAGTGAGTGAGGTAGCGTATTTCTTGCTCACATCGCTACCGTGTTGAAGGAATTCCAGGTCATTGTTGAAGAAATACTGGTAGGGAATCTGAGGTTGATCAGGTCAACCAATGGTTGGTAGTGGCTTTGTCCAGTCAGTGTAGTATGCAGCCTTGTCAGGTCTGGTGGGTTGAGCCAATCAATATTGTTGGACATGGCTCGTGCAATGTTGTCGAGATGATATTCGACTTTAATTGCACTGTCGGAGCTGTCTTTTAGCAGTTGAGAGGCATCGTTCTTGATTCGTCTTAACTCTGCTTTCGTCATCTTCTTCACCTTAAACTTTTCTTGAATTATCTTGACATGCTCGAGTTCGACCATTTTAGGTTCTTAGCCTTCCCAGTAATTGAGGGTTGCATCAACAAGCTTTGAAAACCATTCATATTAAATGGTTTCATCTTCATCTAGCCATTATACAAATGATGATGACTTTTTCTTCTGTGGCTTTGAGGATGATCTTGGTTACTTAGTTGATGTAGAAGAAGGGGTTGTTGTTGGGGCTCAGAATCTCCTCGTCGTCACCACGGTGTATTCAAAATGATCACGATTTTCTCCGTTGGTGGTGGAGACTCGAGTCCCGAGGTTTGTCTCAGCAGAGGACGTTGTGAAGATCTTCTAGTGGTGGAGGTCCTTTGGGGTGGTGGAGGCATGGATGAGGGTTCACCAATTTTATTTTGATGTTTAGGCTCAGCATCCTTATCAACATCATCGTCATCTCTTGGTCGCTTAGCCCTTTCAGCTGACTCTTTGCAAGATGTTTTGAGTTGATATTCCAACAATGCCTCAAATAGTTTAGCTTCGTCAGAAGTGAATGTTGCAGATCATTGAGACATTTGTATAACAAGCTTGGAGATCAATTCTGCATCAGAGACAACCGGAGACGGGACTGGCTTGATTTCCATAGCAACAGGAGTAGTTGCCATAGTTTGTTTGACCAGTGACATGAGATATGGATAGAGTTGTCTGGCGAACATCTCTTTTGTAACTCTAGGGACAGTGTCGATAAGAAACTTGTGAGTGTATTCCCTAATCGTCTTGTCCATGTCACCCTGTATATCTCGATTGAGAAACTGCTGGATCTGTTCCCTTTCATTCGAAAACTCGTTCATCACGTCTTGAAGTAAGTTTAGTCATCGCCGCGGTGATTGAATTTCTTGTTGACCACATTTCTTTTCCTTGCTTGCACCGACTTTCACAATTTTAGTCTTAGCCCGTGATGCCCAAGTGTTGGTCGGTTTCTTAACAGATCTGGATGCAGATCTGGTGGTAGCATCTTTGGATGGTGGTGGTGATGAGTGAGATGACGAATCAGAAGATGATGAGTCATGAGATGGCTCCGGGTCTTTAGGTGGCTCAGAAGTCCCTTCAGGGTTGTGTTCAGGATTATCTAGAATATAATCATCAGCTTCTTTGCGAGCTTTAGCCTCTTCTCCAGCCTTTACCATGGCCTCTTCTACTTTAGCTCGAGCTTCCTCTTCATCTTTTTATTTAGCAGCTTCCTCAATGTCCTTGTCTGTGATCATCTCATCCTGTTCTTGTTCCTCTTCTTCCTCAAAGGTGAATGGAACTTCATAGGTTTGCTGCTGCTGTTTTGTGGATTCCTTTGCGGTGGCACCAATTCGCTTATCGGGTTGATTAACCGTATCACGAATTGGTATGGTAAGTGCACCACCACTGGAACCTCCAGGGCCTCTTGTTTTTTCACGATTGAATTCAGAAGCAACGTGCTGTAACCTTAGATGCTTCAGTGTCTTGTGGTAGTCTTTGTCTTCATCCTTTGGTAGAATATCATCATCAGAGCTTACATCTTCTTCTCATTCAGAAATTGGAGTTTTACCCTTGTCTGTTTTGGGACTTTGAGGTTTGTCAGCTGTTGTCATATCATCCGTAACCGACTCTGAATAGTGAACCTCTTCATCAGTCTCAGTATCCTCGGAGTCTTCGTCCTCTAATTTAGGTGCCGGTTGAGGATTGAGAATGGCACCCTTAGATGGAACTTTCCTTTTGAGGGAAGGATTTCTCTTTGGATACTTGCGGGCACTCCCAGTGCTTGCTGCACTTCCAGCACTGCCTGATATGGTCTTCGTGACTGGGATGGAGGATTACTTTTCATCCATGAAGCCGACTTTGCCTAAGGCCACTGCTTCTTGGTATCGTGAATACGATTGAAGAGATTTGATGTCATCAGTGAGTAGGCAGTCAGTCAATACTACACCTTGTTTCTTTGTTGATGAGTCTTTGAATCTGACAACATTTAATGTAGGCTCAAACAACGCAGAATGATGGTTGGGGTCATCGAGTCTCAAGGGAATATCTTGATTATTCCTGAGTATCCTCTGGATCAACAACTTAGTGTATATGATGAAAGGGACCTTTTGCCAGGCTTTTTGAGGTAAGACATCATGTCTTCCCATATCAGATTTGTGTAGTCAATGTGCATTTTGTTGACCATGCCCCAGAAGATTTGTAGTTCCATTAGCTTCGGATGCTTATAACCGCTGTCTCTACCGGAAACTGACATTGCGATCATGATGTACAAAGTTCTCCATGGTTGAGGGATGTTCTTTAGATCGACTGAAGAGTGTTTGGTAATGATTCCCGCAGCTTCATCATAGCCAATATCGACCATGAATTGTAGAGTAGCCTCTTTAGTTGGAGTTGGCACATACTGAGCAGGCTGGATAGCAAGGAGCAGAAGAATTGCTCGTACATTAGCAACAGTGACGGTGACTTGTTTATCGTTGAGTGTCACTGCAAAAGCATCTTGACCATCACTTTTCTTCATTGTATGCCAGAACTGATGAATGTAAATCTCTGGTACAGTTGCTGTGTTGGTGAGCATGTTATTGTAAGGATGAGTCTTAAGAATATCCACTGCAATTCGGCAAGAGGATTCAGAGCAGGTGAAGTTATCAAAGTCCACCCTGAGGTTGTTCCTTCCAATCTTCATTTTATAACCAGTAGGGAAAATATCTTCCATTGTGAGCTCGTTTGGTGCGTTAACGTTTTCCATTGTGATGTCCATATTGTGATCTGAAAGATATTGAGCCAAAAGAACCAACATATCGAAAGACATTACGTTAGTCAAAAGTTGATTTTATTGTCCAATTATTGAATATGTAATGTTATTGAATGTTATGAGTCCAATGTAATTTGTTTATCCAATAGTCCAAAGTCGATGTGATAAGTTACATGAGTATTAATTTTGAATTTTAAAGTCTAAATTTTCACTCACTCACACAACATTTTAACCATTATAGCTTATTAGTGACATTTTGGTCTTGTGACATTATGAGTAACTTATTTACAAGTTATTACGCGTAACATTTCATTGCTAAAGTTAGAATTTAGGCTTAAGCGTAAGAATGCAAGCTTATGCGTAAACATTGTGTAACCATACGCGTAGACCTAAGATTATGCGTAGGAGTCCCTCTTACGCGTAGGAAAAGGCTCTTGGCATAAGGCTTACGCGTAAGCGTATGTTGGGAGCTTATGCGTAAGGTTTACTCGTAAGAGTGAACCTTATGCGTAAGACTCCAAGTTTACGCATATCCATCACAAGATACGCGTAGTCCCTTTGTAGAACCTTATGCGTAAAGGTTACGCGTAAGATTTCTCTTATGCGTAACAGCTACACATAAGGTGATCCTTAAGCGTAAGTCTATTATACCCTTGTTTCTGAATTGGAACACATAGAAGCCTGAAATAAATCAATCATAACATTCTAGTTAACACAATATTCAACCTCTTTCAATCACACATGGCAACACAAGTCATATTCAGATATGCGTAGACTTAGTTTATGCGTAAACTAAAACCCTAAAGTTTCAAATTCTACGCCTAAACAATCTAACCATGTAATCACCACCAAAAAATTTCGGGGATGTCTTAGGAGCCTTATGAGTTGCTTTCAATCAGTTTTAACATCAAACACTTCAAGAATAAGAAATACCCAATTTAACGAGTACTTAAACCCTAAATCTTAATTTAGCAGTTTTGATGTTTCTGGGTTGAATTCAATGGTGTAATTGGCTAATTAAACACATTTCAAGCATATTACAGGCCTCTAATTGTCTTGAATCATCCTCAATAGAAAACACCCAATTTTCACGCATAAACCCTAAATTTAAATAAGTGATTAAAACTGTTTCTGGGTAAGATTTCTTGATGAAAATGGTTTAAAGACTTGATATAAACTTTGAAAACACAATCTATTTCATCAGAATCAACCAAGAATGATTCTTGGTTTATACGCATACGCGTAAGATGAAAATCATTCATATATGAAAATCTACCCGTTGGATTTACAAACGATTTAAGACCAATGTTTGAAATTGCTTATAGAAGCTTAAAACACTTACAAATTGATGTTTATAACACGGATTTGATGATGAATTTTGGAGCGTGGATGAAGTGGTTGAAGTAATAAATGAGTGAAATAAATGTTAAGTTAAATTTGGTGGGTGGTTTTGTTAAAATAAGTTTAAACATTTGACACATATGGCCCCTCCACCTCAGCCATTTTCATCCATAGCCCATAACTTCCATTTTGGTTAAGCACAAAGTGTAAGTTTGGAAAGAAACTTGACGACACTCCCCCTCGACTTTAGAAATAGAGAAATTTTACATAGTTTGAGTCCGAGGAGTGTTAAGAAGTAAGAAACATGTCCACCATTATCAAAGACACAACCAATACTGGGTAACATGTAAGTACAAGGTTTTATGAAACAGAAAAATATTTACTTTCTCCCCCTCAATACTTGACTTTGAAAATATTGAAATATTTTATAGAGTAAAGTGTTGACGGAAGATTTGTACTTACCATGTTGAAAGAAGTTTAGATAGAAGAATATTTTTGTATTTTATAGATTATATATTTTTGTATTTTGTTTTTGAGAAAATATTTACAAAAGATGTTTTGGTGTTTGACTGGTTTTAAGAATGTGTCAAAAGTTCGTCCAGTTTCCTCGAGTCAAACACCTCATACCAATCCGTGGACCAACTCAAGAAACCTAGCAGTGAGCTAAGGCTTTGGTGAGAAGGTCCGCCAATTGATATTCGATTACCCACAAAATATAATTCAACGGTACCCTTTTCACATGCTCCTTTATGAAATGGTATCAAGATCGATGTGCTTGGACTTGAATGTTGGACGAGTTGCACGAGATCGCAATAGCACTCGATTGTCGCGATATATCGGGATTCATCAAATATGTAACCATAGTCTTTGAGTTGTGTTCTTATCCAAATGACTTGAGAACAACACGCCGACATGGCTACATATTCACTTCAGTTGAGGACAACGATGTACAATCCTGTTTCTTCGATTGCCATGACACCGGTTTATCACCAAGAAGCGTAGAGCACTTGAAGTACTTTTCCGAGAATCTAAGCAACTGCGTGATCGGTGTCTGAAAAAGATATTAGTTCAAAACCGTAATCCTTCGGATACCGGATCCCCAAATTAATGGTTCCCTTGATGTATTGGAGGATTCTTTTGCCTCGAGAGGTGAGTTTCAGTTGGTCTCAAGCGATAATGGGAGCAAAGATACACAACAAAGACGATTATCGGTATCTTGGTCGTTAGATACATGAGAGACCCAATCATACTTTGGTATTTGGTAGGTCAACCAATTTCCCATGCAAATCGATCCGGTTTCTTGGTATGTGCCATTGGTGTGGCATAGGTATCACGATTTTGCATTCCATGTTTGTTTAAAATCTCAAGAGCATATTTGGACTAACTCAGGAAAATACCACGGGGTGATTGATGAACTTGCAGTCTTAGAAAGAACGTAAGTTCACCCATCATGAACATTTCAAAATGTTTTTTCATAAGTTTTGAAAAGGCGTTTGAGTACTTTAGATCTGTTGACCCAAAAATGATGTCATCCACATAAATTTGAACGATTAAAATGTGTGCCCCGTGATATTGTATGAACAGTGTTGGGTCGACCGATCCTTTGAAAAAATTATGAGATATGAGAAAGGATGACAACTTATTATACCACGCCCGGGGGGCTTGTTTGAGACCGTAGAGAGCCTTGTTCGGTTGTAGACATGATTAGGGAACTACGGATCAACAAATCCTTACGGTTGGCTAACATAGACCGTTTCCTTTAGTTTACCATTCGTAAAAGCGGTTTTGGCGTCCATCCGAAAGACCATGATGTTCATGTGAGCGAATGCCGTAAAAATCGAAACGACCTCAAGTCTAGCAACGGTGTGAATGATTCTTCGTAGTCAATCCCTCTTCTTGTCTATAACCCTTAGCCACCAGACGTGACTTATTTCGATAACTGTACCTTGACATCCAACTTATTTTTCCAAATCCATTTCGCACCAATAACATAGACCCTCGTTAGTTTTTAACCAATTCCATACTTCAAAATGTTTAAACCGATTTAATTCTTCTTGCATGGATTCAATCCAGTTGTCGTAAGTCATTGCTTCTTTAATGTTTTTGGGTTCAGATTGACACACTGTTAATGCATAAATGCAATGTTCTCCGTCAGTCTGAAGGCGTTGTCTAGTTACGACTGGTTGATTTGGGTTACCAATAATGTTCACAAGAGGATGGTCTTTAGTCTAACGATGTGTGGAGGGTTGATGTTGATATACATTGTGCATATTAGGAGGATTCAAATGGCTTGTGGATGATTCCGCAACATCAAAAGTGACAATTTCATTAGCAAAAGGATTGAAGAACGCATTTGGATCATAATCTGCAGGTGTAGGTACTTCATTGTTCAGAAAATCATCAGCTGGTTCAGCGTCATTGGATGCGGTTTGTTGAATTTCCGTTTTAGAATCAATCGGAGGTGCTTTTTCAACAGATTGTTGTTGTTTCGTGTATCGGTATTGGATTATTATCGGGTTGAGCAATGAAACATTTGATACATCCGAGCACATTGATCAATATCATCACTAAAAGAGGAGCAAATAGTTGTTCCATTTGACGTCGAGTAAGTGTAAGCTTGGTTCGGTGATGATGGGGTTTGGGGAAGTTTAGACGGTTATGTCCGGGTTCCAAGTCGTTTTGCTCGAAGCCATTTCAATAAGCTCATCAAAATTTGCAAGAATCGTTCCATAATCTCCCTTGTACAACGATTCGGATCCGATATCCTTTATAATTTTCACGAGAAGCAACAAAGACTCCAATATCAGCTTTAGCCTTGAGCTTTCCAAAGTCATCAGGATCATTATTTGGATAGCAAAGGGATCCAAATACATGAAAGTGTTTGAGATTCGGTTTGTGGTTGTGGATAAGCTCGTAAGGTGTTTTGTTGTGGCGTTTAGTAATCATTGAACGGTTCTGAGTGTAGCATGCAGTTGACACGGCTTCAGGCCCACAAGTAATCTGGAAGTTTAGCATTAATTAACATTGTTCTTGCAGCTTCCACTAACGTACGGTTTCGTCTTTCAACAACTCCGCTTTGTTCTGGTGTTCGTGCAATTGATGTTTGATGCTCAATTCCCACTTTCTCATAATATGCACGAAGAGTTTGATTCACAAATTCAGGGCCTTTGTCATTACGATTTGTCCGACCGTGTTCGAGTGAACTTGAATTTTCATGAAAGGTGATGATCATCCGTGGAGCTTGATCTTTACTTCGAAGAAAATAAACCCAATTCCATCTTGAGTAGTCATCGACAATTACCAAAATGTAGCATTTGCCATTAATTGTCTACACACGCATCGGACCACACAAATCCATGTGAAGAAGATGAAGCACATGCTGAGAGCGGTGTTCCACCTTTGAAGGAAAGTGAGCACGAGTGCTTTTCCCTTGTTCACAAGCTGAGCATAGATGATCTTTAGAATGCCGAAATCTTGGGAGACCTTCAACAAGTTTGTAACGTGCAAGGTTGGTTATGGTTTAAAATTTTAGGTGTGAGAGGCGGCGGTGCCATAGCCAAGATTTTGTAGATGTTGCCTTAGAAAGTAGACAGATGGGAGATGAAGCAATCATGTCTTGCATTGAGATTGTGTAAAGACTTGATGTACGTTGTCCAGACATTAGATCGTTTCCTTGTAGATCACGAATGAAACAAGTTTTCTCCCTAAAAGCAACTTCCAAATCTCCATCACAAAATTGACCGACTGAAAAGAGATTGTGACCGAGACCTTCCACATAATAAACTATGCTAATTTCGATGTTCCCATTGATTTAATCTCCGAAGCCCATGATAGCCACGAAGTGATCATTCTCGAATCGACAGTGCCAATGAACTTTGAAACAAAGTTGGATAACAGCTTAAGATTGCACGTCGTATGTCGGGAACATCCGCTATCAACAACCCAGATGATGATCAGTATCACCGCATTACATATGATGACACGGATGGAATAGAAGTAGATGTGGAACCCAAGAGTTAGAGGTTCGATGCGATTATAGTAGAAATACACATGTTTATGACTTTAGGTATCCATTTAAAGCCAAGTGTATTATGTAACCATTTCTGCCATCTCCAACTAGTTTTAGCTTTGGTCTTAGTGAATGCACTAGGTGATAAGTTCTTCCTAGGAAGTGATGTTAGGATTTAGTAAATCCAGTTATTAAAGTGTCGGTCACCTCAAGTATATGTATTCGTTAGAAAGCTCATAGTCGTAGATTATTTAGTGTTAAGTAGTATTTAGTTTAGTAACACCGTGGAGGATGGACGGGTCTTTACCCACTGTATGCCTGATCCACAGCCCGTAGGTGGCGACTTATGTAAGAACTATAAATACTCTCTACCTCCCAAGGTAGAGAGTTGAAGATCATAATAAGATTTTTCTTTCTCTCACTAAAGTTCCCAACCTCTAACTTTCTCTCTCTAAAACCATAGTATACGCCTCTTTGATATTTGGTTTAGTGTGTTTGTGAAATCCAATATGTTACAAATGGTATCAAGAGCCATGGTTTGATCATCTCTCTTACATATACTTGGATTTCTAGTGGTTTTAGATGGTTTTGAGTTTGAAAAGTTTAGTGGTTTTTGCATCATTTGGATCATTTTAGTGTTAAAGTTTGAATTTTGGGTGTACTTTTGTGTTTAGAATAATTGTAAGTGCTTGGGTTTTGATTTGGTAAGCTTGAATCACCGTGGTTGAGCTTGTTTTGGATTGAAAAGTGTGTTTTGAAGTTTTCTTGCTAGCGACTTGGTTCTCGTAGTATTTTTCATCATAGCGACTTGCTTGATAAAAGTTAGCGAGTTACGATGTTAGTTGTTAGTGACTTGAGCCTAGCGACTTGTCTATTGAGACAAGCCGACAAATTGTACAAATTAGTGGATTCTCCACTACGGCTAGCGACTTGGTGAGGTTAGCGACTTGCTTTAGAAACTGTTAGCGAGTTGTAGTGTAAATTGTTAGCGACTTGATACTAGCGACTTGGATCTTAGCGAGTTGTTCTTTAGCAACTTAACTGTGTCCAGCGACTTGGTGTTTAGCGACTTGGTGTTAACGACTTGGACCTTAGCGAGTTGCTCTTTAGCGACTTGACTGTGTATCGACTTGGTGCATTAGCGACTTGTGTCCAGCGACTTGGTTCTTAGCGACTTGGTTCACAAGAATTTGAGATCTTGGCGAGTTGCTACTTAGCGACTTGGTTCAAGAATTCGTAGCGACTTGGTTGATTTTGTTTATGTCTGTTTTCTCTTGATTTAGTAAAATCCGTGAAAGAATCTATTTCGGTTTTATCATAGAGTTATAAAATCTCGTGTAATATGTTAACATGTCTACCAATGTACCTACAATTATCTCCACCGTTCTCGAGGATGTTCAAGCAATGGTTGGATACTAAATCCACCTATGCTTGAGCAGTGCTACGACTCTTGGGCTCGTGAATCAGTTATCTTGTCTTGGAAAGGAAAATGGGGTCAACATTCTCAAATCCATTTATGAAGGACCTTATCGATTGAGACTACAAGAGATTTAATTGATATTTGTGGATGGAACAATGATCTATGGATTAGAGCAGACCAAAGACGTATGATGAGCTCAATGATAAGGAGAAAAGAGATTCGATCGACATCGGGGCTTCTAACATTATACTGTGGTCTTCCAAAAGACATCTACAAGCTTATCAATCACAACATCAAGGCAAGGCGGTTTGGGATAATGTCAAGATGCTTCTCTTAGGTTCAATTAACCAAGGAAGACAGAGAATCACAAGCTGTATGATGAGTTTGAGCATTTCAAGATGAAACCGGATGAGAGTGTCTATGAGTACTACGTGAGATTCCATAAGCTTGTGAATGATATGAGGAACATCAAAATGACCATGCCAAACATTCACCGAACTCAAAGTTTGTGAACAACATGAATCCCGAATGGCATAAGTTTGTCACCTCGTAAAGCTAACTAAAGGATTTAAGAATACAAACTATGAGCAAGCTGATGCCTTCCTTCTTCGTAATGAGAGACATTCTATGTTTGAAAAAGGATTCTTGAACAGCTCGAAACCAACGAGGGAGAAACAAGTTCACAAATGACTCTGACTTTTACACCAATGTTGGAATTACCACCAAAGCTTCTCAAGTCATACCCATGGGTAATGGTAATTACAAGCTCATCCCCGATCCAAAGATATAGGCCTCCTAACCCAAACACATTCATGGAAAACTTCATCACTCAACTGCCACTCATGGTTAGTCAAACATGAACTCTCCCATACACCAACAATAACCTTAGAACCGCATCCAATCAACACAATCAAGCTCTTCCGAGATGGGAAGGTTATGGTGCAACCGAGTTCAAGAAAGGCAGTATGAACATGGAAGAGGTGGAGTTGGTAGAGGATATGTGGCTAATCGAATCATGGAAGGAATCCAAATCGGGGTCAAGCTAAGCCAATTAAGTGCTACAATGTGGTGGTGATGGACACATAACAAGGAACTGCGACTTCTCCAAAACGCCTCAAATGCCGAGTACTTCAAAGACAAGATGTTACTTATGCAAGCTCGGGATAATGGAGTGTGTTGGATGAAGAGAGTCGTTGTTTCTTCTTGAGGGCAATGCCAAGACATATGATGCGAGATGTGGATGAGACCAATTCGTGAGATAGGTCATAATCATCGAATGCCTTTCAAGTTGCGCATCGTGTGATGCATACGACTGACGCCGATGATGAACCCTCGCATGAGACAATCTTCATGGCTAGCATTTCTCCAATGGTCTCTCCAAAGGTCTCATCATCACGACTTCTTTGGTCCATCCAAAGAATCAATTATCTCGGAGGTATTAAAACTATACGATGATGTTGATGAGCAAAGATACATGACAAAGTACAATCAATCGAAACTTTTGTGTCGACATTGAAAATATGGGTAATATCAATGTTGTCCCATATGATCAATATATGAAACAAAGTGAAAGTGAGACTGCACCAAGCGATGCATCTTCTGCGCATCAATGATGACTATATTTTGATGAATACACTGCATGTGCCTCGATGATTACGTCATCTCGAACTAAATGCCTATAAAGAACAAGTTGCTATTTATGAACAACGTGCTAAGTTTGAGTTAACCACCGTGAGCAAGAAATGGATGACCAAATGCGTACAACTATTAGAAAAAGTAAGTTTAGAGAAGAAGTATTAAGACAAGAGTTAAACTCCTTACAAGAAAAGCTTTGTAAACCGCTAAGCAAAAACAAGAACTTCAAGAAAATGTTAAAATGCTTAAGCAAGAATTGGTGCTAAAGAATCAAAACTTTTGAATGATTTTTCTAATCTAAAACCTTGAAAAACAAGCTTGAAAATAAGTTGTACGCAAGGAACACCATTCGATCGCTCACATGATCACTAAGCAAAGAGTCTTAAGCGATAAGCACAAGACCCCATTATAAAGGAATCCAACCACGAGTATGGTAAGAAAGCAAAGTCGCTCAAAGTGTAATTTATGATGGTAATGAAATCCTTAAGCCTAGACGAAACCTAGTTGCATTGAGTGCAACCGAGGAAGATAGAAAACTAGATGATGCATCTAGGGAGAAAATGAATAAGAAGCTTAACGATCCTGCGTGTAAAGAGAATAACATAACGATCAAACCTCATGATTACACTAAGGAAGATTGGATATCCTTGAACATGTTTAAGCCTCAAACTCAATTAACCCCGTAATGGATCTTTTGGAAGAAAGATATGGATAAGCTAAAAGTTAATGTACTTGTTGAAACAAACACTCCCTTAGGAAAATGCCTGCAGCCATCGTGTATCCTCCAATGCACCAATGCATCTAGTCCCTAGATCTATTGTCACTAATAGCAAGACCTTAATCACCTGTATGTTGTTTATCACCGTTTGTTGATTTTGAGAAAACTTGTGTTAAGAGAATCACACCTATGGGGATAAGCGAGGGGAAAGGGTTTGAGCAAACTAAAGAATATTATTTAACTGAGGTCATGCTTTTCTTTAAACAATTAAAAGGTCAATTTGAGAGTCTTCAAAAAGGGATAAATTCATATATTAAAGAAATGGAAAAGGAATTTGATGCAATGATAGTTGAGGTCAATGATTATGAATAGGAACTCAAATATAATGAAGTTGAAAGGAAGAACTTGCATATCTTAAATAAGAATTTGATTTCGAGTTGTGTTGCTCAAGATGTGTTTTATACTGTTACTAAGCACTCTATTACTGCTTCTCGATTTCATGAATTATCTATTGCTTTGAAAGTTTCCCATGATCGTGTCTTTGAGCTTGAAAACAAAAACTCAGAACTAAATGAGAAAATTGATCAAGATGATCACGATAATTTGGTAAAACATATTTCTAAACTAGAAGTTGAACATTTTGATTTACAACTAAAATATCAACATCTTAAAGAAAATGTCAAAACCTCAAATATCAAGACATCCTCGGATGTTCCGAGTTTGATGCGCTTTTCGATAAACAAACGTGACGAATGATTCAAGCTCATTGTAACACGATCGTAAAGTTGAAAGCCCAAATCTCTCAATTAAAGGGTGAAAAGAACAATGTGACCGCCCCAAATGCCTCCTCCTTTAGATTCTCAAGATTCTCAAACTTTTCATCTTCAAAACTTGGTAAATGTTTTACAAAAAGAAAACGAGAGTTTTCTAGTAAGAAAATGAAAAAGTTAAGCGGCACTTTAAAGAGTTATATGATTCAATGAAAGTCACCGTGACAAAAACAACGAAAAAATAACGTCTTTACAAAAGAAATTGAGAATGAGGAGACAGGAAAAGGGAAGCGCCACTTGTCTTTAATGAGAATGTTGCATCAAGATCATCCTCGATCGCAAATATACCGCGTATTAAATACATTCCTCCTCATCTTAGGAATAATGAACTTGTGTTTCATAACTATTTTCCTCACCTTAAGGATAGTCTAGAATGTCTCCGTGAGATTGTGGAAGAGGATTTTATAAATAAGCCTCTTGACAGTGAAATTAGGTTTGCGTGCATTCAAACCAAATGATCTCAAGAGCTACTAGAATGTTTAATTGCAACATGTCCTAAATCCTTAGGTGCGAAAGGTAAAGCTGTGATGCCTTGTTCTATGCCTAGTGCCAAGCATACAAACCATTCTATGCCCACTATTAAGAAAATGAACTCTAATGTGCCTTCAGTAGTTCGGATCCCTGCACGCCTAGTTCAGAATGCAAAAGTAGATCAACCAACTAATGTTCCCATAATTCCTTCTGTGAGTATGTCGGTGACATAAAAGCAAGCGGGTCAAAGCCTCCTGGCAATACCAAGCAAGATAGGTGTAATACCTGGAATTTCCAAAGTTTACAAAAAGACCAAAATAACCCTACAATCAAAAGTATGAAAAATTAATTCAAAAGAATACCAAGTAAGCTATGTAAATTCAGAGAATTTTAAGAAATATCCCACATGATCTAAATAAATATTAAACACTTTGTAAAGGTAATTTTTATAGTTTATGATTTTATAAAAATTAGTTTTGTATTTTACATATTAGCCGAAAATATTTATAATAGTTTATAAAAGAAATAAAACTAAATACAAGCCCAATATAATTTATATTAGTAAGAGTCCATTTAATTTAAGTCCAATACATATTAAAGCCCACAAGAAAAATAATAAATCAAGTATATATATAAAATTCGGTTCCCATAAATCCTTTATTGCCGATAACCCTAAAACCGACCTAAAAACCCCTCACAAATCGAATTCTAGTTTCCAGAGGTTGGGACCATTTTTCTTGGACGAGATTTAAGGTTTAGAAGGTGGGAAAAATAGTGTTTGAGTTCCAGAGTTGCTGTGGTAATCGTTGTGAGTTTTTGAGAAGATTAGGGTTTCGACAAAAGGAGGTTTTTGTGTCTTCTTGTTCTATCGATTCAAGCTCATCAAGGGTATGTTCCTAATGATTAATTCAGTCCTATAAGTCATATATAACACATAAAAATTAGCCATGCATGATTTATATGTCGTATGAAATTATTTGAAACCTAAAACCCTAAAAAAGCGTATATAATTAACGATTGAGCTTATAATATTTTTAGAGATCATGAATTGATTTTTCCAGAAGTTGTTACATGTTATAATACCTGAATAAAATACATAATCATGAATTCGAAGCTTGTGTGAATTGTTTTGGGTTTTTCTTGTTCGAAAACGCATAAAAAGGAAAGGTTTTAAAAAGGGACGCTTAGGGTTTACATGAGCTAGGGTTTTCTTGTTGTCATTAAGGGTCATAAATGCAGAGGTAATGATGAGTTAATGATTGGTGTAACCTAGGTTTAGGGCTTGCTTTTGAATTATGCCTAATCGGTTTTACATAAAAGGTTTGGGTTGGTTTTGTAAATATTGAAACTTAAGGGTTATTTTTGTAAACAGTAAAATACTTGTCTTAAACGTATAAAAATAAGTGTGGGGGTTAAACGTGTGATTTTGGATATTTAGAGGGCTATTCGAATTATATTTAACTTAAAAGGGTATGTTTTGTAAATTCTAAAACCTTTGGGCTAAAAGTGTAAGATATGAAAATAGAAGGTTGGATCGTATAATTAAAGATGTTAAGGGTGCAACATGTAATTTTGGGTAATTATGGGTCAACATGTGTAAATAAATTACGTAAGGACATGCATGAGTTTTGAGGTAACTTCGGTTTGTTTCCATATACGCTCTAGGTCAAAGTGGAAGTCATTAAAAGGAGTAATATGTTAATTGAATGCGTAATAAGTAATATTGAAGGTATGGAAACCCTAGAACTAAAAATGAGAAGTAGATTTAGGGTTAAAAGCTAAGTGTGTAATTCCGTTATTTCATGTAAGTCATTGTTTATGTAAACTATTTTGGAAGAGAGTCTTAAAATCCGTCTTTGATATTGAAAAACCCTATACTTTGAAAGATGATCATATAAGCTCTTAAAGAAGATATTTATCATATTAAACCCTTAAGTTTACCGCTTGTCATTTGCAACCCATAATTTTGGTTAATTAATGATTAAGACTCTAAAACATTGTAATTACGTCCATATAAACAAAAAATAAGAATATTCGACAACTCTAAAAGTATTAATGAGGTTAATCCGCTATACTAATAAGTATTAAATAAATCATAATCCGTGTAGATTCGTTGAAGAAGACGCGACGTTACATCTTCATATTTGTTCATTCGTTTGCTTTTCTCTCGTTGCTTCAAGGTACGGATATTCTGTCTTACTTTAAGACACTTGTGTTATCGTTCAGATATTCTGACCTTTCAGTAAAGGTCCCTCATGTTTTCCTTCTTCGTCATATCTCTCATGCTTATTAGGATTCCCGATGCCATTGCTATGAACCCTTTTCTGAATGTTTGATCTGTTTCTTATCTGAACTATGTTCTAGTGAACTATGCAATATCTGATGTGAACTTATGTTAGGAAGACTCTGATATACACATTTGTTGAACTTTGCTATGGTTGATTATGAACTTCTGATTATGAACTTCTGCTTATGAATGTATGATATGCCATTATGATATGAACCTCGACCTCGACTATCCGAATATGAACCTTATGATATGAACTATCGATGAGTTATCTGTGACCTTTATGATGAATTATGATCCGTGTCATTTATGACAACTGCTTGACCTAAGTTTAGTTTGACACCCGAGCCAAATATTTAACTAGTCATGGGGTTCCATGTCCGTATCGTTGATGCACCTCGATATGACTCTAGGGCGAGAGTGATGTTCGCCACGTCTCTCGGATGGTGTAAGGAAGGGCGTATGGATGCATCCTAGATCCGTTATCCGTTATCGATATGTTTTCGGTGAATGATGTAGGGTGCACACGCGTCTTCACAAAATTCGGGAGCTAGCTACTCCATTGGTTACTGAGGTCTCCCTCATATTATATATGGTATTCGAGGTCACCCTTCAATACAATGGTTACTTATGATATGTTATGATCGATATGTTTCGGGCTCGTGGTAGTTGACTAAATCTTTATCTGTTACTTCGTGTTAAGTATTACGTATGATTCGGTATTTCGAGTGTTTATATTATGTATTACGATATGATATGTTAGTGAACGTGCTTATGACGTATTTGTTTAAGTGATTATTAGTTGCCATGCTAGGGCAGGATTAATACGTTAAAACATGATTCGTATATTTGATATTATGATTTGTTATCTTTACGTGAATGCGTTGATTTGCGAGATGAATGTGCTAGTGTACAATTGAGTGTTTTGAAGGTTAATTATCATACGCATATGTGACCGCCATGTTAAAATCTGCTAAGGTTAGGATTTGATATGAGAACTGGTTTAGCTATTATGTCTCGCCATGACACATCGCTAGTTCCATTGCTACAATATTGCATTAAGTGTATTAAATGTTGATTAATTGATTTGTATGAATGCCATGTTTATTTGTTTAGAAGTGTTTCCGTTAGCTTTTAGACTTTCCGTTTGGCTTATACGTAATCTGTTATTTTGATATGCTATGTGTTTGGTTGTTCTGATGTACTTGTGTTTGTGTCATTGATGTGCTATGTGATGTTAAACTATTATGTGGTTATTTGGATTTCTGTATATTTGTGTTTCCGCAGAATCCTAAAAGATCCTTCGTCATTATTTCATTTTGATTTCGTATTTGTATATTTATGTTCTGTCTTAGCTTTTGTTTCGTTATATCCGTTCACTGGGCTTTGTAAGCTCACCAAGACTTTTCTTTTCTGCGGTGTATTTAGCATTATTCAAGATGAGCTTATGGGATACGATCCGGGTTTGAGAGTATAGACGAGAGCAAGACTTTACCATAGAGATCTTAGATTTATTTTGAATATAAGTTATTTATATTATCTTTTGTAAGTTTTTGTAAAGGCTTCCGCTATTGTATAGTATTTAAAGTTCTGATATGAAACCGTATTGTGATATCTTTACCCTTGTCGGGTCGGGGTGTTACAATAGGACCTCGCAAGCTAGGAATGTCCATTGGAAGAGAGTAGAAGATCACCCTAGGAATATTAAGTTTGAGTTGAATAAGACGAATCGTGTTGATTCTAGTATTAGCTATAAGAGTACTGTAATTAATTTGAATTCGCTACTATCTGCAAACCATGTAACGATGATTGCTTGAATTCACATTAATCATAAATGTGGTGTGAATGATTTGATTAATGTTTTTAAATGCCTGTCAAAATTATTAATGCTAAAATCAAGCTAAGAAAGCTAAAAGGCAAAGGCGAAGAAAGTTAGAAAAAGCAGTGGAAACCTACAGGAGAAAATTCAAGAATATAGGTTATCAATGGATACCCACCGACCGTAAGGTTAATGAGTTTTTCCTAAATTTGCTAAGTCAATGCCCACTAGTAAATGGATGCCTCATCGGTAGAACTATTCCTTAAGAAGTGAACACACTTTGAATAGGTCAAATACGGACACTAGCACTACATCTATTTCGATGATTCTATTGCTTCTACTCGATGTGGGTGTTCCAATCATCACACTAACCAAATGGAACCCATTCTTGTATGGGATCTCAATTATCCAGTTATCCATTCTTGTCGTGTTCAATTGCGGATCGCTCAAATCGTCTGTGGTACCGGACTCAGTCGCTCCAAGCATATGACTCGAGACCGGTCACGGCTCATGAACTTCGTGAGTAAATTCATGGAACCGTGAGATTAGGAAGCGATCATTTTGGTGCTATTATGGGTTATGGAGATTACGTGGTTGGAGATAGTGTGATTTCGTGGTATATTATGTTGAAGGTCTTGGACATAATCTATTTTCTCGTTGGACAATTACGTGACTCGATTTGAAGTAGCCTTCTAAAACATACTTGCTTTGTTAGAGAACTTGATGGTGTGGAACTTTGAGGAACTCGTGGTTCAAACCTATACACCATCTCTATCGAAGATATGATGAAATCTTCACCCATCTCGCTTGGTCAAAGGCTTCCACAACTAAGTCATGGCTATGGCATCGCTCGCCTCAATCACCGAACGGCACCATAAACAATCTTTCCGAAAGGACTTAGTAAGAGGATTACCCAGTTAAAGTATGAAATGATCATCTTTGTTCACTTGCCAATTGGGAAAAGCACAAAATATGCCCACAAACCAAAACCCACAAACTCGCAGAATGGAAGTTCTTCATACCCTTCATATGGATCCGTATGGACCAATGAGAGTGCAAACGATAAATGGGAAGAAATACATTCTAGTAGTTGTTGATGACTACTCGATTTACTTGGGTAAAGTTTTGAGGACAAAGGATGAAAATCCGGATGTCATCATCAAACTTATCAAACGACAGTGTTCGACTCAACAATACTTGTTATAATTGTTCGAATGCACAATGGCACGTAGTTTTAACAAAGACTTAATTCGCTTTTATGAAAGTGTTGAATCACCATCAAAGAAGTGTTCCACGAACTCCTCAACAGTAAGTGTAGTTGAAAGACAAATCGAACTCTTGTGGAAGCTGCAAGAACAATGCTAATCTATTCAAAAGTTCCAATGTTTCTATGGGTCAAGCCATTGCCACCGCTTGCTACACCCAAAATCGCTCCCTTATTCACACCTCTCATGGAAAACTCCATATGAACTTGTCCATAAACGAAAACCGATCTATCCTACCTTCGTGTGTTTGGTGCTTTATGCTATCCAACAAATGACCGCCAAGATTTAGGTTAACTAAAAGCTAAAGCGGACATTGGAGTATTTGTAGGTTATGCACCAAAGTAAAAGGATACCGAATCTACAACAAGAGAACCCGAAATATCATGGAAACAATTCACGCACGCTCGATGAGTCGACCGGTCAAATGGCTCCGGGAGAATCCAGCTCGGACCAAGATTTCAACCTTTATCAAGTAGTCCTATCGGTTCTACTCGCTTCTAACCTCACCAAAGAACTCCTTATGTATCTCCTTCAAGATGATTTGAAGAAATTATTTGATCCAATGTTTGATGAGCAGATGAGCCAAGTGCTAATGATATGCGGCCCATCATCGAGGTCGCTCTATCCCCGCCAATGAAGTTAACCCTTCGCCAATGTCATTAAGTCAAGAAGCTGCTGCCGATCACTCTATCTCATCAACAAATCATCAATCATCGAGTGTACACAATGGAAATATTGCTAGCATGATGATGAAAACCCTTTGCTCCTCCGAAGGTGAACCCTTTGAAAACATATTTGCTCTCGAGTCATCATCGAACCATCTTCTTCAGAGATACAACTCGCTACTTCAGTTCCTCAACAACAACCACATGAACACCTTAGAAAATGGACACATGATCATCCATTGGACAACATCATTGAAAGCTTTCGTCCAAAGATCCACACGGAAACAACTTGCAACCGATGCCTTATGGTGCTTCTTCAACTCAAGACTCTCTAAGATCAAACCAAAAGACGTGATAATCGCCATGAATGAAGATAGCTAGTTCAATGCCATGCAAGAAGAAATTCATGAGTTTGATCGACTAGATGTATAGGAATTAGTACCGCCCAGATTGTGCAATGATCATTGCTCTAAAGTGGATCTACAAAGTAAAACTTGATGAGCATGGTGATGTTTTTGAAGAACAAGGCTCGATTGGTTGCAAAGGATACCGTCAAGAGGAGGGTATTGACTTTGAAGAATCATTTGCTCCTCGTTGCTCGTATCGAGGCAATCGTAATCTTCTTGGCTAATGCAAGTAAGAACATGGTAGTCTATTAGATGGATGTTAAGACAGGCGTTTTTAACGGAGATCTTAAAGAAGTCGTTCACGTACCGACTGAAGGCTTTGTGAATCCGAGTATCCTACTCACGCCTATCATTTGAAGAAGGCTCATTACGGTTTGAAGCAAGCTCCAAGGGCATGGTATGATACACTATCAAAGTTTCTTCTATCTACTTGGATTCAAAGAAGGAGCAATTGATCCGACATTGTTCACCGTAAAATCGAGCAAACATTTAATTCACGCTCAAATATATGTTGATGATATTGTTTTGCCTCGATGAAACCAATGAATGTGATCGTTTTCAAGTGAAATGGGTTCTAAATTTCAAATGTCAATGATGGGACAAATGTCATTTTCTTGGGATTACAAATTTCACAAAGTCCCTGAGGCATTTTTATAAATCAATCTAAATATGCAAATGAGATTTTAAAGAAATTTGGATTTGATTCTAGTGACCTGCTGACACTCCCATGATAGAGCGTATTAAACCGGATGAGGACCACTCGGGGATCATGGTAGACCAAACGAAATATCGTAGTATGATTGGATCCCTAATGTACCTCACGACGATGGACCGTACATTCTGTTTGTTTGCATGTGTGCTAGATATCGTGCTAAGCCTACCAAAAGCACCTTGAAGCGGTTAAACGGGTCTTCAAGATCTCCAAGGAACCATCAATATGGGACTTTGGTACCAAGGACAGGTATGTCACTAACGACCTATGCAGATCGCCGATCATGCGGGATGTCAAGATACACGCCGAAGCACGTCCGAGGTGCTCGCTTTTGGGTGATAAGCTTGTGAGCTGGTCTTCAAAGAAGCAAATGAGTACTTTATTTCCTCTACAGAGGTCGAATACATAGCCATATCATCTTGTTGTGCTCAAATTCTATGGATGAGATCTCAATTATCTCGACTATGGCTTTGAATTCAACAAAATTCCTCTGTCTTGTGATAATAAAAGTGCTATTGCTCTCTCATGCAACAACGCACAACACTCAAGAGCAAAGCACATCGACATTCGACATCATTTCATCGGGAGCAAGTAGAAAACGTGTGGTGGAACTCTATTTTGTGAGGTGCGAATACCGTTATCGACATCTTCACCAAAGCTCTTCCTAGGAGCGTTTGAGTTTATCCTCCCATGACTTGGTCTAAAGAGTCTACAACCGAAAACACTCAAACGTCTTCAAGAGGAAGACGAGGATTAAAAGTCTTTCTTCATCTCTAGTAAATATTTATTCAAAAAGCAAATAGAAAAATATAAAACTTTCAAAAATCCATAAAAATTTGAAAATCTTGAAAAATTTCAAAAAATATTGTCTTTTTGTCATGATTTTTCTCGATTCGATAATATCTACGATTTTTGTGCTGTCATTCAAAGAATGACACGGGATTTAAGATGTTGTTCGAATGTCCTTAATATATATATATATATATATATATATATATATTTTGGGAGAAAGTGAAACAATGGTTTATTGTCATTTCGTGCAATAACCCGCTTTTCAAAGAAAGAACAGAGCCATGCTTTATCTTGTTTTTCAAATCTCATGCTCGATTCTATTAACAATTACTTACTATCTAATGAAAACTAATTGTTTTGAAAAATAACTCGAACTCTATTTTTGAAAATCATCTGTACTTAATGTTTGTCAAAAATATCTATCTCAATTAACAACTTATGTCATTGATTGAGGGGGAGAATGATTTCAATTAAATCAAAAGGTTATTTATCATACAATTGTTTTCAAAAGATAATCATGCATGTTTAATCAATGGAGTTTAAAGTCTCATAATCCGATCCTTATCAGTTAAAATGTTTTCATAATCAAGTTACAATTCTCCTCAAAAGCTTTCAAAATCAATTTAAATTTACAGAGATCACAAATATCAAATGATTAGAAAATTGTGATCGGGGGAGAATTTGTGATTTAAATTGGATTTAAACTGATGATTCGATAAATGGTTTCACAAGTGTTTTGCAAGCATTCCTCCCCACATGTGCCAAACGATTTCAAATTTTCCATGCACATGTTGAGGGGGAGCAACTTTTAAACCATAAAGAATTGAAAGGTGATTGATTTGTCTCTATGTGCAGGTTTCTTCTAATATGTGCAAAACTCTTTGAAACCTTGAGGCACATATTAAGGGGGAGCAAAATTTGTGAAAACCTCATCCTTCCCCAAATATGCTTTATATACTTGATTTAATCAGGGAAGTGATGTTGATATCTTTTAGAAAATGATATTCAAAGAAATTTATTCTTCCTCTTGCCTCCGTGTGCTAAAACGATTTCTAATACATGATGCACATGTTGAGGGGGAGCTCTTTTTCTAAAAATATCAAAAACAATTCAGGTACAAAATGCTTGGATAATATATCACAAGTATCTAGATTGATTTTCAAATGGTTTTCAATTGGTTCCAACGGCAGATGAACAATACCAAATAGACCGACCAAATTTACTTTATGTATGGTGGTATAAGGATGATAAGGTTAGGTATTCGTTCCCATGATCCGCCAAAACCGGAGGGATCTACCCAGGGACAATCCACTAGATAATGTCGAAGTCCTTAGGTATGATGGAAAAAGGAGAAAAGTGAGATATGGGAAGAGTGCGGATCGAGATCGAGCTAGTCTTTGGAATAAACCCAACAAGGTTCTAGTTATGAAGTCTCGTAAGCAATCAAAGGGTTCAAGAATGAAAAGAATTAAATGTGAAAAAGGGTGAAAAGAAATAGCCTCCATTTATTCAACCTTAGGCGTAAACCGGGTTCAACTCATATACTTCTTGGTGGTTACCAAGGTAACATTGGTATTGAAGACAAGACGTCATGGACCCGGACGTGTACACTACAACTTCCCAAACTACTCAAGTTCCTCTTAAAAGGACTAGTTTCATTCTCACAGGAACCGACATTATCTATTGACTTTCTCTTAGAGTTTGTTGATATTGAAGAAGGAGACCCTCCCAGTCTCCGACATAGGATCCACATACGCACAATTGAGTCTAGAGCCACGAGGCATCAAATAAATCTCTTTAGGACATTGTCATTGAAGACTCTCTGTTTCACACAATGTGGAAGAGATTACATCTTATGAGTCCTACGCATTATCATTGTGGTATTGCTGAACATCCGAGTGATATGCAAACATATTCACAATGAAGATTGAAAGCCTCGAGCCAACATCAAACAAGCTCGATGGGTAGCATGTGAGATCTATCCAATAGATCAACCATGTGACAACCGAACAGAAACAATGGGGCGATTCAATCTTTTGAATCAATCCCGGTTCGAGTTATGGATTGACGGATACCTTTGAAAACCGGTCTTTGTGCTTAAAAACTCTTTTCTTTAGCACATCGATCGTGTAATATCATTTCAAAATAAAAGGTGTTTATGATTGATAATTGATTTTCATTAAAACCTTCGTTGTATTGCAAAACAATTTCTATTGAGCGATACACGATTGTTTTTCAAATCTCTTTCATCAATCGGTGAATCTCAATTACCGGTTCACTCACTCCGTGTTGTCTTCTTTGAGACGTTCGGTTTGAGAACGACTAGAGCAATGCGAAAACCGTCAAGGAAATTCTTCGAATTATACCGATCACAGTAAAGTACTTGTCTTGATCAATAGGGAACCGTGGGCGTGTATTTTAATTCAACGAAAGTGATCAAAGACACTTTCGTTCGCTTTATTGCTAGCTTGTTGTATGCGAGGCGCCCGACGCTTGCGCTGATCGAATGAAGCGGTCAATCCATAGCCGCATGCTCACAACATATTCATTTCTAAAGAAATCATGATAATTGTATCAATGACTCGATATTTTCACTCCATGCTTCGCTACGTGCGCAAATATCATGAATCAATTAAAGCTTCCGCTACTCGATAAGAAGAAATCATGATCCGAATGTAAGCATGTCGGTCCATATGTCACAACATCACATAATACCAACACCACAATGGAAGAGTCGAGATTTATGTTAGCTAATGATCTCAAAGTCGGCTCAAAACTCATTATCACGTGGATCGCTTAAAACCTCCACATTGATTATCCAAACATGCAATAATGAAGAATCAATGACTACAAGCTACTGAGCAAAGAACATTAACAAGAAACCAAGAACAATCTAATTGTAATATCTGTTTGTATTCTATGTATTTTTGAGGTGACCTCCTTGGGGAGATTGTTAGGATTTAGTAAATCTAGTTATTAAAGTGTGGGGTCACCTCAAGTATATGTATTCGTTAGAAAGCTCATAGTCGAGATTATTTAGTGTTAAGTAGTATTTAGTTTAGTAACACCGTGGAGGACAGACGGTCTTTACCCATCTGTATGCACGATCCACACTCGTAGGTGGCGACTTATGTAAGAACTATAAATACTCTCTACCTCCCAAGGTAGATAGTTGGAGCTCATAATAAGATTTTTCTTTCTCTCACCAAAGTTCCCAACCTCTAACTTTCTCTCTCTAAAACCATAGTATACGCCTCTTTGATCTTTGGTTTAGTGTGTTTGTGAAATCCAATATGTTACAAGTGAAGGGGTTTCTATGGGTACATCAATGATTGTAGCAGGAACACTAGAGGGAGATTTACCTAGCACAGACTTAGAAGCATTAGTGGGCCTAGAGGTATTTCTGTTTTCTATTGTTCCGCTTACGAGATAAGCTAGCATTAGCAACACATTTATCATGACAACTAGAAAACATGCTTTTACGACAACCAACGCATGATGCTTCAAACATAACATTCAAATTACTTAAAGATTCAACATTCGTTACATCACTTTTTCTATTACATTTGTCTATCGCAATGTCTAAAGTGGGTGCAACTTGAGTCTTATTCAAAGTCCTAAGGTGTTCTTCTACTTCAGAGGTCTTTATTGTTCTTTTCTTACATCGCAACTTCCTATTCTTCCTTGTTTTGCTCTTAAGCGGTGAAGTGCTAGCGTTGGGAAAAGAGGCAACTATTCTTGTTTCAGTAGAGGGAAGCACATTAGTTTTTTGTGATGTGTCATTAGGCAGTCTAAGAATTCCTGGTGCAATTACGTTTGTGTTACTATTCCTATCTTTCTTAAGTTTCACCAACTCTGCTTTTAAGTCATGGATAGTTGTTGTTCCCTATTCACTATAGTATAAAACAGTTTTAAGTAAAGTAAACAAGACTAATAGTGAATCAATGGTGAAAGGATATAAATAAAACACAAGAGTAATTTTCAACGTCATATTCTTATTAGAAATGAATCGAAGAATCGTTACCCTAGTACTATGTGAACAAGATTAGGGATTGAAATGACAAAGTGTTTGCAACTCTCTAAGCTCAAGCTATGTCCGAGAACAACTACAAGTACCCACCGAGCTATCTCGTGGATTGTTGTATTTGGAGGAGTGAAAGATGGCTTTCATGTGTGTGTGTGTTTTTACAATTCACAAGCTTTTTTTTTCACTCCATCTCTTATGCTATTTATACAAGTATGAGTTTTAACTCTTTCCTAAGTGACAACCGACAATTATGAGAAGACAAATATCGATGTATTTTGTCTCTATTTAGAAAGACTATATTAGGTAAAGGGACCAAGTTACTTTCTTCATGTCGATCGATGTCGAGCCTTTTAGGAAGGTTGAATTCTTGAAGATAAGTACTCTGTCTTTATCGCTTTAAGCATAACCGCTTTGTCCCGCCCATTCTTCAATCTTCATAGTCTTCGCCTTCGCCGGTTTGTCTTGATGTTTGTAGTTGAGAGAAGTTTGAGGATTCAGTAGTTATTGTCATCACCATCGAATCCACCATCTTCTTCTTGACCTCGCCTCACCCTTTAAGTTCCGCCTTCTTGGGTGGAGACTTCATCTATGTCTCTCACTAAGCGTCTGAAGATGGCTCATCAGAGACTAAGCACTCAATGACCGTTAGTGTTTAACGGTCTAAGCACTTAGGTTATTTTCTATTCAAATCCTAGATTAAGGGGTTTGGGTATTTACTGAACCCAACAATAGTGTGTAACAAATCTTGATTTTCAGAGGAGTGTTTCCATTTTGTCGTAAAACATCTTTGGTAAATGCAAGGTGATCATCAACATCTTTTGACGCTTGAGCACGAGTCTTTTTGAGCAAATCAAATATGACACTATATTCTGTTTTGACTTTGGCAATTTCTTGTTCATATTTTGAAATTTGACACTTTAAAGACACGCTTTCATCATCCAGCTTGTTCTATTTTGGATTAGAAAATTTGGAACTCAATGGTTGATTTTGTTTTGCAAAGCAAGTTCACGATTTTGACAATATTTTGACACCATTGAAGACGACGCTTTTGTTGGAAAGCTCATTTAACAATCGCTCATTTTCAAGACCGACAACGTTGATCATGAGTAAGTTGATCAAGACCGACAACGTTGGTGATATCATCTCTTGGTGGACTAGCATTCGGATCTCCTGCACAAAGGTGAGTAGAGCATACAAATGGACCTTCAAGGATGACCTTCTTCAAGAACTTTCCATGTGGCTTCTTTAGATCACAAAACCTAAAGAACCTTATCACCCATTGATCGTAGTTTTCGGGAGTGAGCATTGGAGGTGTATCAAGTGATCCAGCTTCATGAATGGATTGTTGGCTACTTAAAGCTTCACACATCTTTGCAAACCATGAGGATTCCTTCGGAGTTGTAACATTCATAGCATACTTGGCTGGATACTAATTTTGAAAGTATGTGTAATGTTGTACTTGTTGACTAGGGTTTGGTGGAACCATTTGTGGTGGAAGAGGAATTGCTCCTTGTTGTTGAAATTGTTGCACTTGTTGTGGCGATGGTGGAGGATATTGTTGATAGAATTGTTGTTGTTGTTGTTGTTGAGGATACATATGAGGAAAGTAGCTAGAGTATGGTGGTTGAGACATCTTGGAACTTGTGTTGATGATGGATCTTTGTAGTCGAATGAAACTTTGTTGATGAAGTAACCCAGCACAGAAATCGACTTAAGCGTAGAAAGCACCTTATGCGTAAAACCAACTTACAGCGTAGAAGAGAACTTACGCTGTATGAATAGCTTACGCGTGACTTGAGAAAAGCTTAGCTTAGGCGTAAACCAAAGGCTTACTAGTAGAATCCTTATGCGTAATATTTGCTTATGCGTGAAGGCGAGCTTAGGCGTAAGAAAATGCTTAGCAAAGAGAATTTCTACGTAAGATTTTAGCTTAGGCGTAAAACTAGGGTTTGCCCAAAATCCTTTACACTTATACGAGTGTAAAAGATATCCAAGTCGAAGTGTTTTCGTGCTTATCTAAGCAAGAAAACACCGAGTAAACCAAAAGACTAAAGATCAAATAAAGAAAAGCTTATGCGTAACAATCCGCTTAGGCGTAGACTTTGAAGCTTACTAGTAAAACTAGGGTTTTCTTCTGAGTGAAAATACCAACTTTCACCAAAAACGATTTTATGCCCAAAAGTGTTTAGAAACCGATTTTTATGATGAAATAGCTTTAATATCACCAAAATAACACAAAAGTATGAAACTTGATGATCCAAAACACTTTTTCACCTTACGCGTAGAAAGTAGTACACGAATGAAATCAAGCTCAAAAACAATGCTACACAAGTAAAGTTTCAAACTTGATGCTAAAAACTTAAACTTTAACACTAAATGAACCTTGAACCACAAAAATCTTGAGTTTTAAAGTGTAAAAAATTGAGCTTTTATGAGTATGAAAGTTTAAAACCCGAAACCCACGCGTATAGAGAAAAAACTTCAAAAAAACAAAAGTGTTTCACCCAACTAGATGACGAATGATACCACTGTTAGGTCAACATATTGTAACACAAGCATCAATATGTAAGAAATATAGAAGAGATAGAGCGGATGAACACACAATACACACACACACGCGTATGAGAGAAAGGTTTAGGCGTAGGAAAATGTATTATGTGAACAACCAACCTTCAAATGAAGGTTTACATAAGGTATTTATAGGGGAAGGGACTAGGGCAACACTACATGTTCCCTTCCTTCCTTATGGGCTTGGGCCAAGGCTTATGGGCTTTCTACATAAGCATTGCCTTAAATACAAACATAAAAGCCTAATTAAGCAACCTATTATATATTGATTAGAAACACTTGAAATATAGTTTAGGAATGATTCCAACAGCTATTAGGCCGTTGTTTCACAACAGCCTTCATATTTTTTAATAACTTTGGATAATAAACAAATACCTTCTTATACTTTATATCCTTTATACTTTATATCTTAAAAAATACAATGTATATATTGTTTTAAAATAACAACATATAAATTTGCATAAGGTTATAAGTATCAATTTTTTTTACTACATACGTTCAATAAGGACTCATTTATTTCATTTTTAAATGTTTAACGTATGTGGACACGAGTTTACCTTTTAAATACGGCTAAATTACAATTATCAAATTCTAAGCACATGTTACTTTAATATAAAAATAAATATACGCGATTGTACATGTAACAGATGACTCATGTAATTTTATTTATTTATATAAAGATATCTAGAAAAACATTTTAAAAACTTTAAGGAGTATACTTTAACTTTATCAACGCTCATTATGTGTTATTAAAATTGCACCATGTGTACAACATAATATCGATTAATGAAATTTAAATAACAACATCAACATCTTGTCAAGAATAAAACTAAATCTTGAGTTACCTAGCGAATTTTTACAAGTACTTTACCAAATTCAAATTCTAATGGATATTAATGCATAATGAAAACGCGTGAATAAGTATTAGTTGTACTTATATCACAATTTTCATGGGCAAATTCTTATATGTGTATACCGATCTAAAATGTTAAAATAAATTTGATTTATATGTAAACTTCTGTATGCACGAAAATTATAACTATATAATTATATGCAATTACCTTTAAAGACAAAATATTCAAGATTAATAATAATAATTTTTTGTCAAAACCACAGACGCATACGGTATTATAACTAGTTAGTCTAAATACAAGTCCATTAACGCTACCCTTTAAAATCAACCACTATACTACAACAATTAATACATGAACTAAACCTTAAATGTTAGAGTAACTTTTTCTAGTTCGCTACATATTAGCCATGCTTCAAGATTCGGTCATTTCCCCCCCGACTCGCCTCATCGAACCTTCTGTTTCTTGTCCTTGCTTGTTTTGGAGTTGGGCTATCGGGCTTTTTAGGGTCGCTGGTGTTAGAGCTGCCCTAAGAAGCAATGACATCAGGGTGAATTCATCTTCGACGTCTTTTTCTTTTTCCTCCGACATCTGAAGCACAAAAAAAAACCGAAGGTTTTTGGTGATTGAGAGATCATCGTTTCATAACCAATAATGCATGAATAATCAACTTGTGATGTTTGAAAGTAATGATTTTTCTTTGATCTATTAATTATAAATAATCGGTTTGGATCTCCGTCCCAATTTTATTTTCCATCTTTCCTTTTAGTATGTCCCAAAATAATTGTACTACTACTAAAATAATGGTTATCTTTGTTTAAGTTTACCATATTATCCTTAGTCCAAATTGATATTTACAAAATAAACGAAACACTAATTATTTATCAAAGGGTAAAAGTGTTGGAAAATTTAGTGCACTTGTGGGATTAGTTCACACCTTGTAATGGGTTAGGAGGTACGAGTGTACACCCATAAGAGTCGTCCATGAACACCCTGACTCTTATAGTGGTTTGTATTGGTAGTGCTAGTAGAAAGCAACGCTTGTGGAAATCGCGCTTGTGGAAAGTACCGCTGTGGAAAGTACTATTTGTGATTTCCATCGATAGCAGTGTTTCAACGATAGGCGTGTTTCCACCAAGTGCTATGAAAGTCTCGCTAGAGGTATGAAAGTAACGCTAGTGTTAAAGTCTCGCTAAATGGCGATTACAAACCGCTTTATGACCACGCTTAATTGGTCATGTAACCACTAACGCTACAATGGGATAGTTGAGGTGATTAATGGGCCGATTAATCCTCATAATTCCATTTGAACGGTTGAGAGTAATCTCCTATAAATAGGAGATCCGATTATGCATGAAATATACCTAAAACGATTAACACTTATTAGCGCAAGGGTTATAGAATTGTGCCTAATTTCATAACCGCATTTGGTCTTATCCCAAGTAGATATTTGTGTAACCTGCATTAGGGTCTAATAGTTTACTTTGGAAAGTGATCACACGATTCCAAGTGATATCCGTTAACCACCTAGTGGTATTTGTTTCACCGAATTGATTATCTAACCTACGGCCGGGCGAATACACACCAACAATCAAAGTAAACTATTCATGATAATCAATGGCAACTGCTACAATGAACACATGGCTCAAACTTTGCCAAGCTTGATAAGTTTGAAGGGTGGACTTAGGAGGTGGCGTAAGAAGATGCACTTCTTGCATCAAGCATGAGTGTGGTGTATGTCTTGACCACACCTATTCTCGATGATGGTGATGATGCTACTGTGGAGCAGATCGAAGGAGGAGCAAATGGGAGAATGATGACTACATATGCATAGGTCTTATTCTCAATGGTATGTCTCGATTCTCTGCTTGATATTTATCGAACTTTGAATCTTCCAAAGAACTGGATTCTTGGATGCCAAATATATGGTCGAGGATGCATCAAGTAAGAAGTTTCTTGTAAGTAATTTCACAAATTACAAAATGACTGATTCAAGACCGGCCATGGAACAATACAATGAACTTCTTGGAATACTTGGAAGGTTTATACAACACAATATGCACATGGATGAGGCTATTTCGGGTCTCTTGTGTTATTGATAAACTTCCTCCTTCTTGAAAGATTTCAAGCATACCTTGAAACATAAGAAGAGGAATTAACTCGGTTGAGTTGGGATCATCTCGCGCATTGAGAATCTCTCAGGTGCGGATAATGACAAGCCAAAGAGTAGCAATGTCGCTGACCATCTGTTGTCAATATGGTGGAGCATAACAACTCCACTGTGTACAATGACAACAAAGGCAAACGCAAGTATCATGACAACACAAGGGCGATCCTAACAAGAAGGCAACACCTACTTGTTGGAAATGTGCAAGACCGGTCACATTAAAAAGGACCGCAAAGGTGTTAAAGTTGGTGGTAAAGCCAATGGATCGTGCACTAATGGTTCAGTGGAGTGGTGGTTCACCAACTCACCAAAGGTCGAAATATGTTTAATAAGTCTTTTCGATTTATTATGTTACATATGTATCGAATCTTTTATGTGCGGGACGATGATGTTGCAAGTGGGTTGACTGTGCAACAGTTCATGTGTGTAAAGATAGAAGTCGGTTCAAGACTTATGAGTCATTTGAATGATGGTTCTATTCTTCACATGGGAAATGAGTCAACATCCTTGGTGCATGGTCGGGTTGTGTAGATCTTAGGTTTAGTTCTCGAAAGATTGTAACTTTGTTTAATGTTATTCATGTTCCCGATATAAGGAAGAACTTGGTTTCAAGTAGTGTTTTGAATAATCATGGATATAAACAAGTTATTGAATCGATAAATTTGTGCTTTCTAAGCATGGTGTTTTACCGGTTTTGGTTATTTATGTAATCAAATGTTCGAAGCTTAATGTTACCACCGATAGTGTTATTTCAAACTTTGTGACCATATATGACCAGATCGACTCTACCTTTGGCATGCTAGACTTGGCCATGTTCACTATAATAGGATGCAAGATATGTCTAGGGATGGTTTAATCCCGCTTTTGACATGGACGGTGAAAAGTGTAAAACTTGCATGTTGACCAAGATAACTAAGAAACCTTTTCGTGGTGTTAGTCGATGAGACTAAGATCTTGGAGCTTATTCACAGTGATCCGTGTGATTTGCATGCCACTCCTTCTTTGGGGAATAAGAAGTACTTTGTGACATTTATTGATGATGCTTCTAGATTTTGTTATGTCTATCTCATATATACCAAGGATGAAGCATTAGATAAATTCAAAGTGTTTAAAACTCAAGTTGAATTACAACTTGGGTCTTTGATCAAAAGATTAAGGATCGATAGGGAGGTGAGTACATGGATACTCGGGACTTTCATCTGTTGGAATAATCCATAAACGATCGCCTTTATACTCCTCGTGCAAAATGGTATTTCGAAAGGAAAACAGGTGTCAAGGAGATAGTTAATTCATGTTGTCCTATTCGATCGAGTCAAGGGTTCTGGGTGAAGCTATGTTAACAACTTGTTATTTGCTAAATAGAGTTCCCAACAAAAGGAACAAGGTTACCCTTATGAACTCTGGACTAAAAGGAAACCCAACTCAATTATCTCAAGGTTTGGGGTTGTAGGTAACTGACAATACGGGTACCGAAATGTGTATTCGAGTCATGGTTAACCATTTTAGACGTTTAACCATGCTTAACATTATGAAAAATAACATAATTCAGAAAGCAAAATGAAGTTTTAGTAAAATAAGATAACATTGAGTAGATTAAAGTCCTATTAAAGTTGTTCCACTACAATAATTTCATTCGATAATCATAGTAACATAATTAACAAAATATATTTATTCGAAACCTATAGGCCATTTATCACATTAATCAACTTTCACACATAAATATTTAGCAAAATGTTTACATTAAGAGCAAAAAGTTG